>ML675618.1:32409147-32519729 GCA_007922155.1 Mesoclemmys tuberculata | reverse complement strand
ACTGCCGCGAGAATATAAAAGCCTCGCGAGGAAAGGGAGGGTGCTGGGATTGCCGAGAGGTGGGGGGAATGAACGCGAAAGGCGGGGCCACGGAGGGGGAGCGGTGACGAGGCCGCGGAGGGCGGGAATAGGGCGCCCCGCGCGTGGGGCTCCGTGAGGCGGTGCGGGGGAGACGGGGCGGGGAGCTGAGTTTCACTGGTGTCTGCGCTGTGGTTGGGGCCTCGCTGCCCGCCCCCCCCCCGAGCTCCTGGGCCTCCGGCGGGTGGCACTTTGGGCCGCAGGCCATCATGGGGTGGGTTCTGGTGGTGCCCTCGAAAGCCCTTTGCTCAGGAGGAGGGTGGTACCAAGAGCAGCAAACCTGGGACACCTGCTGTAGCTGCAGTTTGGAGACACCTTTTTTTAGCCTCACTGGAGGAGGCCAGCCTGTGAAGCGGGCAGCCCGTGTGAAGGTTAACTGTGGCTGGCAGTTTTCTTTCCTCGGCCCGGCCGTCGTGCTGGGCGGTGACTGTGGAGAAGGGAAATTTAGCCCTTGTGAGCTGGGTGATGAAAAGCTAGTCCAGCATGTGAAATAAAGCCTCCGTTACGGGTTGGGTAGGAAACCTTGGAGAGCTGCTTAACATCATGCCCTTGAAGGTGGTGCTGTTGATACACTGCCACTGTCTGCGTGTTAGCTGCCTGGGTAGAATCATACAGGACAGATCTCCATTTACGTCTATCTTTGGCAACTTCTTCCCAGTTCTCTATGTTAATATTTGCTTCCTCCAAGTTCCTTTTCAAAGGTTCTTATAGCATATAGAGTTCACCAAGGAAGGGAAAGGTGATAGACGAAGGCAGGAGCTGATCCTATATAAGGACACGAAAGAGGAGGGCAGTACTGTGTTATCAGTTAATAGTCAGATTGCATGCTCTGAGCTTTATTTTTTTTAACGCTACAGATGGAAGAAGAAGTGGTTCAAGTTGATTGACCATTACTGGCAAAAAAAGAAGCGATTCAGTGGTATTGATTATAAGCTTTGTTTATGATGCCAAAAGAGTTGTAAAGAGGTACTGGTTAAGATGTCAATCACACCCAAATATTTGTTGCCTTTAAAAATGCTACTTAGATGTCTTTTTTGAAAAGCTGTTGAATATGTTAAAATCATTTCCCAAAGGGTACAGGACTTGTGAGACCACTTCCAGGCATCCAGTGTACTTTGTGCTCTTAATGACCTACTGTGCGTGATGGATTGCTCCAAAACAGACCACATTAAGCAAGTTGATGAGGCTGAATGGATGACAAATGCAATTTTCAGGATGGTGTGTTGCTACATTCAGATAGTTGAGTTTTTGCTGCTTGTTATTTGCTCCATTAGGTCTGCTAATTGCAATTTGCATTTCACAGCACTGGAAGACTTTGTGAAGTACTTTTTTACTTTAGATTTAACCAACTAATCTGTAAAATTACCTGGTACCTTGCTGAAATAAAAGGTGTAGAAAAGTCTGATCCTGACAGGGGAGAAATTGAAAAAAGAAATTGGGTTATCAAATGGTTTCCAGTTCCTTTCTTTGCACTTCAGACAAAGCCCTAGAACTTGAAAACAGAGCAATGAACGTCATTGGAGGAGTTGGTGGGCATAACACATCATCCAAATGATCTTTCCTAATTTTTCCTGATAATCCCATAACTCCATAGTATTTCAAACAAAACATTAAACTTGTCTGGGATGACTTCGTCAGAAGTAACCAAGTACCATCTAGACTCATTAGGTGCTTTTAAATTGCCCCTTCTTTGAATTTAACAATACCGGATGAGCTTACTCACACTGGCGACATATTTGCAAATGACTGACCAGAGCTCATTAGTAAGATAAAAACAGTCTTCAATGATGAGATAGCTCAAGATGTCAGTCAAATGGATACTTTGGGTCATGACTTTTATGAAGTTTTCAAAACCCAAAGAATTATCCCAAGCTCAGTCGATTTATGGGCTCCCACCAAGAAGAGCAGACTAAAGCTATGCTCAAAGGCAAGAAGAAAGTCCAAGTGAAGGTGGCAGAGACTGTTACAGAGCTAACCACAGACAAGTCATTGTTTGTTCTTCTCATGGTCTTGTCCAGATTTCAGGGCGATGTTGATCTAATTGAGACTTTAGGAAACTAGTAGTTCTCCATGGTACCATGATCAATGTTTGAATGTGACAAAACAAGGCATATGTGCCAGGCAAAAAGCAAACAAATGTCCGTCTTGTGTGATCTTCCTAAGACAGCACCTGTAGAGAAGGTGACCAGTGTCTTAAGCTAGCAGAGGCCTTTTGAAATAGCAATCATAGATGGTATGGCTGAGGTACAAGTTCTTGACAAACTATAACACCTGTTAAAATTTGGCTGAACATTTTTTTTCAGGCTATCAAGAAAATGCTGGACCTATGATGAAGTCTGCCTTGTGTTTGACATGTATGCAGAGGAATCAATTAAAAATATTAACAGAAAGAAGAGATTCCATGGTATTACCCTGTCCAATACAAAATCATTGACACCATAAACATATCCAGTGTCACGGGGAAGAATCTACTGTCTCATACTTGCACAAAGGATAAGTTACCTGTATATCTTGAAGGAAAAACATTCCAGCATGTGAAGAATTTCCTTATCACATGGCATAATGAAGCTGTTGCCTTGCACTGTTCAGTGGAACTTCTTCATAGTTCCCATAAGGATGCTGATGCTAAAATTATCTTGCATGCCATCAGTGTCACAGGGAGAGATGCTACTAAACTCTGGATTTTTGCACAAGACACAGATGTTTTAGTATTTTCAAGTCATAAGACTTCCATAAAATTCTATTTTTGTGTCTGCTGCTGGGGAACAGAATCACTATATATCCCTCAGAGATGTGTTCCTATCACTTGGACCATTAAAAGTCGCTGCACTGACAAGTTTCCATGCCTTTTCAGGGTGTGACAGTACTGGCAGGTTGGCTGGAAAGACCAAATTATCTTACTGGAAAGCATTTGATTCAGCCCCCAAAGATTCTGTCCTTGCTCTGAGCATGTTTGGAATGGCTGAGACAGTCACTTATGAGGTCATAAATGCATGGGATGTGTTCATATGCTGAGTTTACCATTTAAAGATCAGTGTTCTGACACAGGCAGAGCTATATTGGTGGATGTTTTCCAAGAAGCAGGCAAACAGAGAAAAATTGCCATTGACAATAGATGCATTTATACCTGCTATCCAAAGGGCAAATTATTAAGCAATGGAATGGCTCTGGTATGATCAAACACATCCAAAACTACTCTCCCCTATCAGGCATGAATGGGTCTTGAAAAATGTGTGTTATGTGTGAAACATCGTGCTCCAGAATCAATCCTTTAGTTAATCAAATGCTGGTGTTCAAAGATCATTTTTGATGGCAGAGTATTATAAAAATTTCCACCAACGGGAGAACCAGGAGTAGAGGGGTGGGGGCTGGATAATGAGTCCCCCCTCTGCCATACTGCAGAGGGTGACACCATTGAAATTAGGATTCTATAGATTTTTATGAATCAAATGGTACCTCCCTTACATTTCTATCACTAACTTGCTCACAGAATGAGATTTTACTATATTATGTTCCCAGACTGTTGCTGGTTGAAATCAACCCTACATGCCCACCTGCAATAAAAATCCCACTAAGGTTTTACTTCAAGTGCTATCAAATTAGCTATCTGGCTGTAAAAACATCCAGCTTTTTTTTTTTTGGTAGGAATGGTTTTTTACCTTATAGTGCAAACTAAACTCCCATAACCAGTTTTAAATTGATATGCATGTGCCCACAGAGGTGTTTGACAAGTTTAATTAAATAGAGTGATTAACTGATTTAAATTAGATGCAATTTCTGTAGACAAGCCCTGAATTAAATCAGCATCACTCCCTTTTACTTTTTTACTTTACTTTTTACTTTTACTATTTGTTGTTGTTATCATCATTACTAACACAGCAGGTACATTTAGAGCAACGTTTAGGTTTGCCATTGTATATTTATTGTGCTGAAACGAAAGTTCAGTGATTCATTAATAACATCATACACATAATGTATGATGCTTTACATTTCCAAGCATGAGGCAAACATTAATTAATCTTCACAGTCATCTGCAGGCATTTCATGTAAAAAGTACCAAGGCATGAAGAGATGTGAAACCTATACTGTAATATATTTAGCAAATGATAGTGCAAACCACAGAAAAACAGAAAGAAGGAAACAACAAATATAGTCTTTAGGAAGTTACTGAGCATTTAGAACTGGAGAACAGTTTACAGAAAGTATTTCCCATTTCTTCTTAATAAATCATAGGCAGAGTTCAGGACACAATGGCCTTTCCATGTAACTCCACATACTCAAGTGTTCATATTGCCTTCAAAGTCCTACACTACCGAGTAAAGTATTTTATAGCATCACAAGCATACTTAATTTCATTACTGTGAGCAACATGGTGGGGATGAAAGTACTAATGTTGTATACCCCTCATTATGAGAGTCTGTTCCTAAAGAATATCAGATAGGAAAGTGATATTACTCAGTTTTTTGAACCAGTATTAGCAATAGAATTCATAACCACAGATCTCTCTCAGGTGACCAAAAGAAGTAATTACCTTTATTCAGACAGTAGGGAGACCTGATACATATAAACACAGGTTTGGTATTACATCCAGTCAAGAGCAATGATACATATACACTTTCAGCAGCCCTTTGAAATGTCTTAATCTTAAAAGCATACTGTTAAGGTTAACAGACCCCCAAAAAAACTTACTGCAAAAATATAATACACTTGGTAATCTCAATCCAATTCCTAATTGACTAAAAGCAGCTGCATGACATTGGGCAAAATTTGCCATGCATAATGGCAGTCTTATCAGTAGAGACCAGAGACTGACTAGACATGGATACCAAACTGTATTTTCACGCCCATATGTGGACCTTCTTGTGTTGAGCTAGCTGAAGCATTCATCTGATGTCTTCAAAAGACATACAGCTTCCACTTGCTTCAGTTCCCTACAATAGTTCTCCCATCATGGTGGTGTCAGTTAAATTCTTAACATCATACTATACTAACACCATACTAACATCCATCAGTACCCAACAGGAAATAAATCAGACAGACTCCACCAGCTGCAATATATCAGTCTACTTTATTGATGTTTTTACGTACTTTTGATTCTTGAATACATAACAGCCATTAAAGGCCTGAAGAAAATACTGCCTTTACAGGCAAACCTCCCCAAAACATGAACCATGATTATAGTCATGGTTACAAGCTCTTTTTTGTCTCTTCTTCTGAAATGCTTTCCCAGCATTCAAAACCACAAGAGCTTAAGTGAGGGATATTTTATGATCAATAATGTCATTTTTAAAAGGCGCATACTTTGCACAATGTATGGGCTTGTATGGGAAATTTACTGCCATTACTATCTCAGTATAATTATACCATTATAGCTCTACCAATATAACTCTCTGTGTGGACATTCATTTTTGGAATAACCAAGAGAGGCCACTGTTATTCCAAGTAAGTGTTCATATAGCAAATTATACCAGTATAGCTATAGAATAGTAATGTTGGTAAATTTCTCCATGTAGACAAGCCCTAAATTACAGCATTTTTCAGACCTTTAGCTCCAGCATGGCCACCTACTGGTAAATGAGTATACAATGTGCTGTAGCATCTTCATTAAAGCCCTGATCCACTTCCCATTTAAATCAATAGGATTCTGTCTGAGGACTTCAAAGTTCATTATATGAGAGTCTAAAAAAATAACATGATACCTAACAAGAAATGTGATATGAAAGACAAACTGGATTCCTCCCTGAAACATAGAACATCCACTTATAGACTCTTATTAACAAATATATACCAAAAATTACAAAATAGGAGATGATATACACCTGTACCATAAATAAGACTGCTTTTGACATGCAAAAAATGGGAGGCGGATCACCACTTTAGCGATAAAAAAAGCCATTAAGTTACAGCCCATTTAACAGGACATCATAAAAGGAACCATAATGTAATGGAGAATCTGTACATGGAAGTGAAGCACTTTACCAAATGTTACAATGTTATATTTGCGTGGAAGAGGTAGGGGAAAAGACTTGATCTCTGAGGTGGTTGATCCTTATCTTACTGACTGGACTACAGTCACACAAACTGTTTCAAATATCTGTACTTCAGTCCACTGTAAAATGGGGATAATAATGCTCATTGGTCTTTATAAACTACTTTGAGATTTATGGATGAAAAAGTACTGTGTAAGTGTAACTCATTAGTCCCCTTTTTCAGCTGGGCTAACTATTAGAGGGATTCTATAACTTGGATGAGAGGCAGTGTGGTTAAGTGCATTGTGGCATGAAAAGATGCAAGCACTTATGCACATGCTGAGTTAATTTCTTTCTGTTTGTAGTTTAGTTGATAATAGAGAGAGATCCACCTTGCAGAATCCAGGAATGAAATCCTGGCTCCACTGAAGTCAGTGGATGTTTATGATGATATATAGATGATATTAACATTTTTACAAGTACAGTATTAGTACAAGATTCTTGCCCATGTCCCGCTAAACCTTAGTACCTGTAGCCCACTAATGCCTCTCTCTTGGTCTGGAGAGACCACCGTTAGGAATGATTCACAGATCTGAAGGCCAGAGGAGACCATTATGTTCATCTAGTCTGACCTCCTGTACAACACAGGCCATAGAACTTCCCCAAAATAATTCCTAGAGAATATCTTTTAGAAAATCCAATCTTGATTTAAAAATCATCAGTGATGGAGAATCTACCATGGCTTGGTAAATTGTTCCAATGGTTAATTACTCTCTCTCTTAAAAATTTACACCTTATGTCCAGTCTGAATTTGTCTGTCTTTGACTTCCAGCCATTGGATCTTGCTATGCGTTTCTCTGCTAGATTGAAGAGTCTATTGTTAAATATTTGTTCCCTGTGTAGATACTTATAGATTGTAATCAAATCACCCTATAACTTTCTCTTTGTTCAGCTAAATAGATTGAGCTCTTTGAGTCTATCATTGTGTGGCATGTTTTCTCATTCTTTAATCATTCTCATGGCTCTTCTCTGAGCTTGCTCCAATTTATCACATCCTCCTTGAATAGTGGGCACCAGAACTGGACACTGTTCCTGCAGCAGTTGTACCAGTGCCAAATACAGATTTAAAATAACTTTTTTACTCCTACTCAAAGATTCCCTGTTTTAGTCATCCAAGGATCATATTAACTCTTTTTGCCACATTAGGAGCTCGTGTTCAGCTGATTATCCACCATGAACCCCAACTGTTTTTTGGAATCACTGCTTCCCAGGATATTTCCTCATCCTGCAACTATGGCCCACCTTCTTTGTTCCTAGATGTATACATTTACATTTACCTGTATTAAAACACATGTTGTCTGCTTTCTCTTAGTTTACCAAGTGATCCAGATTGCTCTGAATCAATGAATCTGAATCCTCTCCATTATTTACCACTCCCCCAATTTTTGTGCCATCTGCAAACTGTATTTGTGATTTTATGTTTTCTTCTAGGTCATTGATAAAAGTTCTAAATAGTGTAGAGCAATTCAATCTCTGAGTAATCCTACTCAGACTGTAGCCAAGGTTGTCTATTAGTGCTAAGTGTGGTGCTAGTTTTGTGATGTGGACATATGTCCACTTGGAACAGACTGAGGCCCCCTAACTCATTTTGCATAAATCCATAATGAAAGTATTTAAATGATACAGACCTGGAGTGGATCTGGATTGACGATCTAGAGATCAAAGGCTCCATATCCTTCAAAGTATCTGTGTCCCTACCAACAGAGAGCATTGGCTAGAGGAACAACTGCTTGTAGAATGTAACTTGAGAGCATGTGGAACTTGGTGATACCAAGATGGCAGTTTGGAATGAGAGTATTTAGTTTTGTTTTGATTTCATTTTTTAAGTGCTTGGTGTTTGGTTTTGTCTCCAGGCTGCTGGCTAATGGTGAAAAATGTAGGAGTACATCAGAACCAAGGACTGAAGATGCTGACCATGATTCCGATTCTGCTTTATCTTTCTGTAGGTATAAAGTATGTGGGGGAGGGGCAGAGAGCACAAGGAGACTTCTCCCTGCTTGGGTAAAAGACAGGCAGAATTGTATCTCTGGACTCAGGGGACAGACTTCAGGGATAGCACCATCTCTGCTCCCCTGGAAGCACACAGTGCCCCATGGTGCGGGAAGAGGGATGTGGAGGAGGCAGGGTCATGTCCCTGACCCTTCTCCCACAGGAAGCTGAGGGCAGAATGTGACCAAAGTGAGAGGAGATCTCCCCTTAAGTAGCAGAATTCGTACTACTCCTGGATGTTTGAAAGCTCGAGGGGGCATTGTGCCTTCCAGGGCCTGAATGCCTCCCGGTGTTCCCCTAAAGCAGTGCAGGTACACATTACCCTGTACTTGATTGCCTCAAATTCAAGATCTAGATGTATATGTGTGTGTATTCCCCAATGCTTCTCTTTCTCTGGTTGTACATCATGGCACCTATGTGGTAAGTCACTGGGCCAGATCCATCTTGCTCAAGTTGTTGGGCTAGATGTAGCAATCACTCACTGGGTGAAATCTGTGGTCTTTATTATACAGGAGGTCAGACAAGGTGATCCCCGCTGGTCCTAATGTTTTCTTCTGGCTTTAAAATCTATTCATTTATGAATCCTCAATTGTGGTGCACTTAAGGGAGGAAAACTCCAGTCAGGGAGATCCCCCAGTAATGTATAGCTGATACAGGGGATTCTGTGCCATTCACCCTCTCTACTTCTTGGGTAAAAGGAAAAAGTTGGCATGACTGGAAAAATGGGCGTATGGTCAGAATGTCTCTGTGCCATGTTGATATGCTGCATTTGAGCCCCTGTGAGGAGTATTGAAAGGGGCCTTCTTCTCCCAACCGTCTGTAGGACCCAAGCACATGTATGTTCTCTGAGCTACCCCCCAATGGGGCAGAGTGGGGTGGGAAGGAGGTGAACCATGACCCTATTCCTATTTGATTTTAACCAGCAGAGCTCCACCCTCCTTCACGCAGCACACTGCCTTCCAGAACTTCCCTGGTGCAATGCACATCTATACAACCTCAGGCATGGGTTTGTAAAGCATTAAGGATTCTTTCTCTAAGAATCAGACAGCACAGACAATACTGAAGAGGTTTGTTCGCAATGCTGGGAAGTCTGATAAATCAGCTTCAGCTTCATGGTGTTACAGTGGTCAATTATATACTTTTTCTTATCGATTACATAGTACGTTTTAAATTCTTTATCTATTCACTTACAAATACAGACATTGTCCCATCTGGAGAGAACAACAGTGATAATGGTCATTACATATATTCAGAGACACTTTTAATCACTTTACTTACATCAAGGATGCTAGAGTTACACTTGGTGAGGGGTAGGGTGGAGGAAGGGGGTGTTCTTGCAGATAGGTGGCAGACAGACAGAAATTCTAAAAGCAAATGTGCTGTTCTCGTTGGAATTAGAATCACTAAGAGGACATCTGGCTTCCTGAGCCATTTATATGAGTTTTGACTTACAGCTTGTTAGCTGAAAACAATTTCAAGCCTTACAGGCTTATGTCTTAATATCAAAGTCTGGTCCTCAGGGAGCAAGTAAACAAACATAGGACATGATTGTGATTTGTGGTATATGCTTGTTCATGGGAGGAGGGGACCTCCCATACTCCCCTCTGTAGTCTACCTGTGACATAAATTACAGCAGTTGGAGGAGAGCATTCTCTTCAAGGCTGTTACACCCCAAACCATCCAGGTGAATGGCTAGGGTGGGGAGTGGGCAAGGCCTGGATTCTGCTCTCTCTCCCTTCTATCCGAAATGCCAGCCATCCCAGCTGAGTTGGTGCAGAGAGAGAAGTAATCTTTACAAAGTAGGTTGGGTGCAGATTACATACCCCCCTGGAGTGAGAGGGACACACCAAATCACAGTATGGTCCTTGGTCTGCTTCTGAGACAGCCCAACTATATAAAGCCATAATTTAGCCCCATAATACAAAGAAATCCAGGATGAGCTATCACAAACTGTACTCTGTTCATTTATTTTGAAACTACTATTTTACCTTTAAGTATTGATTTTGTAAGTATTGGTTAGCTGAAATATAATACAGAGAACTCAGCCATCTTAAATGATCACTCAGAGCACCATAAATCATTTCTTAGGCGGTGCAACAGAGAGAGGAAAACTATACTCAATACGTTTAGGGATACTTTGGAAGGATTTTTTTTTTGCAGATAAAGTTGCCTGATAAGTGTGAACTCTAGTAGAGGTTAGTCTCCACTGTATGTCACACTAGACCATGAAATGTACAGAATAATAAAACAGTGAAGTCTTGGTTATGAGACTTTCCTACAGCACTCTATGAATAAATTACTGCTGAGAAGTAGTGTGATGCTATCTTTTATTTAGGTTAGCTGTTTGTTTTGTGGGAGTTACTGGGTTTGTAGACTAACCAAATTAATAATTAAATACATTATTTTATAGTTCTGGTTGAAATATTCTTCATGAACAATTGTTTGGCAAATCTAGCTCTTGTTTTGGTTTACAAGTTGTCTATACACAGATCATGATTTTTATAGCTGTATCCATAATTCAAAATTGTTGAGAATGTGTAGAATCATAGGGCTAGAACTTCAAAAACACACTTCATAGAGAAACTGCAGAGCTGGAACTCATCTGCAAACTTGACACAAGTAAACTGAGTCTGAATAGGGACTTGGAATGGTTATCTCATTGCAGGAAGTAATTGTCACTGTTCACACATTCTCACCTTCTAATCTATGGTTGTGAATAGGCCTCAGCTACTCTAACTGTATGGACTTTGCTATTATCTACCCCCCATTGTTGTTTCTTCCCCTTGGCTGTATATATATATACCCCCTATCTGATTTCCATTCCCTGCATCTGATGAAGTGGGTTAGAGCCCACAAAAGCTAATGCCTGCAGAAATTAAATTTGTTAGTCTTTAAAGTACTATAGGACTCTCAGTTGTTTTTTTTTTTAGGGTTAGAAGAGATTGCAAGGGTCACCTACTCTAACCCCCTGCCAAGATGCAGGATTTGTTGTGCCTAAACCATCCAAGATAGATGGCTATCCACCCTCTTTTTGAAAACCTCCATTGAAGAAGCTTCCAAAACCTCTCTAGGCAGTCTGTTCCATTGCCCTACTGTTCTCACAGTCAGGAGGCTTTTCCTGAGATTTAATCTAAATCTGGTACACTGTAGTTTGAACTCATTGCCTCTTGCCCTACCCTCTTTGGCAAGAGAGAACAACTTTTCTTCATCTTTTTTATGGCAGCCTCTCAAGTATTTGAAGATCACTATCATGTCCCCCCTTAATCTCTTCTTTTCCAAACTAAACATACCCAGTTCCTTCAGCCTTTGCTCATATGGCTTGCACTCCATCTCTTTGATCATCTTTGTCACTTGCCTCAGGATCCTTTCTATAAATTGGTGACCAAAATTGGACATAGTACTCCAGCTGAGGCCTAACCTGTGCCGAGTAGAGCGGTACTATCACCTCCCATGATTGCATGCTATGTCTGTTAATGTAACCTAAAATTGCATTTGCTTTTTTTGCAACAGCATCACCTTGCTGACTTACATTGAGGTTGTGATCCACCACAACTCCCAGATCATTCTCAGCAGTGCTGCTACCACGCCAGTTATCTCCCATTTTGTATTTGTGCGTTTGTTTTTTCTTCCCTAAGTGTTGTACTTTGCATTTGTCTTTGCTGAATTTAATTTTGTTCTCTGTAACCCAGTTCTCCAAATTATCAAGATCCCTCTGAATTTTAGCTCTATCCTTCAAAATGTTGGCAACCCCCTCTAGCTTTGTGTCATCTGCAAATTGTTCAGCATGCTCTCTGTACCTACATCCTGGTCATTATTAAAGATATTAAACACCGAACTCAGAACAGATCCCTATGGAATCCCACTTGAGATCTCCCTTCAATCTGACATCATGCCATTAATGAATGTTAATAGTTACTCTTTGTTTGCGGTTGTTTAACCAATTATGTATCCACTTATTTTCTCCACTTTACCTATCAAAATGTCATATGGGACTGTGTCAAAAGCTTTGCTGAAATCCAGGTATATTATGACAACTGCATTCCCCCTATCCACCAAATGAGTTACCTGTCAAAAAAGGAAATCAAGCTGGTTTGGCATGACTTGTTCTTAGGAAATCCATGCTGGCTGCTAATTATTATCCCTTCATCCTCCAGGTATTCACAATTGAATGTTTCATACATTGCTCTAGTAGTTTCTCAGGTATTGAAGTGAGGCTGACTGGTCTATACTTTACCAGCTCTTCCTTTTCCCTCTTTTAAAGATGGCCACTATGTTAACCCTTCTCCAGTCTTCTGAGACCTCTCCTGTTATCCAGGAGTTGGTAAATATTATTGCCAGTGCCTCTGAGATTTCTTCAGCTAATTCCTTCAGTACCCTCAGGTGAGGGTTAAATCTAATCGTTCCATTGGATTTAATATAAAAATATTTAAATTTTAATTGATCATCTGCTTTGTTATATTTTTTACTCTCAGATGTTTGAAAAACCTTCAGAAAAACTTGTAATTTTTTTGCCCTTTTATAATTTTTCATTTGATATTGATTTTATTTTTTCCCCTTTATTTATAATGGAGTTGAAAGGAACATGGTCCTTTAAGTTTATTTTCTTGTTTGTGCACAGGCTCACTCCATGATATCAGTATATCTCTGGAGTGTTTGCTTAGTGAACTGAAGCTCCAGCGCCAGCAGAGGGAGCTCAAACATTGTTTATTGTTGGTCATGCAGTTAATGCTTGCTGGGCTTTTTATTTACTTATTTCTCAGAGGTAGGGCAGTGAACTATATAAAAAAAATCTGGAGGTTATCCCCCATCATATAATAATAAGATATATTTTAAGCAAAACTGGTGGGTGACAATATTGCAGAACTGAAAGTTTTGGAAGTATTCTTATTTTTAAAATCTGATTTGTTTTTCATGAACAGCTAACATGGTGACATTAGTACAAATATAGAATTCTCACTTGTATCGTGATAGTTTTATTTTAGAATGATTGCAGTTTTGTTATAGGAAACTGATGCTGTAAGGACAAGGAATACTACTCTACATGTGTTTATTATTGACCTTAAATTATCACAAAAAGGTGCTTTTTACTATGTGTTATATTAACCCTTTAAATTCTGGGCTATGGTACCTTGAATTCTAACCACGGATTCTTAATTAACTCAGTACAGATCTATTTTTCCAAGATGTACATATTGACAATCATTGCGATTTCTGTTTTGCTTTAAAGCCACAAAGGAAAAGATATCAAAATCCTACAACTGTTGAATGATTGTTATTGTAACTTCTTATAGTACAGGAGGAATGCTGGAGACTTTGTAGAGAAAGTCATCTGCAGGGTTTTGTGATCAATTAGAATCTTGCGATTAGCCATCTCTACTAAGTCCACTGAATTCAGGATAGTAAACTTTAAAAAGTGACACAAATTAGGGGTCTGAAATTAGGGTTATAACATGTTCATATATCCTTATCTACACCCCCTGTGGAGCCAGTAATCTTCTCTGTACTCTGTGCCAAAAAATTATTTTCATATAGCAGGTTATGAATATTAACAGTGAAACTTCTTTTTAAAAACTTCCCTAAACAAAATTAAAAACATAATCTGTGACTCCTTTGCACCATTGCACTTTGTGCCTTTCATTGTGGTTTTTCTTTAATAAGATGTAACATACAGAGTTTTCAGTCACTATTAGCAACAATGTTGCTTTTGTGTGCAGGCTATTTTATTATGATGGTGTGAATATGATTGGCATTTTCTAACGGTTGTTCAAGACAATTAAAAGAACTGTCCACAGCAAATGCAGATTCTGATCTGACCAGCTTAGATATGTATGATACAATAGACAGGAGCACATGCAAACCATCAAATCAGCTGTTGCACTTGTATAGTGGTATCTATTCTGTGCATTCTATGTAGCAGACTGTTCACTAAAGGCCAGATTCTACCTACCTTACACTGAATAATATTTTATTCTGTGAGTAGCCCCCTCAACTTTAATGAAACGCATGGAGTAAAAAACTATTCTATGTAGGTAAGGTGGCAGAATCTTCTCCTAAGCTACAGATCTATATAGCGTTTCAGTTCTGTGCATTATACAGAAAAAAAAGGACAGTACAATAAACAGCAACACAAAGGCTTGTTCCTGCAGCCATAGACATCTGAATGAAAGTTGCAAGAATGTTTCCCAAAATCATCCGTGGGCTACTCTTCCCAAAATTGAATATTTGAAAGTTATGTTTGGTATTATAATCTTTGTCTTGTCCTAGGATAATCAGAAGTAACTACCTCTATTTCTCTTTAAACTTCTCCATATTCTTGCTCCTTACGGTTCCCTATGGGGGAAATCCTGGCCCATTAAAGTCAATGAAAGTTTTACTATTGACTTCATTGGAGGAAGAATTTCATCTTTTCTTTTCTTCCATCACTTTTGACTTAGTGCGTTCTTTCATGTCAACTCTACATATTGAAGACTGCTAGGCTTAGTCCCTTAGATGCATTTTAAAAGTCAATTTCTTTTGGAATAGCTTCTGCAGGTGATCTAATCACTAATGTCTGCATACTCTCTATTGGCATTTGAAGTTAATATTGTGTATCTTTTTTCCTTTAGAAAGTAAGCTAGTCAAGGCAATGGTCCAGATACACTCTATAAATAATAAGAGTTTGAAAAAGGATTTTTGATTGATATCAAAGGGACTTTTAGAAAGGATGTTCCTCAAGGACTTGTTCCTTGCACTGTATTCTGTATATGGTATTTATAGAAGTATGTGTTGACAGTAATACTCCTGTGAGATTGCAGAATGGACATGTTCACAAAATGTTTTATTACCTCTGAAATTCACTAGGCCAACTTCATCCCTTGGTGTAATTCCACTGCAGCCGGTAGAGTTGCATCAAGGAAGAATTTGTTCTTTGAGTCTATTCATTCCTTCTGTAGCTCTACTGCAGGCAATGAAATTACACCAGGAATGAATTTGGCCCTGTTTCACTCCCCATCCGTGAAAAAATTTAAAAAACACAATAAAAGAGGGAATTAGTACTTGCTTATCAAGTGTTATTGTCATGTTTAGATCTACTGTCTTTAAGCTCACCCAGTGCTTGGCTAACACCACTGGTCAAATATGAATCCAAGCATGATGGAGGTTGTGTTGGTGGGCAAACAAAGACATTTTGACAAGTTTGCAGCTAAGGTGTAGTCTCTTTTGGTTGAGAATACACACTCACAACTGATCAGTTGAGTCAGTAGTTTAGAAGTACTACTGGATGCTCTGTTGATGCTGACCTCTCATATAGTCACTATTCTACCATTCATAGCTCACTAGGAGACTTAGTCCCATCCTAGTGGATAGTGACCTGGCCTAAGTTATACATGTTTTAATCACCTCCCAACTGGACTGCAGGAATACTAGCTACCTGTTGGTGAAGCCATCAGCCCTGAGAAAACACCAATTGGTATATAATTGTGCAACATGGGTTACCAAGAGCACATCAAACCTGTCCTCCATTCACTGCATTCACTTCCCAGAGACTACCAAGTTAAATTCAAGGCTTCAGTCTTTATCTTCAAGGCTGTCAGTGACCCAAACCTAGGTTATCTAAAAGACTGTTTAAAATTCAAGGATAATAAACATGATCAACAACTCCACTTCTCAAGCATCGTGGATCTTACCGAATGATAAAGATTATCTATGCAGGAGACAGAGCTTAGGTAGGGCTGGTCTGAAAGTAAATTCCCACAAGAAGAATGTAGAAGGAACTCCCATAGGAACTAAGAACCACCAAGGCTTTTATTATATTCTATTTTTACTTCCAGGTTCCCTTCTGTGTCTTTGCCTTCAACAATAAAACATGTAACACATCAGACATAAAATAAAAACTAAATTTAAAAAAATTATAATTTTCCTCCTAGGGAGAGGATGGAAAAAAGAAAGAAGCACCTGGGACAGATCCTAGTCACATCAGTTAGTGCCCTGTTACGAGAAAATTACTAGAGTGACACCAAAACCCTCCTTGTAATTTATTTCTCAATGGCATATTTCAATTAGTTGTCCCCTTCCTGTAGCTAATCACCAGTTGACCCTATGAATAATGATGCTGAACCAGTAATAAGGTAAACTAGAATAACACTTTATTTGGGATAACACAATAAAAATCATTCGGGGATAAAAAGGGGAACTCCAGGTCCCATACCCAGAAATTAACTCTTGGCCCAAAGTTCAATGCTTTACTGTTTTTCTTCTCTCTTCACAGAGTGCTGATTTCAATCAAGTGATCAAGGACTGGAACTGGAACGCTGGAACTCCAAATCCCAGGAACACTGCAGGTAAGTGTTTAGGTGTGGATGCTGTCCTCTTCTCCTTCCAGGGGGTGATGATTTTCTCTGATCTTCACTGGAGCAAGATGCCACTATGCTGCCTCTTGGGTAGACAGCCCTGATCTGACTGGTGTGCAGACATTTATACCCTCCTGTTGCCAGGCATATTTCACTCAGTGTTTCCTGCCAAAACAAGAAAAGGTGGGAAAGACTCCTTGAAAAAGGTAGTCCAAGATGGAGTCCTAGCTGTTGTTTTTCCTTTCCAATATGGCGCCCTTGCTTACCAATTACCATAACTTGAACATTTAACTATTATTATGCATAAGAAGGGGAAAAATTCTAAAACAAAACTCATACCCATCATATCCCCTCCCTGATACTTTGATAGGCACAATTGCAATTGTCCTTCCATATATATCACATAAGTATACACAATGTAATTCTATTGCTTCAAATTTTTAGACTTCTATTTTAACCATGCGATGGTAATCACCCACGCAACTATTGAGCCAAATTAAACAACCATGAATTATAGAAAATAAATGGATTAGTAAATTCCACACCTTATCAGGTGCGGAAAACAGGTTTTCCCACTAGTGAGCAAATAGGGAGTGCTTTTTTACCGTACTCAAAATGGCAGTGATTTCATCCATCGAGTGATGTATTGAAATCATGGTGGATTTCCCCATTTCCCTCAATTGGTCTAGTTGTTGACCAATATCCAGATGTTCAATTAGCTGACTTAATGAAGAAACATCAGGTCTCAGGCTAACTGGCCCAATCTCCTGAGGGTGAGTTCCAGTTCTTTTACTTTAGGAACATCCGATGCAAAATAGATGACGCATCTGACAATACTGTACACATTCCGTATACACGTCTTTACAGATTCACTATGCAGTACTATATAAAACTCATTCACTATAAATTCGTTACATTTGCTCCTAATGTATAATTTAGATTATTTGACACAAATATTAAATGATTATTGAGGGCAGGTTTTAGATGATAATGACACTCCCAGCATCAGGGTTTAAACACATGTGCCCTTCCTGATATATAATATTGTTGCAAATATACCCTTTACTGTGCCTCCACTGACATTCCCCTACGTCTACTGCTGTTCCATCTGCCTTTAACTCTCTGGGAATATCTAATGGTGTCAATGTAGCATTTCCCAACTGCAATCGTAAGAGTATCAGTGAGTACATCCATTACACCGTTGCATTTCAGATGGTTGAAATGAAAGCCACTCCGTCTTTGCAATGTAAGTAAAGTTTAGTAGCTCCCACCAGACCTTGTTCTGGATTTCAAAGGCCTCCAGCTTATCTCTGAGCAATCTCCTTAGCTCCACTGGGATATTGCCTCCCAGCCTTCCCTTAAAAAAGCACTATTGGTGGAAGATAACCACGCCTGAGCCTGCACAAATGCAAAAACCCATGATGTATCCTGCAATTTTTGCAGACCTCCTAATAAACCTCTATCATTTCCCTGCTGGGCCCTAGACCACTCTGGGATCACCTGGGTTATGTCATATTCCAAAGTGGCAATTTTCTCTAAAAATTGAATATAAGGGTTTCTCTAAGCAGGTCACATTCTGACCTATATTTCAGATTTTAGTGGCTAAACTCTCAGCGGCAACAGCATTTTTGATTCCTAGCCCTGTTCCTATGCAGCCTAACACATTAGCCACCCAATCTCATCTCTTTCTTGCCCCACCTTTTGGGAACAGATCATTGATCTACATTTGCCAACTCCTTAATGTAGTAGATACAAATAGCCTACATTTTTCTTGTACTGTTATAGAAACGAACTGGAATAATAACTTTCCTTAGAATATATTCAGGATTTACCATGACCTGTCTCTTTTCATTTTCTTTGATAACCAGCACTCCCACTTGGTAAGTATAAGGGTGAGGAGATACTACTACCTCTACCATGGAGGATGCCCCATAAATTCCAGATGCTTTCCATGTCTCTGAGACATTATACCATATGTGTACCTCTTTTTCTCCAACATAGTGCATAGTGAAGGCTCTAGCCATAACATTTATACAGGGGACCCCTGTTCCCTTAGTATGCAAACAATACCCTGGTATATTGATACTTTTTATTTCTCCCTAACGGTCCAGTTTTGGCAGGGAGAATGTACTTTTACTTTGGGAAGACACACTTGTAAACTGGATAGAATTATAATTTGATTTCACCCCTTCTTCATACTTTCTCTGTCTTGAAGGTATACACATGAACATCTCCCAATACCCTACACATCTTCTGTGGATGCAAACATTCTCCCAGTATTAGGTACTTTACTTCCCAAGCACAACGGGGCTTATGAAGGGTTTTGAGGGAGGTTCCAGAGTGATCCTTCATAGTTAATATATCTGCATTTTCATCCTTTTCTTGTTTCCATACAAGATGGCAAAGCCGGCATGCTAAAAATACAAACAAAGAAATGAGCCCTAAACCTTGAGGTGGCAAATTCATTATTGCCTTAATCTTCCTCGCTTCCATCCTATAGGAGGTGTTCTAGTCTCACATGTATAATGTATACATGTATATAATGTATACAGCACCATCATTCCAGGTGGCTGTACAAAGAGAGACTATACAGAAACAACCAACAATATTAGAATAAGCAGCAACAGCTTGCTCAAACTGGGCATCTAATACACGCTTATTTATAATGTAGGCTTTTGTGGTCCGTCGGGCCAAGGGAGGCTCATAATTTGGTCGTAAATGTGAGCTAGTTTCTTCCCTTCCCAGGAGTCAAGCCACAGCTGCAGTGCAGGATGCCAATCCTTATTTGCAACCGCCCTCCAAATAAGATGGCTTTGAACCTGCTGTAAATCTTTTTGATCATAAATAAATCTATAAGGTGAAGGTGCTACTGCATGTGCGGATGACCAATGCAGAGTTAGTTCTGGGGAAGGCTCATAGTAAGCAAATGCCATGCCTGCGATTAAATGCATCAGAGCCTGTTTGTCTTTTATAGAATTCCCAGGGGGGTAATGTTGCTGCGGGGCTACTTCTGGTTAACCAAGCTGCTAAGGTGAGAGGCCAATACTGATTGCTATCTATTTCCTGGATTTGGCCTGCCCCTTTACTCCAGGAGAAATCTGTTGCTAAAAATCGAGCTTCTTCCTCATTTACTGATTCACTAAAGTGCTCCATAACCAAGCATCCTAGCCCCTGTAAAACTGATTCGTCTGCTTGGCAACGAGTCTGCTCTTTTAACTGGGTCAGTTCTACTCTTGTTCGGTCCCTAAGGATTGTAGTAGTAGCCTCTTCCCCATTGTCATCTGTGATAGTTTTTCTAGTTACTATAGGGAAGGCATTTGCCTGCTTATTTTCCAAAGATAAGGGGGGAGCTGTGTGGGGTAGGTTTGTAAGAGCAGGGTACAAATTTCTAACCTCCGTATATGCTGTGGGTTGGGTAGCTGTTCCCGTTGACTCTGGTTTTTCTGTGACCGGAGCACTATCTGCGGTTTTAAGCATTTCAGTGAGAGTATTGAGGCGGGCTTGCTGTTTAGCTATGATCTCCAGCACCTTAAAGAAGAATTATCTGTTTATCTGCTCTGCTTTTTCCTTGCTCAGGGTAGCTGTTTTCAGTTTATGCCAGATCATTGCTCTTTCCAGCAGGTCCTTAACGTATTTTCTGAACAGTTTCTCTCCAGGTCCCAAGCTAACATTTAAAGGGACCTGTTCCTCCTTCTCATGTACTGGGGAGGGATCTGCTTTGGCAAACAGTTTGTTAAACTGTGCTATTACTTGATCTAATTCAGGATTAGCCTCTTGGTCCTGGGCTACCTGAGTGGCTGCCGGCTTGCTCCTCAGGTCCCAATTAGTTAACACCCTTCCTTTTAGGAGGCACCTAATGTTCTCCACTCCCAGTTGTACCTGAAATGTATGTTTCTCCTGATTGGGCATTAGCAAGTTAACTATAGCGCCCATTTCTTTTTGGTCATCATGGTGGTACATCAAGTGTTGTACGGTTTGGTCTTTTTGACTCTCAAAAGGACAGTTCTCACTGTTTTTCCATCCTGTCCATGACGCCATGTTGTGGTGGAGTGGGGCGCAAGGGGCCCAATCCTCACACTGCAAGAGTGTGTCCCAATCGAGAGATAAGAGACCAGAATGCTATTTTTTGGTTAACCACTATTTATGTAACTTTTGTTGAAGTATATAGGGCTATCAAAAAGGAAAAATGAACTAAATGAAAAATTTTACTAAGCTATACTAAACAAATTACTAAAATTCCTATTACCACAATTAAAAAAGGTGTAGTCCTTATTAAATCCCAGGCACACCAACTCCATATACAAGCCGCACTCCCAAAACTCTACTTCCCTAAGACATTCCTTATTAAATTCTATGCACACCAACCCCTCATACAAGCCACATTCCCAAAACTCCCTAAGACATTCAAAAATCCTTCAAGTAAAAATCAACAGTTTTTTAATCTGTGAGTTAGTAAGCTTAGATCCGTGATAATACATACACACACAGAACCCGCAAAAAACATTCCCCATTTTAATTCCCCAATTTGACCAGATTATATTTACCACATGGTAGATGTTATCTCCAGAGTGACAAACAGCAAACCTGCAGCTTCTTTTCTTGGGATAGAAGATAAAGTGTGAGAGAACAGCCCAGTGTTCCATCAGCTTGACTAAACTTACAGTTCATCCTGCCTGCAAGCAGCCATAATCAGAGCCCACTGGTCTGGTGCCAACCAATTGCATGCACTTGATCAGCTTGGAGTTCAATCGGCTCGACTAAACTTACAGTTCATCCTGTCTGCAAGCAGCCATAATCAGAGCCCACCGCAACCAGTTGCAACACTTGATCACCCCCTGCCACCTTCGAATATGCCACGGTGTGCGGCCTTGCAATCCAGGGTAACCAGGTGAACAAAGAGAATTAGGAAAAAGAAAAATCCGAAAGCAGAAAAAAATATGCAAAAAAGAGAAAAAGAAAAAAACTGCAGGCTCCCTTGGTGATCAGGCAAGGGTGGTTAACACTTTTCCTTCTGAAGAGTGGGGAGATGCCTGGGGTTGGCCAGATCCCCAGGTGACATGACAGGCTACCAACCTACTGTCTTTCCAACGTGTCCAAACCAGAACCCCGGCTTTATGGCTGAGACCCCAGAAAATTAGCATATCGCCCATTGCCATGGGAACTCATTGACTGTGGTCAGTGAAGTTTTCTCATGAGCTTTGCAGCTGGTAGCTATAATTTATCTTATCTTCTCCAGGGCTGGTTCAAGCCAGTTTGGGACACTGGTAGTGAGTTTCTTAGAAAACTGTTATTGTCTGCAGTTTTTGACCCTGGAAGATAACACCACCTAATTATTTATGTATTTTTTTATTTGATTTGAGGCTTAACAAGCTGCATTCCATCCCAGGCTGGCGTTTGGCCATAGCAAGAAACAAGTGGAAAAATCCACTTCTAACAATTCACAGCCACCAAGCTACTGTTTTTAATCATGCTAATGTCTTTTCTTTGGCAAAGTGGCCCTGATCATGAGCCAATCTGATCAATTCCTCTTATACACATGGGGGCTAAGAGTACCAGAGTTCCAGAGTGAAACCAAACCTGTTTCTATCCTTATAAATAGTCCAGCCTTTCACTTTGCCCTTTGTTAACAAGTCCCGAACTTTCAGATCTCTTTGTTGTATTTCAGAGATGCTCAGTGGTGAGTCCATTGTGCCAGGTTTTGAACATGTATAGGGAACTCCCTATCTTGTAAAAGTGAGTTGGTCATTGAAGCTGAAAGCCAGCTTGTGGTGGTCCCTTTCATCCAGCGGTATGCTAAAATAGACATTTGTCAATTACCAAGAACCACTGGACCTGCGGCAGAATAGTTGTCATAATGTCCTGGAACTTTGCAATCAAAACAGGAAAAGGTAGAAAAGACTCCTTGAAGAAGGTACTCCAAGATGGAGTCTTAGCTGTTGTTTTTCCTTTCCAGTATGGTGCCTTGCTTACCAATTGCCATAACTTGAATATTTAACTATTATTATGCATCAAAAGGGGAAAGAATTCCAAAACAAAACTCACACCCATCAGCATTTCTGGAATGCACTCAGATACCAAGATGACGGGCATAGTAAAAGAATCTGAACATAATAGAATCTCTTTTTCTTGGCTTTTGCCTGAGGCATAAAGATTGGGGTCATTAGACTAGTATTACCTTCTGATAAATGTGGATTCTTTTTTGTGGCATTCGTTTAGTATAAAACAAAAAAGTATACACAGAACTGAAATTGACAGTATTTTAGAAACCTAAAATTAATCAAATATATGCTAAACTCAATGCTATTTTCTTGTCACTCAGAGACATACTTAGAAAGTTGGTGGTAATTTAAAGTCTATTAGGTTACAGTTCTGAAACCAAACACTTGTACTAGAGCTCAGTAAATAGTTCAATTAAAAATAGAAATTACCTACCTCAGTGAAGGGTTTCCATGAGGGAAAGATATTTCCTATACATATGCTAAGATACGTGTGGACTAGTTTAACCTTGTGAAGGTGCTATCAATCCAAAGAACAGAGCTCTGAATGGGCAGCAGTGGAACATGTTGAAATGTCACAAGAAGCTAATGTGCCAGTTAAAGTACTACATTTGAGAAAGATATAATTTGTGAGTTTCCAACAGCAGTTGTATAAAATGTAATCATTAAAGAGTTTGTGAAATCCTGGCACACATTGAAGTCAATGGCAGTTTTGCCATTGACTTTAACAGGCCATGATTTCACCCATAGTGCCTTACATTTTCCATACTTGACTAGTGATTTGGGGTGTTTCAGTTGTTGGTTGCACATCTGGAGACACTTTAAAGAGGGCTGATTTTTCAGAGATGGGTGCTTAATACTTTCCAATTGCAACATTTTCTGAATGCCTTTAAGGAACCTCAAGTTGGGCATCCAAAACCTGAGGCACTCAAAATCACTAGTCACTTTTGAAAATGTATGCTATCTAGTTAGAGTTGGTTGAATAATTTACAATGAATATTATTTGCCCTTTTTGAGTTTCCAGAGTTTCTGAACTCAGAAAATGATTTTTATAAATGCATTTCCTATGTGCAACATTTTGACAAATCTTCCGAATAAATTTCAGCCTGTTGATGAATCCTCATGGTGCATAGCTCATGAGCATTCAATATTTGCCAGTCACATACTTGGTCATTTAAGTTACTTTGCATTGTTCTGTTCCCCAACTGCATGACCTTCCAACCAGTAAACCAACAGACACTTCAAGAAGGCCAAGCAAATATTTTCAGTATGAATATCCATGCCAATATGCATTCCCATGAATGTTTGCTCTTGTACCAATAACACTTCCTCTTTTGCAAACAGTCTTGCATACAAAAATATGCTTGTAAAAATATGGTAAATGAGTAAATGGAGTCACAAATACTTTTTGGATTTTTTAAAAATCTTTATTGTTTTGCAGAAAAGCACTCAGTCAAATAGATATGGTCATTGTATTGATTTAACATTTAAATTAATAAAACTGTTATTATTAGGACAAAGTTTCAAATGGAAAGAATAGTTGTATATACTTTTTTGCTATATTTGATCAGCTTTCATGACTCTACCTTCTCTCCCCAATATATTTTTAATCAGAAATGGTTTGGTGTGGGTATAAAAGCTACGTGTGAAACAGTCAAAATGTGAAAAACAAACATTTTCAGAACTTGAATGATCTGAAAAGTTGGCATGTGTGAAAAACGAATATGTCAGAAGTTTCAACCATATTGACAATGAATTCTTTATCCATAATTTACAAGCACAAATTACAGAGAAGCAGATGAAGAAAAAAATCCTAGGACTTGTTTAAGGACCCAATGAATAAGAGGGGTCATTACATCAGATGATTTTCTGTCGGTGAGCAAAAAAATTAAAAAGGAAACAGTCAACTATTTAAGCACCAAAATTTGACTCCTACCACAACTTCTATTAAGTCCTTAGGCTCTGAAATACTGTACAGCCTTATTTATTCAAAAATTTTACTGGATGCCCAAAACCTTTGGATAAATGGAGTTTCAGATGAAGGATCCAGTGGGAAGGCCTAAAAATGATTGCTCTCAGGGTTCTCAGCTTTGGAGTGCAGTGAGAACAGCAGCTGGCTTTGAAGGCTGGCCAGCTCTAAATGGGCTGTGCTAGTTAAAGTGTGACCATTAAAGCCAGTCAGTATTCAGAGCCAGCTGGCATTCTCATCCAAGAGTACAGTACAATTTTGGGAGACATAATCTAACTTGACATAATCAGGAGTTACAACTAACTAACATATGACAAACCAACGTTATACAGTGTCTTTTTTCTAAATCCACCACTTTGAGAAATATCATAAAAGCAATAGCATCCATTAGACTAATGTATGAGCCTTTTCTGCAACTATTCTCAAAGATGTGGCCTAGTCATGTTGGATTATTTTGAGAGTGATACTTCATCAAAAGTCAGTGAGCTGGAAAAAGAAATAAAAGGAATAGGCAATTGTGGAATAGTAAAAAAAAAAAAAAATCACTAAGCCAAAAAAATCTGTCCTCAATTATCCTCAATATCCAGCTTTTGTCACTGTGAATTTGGTGTTGCCTGCAAGCTAGTGCTCACACTATTATTTATTAAGCCTTAACTCTGTGCTTGGTGTGTACAGATATAAGATAATACGACTCTTTCCCAGAGAGTTTACAGTTTAGCTTAAGCATAGACCAGACTGTTTAGACACAGCTGATACTCTGAGTAATGGTACATACATGCGGTGGTAAAGAAAGAGGTCATCCCTGAAAAGTTTAAGAGAAGAAATGTATTTTAAGAAGAGATTTCAATGGAGAGAAGGAGATCATTGCATGTGTAGTTAGTGACATGCAGTTCCAAAATAATACACAGCAGCATTTGCAATGGAAACATACATAACACTGATAATGCAATTGTAGCTGAAGCCTCCTTTACAAATATGCAGTTCTCTATTACTTCCTTGTTGGAGAAAACGTGGCTTGAAAAATATTTTTCCAGTCATTCAAGGAGGGAAAATTGACCTATTCAGACTTCTGTCACTAGTAATATTTTCATCTAATATTCTGTCAGATTAGTGTCATCGCTGGACTTGGCTATACATTACCATAATTCTTTTTCCTAATTGTTTCTATTTAATTAGAACTCAGAGTCCTCAACAGAATCAGAGGCCTCATCGTCCTAGTCACTGTGCAAACACATAGTAAGAGAGAATCCTGATCCTGAAGACCTCACAATCTACACAAAGTAAGAACTATTAAATCCATTTTACTGCAAGAAACTGAAAGACACTAAATAAGGCTGCTCCAATTCACAGGAAGATGGTGACAAAAGTGGCTATAGAATTGAAATCTCCAGAATCCCAGCCTAGCCCCTTACCCATCCCTTTTCCCTTACATGGTTTGAATACTGGGCCAGATTCTCTGGCCAACACTCAGGCAGTGGAAATTAGTCACATTTCCAGATGGGTATTCCATTGCCATAGAAATATCTTTGATGGGTGGAAAGCTGGCATTCCTGGTTCTTGGGCCGTCCCTACTATAGCCCTATTGTAGGGAGGACAGTGCACTGTGCATTTCAATTATTATCTCAACCTCATTACCAGCTGACATTTGAGTGCAGTCCCAGATAGCTCTAAACTGCCATGGAGATGGTCAGCACAGCATTGACCAGGGCATCAGTGAATCCAAGTGACCCCATGAGACACCACTTCCCCCACGCTCTCTGCATCCAAGAGAAACAGGGCAATACAGAGAATCTAGGCCACTATTTCAGTTTAGTTTGTTTCCTTGTATTCCTCTGAAATTTTATAAGGATTTTTGTTGTCATATGATCCTGGAGAAGGCTGAAAACATCATTATGCAATCATGAAAGTAAAGCAGCTTGCCAAGTGAATCCAAATGGATGAAATGGATATTGGATATTCTGGTAATGGAAGAGTTCACAGCTGTGCTTTGAAAGATGAACAGCAGCCTTACTGTGCAGTTTGCTCTTAGTTTAAGAATGTATGATGGAATCTGAGTTAACTGCAAATCAACCTGTAGATTTAGGTAGTTTTGTTCTTGATTAAGTCTGTTCAATCAGTCTCTCTGAATGGTAAATAGCTGACTTGTACTTCATCTTACTATAAGGTACTAAAACCTCAGGTATGAGAATGCATGCTGACATGTTCTCAGTCTGATTGGTATGACAGAAAATATCTCCTACCTTATGGTGATTTGTTTTGTGTTCCAATGTTCCAATGTGGAAATTAAAATTTAAGATAATTTTGTAATGGTTTATAAACTATACAATTTTAAACCAGACTAGCACTGCATTTTAAATGAACTTGAGGGTTTTATGTGTGTTTGCTAAAATTTAAACCTAATATTTTGTAAATGTTTGTGGATACTCTGGTAAAATCAGGCCAGATGGCTACAGAAGGGTATGCCAGGGCCGATATGTGAGCCCCAGGATGGTAAAAGCCTTTTTCCCTGCAGACGGGATAGGTTACTCTAGATCAATTGGAGGCACCTGGACCCAATTAAGAACCTAACCCAGGTGTATTTAAACCCTACCTTCCCTAAAGACTGGGAGGAAGAGCAGGTGCAGGTGCAGGTGCAGGTGCAGGTGCAGGTGCAGGTGCAGGTTGGGGCAGTTAGAGGAGGATCACCTGGGGCCGGTAGTAGGGTTTCCCCTACAGTTGGAGAGTCGGAGCAGGAGGGGTTTGGACCCCAGCCTGCAGGAAGGACTGGTGGCCCCCTGAGCCTCCAAGGCTCCATCAAGTACCCTGCAGCCCCTGGGCCTGGGGTCAGATACACGGACTGGGACTACCCACCGTCCCCTGGGGACTTGAAGGGCAGCCATCAGGCCTGAGGTAAGGCCTGCACCCCACCGCTTCGTGAGAGAGGGGCTGTGGGTGGAATCACCTCAGACCCTTGGCCAGAAGAGACTGTGGCTGGACAGTGAGACCCAGAGGGGACTTGAGTTACCACAATACCATAAAAATGATAACTCATTTTACATTTAGTATCAATGCTAGTAGATGGATGATATTATCAGAACACTGATGCACAAAGATTTATTTATTATTACAATTATTGTTGGTTTTAATTCATATTATGTAGTGCCTAGAGATGCCAA
Source organism: Mesoclemmys tuberculata (assembly GCA_007922155.1). NCBI lineage: Eukaryota > Metazoa > Chordata > Testudines > Chelidae > Mesoclemmys > Mesoclemmys tuberculata. The sequence goes on along the minus strand of ML675618.1, from coordinate 32,492,186 downwards.
CTGAGATCAGGGTTCGTTGTGTTAGACACTGTACAAACACATAGTATGAGACAGGCATTGCACTAGAGAATTTACAATCCAGAGATACAAAAGGTGGAAGTTGAAATGGAGGCCTGAAAGATGAAGTGACATTAGGTCGGTCACAAAGCCAGGAAATAACCCAGGTTCTTGATTCCCAAACTAGAACACTTTCCACTAGTCCATGCTGCCTCTGTTAATTACTTAAATTAACAAGTTATTTTATTTAATTTTAATCTTAATTAACAAATTACTTTAGTTATCCATTACTGAATTCACAGCACAAATAATTTTCCAGCAGTTCCACATAGTTAAACTCCTTTTTATTTACTAAATAATAAGAGATGGCAATTTACAGTAATCTCATTACATCTCTTTAGTGAATTTCCTTCTTTTGCATTGTCTCCAATTGTTTGAATTAACATGACAAAAATCCAGTAATTAAAAAATATAAACTTTGATTGTGCTTTAAGTAAAACATTAAGTAAAAATAGCTCATAAGAAATTTGGTTGCTAGATACATTTAAGCATCCTCACAATTGCTGCCCTATTAGTCATCTGCATTCTGTGTAAAACAAAGCTCCCATTCTGTAAGCACTTCTGCACGTGCTTAACAACATTATACTGATACGTCGTTCTACTGAAGTCAAAGGGACTACTCCAACATGTACCTAGCTTTACTTATGTGTTCATAGGATAAGGGCCCAAATGATGAGTAACTTACTTACCTGGCAGTCGTATTCTAGTCTGAAAGAGTTGCATGTCCTCACACTATTAGAACACTCAAAATACTAGGGATTTGCCAGCAAAGGCTAAATTAATTAAAAGGCAATGCAAATAATTCCTAGGAAAGGCTGAATTCCTCTGTGTACTGTATATGTAGGCTTGGAAAGATTAGATTATCAGTAAATGTCAATTTTACCATACACACTCAAAACAATATAATATTTCCACTGACAATCAAAATTTAAAGGTGGGCAACGAAAGAAAAGAACTTCTTAGTCAAAATCCTGTGATTTAACTTTGAATTAGGCTTGTTACATATGGGCTAGTGATGAAGTTAAAAACATTTGTAATTTGTTGATTTAAGTATATTTACTTTGTATATTTTGATATGCAATACTGACAATTTCTGTTTTAGTGGTTTATAAACCACTAAACATCTTGAATCTCAATGTCTATCATCATTAAATAATCGTCTGACCCTCCCTATAATTTCCCATGACTGTGAACAATCAAAGAGGCTAAAATCTGAAACTCTTAAAACCCATAATTCTTTGAGTGGTGTCCCTGCAGGTACTCCACTTCAGGTGTTGGCGTGTCCTCAATTGGAGATTTATATCAACACTATTCGTCCACATCATTCATGCATTGTCCCTGTCTCTCAGCACCATTGGCGCCTCACTTGGGGTGCAATCAACCAGACCACCTCAGTTCCTTCTCAGCCATCTGCGGTCTGAGATGGAGCCCTCAGTAGTTCCTACCTTTAGCTAGTCTTAACAGTTAGATATTCTTTAGATAGTATTAGTTTAGTTATTAGTTAGTTACTTACTTTTCCTCAGTTAAAAAAAAAAATCCTCATAGCGTAGAATAGTTTTTCCCCTCCAGAAACCTGCTATTATGCCTGATTCACCAAGATTTAAAAGATGCACATCCTGTACATATGAGATCCCAGCATCAGATAGTCACTATCAATGTGTCCGATATCTGGATGAGGGGCACATACCCAAAAAGTGTATCCATTATAAAAATCTAGAGTCTAGAGCCAGAAGGGACAGGCATCTCAACTCAAATTCATTTTAATGGAAAAATCGTTGACCCTGACCCTGGCCAGGAAACCTCATCGTCAGAATCTAGAAGAGCTCAAACTGCAGAAAAGAGTCTTAACTTTGCCTCCGAGAGAACCAGCAAAAAAGAGCTCACTGGAAAAATCTCTCTTGGTGATACCAATGATGCCAAGATTAAGTACATATGAGGTACCTCAGGTACCACCTATTCAGCAGCACCAAAGGACTCTTAACTTTCTGGGGTGGAGTTGAGAGTCAAGATTAAACTGACCTCCACTACAATGAAACATGCAGCACAGAAAACCAGTTTCAAAAGTCAAACTGCCTCCAACAGACTTAATGTTAACCTTGGCACTGACAATGGTTACGGCACAGACTGTGGCAGGGATTTTGACTGCAGGACTGATGCCAACAGAATGATGCCCACTGATGGTGACAGAAACAATCCTGACCTTGGCACCAACTCCGACTCCAAACACGATTATGACACCAATCTTCATGACGGCACTGATGAAAATTGTGGTACCGACGTCAGCATTTTCAACACTTCTGAAAATGTCATTATTGCCATCAGAAAGATATACATCTATCATCCACACCACAGTCATCGCTGTTTGGCACAGTTACCTCTGCAGTGCACATTGCATCAGATGAGGCTCTCTCTCTGATACCATTTTCCAGCAGAGACAAGGATGAGGGTGAGGAAGAAGTTCTCCTCCCAACATTCCTCACCTGCCAGACTAACTCCTGAATCTCCAAAATATAGGTCACGTACCAGACATCATAGACAATCATGGTATGGACCACCATGGTTTGGACCACTCATACCTTTCCTAGTGCAATGGCCCAACTGGGATACATGGTCTGCCTATACAAGGGGTAACAGCAGACCCTCTAGCTCCTATAGGGATAGAACCAGATCTCCCCCATGATCTGTCCTATCTATTTCTGAATCACTTCCAGAGACTACTAAAGAAAGGGAGGAAAGTATTGAGCAGGAAATATCACCTCCAGTACAAAACTCATCTTCCTCATCTGATGAGGCAATAATACTTCCCCTCCTATGACTGCAGATGACTTCAGGCAGTTTCAGGAACTTTTTAAAAGAGTGGCAGAAAATCTGGGCATTCTACTTTAGGAAGTCTTTGAAATGCACCACAAACTATTACGAATTCTTCACACTGCTTTCTCATCAAAAATCACCTCACCAATTGACGAAGCACTACTGGTGCCAGCCATCAACATCTGGCAAACACCTGCAATCATTCCCCCAACTTGCAAGAGGGAGGATAAAAATTATGTTCCCTCTAATGGTATGGCATTTCTTTTTACCCACTCCCGCTCCTAACTCCCTCATTATGGAGGCAGCAAATCAACAGAGCAAACAGCGCCAATATAAGTCTATACCACAGGATAAGGACTGGAAAAGGCTAATCCTATTTAGGCACAGAGTGTACTCCTCTCCTACATTACAACTACGTGTAGTTAAATATGTCACATTGCTCTTGAATTACTCTAAAATCATGGAATTTACTAGTGATATTCTGGAAGAGAGAAGAGAGCAATTCAGATTGCTTATAAACAAAGGTCATCTTATCGCTAGAACCACCTTACAGGCTTCTCTTGATGTGGCTGACAGCTGCAAGAATGGCTACAGTGGTGGGCATGCAAAAGGCATCGTGGCTCCACTCTTCAGGTTTGCCGAAAGATCTACAGTCCACAATAGAAGACCTCCCCTTTGATAAGGTGAAACTCTTTGCTGCAAAAACTGACAAGGTTTTCCATACCATGAAGGACTTACAAACCACACTATGCATGCTTGGTATTTACCTACTTGCTACAAGGAGAAAACAATACAGGTATCAACCATATTCACGCAGGTACCAAGAGTACACCCACCAATGAAGACATTATGATCCACAATGTAACAAACAAAGACCACAAAGATGATGGCAGACCCATCAGCAAACTTCAACATCACAACCATCATCCGCAAAACAACAATTTTGAAATCTTCATTTAGGTTCTGAATGACCTCCCTCACCACCTAGTGTTAATGACACTGACCATCCAATTTGGACATAGATGATGGAAAGGATATAGTCAATTACATCAGACAAATGGACAATAGAGATTGTACACTCAGGATATTCCATCCCATTTACCTCTATCCTCCTACCCAATACCCTTCCCATCCCTCTTCAGGGACGCATCTCATAAGCACCTATTACAACAAGTGAACCATCTTGTACTTCTAGGTGCCGTAAAACATGTACCCCCACAACACAGAGGGGAGCGTTTTTATTTCCACTACTTTTTGAACCAAAATTAAAATGGGGGATGGAGACCCATTTTGGATCTGAGACAGTGTAACAAGTTTGTAAAAGTACAACTATTCAGAATGGTCACACTATCTACTATAATATCAACACAAACAGGGGGACTAGTTTTCAGCCCTCAACCTACAACATGCCTATTTCCACGTAACTATTCACCCAACACACAAGATTCCTCAAATTCATGCTGGTAGAAAACCACTAGCAGTGTAAGGTACTACCCTTCTGCCTTTCCACAGCACCAAGGGTTTTCTTGAAGATGTTCGCTATAGTGTCAGCACATCTGTGCTGGCAAGGGATAATAATATTCCCATGTCTAAACCACTGCCTGATAAAAGCACAGGACCAAGCACAAACTATTCAAGTTACACAAACAGTGTCACTCTTTCAAGACCTAGGATGAAAAAACAAACAAAAAAGTCCACTTCAAATCCAGTACAACAATTGGAATTCATGGGAGCATACCTGGGCCCACAACTGTCAGGGCTTCACTACCAAAGAACAGATTTCTTACCATAATTAGTTTAATATCATTGGTGAAGAACAGCTCAAACATAATTACATGCACATCTCCAACTCTTAGGACACATGGGTGGCTACTACATTTGTAGTGCATCATGCGTGCCTATATATGCACTGCCTACAGGGGTGGCTTGGAAACATCTACAAGCCAGACAAACATGACGTAAACAAAAAACTCTGAATACTGAACAGAGTCGAAGACTCTCTACGATGGTGGACACAATTCACAATTCACCAACATGCAGGTATGGATCCCATTCTCACAGGAACCACCCTTGGTTATGATTACCGTGGATGCATCCTTAATGGGATGGGAAGGCACACCTGTGGAATCATACAATCATGGCCAATGGCCCCAAACCAAAACACACCTCCATATAAACCTATTAAAACTCTATGCAGCATGTAATGCATGTATTCATTTCTTCCCATTCAAAAAACCAAGATGATAACAGTAATGACAGACTCTGATTCTGGCGGGGCAGGCACAGGTGTCCTGGTTTTGTCCATCAGGGAGTGGATGAGGGTTTCTCTCTGTCCATCTATGAGGGAGGCCACACCCCCTTGCTAATTCTGTATCTTTCAATGATCTACAAAATATATTTGTTACTGCTTTGCCTGAGTACGAACAAAACTAAAAAGCTCAGTTTAGGTGTTCCTCTTACGTCACTTTCCATTGGTAGCCAGTGTGGTGGGTTTGAGTTTTAAATGGCTAAAATTTGCTCTTTATATAATTTATAAGCAGACTGAGGCTATATTTGTTATTTCCATTGAAGTAGAAATGATGTTTCTTATACCTTTCATATAACAATAACTGACAGTTTATGTATGAAGTGTTGTTGTTTTAGTCATGTTGGTTCCAGGATACTAAAGAGACAAGGTGGATGAGGTAATATCTTTTATTGGAGTAACTTCAGCTGGTGAGAAAGACATGCTTTCGAGCTCACACAGAGCTCCTCTTCAGGTCAAACCTTACCCACCTTGTCTCTCATTTTATATCTATATCATCAACATGTACTTCTACACTATATCTATAGAAATACCTTCATGTTTGTTTATTTATGTTACTAATAAAACGTTGGAAACAAACGATAAAATTATGTAAAGCAATAATTGGTATGGACAGTACCTTTTTGTTCTTCTCTTGAGTATTCCTTTTGGGTATAATAATTTTAGTGTGTGCCTGGAAAAATCTAGTTTATAATCTGGGCAAGTTTTGCATCTGTTTTGCTATCAGGATAAATGAATGCATTATGCAGAAGACTGTAATTATATCCACAACTATCTCAGTTCCTTATCAGTATTTTATAATTTATGACTGGGTATGCACTCCTTGTTCATGTACACACCCCTCCATTATATGGAATTTCAGTCACCTTATCTGATGTTGCTCCTTGTCTGTCTAAGTTATTTTAAATGTTATTACCCTTCTCCTTTATATTCCAAGCAACAACATTATTGTTTGTATTAACAACTAAATGCAGGAATCTGGTTGCCTTCAAAAGGGTAGGTTTTTCTGACACACTTCCTGCTACTGCATGGTGTATTTTGTCTTCAAACATTATCACCCCAGGCAGACATGTGCCTTAGCTGCAGGAATGTATATTTTCTTTTGAAGTTTGTTTGCATTTCTAATTCACTACAGGGTGCAAAGTGAAGATTTCTGAGCACTGAAACAAGGACTGATTACCATCATTTATTTTCTGCATCTAATCCACAGACATGTACAAATTGTTTCCATGTTTATTGTACACTGTAGACTCATTACATGTTGACAGATGAAGTCTGTACTAGACTGTGCCTGACAACTCTAGTTTACAGTCTGGTCAGGGTTATGCATCTGTTTTGCTAGTCTGTCATATGAAAACCACCTCATAAATAATAAAACCAGAAGAACAATTTATTATCCACTAAAATAACATATGTTTGCATATATTGAGACCCTAAAGAACTTGTGCTTAATTTTGAATATATAAGTAGTCCCACTAAGTAAGACCCTGATATGTAAGTATGTGCACGAGTTTAAGCGCATAAGTAGAACCATTAAAGTCAATGAGAATTGAGGAAACTCAGGACTTTCCTGGAGGTGTTCTGCATCTTAAAGAATCAGGACTGTTTTTTAGATAAGTATGTATCCAAAGTTAGGGAGCGTTTGAATCTTGGTTTTTGGTGTAGGCTCATTCTCATTTTAATAAATGGGAGAGGGAGGGAACAGAAAAAAGGTGCCAGGAAATAAAAGGTTAAAAAAAGCAAATATAAGAAAGTGAATCTTTAAAGACTGGTCAGAGAAGAATATTTGTCATGATCCTCACCTGGAGAATCTGTTCTCTTTTTCACGATGAGAAAAATCCTTCTTCAAAAAGTTGTCTGTTCATCACGTTTGGGCCCCAATCTTGCAAAGACTTTTTGATATGCTTAATTTTATACACTGTGAGTAGCCTTATCGACACCAGTAGGATTAGTCTCTGTTTGTAAAATTAAACGTGTATTAATGTTTCCAGGATTGGGACCTTGTTGAGTAAATTCTTGAGAGACATGATCCCTTTTCTACAAGTAATTTTTTCCTGCAATTCTGTTAACAATATACACATGCTTTATCATATGCTAAAAATATATTTTATTACTCAATTTACCTGCTTATCAAAGCAAATGCTATTCAAAGTTACCTGCAAATTTTATTAATGTTTCATACTCTGATAAGTTAAGATTTCTGAGCACTTAAACAAGGACTGATTACCATCACTTATTTTCTTCATCTAATTCACAAACATATACAAAGCATTTCCATGTTTATTGTACACTGAAGACTTATTACATGTTGACAGATGAAGTCTGTACTAGACTGTCCCTGACAACACTAGTTTACAGTCTGGTCAGGGTTATGCATCAGAGTGACCTAGACAAATTGGAGGATTGTACCAAAAGAAATCTGATGAGATTCAACAAGGACAAGTGCAGAGTCCTGCACTTATGATGAAAGAATACCATGCACTGCAACAGACTGGGGACCAACTGGGCAGGCAGCAGTTCTGCCGAAAAGGACCTGGGGGTTACAGTGGACAAGAAGCTGGGTATGAGTCAACAGTGGACCTTTGCTGCCAAGAAGGCTAATGGAATATTGGGCTGCATTAGTAGGAGCACTGCCAGCAGATTGCGGGAAGTGATTATTCCCCTCTATTTGGTACTGGTGAGGCCGCATTTTAAGAATTGTGTCCAGTTTTGGACCCCCGCAACAGGAAGAATGTGGACAAATTGGAAAGAGTCCAGCAGAGGGCAACAAAAATAATTAGGGGGGTGGAGCACATGATTTATGAGGAGAGGCTGAGGGAATTAGGCTTGTTTAGTTTGAAAAAGTGAAGAGTGAGAGGGGATTTGATAGCGGCCTTCAGCTACTGAAGGGGGTTCTAGGGAGGATGGAGCTAGGATGTTCTCAGTAGTATCAGATGACAGATCAAGGTCTAAAGCTGCAGTGGGGGCAGTTGCATACCAAAGAGGGATGTGGAGGGGGGGGGGTCATGCCCCTGGGCGCCAGCCTGTGGGGATGCCAGCCAGGCTCTCCTCAGAGGAGCCACCCCCAGCTGACATTTCTGGTAGCCGTGCCGAACTGGCCCCGTAGAAGTGGCATTTTCAGTGGCCATTACATCAGCCAGAACAGTAAAAGAGCTGTGGGCATTAATGTTGGGACCTCCATATACAATCTTCTTTAAAAGCAAGGCTTACCTGAAGTTTGTCCCAAAAGGTGTTTTCCTCTTTCCACATCAACTAGCCAATTTATTTGCCTGTATTTTAGCAAAAGTCACACACGACCAGAAAGGACGAACATTTGCGTACCTCAGACATCAGAAAAGCCTTCATGTTTTACATTGACAGACCAGTCACTTTTGTAAATCCTCCGAGCTGTTTGTAGCAGTGGCAGACAGGGCAGAGGTCAATCAATCTCCACCTAGACAATTTCTTCCTGGATCTCATCCTGCATATGCGTGTCCTATGACTTGGATAATGTTCCTCCATCCAGCCAAGTCACAGATCATTCAATGAGATCACAATCAGCCTTCGTAGCCTTTCTGACACAAGTTCCAATTACAGTCATTTGTAGAGTAGCAATTTGTCCTCGGTCAACACATTTGCCTCTCACTGTACTATAGAGTGGGATGAGTTGTTTTCCAATCTTTATTGAAGCAGACTCCAATCCTGCCGCCAGGCTTCTGAGTCACCAAGAGTGGAATGCACATGCAATCACTGAAAGAAAAAATGTTACTAACCGGTTCCATACTGGTTGTTCTTCAAGATGTGTTGCACATGTCCCTTCAATGACGCATCCTCCATCCCCTCTCTATCAGAGTTACAGCAAGAAGGAACTGAGTTGTAGTTAGGTGCAGCTCTGTCCTTTATACACACACATAGTAGTGAGTAGCAGTTGAGGAAGCTTTAACTGCCCAAAGGATACCATTGAGAGAAAGAGTTTCTGAGAGGCTAGCCATGCACTGGGCACACCAACGTCAAGAGTGGAATGGTCATGTACAACACATCTTGAACAACAGTTACGAAACAAGTTAATAACCATTTTGTAGGGGGTTAGTTTGTATCTGACTGTGCCTGATTCTTGTGTATTTCATTGCAAAAAGGCAGTCTGCTAAATTGAAGTTTCTTTGCAGGGATCTACAGCAATCTAGTTCATATTAATGTTTTTCCTATAATGCTGCATGCTGGAGAAGTGGAGAGGTTAGTTTCTGACATAGGTAGCTTCCCCGCCCCCTCCAGTCTACATCTGGAAAATCACTCCAAAACAATGGTACACATATATTTATTTAAATTTAAAAATGCGTTTATTTTGTCCATGCTTGTGCTCCTTTTGTATTTGCTTGACACAAACATCTGAGCAATCGCGCTTTACTGGCATGAATGCTTGCAGAAAGAAGTTTTAAACTCAGACGTTAGTTTTAAGGAGGCCAATTTAAAACTTGCCCATCCATGAATTTATACATATCTGCAGTGGCAATTGGTTCAGTACTAACTTCTCTCATCGCTGCAATGGTAGGCATACTTCATTTTTGGCACTGTACTACTGCTAAGAGAAAGTTAGTCAACACATACAGTAACCAAGGTTCTTTGAAATGTGTCCCCCTGTGGGTGCTCCAATCCAGGTATCAGTGCATCCCAGCACTGTTGATCGGAGATTTGTGCAGCAGTGCCTGTACAGGCCGGGCATGCATGGAGGGTGTCTCATAGCGCTGTTGGCACCCTAACCACCACTCTGCGGCCTGACTCCCTCAGTTCCTTTTCAACCATCCCTGTCCTGAGATGGAGCTCTGCAGCACTTCTTTCCCCTTAAGATAAAAGATAAGAATTAGTGAACTAGGCAAAATTTAGTCATAATTTTTAGTCATAGGATGCACTGACACCTGAAGTGGAGCACCCACAGGAACATCACTCGAAGAAGCACTTTTTCTTGTCCACTTCTAGAACATACTGTGATATTCTGCATCAACAGCATTTTGCTCTTCCTTCTCAAGTGTAATAACCCTGAAATATACCATCCTCAAATGAACCCTTCTCCAGAGTACCCTGATATTATCTGCCTCAACGTTTGCTTAGACAAACTGGATCACATCCTGTGGATAAAAAAAATGCCTAGTCCCTGAAATGGGCAAGACATCAAATTCCCAGTGGCAGCTTGTTGTGCTGTTTCTTGCAGAAATGCCAGGCTGTATTGAGGAAGCTATATTGGTGCTAATGTGAGGACTGGCTCCTTGCATTTTTCTGAAACCTCGCCTTATCTGTTGGCAGATGCATTTCTCCTTCCTGTTCTTCTATGATGATATCTTTAAACTGTGTGGTAATGACCAGTAAAGATAGTTAGTAGAATTTATATGGGACAGAACTTGACACAGCAGAGATTTGTGTTCACAAAATCCCTTGCCAGAGGAATAATCTAGACAATCATCTGATTGCAAGTATACAGCTAAAATCCACCCCCCCACACACATATACATGGTGAGAAATTAAATTGAAACCCTGCTGGAAAATCTTATAGTAGCCCAGTTTTCTAGGAAAGATAGCTCTGGCAAGGTCTGTATGGTCTAGGGGGAAAATAAGTGTACAACTTTCTAAAACAGTCTAGTCTTGTTTATCTGTTATCTCTTCCTGAGAAAGAGAAGCTCCAGTTGCCTCTTTGAGTCCCCCTTCCCAATTACAGTAGTTATGTTGATCCAGTCAGAAACCAGAACCAATACAAGAGTTATATAAGCAACAGCAAGTAGCCACCACAGCTCAAATTTCAAGTTAAAATATTTTTACAAATAAATTCAAACAAGAACTTTCAGAGAAATCATGACCTGCTTTCAAACATTACATAGATAAATTAGTTAAATAGATCGAGCAAATAATTTACTTGTATCTCGGTTGTATTACGTATTTGTACAATAGGTCTAAATAGCAACATTATTTAGGATACAAAATGAAGCTATGAAGAATGGAATTTTTTTTTCATATTTGTTTTTGTGATCAGTGTTTGGGGATGGAGGAAGTGTGTGTTACTATTGCTCTCTCTAGGTACTTATACTGAGTTAGTGACAAAATGTGTAGTATCCTCTTTATGTTTATTAGAAGAGAGAACTAACTTAGGGCTGGTCTACACTTACCTTCTGGATTCGGCGGCAGTCAACGGGAGATACACAAATTTTTTACATCACTTGCATATCTCCCATCGACTTCGCTGTGTCTGTTCCGCATGCTGTCCAGTGTGCTGCGCCACTTACAGAGGTGGTTTTCCTCCGTCAATCTCTGGATCGACTGAGCGGGTATACACAGACTGCTCAGTTGATCCAGAGACATTGATCGGATGGTGACGAATTTGCTGCCTTCAGTATAGACGTAGCCTTAGTTCTGGTCTCCAGCCATTTCAGAAGAGCTGTGATAAAATAGCATTAAACATCTGAATTAAAGCTACACAGACAAGGAAGTGTAGAGATAAGGCTAGTACTTTATTTACCCGCCATTGACATTACAGTAGTGATCAAGGAAAGTGTTGCCATTGGCAAAAAATAGTATGTGATCATGGAATTAAAGACTGTATCATACTGCATTTGCACAAGGGGGCTGAATTAAGGTTTCCAGGCAACCTTAATTATGGAGTTTCCTAACTTTTGAGTGCTTCATTTTGATACTATAACTTTCTTTTAATGTAGGTGGGCTTTTTGTTGTCGGTTTTTTTAATGTAATAGTGAAATAGTATGAAGGTTCCAGATTGTTTCAGTGCACTTCCAATATGCAAATAACAATTCTCTTTAGAGACCACTTCCTGTTATAGTCAAGTTTTTTCTGAAAAATCAGTAACATCACTTATAAAATTTTCCATTGTCTATTTTTTTTGCTACAGCAATATGCAAGGCTTCAGAATGGTGTCCTTAGAGTCAACTGCATTTAAAACACAGCTACCTCTTAACAGTAATATTGAATTTGCAATAGCTATTACTATTAAGAGACATCAAAACATGCCAACAAATGAGTAAGAGCGACATTCAAAAGTAGTACCTTTGCCAGCAAAAAACAAAGTAAATGTCATTATTCTCTTCTGAAACAATCTAACATGACTTTCATTCAAATGTATTGTTGACACATGATATTGTTTTAATTTTATGCTGAACATACACAGAGGTCTGGTTATAGTGAACAAATCACTAATCTGATCAAAAAGACAATGGTAACTCATGCTGGTAGCATAGGCCCCTGGTTCAGGAGATTGTGTTAATCAGTCAACGTGGAATCACGGAGATGATCATGTAGAAAACAATCATTCCTCAGAATGACCCTAATCATAATAGTAGCCAATTTTAATGTGCTACCTCACTGATCAGTCACAAAACATGATCCATGCCTACATTTAGCAATTATTTGTCTATTTAACACACTAAAAAAATTTCAAAGGCAACATCAAATTGTGCCAGAAGAAAATCAATGCAAGTAACTTACTCTGTTGATGTCCACTGAATCTATTTTGCTCTAGGAACCTGGCAAATTAGGTCACAAAGAAATAGTTAAGTCTTGAAAACAAAGTGACTTTTAAAAAAAATTGAACAAACATGGTAAGTTATTCCAGGAAGTAAAAACAAAGCACTAACAATTATTTCATTTGTTTAAAGAATTGAAGCATGCTAGTTCTCTCACTTTCACTATGAACTCAACTATTTATACATTAATGTTACCATTAGTGCTTTCCATTTGTATGTACCACCTGATGCACTTTAGATTAATACTTTTCAACTAACTCTAGCACTAAAGTTACTGTGGGATTCTGCACTCTGACATTCAAATCCACACCAATAGAGGTTAATTTGGACCTACTAGAAGACCAATTAACAAGTGGAGCTACAGATGAAGGGCTAATTAGAGCAGGAACCAACCTCAGCAGCTGGGAGTAGATAAATTCAGAGGAAGGAAGACCTAAAAGAGGGCATCAAGAATCAGAATGAAGGCAGATGATGTGGTGTCCTTGTGAGTGGGAGAATTGGTGGTGCCTTGTAAACAGTATTACAGGTGGAGGTCTGCCACAACAACAACATAAAACTTGGTGGTAAAGGAAACCTGAAGTGCTGTGATTTGCACAAAGGGCCTGACAAGACTTATCAAGGGACTAGCCCATGACACGCTATAATGTGTAAAGGTAAAAGCACATAGGAACAAACAAACTAGACAGTGGTTGTGATATGAATAGACAACCATATTTTGAAAATAAAAACTAATTTGGCAGAATTGCATGACACTTCCTTTTAGCCGTTTGGATATGAGTGCACTTGTTGGACTAGCCAGCTGCACAGCCCTGAAAGGAAAGCTCAGTATGCCAGAAGGACCAAGCGCTGAAAAGCAAGTTTTTTTGTTTTTAAAGACTTGTCTACACTTAAAATGCTACAGTGGCACAGCTGTGCTGCTGCAGCTACACTGCTGCAGTACAGAAACTACCTGGGCTGACAGCAGGGGTTCTCTTGTAATCCACCTCCCTGAGAGATAGTAGCTAGCTCAATGGACTAATTCTTCTGTGGATTTAGGTCATCTTAATTACTCCGCTAAAGGCTGTGGATTTTTCAAACCCCTGACACTTAGGTCTGGTCTACTCCAGACAATTAGGTCTTTTTAAACTAACAGTTTGGAAGTCTTTAAAAACCCAGTGAACTGTTTAAGGATCAATCACATAAACACTGTTATTAATGAACAAAAGGATGAATTATCTGTTTTTAGACCTGGCAATTAATTTCACTAGGATTAAGTTCAGAAACCCTGTCTACTGGAACACTTCTGCAACACTTTTCATCTACCCACATCAGCTCTTAGAGAGGTTTTTATGAGTTAATTCTGCTGGTTGGCTGCAGTACCTGGGCTGAAGAACCAGATCCTCAGCTGGTGTAAATGGTTGTAGTGACATTAACATCAATGGAACTACATTGATTTACACTAAGTGGGGATCTGACTGAAATTCTTGAACTGTTGCAATCTATGATGACTTCTCAATGGGATTAGGAAACATCAGCATGACCGTTTCACTGGTTCCACAGGTTCTTCTGGCTGGTCCATCCCATAATTCAATCCCTGTTCTCTGACAATTTTCTGAAAAATCCCTGCTCCAAGCAGCACTCTTGGACACTATGGCATAGCTGTGTCAGGAGTCTCAGAATGCACTGATACAGCCATGATTACAAGGGGTACTGTGTATAGAAGCGAAAAACCTTCTGGGAGGGGAGAGGAGAAATTGCTCTCTGGCTCTGCTAAAACATTAAAGGCCAATGCATTGAAAGATTAATATATGTCCCTGCAAGTTGCTTCTTCCAGTGTAGAAACACCCACACAGTATGCATTATAGTAGTTGTGTACAAAAGGTTAAGTGATTTACTGAGAAACAGTCTGGAATTTAAGCTTTGACTCTGAATTTTCCTTGCTTTTGTAGTGTAATTTAAAACAAGTTTATATATATATATATATATATATATATATATATATATATATATATTTAAATCAAATAAAAAAAAGTCTTAGATAAAAAACCTTCCATGTTATAGACAGAATTTTTTTGGAAAAGTTATGTCACCTGACAAACATGGCTTGTAGTACAAATGGTGATGGAGCCTTAATTAAAAAGCTTTAAGGTGCTACTACTTTGAGAACATAAATCATGTGTAATAATTCTCAATTGTCTGTTTACTTGGTTTCTATGAGCAGCAAATGCTTTCTACAATTTGAATCCCTTCTAGAGAAGATAGGAATATATTGTGTACTGTATTCCTCATAGCTTCCATAAAAAATAACTAAATGTTGTAATCTTGTGTGACAGCCCTGCTCCTATGCATCTCAGTGCATCTCAGTGACCTTGGCTGTCAGATTACCTTTGCTGCCAGGTTATCCTCCCTGTGCATGGAGGCAATGAAACTTTGGAACTGGTGCATCCCTCACAATGTCACCTTATCCAGTGACAGTTTACCTCTTGGGCATGCAAAACTCGATAGTGGACAAGCTCAGTTGCAAATTCCAACACAACCATGAGTGGGAGATGCACCCGTCAGTACTTCATGACTTGTTCACATGGTGGGGAACAAGATCTGTTTGCCAATTACTAGAACAAGAAGTGCTCACGATACTGTTCCAGGGCAGGGATTGGACAGCACTCTCTGGGCAATTCCCTCCTCCTCCCATGGGACAAAGACCTTCTTTACATCTTCCCTCCATTTCCTCTTCTGCTGAAGGTCCTGCTAAAGTTAAAGAGGGATGGAGCTTATGTAATTTTGATTGCTCTCACCTGGTCGAGACACACCTGGTAGTCTTACCTGATGCAACTCATGATGTTTCCACCAATCTTCCTTCCAGCCATTCTGCACCTTCCTCTTAGGACAAAGGGCATACTTTACTTCCCAGTTTGGGGATCCTCCACCGCAGCATGGCTCCTACATAGTTGCTGCACCTAGAAAGCTCATGGTCAAAGGATGTGCAAGAGTTTCTACTACAGAGTAGAAAGTCCTTCACATGATGCACTTAACTGCAGAAATGGTCCAGGTTCCAGATTTAGTGCACGTCCCAACCTATCTCTCCAGTGTCAGCAACTCTTCCACAAATTTGGGGATATGCTTTGACCCTTTAAAAATCAGGGTTATCCCTGAGCTCTCTCAGACTCCACCTAGCAGCTATCACACCATTTCACCAACCCATTGAGGGATACTCAATATTGTCTCACTTGGCCACTAAAAGGTTTATTAAGGGAATAACAAATCTCTTAAGGGAATAACAAACCTCTGTTTTCTACCCCTCATGGGACCTAAACCTAATGCTGAAAGGGCTGACCAGGGCCCCCTTTGAACCAATGGCCACCTATTTGCTAGCATATCTATCGACAAAAACAGTTTTTCTGATAGCAATGCCTCAGCTAGAAGAGCAGGGGAAATAGCAGCTCTGATGGCTCATCCTCCATATACAGTGTTCTGAATACGGTTACACTCAGGCCACATGCAAGGTTCATTCCTAAAGAGATCTCCTTGTTTCACATGAATCAATCTATTCATCTTCCTGCTTTTTACCAAGCCTTACCAAGGCAAAAGGGAGGCCATACTACATACCCTAGACATTAGGAGAAAACTTGCATTCTACCTTGATAGGACAAAGGCCTTCAGGAAGTCCCCTAAACTATTCCTTTTTATGGCAGAAAGGTCTAAAGGCTCAGCGATATCAATGCAAAGACTCTCCAAGCAGGTCTTGAATTGCTATCACATTTGTTTAATGAGCCCTCCAGACTTGATCTGTACACATTCCATGAGACCAATCTCATCTGCACCTTCTTTAAAAATGTTCCCATCTCAGAGATCTGCAGAGTGGCGACATGGTCGTCAGTCCACACTTTCGCAGAACGTTATGTGATCAGCAGGGACTCTGCCTCTGATGCCATCTTTGGCTCCACAGTACAATCATCTATGACTAATCTGACTTGGAAGTTCCAGCTCTACAGCCCTACTGCTCAGGAGCACCCATAGGGACACTACTTGGAGAAGTTTCTCACCTTGTACACTGACAATGGTTTTTCAAGATGTGTCCCCGTATGGGTGCTCCACTTCCTGCCCTACTCCCCTCTACTTTGGAGTTCTTGCTATGACTCTGCAGTAAAGAAGGAGGGCTCATGGCACAGCACAAGGGGACATAGCATGTGAGTGGGCCCAACAGACACTACTACCAAAGTTCTCCAATCAGCAGCACAGGAATGCAGATACACCTACAGTGGAGCACCCATAGGGACACACATCTCGAAGAATCATCGTTACTGCATAGGGTGACTAACTTCTTCCTCCCATGAGTCATCAGCAAGGTTTGAATTCAGGAACTTTGGCATTGCTGCACAGGGCTAAAAGAGTAATGCCATTAGGATTTGATTCAAAGCCCTTTGAAGTCAATGGGAGTCTCTCACTCCATCCAATTTATATCACCTAAACTTAATTTTGTTCCCTAAAAGTGAAAAAATATATTCAAATAGCTTCTAATTAGCCCTTTCCCTATCTTCCTTAGCTTAGGGTGTCACACATTTTAATATATATTTTATACTGTGTTGTATGCATCTAAACTTTTTATATATTACTTTTGAATTTTCCCATTAAACACCCCCTGATCCTGGTCCAGTGTTCCCTCTTCCTTACAAAACTAAAATAAGAATACTAAAAGTCACTTTTCAGCAATGCCAACACAACAAAGCCCCAATTGATCCTGGAAGTGGCTCTGCTTGAGTGGATCCTTACACCACACAGAGCTCCTTTGAAGTCATAGCAATGCTCCATGGAAGCAGTCTGCAGAATTGGGTCCCATATTTGGAGTTTCTAGGTCACGCAGCTTTGAAGATAGAAGGAAGCCCAAAAAAAGTCATAAAATATGTCAAAAATGAAGTTCAGATACAATTTTCAAAACATCAACTTAAAACTTGTCTTCTGGGTTTTTTTTCTAGACATCCCAGAAGAATTCTACACTGGAGTAATATGTAAAAGTGAATATTTCAGGAAGAGTGCTTTCTTTTTTAGAAGTTGAGGGAGTCAAATCAGTCCTATATTGGGAAGGTTGCTCTGATATTTTCCATTGAGTGACTACTAACATTCCATAATAAATTTAAAATACTTTTAAATTAAGCAAAACAGCAAGAGTCCTGTGGCACCTTAAAAATTAACAAATTTATTTGGGCATAAGCTTTCATGGGCAGAAACCCACTTCATCAGATGCATGAAGTGGCAACTGCAGTTCCATAGGTATATATACACATGCAAGGATGAGTGAGTTACATCACAGTGAGGAACACAAGTGTTGACGTAAATTCAGTCAGGGTGGATGAGGCCATTCACAACAGTTGATGAGAAGGTGTAACTGCCAAAAGAGGGAATATTATTTTTTGTATTGGGCTAGCCACTCCCAGGCTGTATTCAGACCTAGTCTGATAGTGTCAAGTTTGCATAGGAGTTCCAGCTCTGCAGTTTTGCACTGGCGTTTGTTTTTGAAGTTTTTTTGTTGAAGTATGACAACTTTCAAGTCTGTTACTGAGTGTTCCGGGAGACTGAAGTGCTGTCCTATTGGTTTTTAAATGTTACCATTCCTGATGTCTGATTTGTGTCCATTTATTCGTTTGCATAGAGACAGTCCAGTTTGACCAATGAACATGGCAGAAGGGCATTGTTGGCACATGATGACGTATAACACATAGTAGATGTGCAGGTGAATAAGCTCCTGATGGTGTTGCTGAGGTGGTTAGGACCTGTGATGGTGTCACTAGAGTCGATGTGCGGGCAGAGTTGGCAACAGGGTTTGTTGCAAGGATAGGTTCCTGGGTTAGCATTTCTGTTGCATGGTGTGCAGTTGCTGGTGAGTATTTGCTTCAGGTTTGGGGGCTGTCTGTAAGCAAGGACTGGCCGGCCTCCCAGGATTTGTGAGAGTGGGAATAAGCAAAATATTTTTAAATAAATATAAATGCCCACCAAGTTTGATATCTTCCAGCCCAGACAGTCTAGGTCTCTAAGCATATGTTTGTAGGAGAAGTATAAAATTTAAGAATTGAATTTAGCTTAAGTTTGGTTATGGATATATATACATGTTGTAAAGAAAGGCCCTGACTAGCAAGTAGAAGGAAGGCCTTGAAAATAAGTGATAAGGCCAGAAGGAATAAAGTAGGGAGGATGTCTGGTTCAAAGAATAACTAATGAAATAAGGGGAAGTTTCTAAAAAGAAGGACTCAGACTGATGGGGTGACTGCCGATGGTTTTCAATAAGACAGAAAAAATCTCTCTTAAAGACAGCCATCATAGACCTTTCCACCACACACACCAGTGTTATCTCCTGTGTGAACCCAGGTGCAACGAAAAAGCTGTTGATCAGCAAGAAGGATGGGAAGAAAGAAGAAGGAAAGGCTTTTCGGAAGCAAGGAGGTTGTAAATCAGATCTGGATTAAGATGGGAAATAAGAGTGATCTGTCTCAGATTGGTGTTTAATAATTGGCAATGACATCACTTTTTTGTTAAAGGGTATAAAAAGTAAACTGTTAAAGGGTTCATTGCTAATACCTACCTGATCATGTTGGAGCTAACCAATAGGGGTCTAAGCATCCCTGGGTTTAGCCATTTGTAAGTATCTTGATCAAATGCTTATAAAAGTTTTGTTACTATTTGGATGTAGTAAATCCCTTACTAATTAGGCTTTTTAGGCATGTTTAGAGCAACAACATAAAGTACCATTAGACCTTTGAATTTAATAAAGAAATGTATGGTTAAATTGGTGTTTGGTGATTTCCCATATTAATAATTTCAAATATTAATTCCAACAATGTTACATATCCCACTGGAAAACTGGTAAAACTCCTTTTACCATGAAGTTTGCCGTCTAATGGCACAGAGGCAGGAGATATTGAACCTTAAACCTAAACTAACTATCCCTTCTGTGGCCCGTCCGTGCCCAGGGTAGCCACCTGATAAATGCCAAGGTCAGGGCAGGCTGTAAAAGGAGAGCAGATTCTCCCAGCATTGGTGGGTGACACTGAAGTCAGACTTCCCAACCAGCCACAAAAGTGCGTCTGATTCCCCCACGCTGGTTATCAAGAAGCCACTATACAAATACACACAGCCCCCTTTACTGCATTTCACTCTCTGGCTCCCAATCTGCCACTAGGTCCAGTAAAGAGACCAGTTATTTAAACTCTATACTCTTTACTAAAAAGGTTCCCTCTGATCCCAAAAGACCAGCCACAGTACCGGATCAAAATAAGTTTGGATCTTACCCAAAATATCATGCTGCCAGTCAATCCTTTAGTAACTAAAACTAAAGGTTTATTATAAAAAAAACAAACAATAAGAGAAATGTTAAAGGATTAAAGCATTCAGATACATACAAATGATTTGAAAGTCCACATACAGCAGGTTTCTAGAAGAATTGTGGAGTTGCAGGCTTGTACAGTCCCCTCTGGTATTCATCCAGTGATGGGTCTCAGTCGTTTGTTTCACAGCTTCAGTTCAGTTGGAGATGGGTTGCCCCAGAGGTAGATAGGTGACTGAAAGCTGAACTGTAGACAAAATGGATCCCAAAGGCTACACCTTATATATGCTCTGGCCCTTGCCATGCTGCTTGTGGAATTTTACAGGAATCAAAATGGAGTCCAGAGTCACATGGGCCAATTCTGGTAACTCTTCAGGTATGCCTTTAGTTCCTTCCTGGGCCTTTTGCTTCTGTAAAGGGCTTGTGGGACATTAAGCAGGCTATTGTCCTGCTGCCTCTCTGTCTGGGGTGTGTCTTATACAGCATAGTTTGAAATACAGGTATATCAAAGATGTCCATAACTTCCCTTACAGATATAACACATGAACATAAACATTATCATCTTACTCAGCACATTGTAACCTTTCTAACTGTACCTGGCATGGCATGTCTCACATGAATCACTATGATTTTGACATACTGATGTCCAACTATAAGGAATGCCCTCCCACCCATCTAACCAGTGTGACACCCCCAACGTAAGACTGGTGTAGAAGGGAGTAATTGGAGCTCCTGAATACACCTCAAGGGCCCCCCTCCAATCTAGTCAGCATGACACCTTCCCTGTGACATTGGTATTGTAGTTCAGTGATTTGACAGTCATTCAGTAAAAATACATATGGTATTCTATAGATGCTATTTATAAATTCAATAATATGACTTTTAGTAATAAACCTTTCTATTAGGCTAGAGTAGTTAAACACATTACAAATGGAACTGAAGAGGAAGGAGGAGAAAATCCTGACAGGAAAATAAGTTCATTAGCTAATTTCTAAACTATATTCCAGTCCCAACTTCACTTTTGTTCTGTTAAGGCTCCTGATGGATGACAAAGTTCCTGAATGAGGAATATAACAACTATCACAAACAATAGAGTAGATAATAATGACTTCATGTGACAAAGTGAAAGGAATTTATTTAGGCACAGGTTCTCAGCCTGGGAATCACAATCAACCTTTCTTTTCATCATGGCTGGATGGGAAAGTGGTCTCAAAATATCTTCAAACATGCAGTCGTCATAGTATGGAAAAAGTTGAGAACCACTGCTTTATGGTGAGATTTTTAAAGGCATGAAGGGCGGTTATGTCACTGATTAAAAGTCACTGGGAGTTGAGCACCTGTCCTGTGCCTCTGAAAATCTCCCACTTAAAATATTAACTTATGCACGAAGTATTAATGAGAGACAGTCCCTATTATTTTTCAACTCTATCCCTCTGGAGTCCTCATCCCAGTGCATAATGCTAAAATTAAAAGGGAAGTCCCCACTTTTCTCTACTAATGTCTCAATATCTATCTTTCCAATCTTGGTAACTAAAAATTTGGCTTTCAATAATTTAAGTTTCATGATTAAGGTCAGCAAATGGCTGTAATTAAAAACAGTGAATTTATACAGCTGGGCCTACACCATAATAATTAATCATATTTGCCAAGGTTTGTCCCAGGCCTAATTTTCCATTGCCTACACTTTTTGTAGTCATTTACCCATGAGGGAAAAAGTCTGCAAATGTTGTCGTATGTGTGAATGGACAGTTCTGTTAGGGTGGTGGTGTACAGGTGTGAATGACTACACAAGGCCCAGGAGCCCATCTATATGAGAGAGAGGATATGAAACATTTTCCAGACAACTGCCCCTCACTCTATTCAGCATCAAGTGCTTAGCTGGTGGAGGTAACCTGGAAAAACTACTGAAGCCAAATGGGTTAGGGTTGCCACCACTGAGCAACAAAAATACTAGGATATCCAGACTGATCCTGAGCCCATAAAACTAGACAGCTGGCAGTGTATACTGAATACCCTTACAGATTTCACAGGACATTCACTCAAAAAAAGGGATGAGCCTTGGAAAACCTGATAAAGCTGGAACCCTAATTAAGAAGGAGGTGCCAGATGTGTGTGACTGTACTGAAAGGGATTGAAGATGGCTGGGCCATAAGGTAAGTCTCAGCATGCCAACTCTCATGACTGCCAGTGCAGCACATGTGCTTGCAATCTCGCAATTTTTATCATGACTCTCATGATAATTGGTGTTTTTCTTAAAGCCCCAGTACCTGGAGTATCATGAATAAGTGAAATTTCAGATTTCATTTTAAAAAAAATATGTTTCTAGCCCTCATGATTGCAGAGAAAAATATGAATCAATCCCAGTATAAACCAAAGGCTCAGAAACCACAAGGCAAGTGTGTATGTGATGGGAGACTGGGCTGTGAAGAGCACAAATGTGTGTGTGTGTGTCTGGTGCTGATCTACGTGAGAGGTATAGATGTGTGGGGGGGCAGGGAGCTGGGTTGACAGGCACAGATACATCTGGAGGAAGCTAGTCTGTGTGTGGGTCACAGGTATGTTATGTGTAAAGGGCTGGGGCACTGATGTGTGTGTAGGTGTGTGCGTGTAAAGGGCTGTGCGGGGCATTGATGTATGTGTCTGTGTGTAGGGGACTGGCTTCGGTGGGGAGCACAGAGGAGTGCATATGCATGAACAGATGTGTATAGGGAGATGGTTTGGGGCTCAACAGTGTGTGTGTAAGGGGCTGAGAGGGGTACAAGGATGTGTGTGAAAGGGGCTGGTAGGGGCACAGGGATGTATGTGTGTGAAAGGCTGGGAGAGGCAAAGATATGTGTGAGAGGGGCTGGGAGAGTGATACACTGTACCTCAAAATGACACCCTGTACCCACATATTCACCACTGTTATATGATTATGATATGTTTTGTACAAAGCATGTCTTGTGAAGTATCAATTGAGATATCATGATCTGTTGAACATTGCTGTTCTGTTGAATTGTATGTATTACCATTGTAGGTGAAGTTCTGAATTTTGGCCATCTGTTTGTTACTGAAATATGTTGTGAGTCTGGGAGACATCCATAGCTAGCAGTGGCAACAAAGGAGCAATTAACATCCTCAAGGCATATTTACATCAGGATTACATAGAGCCAGCGATATACTGATGGTCCATTAAGAAGAATCTACTATCCCAGTGGGCCCCTCCTGAAGACTCCTGAGAGAGCATGTACACAATGGAGGCCATCTAACCCTTGTGACCCAGCAAGAATATTTCTAGCATCTGGGAGAAAGTATAAATTAAGGGGCAAGAACATCGTCATTTCTCCTCTCTCCTTCCCCGTCTCAACACCTAGAAGCAAAATCATTTGGGAGACAAAGGGAAACCTCCTTGGACAAGAGAGGAGGGATGATCCTAAGTAGGCTTTCTAGTTAGTATGAACTGTGAATTGAATTCTGCATACAACATCCAGTAGTAGGGTGAGAAAAACTGCTTGATTTAAATCTTGCATACTCTGATAAAGTTCAGGATTTAGACTGTGATTTTCTTTAATTTCTTAAGTAACCAACTGTGACTTCTATGCCTAACACTTATAATCACATAAAACCTAGCTTTCTGTAGCTGATAAACTTATTTTAATGTTTTATCTTTACCAGTGAGGTTGTCTAAAGTGTTTGGGGGATCTGTTCAGATCACAAAGGCTAAGGCATGTCCACTATGCTTTGAAGATCTTAAGCAATGTAAAACTACATTTCTGGGTTGCAAGGCTGGGGGGATTTGCTGCTGAGAGGTAAGAGCCTACATGCAACTTCCGGTGTGCAGTCACACGATACTAATGGCTGTGTGACAGCAAAGCCAGAAGGGGTTGCCTGCTTATCAGCAGGGCAGCCTGAGAGGTACCCTGAGCCAGAGAGTACACAGCAGTCCCAAATCCTGGTCGTACCCTGAGGGGGTGGGGGAGAGGGGTTCTGCCTCAATAGGGAGACAAAATAACGAGTGTGAAAAATCCAGTCAAGGTGTGGGTAATAGATGACTATATGAGAAAAAGTCCCAACTATCAGGACTGCTCCTATTAAAATCAGGGCACCTGGTCACCCTGGCACAGGGGTGTGAGAGAGAAAGGGGCAGGGAGGCATTCAGGGAGCATGTGGGGCACAAGGAAGGGGCACAGGGCGGTGGCCTGGAGAAGCATAGGGTGAGTGGGTATGTACGTGAGGCCAAGGGCACGGGACCATGGAGCAGGTGTGTGAGAGGCCGCTGGGAGAGTACAGGGTGGGTGGGAGCCGCCGGGACTGGATAGGAGGCTGGCGAGGTGCGCCTTGCGGAGGCGCTGACCACGGACGCGAACCCTCCCTCCTTTGTTATGTGCGTCAGTCACTGGGCGGCGGCGACGTCGGCGTCTTCGTGCCCCGCCCTTTCCCTCCGCAGGGAGGCCGTGGGCGGGCCTGAGGCAGGGGCGGGGCGGTGACGAAGCGAAACCGCGAGGCCGTTGGCTGGCCCCGGCCCGCCTCCGGTTCTCACAGGCAGTCGTATCCGGACGGGGCGGGGCCGCGGGCGAAGGAGGAAGGAAGGGCCCGGCCGCTGCGCCAGCGCCAGGCAGCGACCCGGGGCGGCAGCCGGCCGTGAGGGGAGAGCGAGAGCGCGCGCAGGAGAGCCGGGGCCGGGCCGCGCCTCTGTCCGCCCGCGGCCGGGATGGATCACCACCAGCCCGCCAGCCGCTACCAAGTGGTGAGTGTCCGGCCCGCCTCCCTCCTCCGCCTCGCGGGGTCCCCGATGCGGCCTAGGCGGCTCCGCGGGGCCGGCGCGGGGGGAGCGCACCGCCGCCCCTGCCTGGCTGCGCCCGCTGAGACCGCTCCCGAGCTTCCCTCTCCTGGAGCTGGGCCCGGGAGCCGGCCGGGGTCAGTCGAGTGGCGCTGTTGTTTGGGGGTCGGAGGGCCCGGCTCGTCTCCGGCCGGGGTGGCTCATTCCCAACTGCCGGGGTCGGAGGCCTTGGCGCAGTGGCTTAACCTTCGTCCGCTCGCCCCGGCCGAGTGACTTGGCACGTAGGTCGCCACCGCCCAGCGGAGCGTCCCTGCTCCTCAGC
Organism: Mesoclemmys tuberculata; assembly: GCA_007922155.1. Lineage (NCBI taxonomy): Eukaryota > Metazoa > Chordata > Testudines > Chelidae > Mesoclemmys > Mesoclemmys tuberculata. Next base: position 32,467,139 of record ML675618.1, on the reverse strand, counting down.
CCTAAATGACCTGATTTTTGGAGGGCGGGGGGAGGGGGATTGGATTTCGCTGCTTCTGACAGTTAAATCGCAGGCCGGGGTCGCCAGTCACCGCTCGGCAAAGGTTTATCCAAAGGGCCTCTGCCCAGCTTGTGAACATCGAAGGGAAATGGGGGGGGATTTCCCCAACCCCCCTTTCTTAATATGTGAGCGGAAGTGAGACTGTTTCCTTCCTTAACTTTTTTTCTGGGGAATCTCGAGTTGTTTGGGGATGTTATTTGGTGTATATATAGTCTCACTGAGAGAATTATTCTTCGGATTTTCAAAGAATCCTGTTCAGTTGCTTCTAAATTAAATGTCCTTTTCTTACTGCGTTGCTACACCCCTCCCCCAAAACAGTGTATCCAGAGTCAAATCTGACACTCGCTCCATCGTGAATTGATTGTGTTGTTTCTCTCTCGTCACAGGACCTATATTTAACATCACATAAATTACAGCTCTAAGATGTAGACTGAGCAATAGTCACAAGAGTGAGTTAGACTTAGCCTGTAGTTTTAGCCTTACCCATCAACTTCCTTGTTTTTGTGGCTTTTAATCCTATTTTTAAAGGAATGTCATGTTAAAAAGCTTAATCTGTGTGACTAATCATAATTTGCAATAATATAATTTTAACTAAGTTTCACTGGTTATCCAAACTGGGAAGTAAATAACAAAAACAAAGGAGTCAGTTTCACTTACCTTTAGTCCATTTCCAAGTCCTTTTGGATTTCGAGACCTAACCTATTTCAAATTCTACTGCGTTGTTTGCAATCCAAAATATAACAGAGATTGCATAGAAATAAACGCAGATATTTGTGTTCAGGTAGTTTTTTAGGACTCTGAAAACATTTGTTCAGAACCCAAAATGGGCTAAGTGTTATTGATGGATGATATATGCCTTTCATTTGTTAGGTGGGTGCTTAACTTGCAGACAATGTTGGATCCTTATCTGCTTTTGGATGATCACACTGCAGCAGTGTCTGGAAACACTTATACCACCTGCACTTTTGCCAGTAGTCTGACTGTTTCTTTTTGACATAGACCTTGCTTCTGTGATCCATGCCTTTGACACAGTGAGACTAGATTATTGAAATAAGTTCCATAGCTACATCTGAAATCTTTCTAATAAATTTGAAATGGTCCAAATTGTGGCAGCTTGCTTCTTTAAATAGTGCCTCTTGGTTGCAGCATATGCTAATGATGCTCTGGTTTGCACTGGCTGTTTCTTGGTTTTCAGGTGGAATTTAAGTTTTTATTTTTTGAGCTATAGAACACTGAATTCTTTTGGACTTACCTACCTGAGAAACTGCCTCTCTCTCTTTGGTGTATTACCACAGTTGCAATGCATATGAGGAGAGATTAAAAAGACTGGGACTATTTTTCTTGGAAACGAGATGGCTGAAGGGGTTTATGATATGGTGTTAAGAAAGTGAAATGACTTACCTGGTCACATAACACGAGCACCAGGGGTCACCTGATGAAATTAATAGGCAGCAGGTTAAAACAAACAAAAGGAAGCACTTCGCACAATACACAGTCAACCTGTGGAATTCATTGCTAGGGGGTGTTGTGAAGGCCAAAATTATAACTGGATTAAAAAAAGAATGAGGGAGTACATCGGGGATAGGTTCATGAATTGCTATTAGCCAAGATGGTCGGGGATGCAGCCCCATGCTCCGAGTTTCCTTAAACTTTGGACTGCCAGATGGTTCTGTTCATTCCCTTTGATGCATCTAGCATTGGCCTCTGTGAGAAGACTGGATACGTGGCTAGATGGACCATTGCTTTGACCCAGTATGGCCATTCATATGTTCAACAGAGTCCTTGCATCTTGATCTCCATTATTATAAAAGGGGAAAAGGGCTGCTGGTAGAGCATTCTCCATATGGGTCCCTTCCCTCTGAAATACTCCATTTCTCCAAGGCCAGAAATAACTTTCTGGGCATACTGTAAAGCACATCTGAGCAGAACTGGCAGAAGGTGGAAGTTGTTCAAAGTGTAATTTATGTGGTAGGAGTTTGAAGTTGTATTAGTTTGATTGAATGATGTGTGTTTCACGGAAGGAAGAAGTGCTGCTGCTTTGTTCAACTTTTGTTTTATATGTCCTTTGATGTTGTGTTTAAAATATGAAGAGGGTGCCCAAAATTGTGGATGTGTGCCCTTTGGAGAGGGGTTTTTACGAGTGAAATTATAATAAATGTAAGATGTAGTTCAAATAGTCCACTACATAAACTGACCGCATAAAGGTTGATGAGAAGCAATTTTTTAATTATAGCAATATTTTCTATTAACTTTTAAACTTCTCTTTACATTAAAGTAGGGTGCTCTGAACTGGGATTAGGTCACAGTGAGAATAACATGCTTAATATGCAGTATACACCAACAGGCGCTCATTTTGGTTTTATGAGCATCACTCCCTATTTCTAAACTCATTAAATCCAACCAGTACCATGACTGTATTGTGTGTATTTTTTTCTTTATTCTGGTATATGAATAGCAAACATGGATTTCTTTTTTCCCTGTCCTTTGTGCCTTCACTCCCAACTCTTTGAGCTGTTTTTTCCCCAACTCTTCCTCTTGCTGTGATTTCACGATATCTTTTTCTAGTAAATTCTTGGGGAGAATGATTTAATTCTGCCATAAATTAAGTGACTAATAGTAATACTTAAATGGCTTTGGAGGAAATACATCATGAACTGCCTGTAAAAAGTTTTTTTTAAATAATTTTTGTTCAGTTTAATGAACACTGAGTTAAAGTGGACAACAATTTTTAACTCAACACAAACTGTTCTGTGTAAGAACTTTGACTCGGTGTTTCCTTGCTTTATTTCTTTGTCAGAAAAAAATTATTGAAGAGTAAACATATTAAAAGAACTACTTTCTCTGCCATTTTTGGCTAAAAACCACAAATACATTTTAAAAATGCAGCTTTTTTTGATGTTTGTGTGCGGGAGGGAGGAATTGGAAGCTTAGAACCATCAGCAGATAAGAACGTTCTGTAACTATATCTGTCCTAGGACATGTGATTGGTACTGCTCTCTACACCTACTTTTCTGTCCTCACTTCTGGGCAACTAAGTGCTGGGTAGGATTTTGTTATCCTCTCCTTAAGGGATATGAGATGAGAAGTAAATCAACCAATTGTCACTCTTTTCTCATCCTTTCCTCTTCTCCACTTGTTAACTTGTAAACTGCTGTCCTCTTTGTTCACCTGCTTTACAATTCTAAAATCTCATTATGTGCATAAACAGTGCTGCTATGCCCTTTCCAGTTTCATCTTTGTCTCCTTTTTCCTGATCTGTTCATTGTTAGGTAATTGACTTGAGACATCAACCCTAATGGAATTGAAACAAAAGAGAAATTTTTTTCAGTAATCAATTTCTCCACAACTTATTTTTTTATGCTCTTTTCCTTCTCTAATTTGGATACTATTATCCTCATGTCTTAAATGTTTTAATTTTTTTATTCGAGAATGCCTGCAGAAAAATATGATCTGAATGACATTTTTGTCCCTATTGGAGTAGAACTGGAGTAGTAGTGGCAAATATAGAGAAACTGGTAAACAGTCGAGTGTTTGTGTTCAGGGTAGCTTTTATGTTTGTGCCTTTTTCTAGGAAATTTGATTTGCGTTACTAATGAATTCCAGGGTAAAGTTTTCATAAGCAACTGAGTGATTTAGGTATCTAAGTCCTATTGAAAGTCAATAGGATGTAAGTGCTTAAGTCCCTGAGGAATCTTTAAAAATTTTACTGGTAGCACTTGACTACAGTCCTTGATTATCTTTAGGCAAGCAATGTTTTTTCACTACTGAAGAGTTGCCATGAAAGCCAGAGCTAGGTTATTGTGGGGCCCAAAGCAAAATAACGTGGTTCAATGTGCCTTCCTCTTCATCTGAGTAAATCCACCATGTTCATGTACACAGTTATACCACCGGCAGCCACCTGTCTGCCCTTGAGTACCCTCAGTCAGTTCTGAGGTTCATTGATCCCTGATGAACATCCCTTTCCACTTCCAACACACAGTGGGAAGCAAGGAGATGTAACCAAAGCATAACTCTCTAATAGGGAGGTGCAACTCTGAGTTGCACAAAACCACATACAGGCACTAGAGATGATGCTCTGGCTGCTAGATAAGACGTGTGTGATGTGAGGCTCTACAGGATGCTGTGCAGGCTACTTATTTACTTTAGTGGTAGACACGTTCATCAATCTACAGTTTCTAAATAACTTCTCTATCTTGAAGAAACTCGTTGTATAAATGTAAGATTGTTGTTCTGCAAGGTACATGCATTTGGACCTCGTGACATTCCAGCAGATGCAGGTGCGATTTAGAAAATGGAACTATGTTCATAAAGCATTAAAAATAAAAAATAGTCAAGTAAATATTCTTGTTTTGCTCACTTTACATGCAGTTATAAATTGTGATGGGCAGTTATTTGTGACACCCATCTAAGCAAACTTTCAACCTTTTTCACACATTAAATTTTCCAATCATCTTTTCCGTTCTCTGAAGTTGTCCATCTTTCTGTACCATTACAGTGTATTAAGTGGTTTTAGAGGTTTGGCTTTATGAAACATGAATCTAGTGCAAAATCTGGTTATATTTGCAACTAATAAAAAATACCACATGCTAGAAATAAGAAGATGTATCAGTCAGCTAAGCCTCTTTAGCTGTCAGTATTAATGCACTCAGATGAAAATCAGCCTACACAGGAAACTTACTAGGAAAAACCCTTAGTCAAATCTCTTCTCCTCCTTCTCCCTCCCCCTTTTCTTCTCCCCATGGTACTAAGCCTAAAGTGTGATGGCTAAAGAAAGAGATTGACTTTACATTTGTATTGCTTTATGATCTATAAAGAGAAACTGAGGTTATTTTTACATCAGAAATACAGATCCTATCAACATTGGAAAACCTTCTGATGGACAGTATCACTGAAGAGATCGAGATAATTATATAATGAAATGCCACTGTTTTCCATTGAAGCAATAATGATGCTATATCATAAATTGAAGACAGTGTTTTGCTTTTAAAAATCTGTTTTTTAAATAGTGAAACATTGCCATATCCCAGTGACATTCTTTACTGTCTTCACTGTGATGCAAAAAAGAGTCATACTGACATTTTTAATTCGTATAAATCCACTGTCCATTGAAGATGAAATTCTCAGTTCAGTGGACTTGCATAAGATTCTTTGCCCCACTTAAGCTCCATGTTAAGGGCTTCAGTAGCACAGAAGAACTTACATAGTGAGTTGAGTTGCACCGTCAAAGAACAGGCCTCTTTCTCAGTAGCTCAGTCTTGAATTTAGTATTAAAAATGGGAAATATATAAAGTAACTTTTAAAAAAGTCTTAGAATGAGCAAATGAATTGATACTTTCAGCTGCAGGTAAAAGTATGTTTTGTTTGATTACGTGAGTAAAGTTTCTTAAACAAAATTGTACCTAATCAATTCCCCCCACCTCCTCCAACTGAAAAAGATCTTGTTACTAGTGAATGGAGGAAGATACCTGTCAAATTTCCTCTTGATATAACCTCAGATATGGTGGTGCTGTCTTTAATCTTTTTGTGTGACAGCAGGTTATTAACAAAGCTTTGGTAGTCATTAGTATATTTAATAATTGGCATGTTCACTTCCCAAAAGTGAGCACTCCCTTTTGATAAAGGTATCATTTAGGCATGAATTTATCAGAAAAAGAGAAATAGGTGGCACTAAGGAGGTATTGTTCAGTCACTTCTTGAATGTTCAGAGCCTGTCATGACGTTCTGAAATTGATTTTTTTCAGGGCAGCGAAATGTTAATGTTTTGACATCTTAAGGAATTGATTGGAGCAGTAATACTCTTATGAAAGAACTCCCAAGCTTGATTGACCGAGTTCATCTTTTTTTCACAGCCTGTTATTACATTTATTGAAAACTGTCTTGGTTTTGGATCCACTTTAAGCTCTGAAACATTCAAGTTACTTCCTATAGTTGAATGTCATTCCATGTTGAATTAATGGTTACTCCTACAAATGCAGTCTCTCTAGTGTACTGTTCTCCAAATGTCTTGAATGGGGGGCTGACACTAGTGTTGTGTACTCTACTACTATAGTTCTTAGCATAAAATTACTCCCCAATTTCTTATCTCAGAGATTTCCAATATGCTCTCCAGTGTCTCAACACTTTACTAATTGAGAACATTATGGAATGTGGAATCACGTCTCCAATGTAACTTAATTTTAAACAAAGCCTTTCCTGAACTGATAGAAATGATCTAATGAGCCAATATGTGGCTTCTAAAATTAATGTCACAAACACTTATTGTGTAGGCATTATTAAAGTTTCTCCATTAGTCTTTATGATTCCAGCATTCTTGATTGACACAGTTAAGCTAAATGCACCTCTGACCCCCTCCTAGTCTCTTTGGATGCACATCCTTAGGCTGCTAGCTGTCATCTTTGTTAGGATAGAGTCATGTGATTTCTCCCCTCCCCCCCAGAGTCCTGGGTTGTAATCCCTTAGGTATCAGTTGTGATTACCTCAGCTGGTCTGACACATGCTCAGCACTTAAAAGCTGTTTCCTTTGGCAGGAGCGACATTGATAACTAGTGACCCAAACAACCTTCGTAAAGCAAAATTTATTTAGAACAAAAATATCTCAGCAAAAATGTTTTAAAACAATAAACACTCTATATGCATGCTTGCTTCTTTCTAAGCCTTAGAAAGCATGTATGTAGATTGCCAATTGCCAGGGGCTGTCCAGGATGATGTTAGTGAGCTCAGATGACCACATGTCCCTGGAACTGGGGAAGGCCCAGCCTTGTTTACACTTCTGCTGGACATGTGGCTATCTGAGCTCATTGACAATTTCCTGGATAGCCCCTGGCAATTGGCAATCAACCTGTCTCTTGTCAGAGGTCTTGTAACTCCTTCAGTATCCTTTCAATCTCCAGGATCCCAGCCTGGCAAAAATAAGGCTTGTTTATTTGCTGGAGACAGGAGATAAGATTATTGAAGACAGTAGTTTCATGTTGTCTTTCCCTCATGTGCTGTTATATTTTTATCTGAGGAGCAATTGTGTTGTCTCCATAAATGGGTCCCCATTGCATTCAAGCATTATAGGTGAATAATAAACATTGGGGCAGTAGAATAAATTACACCGTTTATTTCGGTAACTAGGTTATATACCAGATATTAGACTATTAAAAAGCATCTCTACATCCATTACACTTTTATTTTGGATTTATTTTAAGGAGGAGTCTCATCTTTGACTCAGTCACATATAAACATTCTGATTTAGGAAAGGGCTATACTTTGTGCAGGCCACACCTGACTCAGAAAGCTACATGTAGTGTAACTGCAGTCAGCTACCTATTACTGATAAAGATTGAGCTGAGAAACACAGGTAATTGAAAGAGCAGAAAATTCAGTGGTGGAAGCCAGTTGTTTGCCTTTTTTCCCTTAAGCAGTAGCTTTATACAATTATTTCTATGTACATCAGCAAGCATGCAAAATTAAGCCAGCTTCAAAACATTGCTTTTCTATAAGTAGTTTTCATTTCTAAGTTAGCATGTTAAATAGTAGAATTTCAGATTTAAATTTATAAATTAGCATGTGATTTAAACTAAAATACATATTAAATTTAAAAATGATAAAACTATTTATTTTTTTATTCCATATGTAACTTATATCTAATGTTCTCCTTATTACCTGGTACATTGAAACATTTACAGGCCATTTTATAAAAACAGGTCCTCCTCCCCATTAGTTTGGGGTATGTAAAGACTATCAAAAAGTTCAGCTGTGTGCATGCATGTAAGAGGTGTGCTTTAAATATAAACACACGTGATAGCAGTAAGCTGGAGTTGGAAGTAGCAGAAGTTATGCTTAGGGAACCCAGCCAGCAGACAGCAAAGATAATCCATTGACAAGCATAAGAAGGATTTGTTACAAATGTCACTTTTGCTCAGTAAGGGTCAAATCCTGCTTGTTTACTTATGTGGGCAATCCTGTTGATTTCACTGTGACTACTTACAAGAGAAAGGCAAGCACAGTTGGCCTCTACGATTGTAAACTCCTCAGGTCAGGACTATAATTTTGGTTTTTAAAATATTTGCACATTTATGGCATTGAAGAAATAATAACAGGCTCTGGCTATAACTCTGCTCCTGTATAGTTATATGTAAGCTCCATGGATCAGTCATATCCTGGAGTCTTTTTCTGATCCTTTTATAAGCTTCCAGTTGTGGTTCTAACAGATAGTTGTGTCTGCTGGTTGGTGCTTATAAACCCCAAGCTTCCTGATGATCCTTTCCAAGGTTCGAATATTCCCTTTGTCTCAGAATTAATCCTCCAGTCTTCCAAAAACTCTGGACTGGTACTTGCTTTCATTGAGGACAAGCCAATAAAACACATTTGTGAATTCTAAACCAAACCATTTTTGAGAGATGATCTGGGGGGAAAAATCACCTTAACAATGAGAAGCCTATCCATTTTCAAAATGTCATGTCCCTTATCCGGTTGATTTAAAAATTAAAAACAAAAAACAAACTTAAAGTTCTCTAAATTAATAGACTGGTGAAGTACTATTAAAAACTGTTGAAGATGTGCATTAATTTTAGTTACTGGTATTAACTCTTCTTGTTATGATTTTATTTAATGTTCTTGGTTGTGATGCTCTTCCTCAATTTGATCCTTCTTCAGCTAAAAAGTGACTGCGTAGGTGCTTGGAGTTTGGTCTGAGACTTGTCAGATGAAAGTTAGTAAATGCTGGATTAGTTTTTGTTTCCTTTGGGAATTCAGAACTAGAACAGATTGGGAATTTTTCAACCAACTATTTTGTCAGCAGATGTCAACTGATGTAAATTGAAACTCTAAGCGGAAGCATATAGGTATCAACAAAACTTTCAGGAAGGTTTTCACTGGCCCAGGATGGGGCATGAGAATGAGACCAACTCAGAATAACCCAAGTTCCTAGTTCAGTCACTTAGCATGTAGGGGGGAGTTGTTTAAATTCCTGCCCAGGGAATGGAGGTAAGGTGAGTTGGTTTCTCACCTAGGGACTGATGAAGGAGACTACAGGTCCTAATATTTTGTATCTCTCTGAGGCTAGCAGATTTAGTCTTCTGGCTGTTGGGAATATGTAAAATATTTAATACATGTGTGAGGGACAGGTGGAACCGAGATCATATATTATAAATGAATAAAGCAAAGTAATGTACTGAGAGATTTGAAAGCAAAATGTGGGGGAAAGACAATAGGAGGTCTGAAATAGATAATGCAGGAAGAGGAAGGAAAAAGAGAGAGAAGAAGAAACAGACACTAAGAAAATGGAGTGGGAGAAATTCCAAGATCTCTTTCAAGAAAGAAAAGAATAAAAGTGTGGAGCCAGGAAGGAAAAGCAGGGATAACAAAAATGAGAAATGTTGTAAGTTACATTTTTAAATAAGGAGTTTGACAATTAGTATTAAATACAGTACATCAGAAATGATGCACAATTATTTTTTTCATTTAAATGGCAAGGATCTTGGCTGCATAGATACTTTTTCATCCTTGCCAGTAGGCACAGTTCTTGGGCTAACTAGGACGGTCAATAAAATTTTCAGGCCTTTGTAATACATACAAATCCATTTGGCTGGCTGCAATGCACAGTTTTTTTTCACAAAAACAGAATAATAGAATATTAGAGCTGGAAGGGGCCTCAGGAGGTCAGCTAGTCCAACACCCTGCTCAAAGCAGGACTATCCTCAGCTAAATCGTCCCAGCGAGGGTTTTGTCAAGCCACAGCTTAAAAACCTCTAAAGATGGAGATGCCACCTCCTCCCTAGGTAACTCATTCCAATGCTTCACCACCCTCCTAGTGAAAAACGTTTTCCTAATGTCCAACCTAGACCTCCCCCACTGCAACTTGAAACCATTGCTCCTTGTTCTGTCATCTGCCACCACTGAAAGCAGCCTAGCTCCATCCTCCTTTCAAGTAGTTAAAAGCTACTATCAAATCCCCCGTCATTCTTTTCTTCTGCAGACTAAACAAGTCTAGTTCTTTCAGCCTCTCCTTATAAGTCTTGTGCTCCAGCCCCCTTATCATTTTGTTCCTCTCTGCTGGACGCTCTCCAGCTTGTCCACATCCTTTTTGTAGTGGGGGGCCCAAAGCTGAACACAAAACTCCAAATGCGGCCTCACCAATGCCAAATAGAGGGGAATAATCACTTCCCATGATCTGCTGGCAATGCTCTTACTAATTCAGACCGATATGCCATTAACCTTCTTGGCAACCAGGACACACTGCTGACTGATATCCAGCTCCTTATCCACTGTAACCCCCAGATCCTTTTCTGCAGAACTGCTGCCTAGCTCGTCAGTCCCCTGTCTGTAGCTGTGCACGGAATTCTTCTGTCATAAGTGCAGGACTCTGCACTTGTCCTTGTTGAACCTCATGAGATTTCTTTTGGCCCAATCCTCCAATTTGTTTAGGTCCTTCTGTATCCTATCCCTCCCTTCCAGAGTATCTACCACTCCCCCTAGCTTAGGTCCTCTCCATACTTGCTGAGGGTGCAATCTACCCCATGCTCCAGATCATTAATGAAGATGCTGAACAAAACCGGCCCCAGGACCGACCCCTGGGATACTCCACTTGTGACCAGCTGCCAGCTAGACATGGACACTGATTGATCACTACTCATTGAGACATTGATCACTACTCATTGAGCCCTTTGCTCTAGCCAATTTTCTATCCATTTTACAGTGCATTCATCCAACCCATACTACTTTAACTTGCTGATAAGAATACTGTGGGAGACCGTATCAAAAGCTTTGAATTTGTAAGCTCTTACATTTGCTTCCATTCTGATGAGGAAATTTTGAGAGATCTTGTGCCTTGCCAGAGTAGCCAGTAGCCTTCTGGTTAGGACTGTCATTTGGGATATGGAAGACTCCTCCGTTTCAGGTTTCTGCTCCAAATGGATGAAAAAGGTTCTAATGTATATGTACAGACTTAAACTTTTTTAAATGTTTATAACACTTTAAAATAATAAACCAATTTTAATCAAACTTGAATTGTTTCTCCATCCTAGGTAAGGAGTATGAAATAAATCAAATTTGACGTTTAATATCATCCTTTATTGTCCTGAGCATAGTCACCTAGAAAATGTGGGAAAGTCTCCTGTGTGGTGGTTTCCCACCATTTTTTGGGTTCTCTAACTCAAAGTATTAAAATACTTTTGCTGAAACTTGCCAAATACATGTCATTTTTTGGCTGAGATGAAACACTGGAAACTTCAGCCCAAATTAATTTGGATGAGGGGGCAATATAAGGCAAGTTAAAATGGAAGCTGGAACTCAACATTATAGAGTTCAGTACAGTGAAGCTTGTACAGGCATAGCTTGATGATGGCAAATTCCATTTCTTCAAAATGGTTTAGTCCAAAGTGTCTGTGTGTTCACCAGTCTTATAAACTACCATATCCCTCTGATTTTATAAAAGTTCTGGTCCCTCCCATCCTCCTTCAGACTTTGATTTCTCAAAAGTTTAGTTGTAATAGCCTAAGAGAAACTTTGAACCCTGACACCATAGAGATGCTTATCAGCAAACATAATTAATTCTTTATGTAGAATTCCTGCTCTAAAATTAGTTGGTATTTATAATTATATTTCTTAATTTTATCCAGATTTTCTGCCAACCAACGGTATATGCCATTGAGTTCCAAATGGGTGATAAATTTTGTTAACTGGCAAATGTCAAATGCTTTTTTAAAAAACAAGCTTGTTTTAACTGCAAACATTTTTTAATTGCAGCATAACCCTACTTGATCTTGCACAAACTTACCAGAAATATTTCTTCAACAGTTAAAATATGAGAAGTTTTAGCACAAACAGATTAAAAATAGTGGTTTACTATTTGACTGACAGCTTTGATTTATAGGATCATGGGAATTAATATGCAATAAAGGGTATTTATGGGTCTCTGAAAATTATATATGAATTACAATTTCTTACTAAATACATTTATTTTCATGTTTGATACTTGAAAATTGGAATTTTGATGCAATCCAGAGTTAAAATTGACTAATAGTAATGCTTAGGGAAGAGACATATATGAGTAAAATGAAGGAGAGAAAAGGGAACAGTTAGGAAAAAAAGGAGAGGAAAAAAATGCTAATTAAAGATATTTGCCCTTGTAATTCATACTAGAAATATTGCTTTCTGGAGAGCCAATTTAAATACTGATATGCAGTAGAAGTATGTGGGGAAGAAAAAGTAACCTTAAGGTAAGAGTGGGAAAGGAATTTTTACATGACCTTTAACTCTGAATATTGACTTCTCTCCTTCCCCTTTATGGATGGGTTACTCTCCTGATTTGTTGAACTTCTAAAAATGAAGCCTGGCATAAATTTAATTTTTGAGACATTAAGGTCTACTTATGTGGGTATATCTGAAATTTATTTTCATGATCTCTCTCCTTATCCAAGTACTAATATTAATATCACAGTGAGACCTCTGAGTTGTTTTTATGAAATTTACTTAACGGAAGTCTAATTTCAGCATAAAAACCTTCTGTTGCAACATATTTCCAACAATATTCATTACAATGTCCCTTTGGAGTCTCTAGAACAGACATTTTTCATTCAGAGGTTCTGCGTTTCCCTAGCATCTAATACTTACTTAGCTGACAAGTTAGCTATTTCTACATAGTTGTGGAATGCCAGGGCTGGCCTTCTGATCTGTTCCCTTGATTGTGTAGGTATTGCACCTATGATGGTAAAATATTACTGGCTACTACTGATACTCCAGCAGCACAATATCTAAAAAACAAATGATCAACAGTCATATCAAATCCAGGTATGTGTAATGGTGAACACTTGTGGAAGGAGGATGGGGGAACTTGCATCATCCATCTGAAGCTAATAGTTGTGCTCCCAAAACCAAAAGGTTGTGCAGCACTTTTACACATCTTAATATGCTTTTCAATGTTTTATTTAGTAATTTTGCTGCATGATACATATACACAAGCAGTAAATGCACCAAGTTAATAGGAGCCAATGGGCTCTCGTGAGCTTTGGTTGGTTGCTTTTTTTTATACCTGTTTTATGGCTAAAACATTTCAACATCTTTGAATTGTATCTTTGTATTAGTAAGGAATTAGTGCTTTGGAAAGGTCCAGGACCAACATCTCTGGACACTGAATTCTTCTCTTTGGCCACAGAACAAGTACAAGAATGTAGTAATTGCCATTGTAGAACAGAGTTGGGGTCTTGCACAGTAGTCAGTACTAGATATTTCAGAAGAAGGTGCATTGCTCAGTTGTGAAATCAACTACCAATGGGGGAAATTTCTTCCTAAATCTTGTCGGTTAGGGTTTGTCTACACTGCAGCTGGGAGGGTATTTCCTAGTGTGGGTAGACACATGTGCTAGCTCTACTCTAGCTAGTATGCTGAATACAGCATTGTGGTCACTGTGGTACAAGCGGCAGCTCAGGCAAGCTGTCTGGGTACAAACTCACCTGACGTCACTGGTATGTACTCAGGTGGTTAGCTGCTGCTGCTGCGGCCACCCTGCTATTTTTAGTACACTAGCTTGTGTGTGTCTGCCTGTGCTGGAAAGCACCCTCCTAGTTGTTGTATAGTTGTACCCTTAGTGCTTGAAACCATGAAGCTCAAGGGTTTTCCTGTGCCAGGTAGTACCATAGAAGAAAAAGGCAGTGCTTGATGGGAGGTAGGAATCAAGGTCCTTGTCAAGTTCTCGTGGGAGTCCACAAGGAAAAATGAATATGCAGGACAGATGAACCCTGTTCTGTAGCAGCTGGTCTGGTTGATGGTGACAGCTGTTGTTGAGGAGATTCATAGATTTCAAGGCCAGAAGGGACAATTATGATGATCTGTTCTAACCTCATGTATAACACAGTCCATAGTTCAATTTGGAAGTAATTCAAGAAGTTCTAAAATGCATTTTTTTTTAAACAAATCCCTCTTGATTTAAAAGTTGTCAGTAATGGAGAATTTTTAAATTGTTTGTGGTTAGCTACCCTCACTGTTAAAAATGTACATCTTATTTCTGGTCTCAGTTTATGAAACTTCAACTTCCAGCCATTAAATCGTATATAAACCTTTGTCTGCTAGATGGAAAAAGCTGCAAAAAGACTCTCCAAAAGACAGGTTTGTGTTGGCTGTCCTGAAAGAGAATTATTTTTTATAAAGCATTTGCTGTGTGAAGGTCTTTGGAACTGGTATATGACACACTATCTCTTAGGGTACACATTTTTATTTAATGTAACTGAATATTCTTATTAGCTATATCTTATTTCTAATTGTATTTAATAGCTCATTGGTCATCCTGTGGTGCATTTGGGTCACAATCTAGTTTCAGGTCACTGTTTCATGGGATTATCCGAGGTGGTAAAATACAATACTTATTACATTATGACAACAGAAAAATAATGATGTTTTAAAATCATGTAAGAAACAGTTTGAGGAAAGGGTTGACAAGTGACAGCCACATCCTGTATGGCTTCGTGATTAGTTATGAAGATAGCAAAAGTATGCTAAGTGACTGGACACCAATAATTGTCAATGACCAGATTCATCTCTGTAGTAACTACCAGATCTAGGGGAGTAAAACTGAAACATGGGGCCCAGTTATGTCCGGTTCTCTCACTGTATAATTACTCCGCATTTTCGGCTGTCATGGGGTGTAACCATGAAGAAAAAGTGGTGACATTCTGCTGATCTTTTTAAATAAGCTGTGAATTCGACACATTTGAATTAGCTCCTTATTCAACTGCATTGTTGTTCTTTCAGCAGTCAGTCAGCATTACAACAGAGGAGAGGCAGGCTCAACTTACTCAAGTAATGAGATTTATGCAAAACACACAAAACCTCCTGAAGGTAAATGAAAGGTATTGACAGAATATATAGTATAGATTTTTGTTTTGCATTATATAGCTGTAGAAATATAATAAGCGAAGCAGGCTACCTGCAGCCATCCTTTTCTTCCTTCACCCCTGCTCTGAAGATTTCTGCAGAAGTAAGCAGATGCTATCATGTTTTTCTTAATTTCTGTCTGAAATTGTAAATCATTTGATATCGCATCTGATTGCTGTGGAAATGATTGATTGTGTCTCAAATAGAAAATGAGGTCTTCAGTTAGGAATGATTTAGTTGGGATTGGTCCTGCTTTGAGCAGGGGGTTGGACTAGATGACCTCCCGAGGTCCCTTCCAATCCTAGTCTTCTATGATTCTATGAATGAATTGTAGATTCTGCCACTGAAAAACAGCCTGTTCTGGAATTGAGTATGGCAGATCATTTTAAGTTGTCTGAGGCACAAATTCTTTGTAGTATAACTTAAAATTATTCACAAAAAAAAACTTTTTTGTGTATTTAAAAAAAAATTGTGTATGATAGAAATTAATGATTTGGTTTATAATGTTTGTTCACCAGTGATCTCCATGTGTCTGTTCCTTTGATTTCAGAAGAATCACTGCTAAACTTAACTCAAGATCCATTTAAAAATCCAAAGAATTAATTTAGTCCGTATAATGTGACCTGGATGCCTCCTGAACATATGGTGTGTGGCAGCTTTGAAAGGGCGATGGGAAATCGTGCATCATATACTCATGCAAAAACAGTTTAAGAGGAATCTAAATCTGCTGACAGAGGCATGCTCTTTTTTAACAGTCAGCAAGATATCCTGATAAGCACAACTAAGTGTATGACTTCCCATTGAATGTATGTTAAGTGCTATCAAGCACATTGATTTGTGCTGGAGATGGCAAAGTGAATTAAGGTTAGGCGCGCTCACTCACTCACTCCCCCTCCCCTCCGTTATCTGCGGCATTTAATGGACAGAAAATTGTAGACATGAAAAAAGAGGAATATACATACCACTCTTTAACCTGTATTTAAAATGCATGAAAAAAAATCTGGCAATTAAGAGTTTGTTCCCTAACAAATTATTTAATTAATTCTAGGAGACTCCTTGACACACAATTGTTAGCACAGAAAGCAATGCACTTTTTATGATTCGGGGGTAGGGGGGGGGGAGAAACAAAATCTGCTTTCTCTTAATGAAATGGCATAAGTCAGATTACCATTTAAAACAGTATCCTGATATTTTTTTTAAAATATTAATACTAAATACCAATTTATCAGAATATAGTGACTTAACCATCAAAAGAATTGATATACCATATCAAATCAGTTAGTCCAGGAGGGCCTGTCTCTGCCACTGATAGCATCTTTTTTACTTTCTTCCTTTTGAGCTGTCTCCAGTATGACACTCAAATGTTTCTTCTGAAGAGTTCTAGTTAATTCAGAACTCAGCAGTTTGTATTAGTGCAATCTGTTTGTTTTTTGTTCCACTTTACTTTGATTGTCATAATCAAATTTGTCTTTCAGTTTGCTGCTTATATGCCTAAATTGTTAAGTCATTCTGAAGTTCTGCAAAGTTTTCTCTAGTCGTCACTAAACTGAGTAATTTTGTATCATCTGCATATTTTTCACCGTACTGTTCATTCACCCACTCTTCTGGATCAGTAATAAGACACTACAGGTCCTGTAATATATCTTTGTGGTACCCCCATATTAACCATTGCTCATAATAAAAGTTGATCACTTATTCCTACTCATTTCCTAATCAGTGGTGGAATTTTTACCTCTTTTGATGCATGCATAGTTCCTCGAATAACATCTTGTGAGGGATTTTTGGCCTAGACTCTTTTTTTTTAAAATTTTTTAAAAATGTTTTTGAATGTCCAGATAAACTCTATTTTATGAAACATTTAAAGAATTCTAGTAGATTGAAGAGAAACAGTTTCTTTACAAAAACCATGTTCTTGTCGTATTTTTCAAGGTGTTCTATAATTGTCTTGGTAACTGTCACTTCAAACAATGTGCCTGCTACTGAACTAAGTTTTATTAGTCTGTAATTCCCACACTACCTCCTAGTGCCTTTTTAAAAAAGATAGGAACCAGTACAATATTTGTAACTCTTCAGTCCTCACTGGTATATTAGGTAATTTGTTTTTTTATTTTTAAAGTTCCTCCAGAGTGTTTGCCATCTGCTTGGGGACTTTGGTCCCCTTAGGAAATTTGTTCAACAACCTCCCCAATTGACATTCCAATCTCCAGCAGCACTTTTACTCTTACTAAGTAATAAAGATGGACTGTGATATATCACCAGCATCTCTTGTGTAAAGAAATAACTTTTCTGTGATGTCTTTATCCTCAACTCGGTTAATCAAAAGAAACCACCAGTTTTCTTATGCTTTTTGCTTTTGATATATTTAAATAATTGTTTTTGCTCTTCAAATATTAGGTCTCCTAATTCCAGTTTAGTTTCTATCTGCCATAGTTTGTGCCCTTTCTGTTGTATTCGCTAGATTGGATTTTCGTTTTCTGAAATAACCAGAAGGATTTTCTCTACTTAACGGCGTTACCGCTGCATCATGGCCAAATAAGGTTTTGTTTGATTTTGTTTTGAATCAATATACATGCTTGTCCAAATTTTTCTCTTATAGATCATTTACTTGTACACTTAACTGTAAAATATCTCTGAAACACAAAGCTTAAAAAAAAAATCCTTGCAATACCATAACTGATTACTATAAAATTAAGTGGGAAAGAGATGATTGGTAGAGGCAAGGATTTTAGCAAGAATATCGACTGTCTCAGAATTTGAATTGCAAAGACCTTAAAACAGAATATGCACAGATACAAATCCCAAGTAATAAGTAGATAAACAGAATAGAGTGTATTACCTGCCTTTGGATTAATAGAGAGAGAGGTTAAGACTGGTTCATCTATTTTTGTTTTTAAAGTGATTTAATTTTGTTCATCCACACATGGTTATCAGGTATTCATTAAAATATTATTTAAGATTCTAAACCATTAAAAACACTTTGCCCTTTAGTATTAGTGAAACCTATCTTAAGCACAGAAATGAGTTCAATAGCAGAGGAGGTTTTAAAATAGAATGGAATTGTACTGAGCACCTTGAAGTACTTTTGAATTAATTGCTTTAGAAAGGTTTAGAAATATTTAGAAGTATTTCAATAGAAGTTTCTTGTGTTTATTAAATCTTAACTGTTGGGTATATTAGCTTAGTCCCTGAATTCATTAGCAGAAGTTTTAAATTATTCCAGTAACCTAAACATAATGCTAAATTTCTATTCCCTTGTAACATCTGAAGGGGTTAATGTCAACATCTAACTTCTATGTAAAGAATTCTTTGAATGCATTTTTGAAATTTTTAGGTATGTTTTTTCTTTTTTGTAGCTTCACAATGAGGATGATCCTCCAGAGTCCTCGACTGTTGAGCAGCCATCCACTTCTGCAGAAACTGCACAAAATTCTCAGCCAGCAGCTTTATCTGAAGTAGATGTTTCTCCTCCACCTTACTGTAGTATTGCTGGAGAAGCAGCTGCAACCTCAGGTATTTTTTCTTTCTTACATAACGCTGTAAGTAGCATTATTGATGAAGAGGTCCGCATCTCCTGAATCAGGGTAGTATGCTGCCATCATTTCCCTCCCCCCCCCCCCATGCTTACTCTTCTCTGGTTACAGGGGACCCACAGATGTATGTCTCTCTTTTGTGTCTTTTTTAACCAAAACTCAGACTGTTTAGAATTGTGCTATCTGCCCCAAATTACCACTCTGTGCGCATAACATATTAGCTCAACATATCCTTTAATTTTTTGAAGTTCTGTGTACTTTAACTCCACAGTCCTTTTTTTGGCTCTTATTGAAAGTAGTGCCCAAGTATGCATTATGGCCCTGATCCTGTATACATTTCCCACGTGAATAGGGGACTACCATGAACAAATGTCTGCATGTATGAAGTATTTGCAAGATAAACACCTCTCCTGGCATCATTTAATCAGCAGCAGAATCCTGTTATATGCTGATGATAGGGTATAAAGGGAAGGCAAGTACTAAATTCTTTTTAATATTGCGTGGTTTTGCAATGTAGTATTTTCTGCACTTTGATATATAAATAGTAATTAAATATTCTAAAACAAAAGTTTTATTCACATTGGTATGTAAAATGTATTGTGTTTAAAAAAAGTAAAGTATTCGAAGAACAAGGCAGTTGTCTTGCCTCTGTAGACTAGCTGCAGTTTTCAGTAGGGCTCTGCAATTGATGAGATGTGGCATGACCAGGATAGGCCTCAATTAATTTTTTAATATTAAGAACCTTACATTTTTCTTTTAGGACAGGGGATAGTCAATAGATGGACCAGGGACCAAATCCAGACCAGTAAATGCTTTTCAGCCAGCCAGCCGCCCTCCTCTTCCCCCCCCAGCAGGGGGTGGGTGGCTGGCCTGCACTGCAGGGCACAGTGTGTCCTTGGGTGGCTGCTTTTGCAGCCTCAGCCCCACCAGCAGCAGCTCAGGGATGAGCGGGGTGCCAAGCAGTGACTCTAGTGGGGAGAGAGGGGGCTCCATGGGCAGCCTGTCTTTACTACACCCTGCCTTCCAATCAGGGAGCGATGTGGTGTCATGTGCTCATGCTGCAGCCCAATCAGAGGCCAGTGCTTTCCGGGTCCTAATTCAAACTCTTCTCTGCCTGTCCTGGAGACAGCAGGGCTGGCGGAGACAAGCTGTGATCTGTGGGCCTTAAACCTTACCAGGCAACTCAGCTGGTAAGTGCCTGGCAGGGTCCTGCACCATCTGCTTGTGCTAGAGCACTGAGTGCTGCAGCACATCCCTCCCTGGAGCCCCCACTTGGCCTCATGCCCCCACCCCTGAGCGGTCCCTGCAGTCTACCCTCCAGGTGGGTGCACACTGCATGCACATCTCTGGAAGTTTTTTCTCCTAGTGGTATCCATAGGGTTGGCTCTGGAACCCTATAGTCACGCCTTCATGCTTTGTGGTGCTGTATATAGGACTGCCAACTCTCCGCCTCTTCAGTTCCTTCTTACTGCCCATGATGGTCACTGGAACATCAATCTTCTCTTGCTAGGCAAGTGTCTTCCTAGTGGTTGTTGAACTGATACTTGTAAATATTCAAATAGTTTGAGTTAGTTTGTAGTTATAGTTAGTCTAGTTACATAGGACCCCACTTACCGGGGTCGTCTCCCTTTTCCCAGGGATGGGGCATGCCTAGTTCCCCCCAGCTTTAAACTGTGTGGGACTTGCAGAAAGCCATGCCAAAGAAGCAACCAGGGCTCTCCAAGGGAAAGCCAGGTATGATCCCATGGTCGTTATTTCCCCAGCACCACTTTCCTGCACCAACAGGAACCGGTGCAGAACTCTGAAGCGGAGTCCAAATCCTCTAGGCCATAGTTTCTCAACCTGTTACATGTACCCTTGGGGACACGCAAGACATGGGCAGGGAGTATGCGGCAAAAAACCCAGTGAAGGGAGGCGAGCGGCAGCTGCTGACTTCTGGGGAAGCCAGGTGGCAGTCACCTGCTTCCCGCCCGGGCAAACCCGCAACTCCCTAGGGACAGCCAAGCTATTCACTCTGGTGGGCCACTTGTGCCTGCTCATACCTCACAAGTTCCCAACCGTGTGAGGAGAACACCACGTGACCCAGCAATCAGGCCATAGTGATTGGCTGGCGTTGACCTTTGGTCCTATATGGAGGAAGGCAAGGAAGAAGGAGGGGAGAAATAGCAGGGTGTTTTATGATCTGCCACAGCCACAGAGCACTGCAGAACTCGGAACTCTCCACCATTAGGAGAAATACAGTTTTCCAGTGGTAAAGGGGGAAAAAGATTGTATTTCTCAGAATGGAAAATTGAGTGTTGGGATACTTATTAAAATTTTCAGAAGTTAGGGGGTACTTGCTACCTGAAAGGTTGAGAAACACTGCTCTAGGCAAAGCCAGCACTGGACAGAGAGGTGACACCAGAGGATTGAGACTTGATCAGTCCTTCCCCATGCTTTGCTCGCCATAGTGGCAAATGCCCAGCTCAGTGGCCTTTTTGGACCTCTCAAGCTTTCCATCAGACTCAGGGGGTGCAATCAGGATGGTTGCTATCGCTCACCTCCAGAAGCAGCTCTCACCTAGCTCAGTCAGAGGACATGCTACCACTTGGTACAAAAACTGGCAACGAATACGATGTTGTACCTGGCACCAAGTGCAGTGTTGATCCCAGTACTGAGTTTGAAGAACTGGCACCATGGGAACTTCTGGGAGCAGAAGGTCAAGAGACTGCTCTGAATAGAACATCATTGTCTTTGTCCCCAAACGAAGCAGTTTCGGGGTCTACAGCAGCACCAATAGATACTATTTTAACTCTTAAGGGGGGTCTATGTCAAAGTTCTCAAGAGTCTATGCCATCTGACTTCATGGCGGAGTTCACACCCCTGATAAAGGAGGGCAAGGCCGTTGCAAGGGCCTCATTTTAGCTGGCACCGGATGTGGTGGATGCCAAAGCTTGCACCAGATCATCGGCAGTAGTGATGTGTCAGAGCTCATGGCTACAAGCCTCAGGCCTCCCACGTGAGGTCCAGCAGACAATCCAGGACCTTCCCTTTGAAGGCCCATCACTGTTCTCTGAGCAGACATACTCAAAAGTGCACAGTCTAAAGGACACTTGGGCCACTTTAAAGTCCATGGGCCTCCACACTCCAGCACCACAAAGGAGGCATTTCAGTCCTCAACCCCTACCTCAGTTCTACTACTTCCAACCCAGACAGGAGTACAACTGTAAAAGAGGTAGGAATTACAGGAGGAAATGCTCTCAGCATTCTACCAGCTAAGGCTCTTGACTAGCAAAACAATCCTCTGGTTCCAAATGCAACTTTTGAGGGTGCACCTGAGGATGGCGTACCGATTCAGATTCTTCACCCCTATTCTTTTCAGACAGGTTGTCCCAATTTAACCATACATGGACCCAGATCATGTCGGATCATTGGGTACTATGCACGGTAGAACTGGAATACTCCCTTCAATTCAGTTCCCCACCATCACCCTCTCCATCCCTTCTCAGGGACCATTCTCACAAGCAACTTCTAATCCAAGAAATGCAGATGCTCTTAAAGTTAGGAGCGGTGGAGGAGGCTCTTCAGGAGCTAAAGAGTAAGGAGTTCCTCTCTCTCTACTTCCTAATCCTGAAAGTCAAATGTGGACTCCAGCCCATTCTGGACTTACGAAACCTCAATATATTCATGAAGTTGAGGTTCCGCATGGTATCTTTGACCTCAGTTATTCCTTCCTTGGATCCAGGGGGTTGATACACCACCCTTGACTTGAAGGGCATGTATTTTCACGTGTCGATCATTCCACGTCATAGAAGATTTCTCCAGTTCTTAGTCAACCAGACAACTACTAGTTCCTGTTATGTCTGTTCGTCCTTTCTGTGGCTCCTCAAGTGTTTGCCCCATTCCTGAAAAAGCAGAAGGTGCAAGTTTGTTTGTACCTCAATGACTGGTTGATCAAAGGTCACACCAAGGTGTAGGTGGAAGTAGACATAAAATTGAGAAGGTCAACTTTTGCCAAGTTGGGTCTCCTGGTGAGTGCAAAAGTCAACGTTGGCTCCCACTTAGAGGATAGTGTTCATAGGAGCAGTGATAGATTCAAATCAGGCCAGAGTTTTTCTTCTGGAATTTTGATTCCGGTTTATATGCTCCATCATGGAAGAGTTGAAACAGTACCACACCCCCATGGCCTAAAACTGATGGGACACTTAGCAGCTTGCATGTATGTAGTTCTGCATGCCAGGCTGTGTCTCACACTGAGACTAGCCAAATGTAGTGGTCTATCAACTGTCCTGAGACCACACTGACAGGGAGGTCTTGCTCCCCCCTTCTGTGTTAGAAAACCTCCACTGGTGGCTCAATTTGCAGTCAGTTGTGCAGGAATCGCTTTCTCCACACCTTGCCCCTCACTGTCCCTGGTCATAGACACCTCTGCGATGGGCTGGGGAGCTCATCTAGGAGGACTCAGGACCCAAGACCTCTGGTCCCAAGCAGAACTCTCATCCCACAGCAATGTGAGAGAACTCAGGGTGGTACGTTTGGCCTATCAAACCTTCCAAGCCCACCTGGAAGGCAAACGTGTATCAGTCATGACAGACAGTATGCTAGTGATGTTCTATATTAACACAGGGTGGAACACGCTTCTCTCTCTCCTGTGCTAGGAAACCCTCAAACTGTGGGACTTCTGCATAGCCCTCTCGATTCACCTCGAGGCGTCCTACCTGCCTGGGTCACAGAACGAGTAAGTGGATCACCTCAGCAGGTCTTTCTTCTCTCTATCCGGATGTGGTGAACGACATCTTCCAACAGTGGGGAGTTCCCCACATAGACTTGTTTGCGATGAGAGTCAACACGAAGCGTAAGCAATTCTGCTCCTTCTGGAATCACAGCCCAGAATCAATCATAAACACATTCCTGATCCCTTGGACAGACCATCTGTTCTACACATTTCCACCAATCTTACTCATTCACAAGGTCCTGCTGAAGATTAGGAAGGAAAGGTCCTTCCTAATTCTTGTAGCCCCACGTGTGAACATGGCCGAACCAACACTGGTACACCACCTCCTCAGCCTCTCAGTGGAAACTCCGATCAGTCTGCCACTGGTTCCAGACTTGATCGCTCAGGACACAGCTGCCTTCATCACCCCAGCCTAGAGTTTCTCCTCATAGCGTGGAAGTTCCATGGCTAAATCCTCTGGAAATAGAATGCTCAGAACCAGTCAGAAATCCTCCTTCCAGCAGGGCCGCTTACCTAGCTAAGTGGAAGAGGTTCTTCATCTGGTCAATGGAAGAGGATACTCAGCCCTCACTGTCATCAGTACCTCTCAGCTTGGATTATCTGTTATATCTCAAACAGCGGGGGCTGTCGGTGTTGTCAGTCAGGGTACACATGGCCACCATCTCCACATTTTCATCCCTGGGTTGCAGGCCGTTTGGTCTTCGCCAACCTCATGGTGGTGTGTTTACTTTAAAGGTCTAGGCAGCTTATACCCACAAATGTCAATGGGATCTCAACCTCGTACTATCAGGGTTGATGGGTCCTCTGTTTGAACCTCTAGCAATACGTTTGCTTCTCTATCCGTCCTGGTAGGTAGCCTTTCTAGTGGCCATAACTTCAGTCAGTAGAGTCTTGGAACTCAGGGCCCTCATGTTTGAGCCTCCTTATACAGTTTTCTTCAAAGACAAGGTTCAGCTGCTCCCTCATCCGGCTTTCTTTCCAAAGGTGATGTCACAATTCCACTCAAACCAGAACATAATCCTTCTGGCTTTCTACCTAAAGCTACACGCTAACAGCCAAGAGCAGAAACTGCGTTTTCTGGATGTTAGATGGGCTTCAGCTTTTTATATCGAGTGGACTAAACCATTTAGAGAAACAATGTAGCTCTTTGTAGCAATAGCAGGCAGTAGAAAAGGCACACTGTGCTGTTACTCAGTAAGCCAGAGATGATACTGCAGTTGGTAGGGCGATACTGCAATCTCCAGGTCATTGAACTCTGACCCCTCCTCTTGTGCATTTGCTTGGGAGTTGCCTACTTGGAATTGACATGAGCAAGCCCTTAAAGAAGAAAAAGCAGTTAGTAACTTTCCATAACTCGTTCTTGGAGATGTTACTCATGACCTTTCCAAGACCCGCCTGTGTACCCCTCTGTCGGAGCCAGCCAGCAAGAAATAATTGAAGAAGCAGTAGCTTGACAGGGCATATATATGGCGCCGTGAATCTGCAACTCTAGGGGGCTCTAGAGTTGACCCCACAGATACCACAAGGGGGAAAAGCATTCCAGCGACTGCACACATCACCTGCGTATCTATTTGGAATGGACGTGAGCAACACATCTCAAAGAACAACAGTTATGGAGTGTTAATAACCAGTTTTTTGGAGTGTTTTGAGCTGCAGCACTAGGCATCTTTAAATGGTGACTAGCTCTTTCCTGTGTTCAAAAAAAAAAAAAGCCCAGAAAATTTCCGTGTCTGTCTGTAAACATGGGTCAAGATGCTGTAGAACAAAGATATTGAAATTAATGACTGCACAATTTAAATGTTAGTCCTGGGTGTTATACAATCATAAGATTAGGATTGGAAGGGCCCTCACGAGGTCATCTAGTCCAGCCTTCTGCTCAAAGCAGGACCAACCCCAAATAAATCATCCCAGCCAGTGCTTCACCAACCTCCTAATGAAAAAGCTTTTCCTCATATCCAACCTAGACCTCCCCTACTCCAACTTGACCATTGTTCCTAGTTCTGTCTATCACTGAGAACAGCCTAGCTCCATCCTCTCTGGAACCCCCTTTCAGGTAGTTAAAGGCTGCTATCAAATCCCCCCCCTCATTCTTCTCTTCTGCGGACTGAACAAGCCTAGTTCCCTCAGCCTCCCCTCATAAAGTCCTGTGCTCCAGCCCCCTAATCAGTTTTGTTGCCCTCCTCTGGACTCAGTCTGTTACTAATGCACATTCTTTTTTGAGATTACTGTAGTCTGTGGTTCATGTTTGATTTTTCTGGGATGCAAAGCATGAATTTCATTTTTGTTTTCAACAGAAACAGAAACACACAATGAATTTTACCCTGTACCACCTCCATATAGTGTAGCTACCTCTCTTCCTACTTACGATGAAGCAGAGAAAGCCAAAGCTGCAGCATTGGCAGCTGTTGCAGCAGAAGCTGCCCAAAGAGTAAGTGAAATACCTGTGTAAAATTCTTTTGGGGAATCTGTAAATGAGGTTGATTTTAATAATGTACAGCACTCTCAAGTAGCATCAAAAACAACTTTGGCCCATACGTGGACCTTTTTATAATCATTGTTATGGAGTGATACCTTTTGAATGCTAAATATCTTGTAAAATTTAGTTAGATATTTGCAAGGTATTCTGTAGATGTGAAGTGCTATAGAAATGTAGAGCATTTCTTTGAAGTACAGTGGTTTGCTAAACGCTTTAAACAGCCACATTTTCTGTTAGATTTGACACTCTTGCTAATACATATCTTGGGTGGGGCGGGGGGGAGGGAAGCAGGTTCATTAAGAGTTAACCTTTCCAATTCCTGGGATTGTGCTGATATTATGAATGGTTTCTGATGGTAGCAAAAAGGTAACTAAGTCTGAGGTGTGTTGCTTTTTGTTGCTGGTAGAAAAAATTGACAAATGGAAACAGGATGAAACTGAAATATTTTGGCTCTTTTAGCATGTTAAGGATAACGCCACACTTCTTATGTTGTACAGAATCTTCTATTATTCAAGTATTTTAACGTTTTAAAAATACTTCTAGAACTCTTGTCTATTTGACTATATGCCAGCAGAACTGACAATGCCATGTTACTTAAACTGTGATTTTTAGAGTGCTTAGAAATGTTCATTCTTAAACTACCACAAACTCAACAATTGGGTTCTGAAAGTTGTAGTGGCAAATCACTAATTCCTCCTTCAAAAAAGGCAGATTTTTTTCCTGTTCTTGACTGCCTCTATTGTATATTGTGGAAAATATTATAGAATGTTGACTGCTTTATGATCTAATCCTTCTTTAACTGAAGTCAGTGGAAATTTTATTATAATCTTCCGTGGAACCAAGGTCAGGTGAAGGTGCGTTTAGAATCCTGGCTACCTGAATGCACTCAACAATAAGTTAGGCAATTAAATGTTGGCAAATGTAAATTCAATCAATTGCCCCTGCAGTTTTCTGCCCACAGTTAATTGTAGGGCAAAATTATGCTGAAGTTTTAAAAGCTGAATTGGTGAAATTGAGGGCTTGTTTTTCAGAATTTTGGGGAATTTTATCTGAAGAATGTTTCTATTAACTCACTTCATTTCAGAAGTTAGGATTTCACTTAAAGTTCTTTCTGTAGGCAGGACTGGTAGCATTGCTTCCTATTAAGGTTGTCCGACATTTATTATTCTAAAAACTTGTTTTCAGTTGCTTAAAACTTTTACCAGGGTAACCACTTGTGCTGAAATTTTACATGCTGTATGTCTGTCTTGAGCTGAGTGTTTTAGGAGAACTTCACTCAAAATGGTTATGTCAAAGTCCTAAACTAGCCCATGTTTAAAAGTTCTGATGACCTTTTCTTTGAACAGCTGTAGACTTTAGGGCAGGGGGTGGCCTTTGTGTAAGGGATGTGCCTCTTGCTGTCCCTGTAAACATCTGTCCAAATTTGACGAAGTTACAAGCCTTTGAAAAAATGCAGCTTGCACATGCTCAATAGTGATCTCAATTTTAGCAGCTAAAATCTATTGATCATGGGGTTCTGGATGAGCATACTTGAACCCCTCTTCTTCGAGTGCTGACCAGACTGCACATGTGCCATTTCTACAGAGTAGCTGAGCACATTCCCTCAGGGGTAAAGCTTGGACTTCACCTATAAGTGCTCATAACTGCTCCAGGTTAGAGTGGGACCAAGCACTGGACCTGAGAACAGGGAACCTGCACTCTCGAATACTGGCACTCAGGCAGCATGGAGGAAGAACAGTTTAATTAAAAAGCCGGAAAGGGCAGGGAGCCTGGTGAGACAGGCAGGGACTGAAGGATTGTGTAGAGAGAGACTTGGGTTGGCTGATCAAGAAAACTTTGAGGCAGATGTGGGGAGGCATGACAAACTGGTTGAGTGGGGATGTTGGTCACGGGATCCGGAGTGAGAAGGCAGGCTGGAACTGGGTGGGCAAGAAGATGGTGAAAGGGATGGGGAACCAGTTTCTTGGTGATGGGGTTGGGGAGTACAGTTAGATCACAAAAACAGTTTCAGGGAGGTGGGGGAAGATTGCAACAGGCTGGGCGAAGAGATGAGGAGTCAAGACCAGTGCAGAAGGAGAATAGGGACAGGGTAGGAGACAGATCTGATGAGCTGGGGTAGGGCAGTGACGAACTGGGGTAACCTGGGCATGGATTAGGACAAAATACAAGGGATAGGGGAGACTGGGGCAAGAGGAGAGGTTCAGAATGGGGAGGAAGAGGGTGGATGAAGAGTGCAGTGAAGGAAAATGGAGTTGGGAGGGAGAGTAGGTTTGTAAAAGAAAGAGTGGACAAGGAGCTGGCAGGGGGAATTAGAACTAGTTGGGCAAGGAGACAAACTGGAAGACGGAGCCATTGGTGGGAAAGAGACAGGACTGAGATAATGAGATTTGAAGCAACTGGACAGAAGAAGTCAAGCTTCTGAGGAAATAAACAGAAATCTATGCCCGTGAAAGCACACTCCCCTTCAGAGCCTGGAATGGAACCTGAGATTGCAGAGTCCCACCATTTCTTTATTTTTAAGAAAGATCTGTGAAATCCACTGGTCAAGTGTGTGTCTCATCCTCTCTAGTGCTGATCCACAAAACAAGTGACAACCTGCTACTGCTGTTGGCTACTTTGTTAGCTCAATTGGCAGAAGTCTTTGTTGGATCTGAAGTTTTCAACCCTGCTGATGACCTCTGTAGGTATTTGTGATGTTATGTGATGAAATTCATCTGCTTTTAAAAAAACCTAGTAAATTACACAAAAAAAGCCCCCTACATTAAAAAAACATTATTAAGATTGCAGAGGATTGCTAAAACAAGAGCACAAGTTAGGAAATGGAAGAATTAAATTGCCTGTGCAATCTTAGTTTGTGACCGTCTTGTGTTTATAGTCTTTAATAGTGTAAAGTATTGTGAATAGAATAGTATAGTGTTCTGATGGTCTTTAATTATATGATCACACAGTTTTTTTTCCCCCCCCACAAGATCTCTTCCTTATTCAGTAGAAAGGATGGATGTAAAAAGTGATCTGAATAATTATAGGCTTGTTACTTTGACCTCAGTAGAATGCAACGTCTTGGAAAAAATTTTGAAAGAGAAAGTAGCTAAGAACATTGAGGTTAACGGTAATTGGGACAAAATAGTTTTACAAAAGGTAGATTGTGCCAGATCAAGCTGATCTTTTCTTTTGAGGCGATAACAGATTTTTTTGGACAAAAGGAATGTAGCGGATCTAATTTACCTAGATTTCAGTAAGGCATTTGATAACGGTTCTACATGGGGAATTATTAGTTAAATTGGAGAAGGTGGGAATTAATATGAAAACTGGAAGGTGGATAAGGAACTGGTTAAAGGGGAGACTACAATGGGTCATACTGAAAGGTGAACTGTCAGGTTGGAGGGAGGTTCTCAGGGATCACTTTTGGGACCAATCTTATTTAACTTTTTTATTACTGACTAGCGCACACGGTGGGATTTGTACTAATAAAGTCTGCGGATCATACAAAGTCGGGAAGTATTTCCAATACAGAGAAGGATCAGGATATCCTACAGGAAGATTGGGATGATCTTGTAAACTGGAGTGATAGAAATAGGATGAAATTTAATAGTGGGAAGTGCAAGGTCATGCAATTGGGGACTAATAAGAACTTTTGCTCTAAGTTTTTGCACATCAGTTGGAAGTGACAGGAGTAGAAGAACCTGGGTATATTGGTTGATCACAGGATGACTGAGCTGCCAATGTGATATGGCTGTGTGTAAAAAAAAAAAAAATAAAAAAATACGGTTTTAGGGTTCATCAGATGAGGTATTTCCAGTAAAGATAGGAAGGTGTTAATACTGTTCTACAAGGCGCCGGTGAGACCTCATCTGGAATACTGTGTGCAGTTCTAGTCCCCCATGTTTTAAGAAATATGAATTAAAACTGGAATAGATGCAGAGAAGGACTACTAGGATTATTTGAGGAATGGAAAATCTGCTTTATGAAAGGAAACTCAAAGAGCTTTGCTTGTTTTGCTTAACCAAAAGAAGGCTGAGGGGAGATAGGATTGCTCTCCATAAATGCGTCAGAGGGATAAATATCAGGGAGGGAGAGGAATTAAGTTCAGCACCAACATGGACATAAGAACAAATGGATATAAACTGGCCATCAGGAAGCTTAGACTTGAAATTAGATGAAGGTTTCTAACCATCTGAGGAGTGAAGTTCTGGAACAGTCTTTCAACAAGCATAGTGGGGGTAAGAAATCTTGCTGGCTTCAAGACTAAGCTTGATCAGTTCATGGAGGGGATGTTATGATGACAGTCTAATTTAGCAATAACTGACTTTTGACATCTAGCTGTACAAATGCCCAGTGGCCTGTGATGGGATGTTAGATGGAATGGGATTCTGAGTTACTACAGAGAATTCTTTCTGGGTGTCTGGTGAGTCTTGTCCATATGTTCAGGGTTTAGCTGACTGCCATATTTGGGGTTGGGAAGGAATTTTCCCCCGAGGCAGATTGGCATAGGCTCTGTGAGTTTTTTTGCCTTCCTCTGTAGCATAGGGCACAGCTCATTTGCTGGAGGATTCTCTGTACCTTAGTCTTTAAAGCATGATTTGATGGCTTCAATAACTCAGTCATAGTTCAGGGGTCTATTATAGGAGTGAGTGGGTGAGCTTCTATGGCCTGCATTGTGCAGGAGGTCAGACTAGATGATCATAATTATCCCTTCTGACCTTAGTAGTCTGAGTCTATTCTGAGATTGAATCAGTGTGTAGTAAAGGGTGCTGTAGGTCACCTGCTTCCTTGGATGTGAAAAGGGTGTGAGAATGAGGCAAGGACTTGCAGGAGGCAAAAGAAGGGTCTCATGATTAAGGCAGTTGTGTGCTGCCATGGAAAATTGGATTCTGTCCTTGCCTCTGCCACAGAGTTCCTGTGTGATGCTAAACAAGTCACTTCTGCTATACTTTTCTCAGGTGGTCAGTAATTGTGTTCCTTGCTTTCTGGGAGTCCAGCTTGAGACTGAGATCTGATTTGAAGAAGTACTGAGCACTTGCAGCTGAAGTCCATGTACTTTAAACATACAAAAATTCTTTATATTGCGAAATATTCTGGTCATGGAAAATTAGTGGATCCTTCTGACCTTACTTACTCTGTGCCTCAGTTTCTTATTTGTAAAAAGGGGATAATACCACCTCTTTGCCTCACAGGGGGTTGTGTTCTGAAGTTGCGTTAATTAATGTTTGTGAAGCACTCGTATGATAGTGATGAGCACTGTAAAAAAGCCCATGAGGAAATGGTCTTCACAGCGGGGGTTGACTGGTATACAGGAAATAAGGTCTAGGGCCATACACTGAACAATGAGGGGGAAAGCATAATGTTGATTGACTGTTTGAGACAGGATGGCATGCCCTTGGTCTGAAGAGTTTTGGGCCAAGCCAGCTGTGATTACCTCAGGGGAATCTGACAATTTGCTGTAAAGATCAGAAGATGGCTTCAGTAACAGTCACTTCACATGCTATAGTGGACTGCAGATTGAGAAGCTCCAGCAGGGAAGACCCTGAGATCAGGGGGAGCTGCTCCAGCTAGGGAAGACTGGGAATAGCCTGCTAAGGCAGGAAGGACTCTGCCAAGACCAGGAGAGTCTGAGCTGTACCCGGCTGGAGGGAGGACTTTTGTGTTTTGATTTTCAACTTTAATCAGACCCTAAGGAGGGCTGTTGTGGATTGGACTGGAAAAACACTGTGATGTTTATTTGGAAATTTAAGAAGGGAAACAGAGATGTGACAATCTGCCTGCAGGGCTGTTCTGAGGCCTTCAGCAGGCACTGAGGGGAAGCTACTTGCCTACAGTGCACAGCTCATTAAGTCAGCACCATCCGTTATGCTCAGTGAATGAGGCAGAGGTCTTGTGGGGGAAAACTGTACGATCATGTGCAGCTGAAGACTGCCATAATACATATGCACAAAGGGGCTGAATTAAGGTTGCACTGGCACAGATTTTCATTATACATTTTCCTTTTTTAAATTCTAACCTAAGTGACATTTAATAGATCATTTAAATGGAAACAACAATATTTAAAATAGTTAAATGCTTTGTCTGTAATAAATGGCTTTCACTTAACACTCTTCTTTAGTTCTTTTGTCTTATGTTTTTTCTGTTTTACATGCTTAGCACGGCCAGTTTAGGGATTCTAGGAGTCTGTTTGATGAAATATTCCTCAGTCCACCAGAGGTACGGTACAGTTCTATCTAGTTTAGACATTGCTGTGAACTTTCCTTCTGGTAAACGCTGTTGGGTTCCTCTTACCCACTTCAGAATTATTTTATCACCATTGAAATCTCAGAATTGTTGCATATGCTAAAGGTGCCATTTGAGAATTATGCTAATGTTTACATCAACCCTTTTTTTCCAGGGGATTATAAATCCAATTTTGAAAAAATTATGCTGCAAACCACTTGCATTGTTTAGAACTGCACCAGTTAAACTGTCAAATAGGTTCCTGAAGACTCAGTTCTCTTAATTGACTAGCCAGTTTTTCTCAGGATAGACCCTACATGCCAAGTTTCAGTTATGAGACAGTTATAAACCCCTGAAAAATGTTCATAATGGAGCTGATGACACAACCTTTCACAGTGGCAGTAACAGGTGTCACTTTAATTAATTAAAGATGCTGGCAATTTAGTGCCTTTGTTTACAGGGTATGTGACTATACATGTAGTAGTTAACCAGATTCATTTACTTTACATCCTTAAATGTTGTAATCCTGTAGTTCTGGTTTTAGAAACCAAATTGGTTTTAGAGTCATAAGTATATCATAAGATCTGTGACAATTAAAAAAAATGTGTATGAATCTTTCAGGCAGCATAATCCACAATATGAACTATACAGTAAATAGAGCTAAGTGCCCTAGAGGCATCAAGGATGTATAGTTGTGAAATAGACCTGTCTTTAATTTTTATAGAATGCTATTGAATCAACATTATACGTTGTAGCAGTTACCACCTATTTTAAAAAAATGTCATGAAAAGATATTAAGCAATATCTGGCAATGTGGCTCCTGGGGAATTCGTTCAGTTCTGTTCACCATATGATTAAAAAAATTCAAAGATCCCACTAAAAATACCACTGAGGAGTTGGAGGTATTTACTTTTGAGGAAAGATTGGAATGTCTAAAACAAAGCCATACAAATCTGTAGAGAATAAACCTGCATTAGTGGGGGCATGGACCGCTGACCTTAGAAGCGTTTTCCATATGTCATTTCTTTGCTAAAACTTTATGCTGCCAAGTGGCTCCTATAACTGGGGTCTGCTTGGGTTACTTGAAACTTTATTTGCAGCTATAACCACTTGATTTAAGGTTAGTATCAAAGTTCCTAGTTTACATTATTTTTAAGGTTATCAGATATAATATGTAAATATGACAGTTAATACTGCTTGGTCTTGTATTGCATTATTCATACAATAAGAGACATCAAATTTTACAAAATAGACCAATGTGAATGAATTGTGGGAGCTAGACATGTAAAGAGAGCAGAAATCTGAGTTTAAAATGTTTTCATGGATCTAGGAAGAATTTTATTCTTGTTTTTCAATAAAAACACTAGCAAATCATTTTTGCTGTATTAAAACATTTTGAACATCTGTGTAGATACACCCTGGTGCACTGATTAAATAATGAAGAACATAGAGCTGTCAAACAATTAAAAAAAAAACCTCAAAAAACTCAGTCGTGATTAGTTTAATCCCACTGTAATAAAATGCCAATTTAAATTTATTACAAATATTTTTCGATGTTTTCTACGTTCTCAAATATATTGATTTCAGTTACAACACAGAATAGAAAGTGTACAGGCAAATATATAGGGCCTATCTTCAAAAAAGGGAAGAAGGAGCAACTGGGAATTATGGACAGGTCAGCCTCCTCTCAGTCCCCAGAAAAATCAGAGCAGGTTCTCAAAGAATCCATTTTGTGGCACTTGGAAAAGAGAGGTGATCAGGAACAGTCAACATGGATTCACCACAGGCAAGTCATGCCTAACCAACCTGATTGCCTTCTATGATGAGGTGACTGACTCTATGAATGTGGGGAAACAGTGGATGTGATATACCTTGACTTTAGCAAAGCTTTTGCTATGGTCTCCCACAGTATTCTTGCTAGCAAGTTAAAGACGTATGAGTTGGATGAATGCACTGTAAGATAGATAGAAAGTTGGCTAGATCGTGGGGCTCAGCGGGTAGTGAACAACGGCTTGATGTCTAGTTGGCAGCTGGTAACAAGTAGAGTCCTCCAGGGGTCAGTACTGGGACCGGTTTTGTTCAATATCTTCATAAATGATCAAGAGGATGGGGTAGATTGCACCCTCAGCAAGTTTGCAGATGACACTAACGTGGGGGGAGTGGTAGATATGATGGAGGGTAGGGATAGGATACAGAGTGACCTACACAAATTGGAGGATTGGGCCAAAAAAATCTGATGGGGTTCATCAAGGACAAGTGCATAGTCCTGCACTTAAGATGGGAGAATCCCATGCACAGCTACAGACTAGGGATCAACTGGCTAGGCAGCAGTTCTGAAGAAAAGGACCTGGGGGTTACAGTAGATAAGGAGCTTGCTACGAGTCAATGTGTGCCCTATTGCCAAGAAGGCTAATAACATATTGGACCTCATTCGTAGGATCATTGTCAGCAGATGGAGGGAAGTGATTATTCCTCTCTATTTGGCATTAGTGAGGCCACATTTGGAGTATTGTGTCCAGTGTTGTCCACAAAAAGGATGTGGACAAGTTGGAGAGAGTCCAGCGGAGGGCAACACAAATGATTAGGGGGCTGGAGCACAAGACTTATGAGGAGAGGCGAAGGGAACTAGGCTTCTTCAGTCTACAGAAGAGAAGAATGAGGGGGGGATTTCATAGCAGCCTTTAAGTACCTGAAAGGGGGTTCCAGGAAGAATGGGGCTAGGCTTTCTAAGTGGCAGTAGATGACAACTAGGAACCAATGGTGTCAAGTTGCAGTGGGGGCGGTCTAGGTTGGATATTAGGAAAAGCTTTTTCACTAGGAGGGTGGTGAAGCATTGGAATGGGTTACCTAGGGACATAGTAGAATCTCCATCCTTAAAGGTTTTTAAGGTGTGGCTTGACAAAACCCTGGCTGGGGTGATTTAGTTGGGGTTGGACCTGCTTTGAGCAGAAGGTTGGACTAGATGACCTCGTGAGGTTCCTTCCCACTGTAGTGTTCTATGATTCTACAGTGCTCACTTTTTATGTTATTTTATTACAAATATTTGCACTGTTAAAAAGATAAAAGAAATAGTATTTTTCAATTCACCTCATGCAAGTTCACTCAGTCCTACTTCTTCGGTCAAACGCTAAGACAAACAAGTTTGTTTACATTTATGGGCAATAATGCTGCCCATATATTTATGATGTCACCTGAAAGTTAGAGCAGATGTTCACATAGTACTTTTGTAGCCGGCACTGCAAGGTATTTAGTGTATATTCATATGCTCATATGAATATTCATATACTGCAAGGTATTTAGTGTATATTCATATGCTCCTTCATTCTTCAACTTGTAGACTCTAAACTTTTACATTTTTGTTTTTGAGTGCAGTTACGTAAAAATAATTCTACATTTGCAAGTCCCACTTTCACTATAAATTGCACTGCAGTACTTGTAAGAAGTGAATTAAAAAATACTCCTCTTTATGGTGCAAATATTGTAATAGAAATATAAAGTGAGCACTGTACACTTTGTATTCTGTGTTGTAATTGAAATCAGTGTATTTGAAAACAGAAAAAATGTGAAATACTTAAACAGAATACCAATTTAAATTTATTAACAGCACAATTAAAACTGCGATTAATTATGACTTTTTAATATAATTTGTTTTGCGTTATTTGCCAGCATTAATTGCAATTGACGGCTCTAGAAGAATGTGATTCTTTCCACCTTTTCAACAATACAAATCAATAAAGCAACATTAACATTTAATTTAAATAGAGAACAATTATCTTTTGTGCTGCCAAGGGCTGATGAAGTAAAGGCTGACAAAGTAAACAGTGGCACATGAATTTGAGAAATGTGCACATTGAATGTAAACTTTTTTGTAATATAACTTCAGAAACATGAATGAATGTTTTAGCTATAACAGCAGTTGGGTAAAATTTTCAAAGCTATTTACGTGCCTAAAGATGCACATAGATCCACTAAGCTGCCCGTTTGGTCAGATTTGGCATTTACAGAGGTACTACACCTTGCATAAATTCCCTAGGTGCCTAATTTTCTAAGCTAAAACTGCAACTTCCTCTGTGCCCAGCAACATTTCAGAGCACAGTGATTTCTCTGCACCCGGGGATATTTTTACTATGAATTTTAATAAATGGTTGTGGGCACTTAGTGGCCATTTTAAGGCACTGTGCAGGGTGAAGCTGATCATCTTAGTAAATTGGTTCCCGTTGTCTATTCTTTCTTTTGTAATTTAATTTACCGGGTAAAAATGAGTGCTTCTGAGCCTCCTGTTACCAGGAGATGCATTAATCAAATGCCTCATCTACGGAACATGTAGTGTTACTCTAACATACTTTTAAAAATATATGCTTTAGATGTCATGAAAGATACAAAGCAAAGGTTAGAACAGAATCTGAAGTATTGTGATGACACCTGTTAAAATATTAGTTCATTTGTACAACACTAAGTTTATATTTGCTGTGGATAAAAACCATAAATAAGCAAGTAAGTATGAATCTTGCTAGTTTGGTATTGTATGTCTATATTCCCCTTAATGTAGATGAACTAAAATAATATAAGGTTAAGACTGATGGGGAGAGACTCTTTAAGAAGCTACAGGAATTTATATTTTCTCTCCTGATCTTTATGCTATTTTCATTGAGGAAGCCTGTCTTGCCACTGTTTAAATAACTACATCCTTTTTCAGTTTCACATCACCTTTTGTGCCTGTAGCCTTAATATAAATCTGCCTAATTAGAGGAATTTTAATAGGAGGTTTAAAAATTAACAGTTAATACACATTTTACATGTATGGATAAGTATTTTATTATGTGAAAGTTGCTGTTTCTGGCTTAGCATTTAAGATGGGGCCTGGAATAAGGTAAAATAACAGTGAAAGCTCAGTGTTTGGGTGCCCAAAGTCACAAGTTTGCTTTAAAATATGTATATTTTCTTTTTATTTTGAAAAGGATTGATAGTATATTATCTTTTGCTCAGCTAGAACTTTGTATTTTTTGCCATTAAATTCATAATTATCAAATTTAATTAATATATTTTTCCTCTGCATATACCATGACACATACAAGTCTGTGTAGAGAAGACAGATGCCAAACCATGTATATATCTTGCCTCCTATCAAAACAAAGATTGAGAAGAGGCATTGAAACTATTCAGACAAAAACAAAAAAAAGCCTCATAGGGATTTCAGTGTTTTAACATGAATGAGGAACTTTGTGGATCATTATTTTGTAGGTGTTTCCTTGTATGTGGCTTGACTTCTTAAAGAAGTTGGAAAATGAACTGACATACTTACCCTGAGAACTGGGTTACGGTTGTGCTAGTGGTCTGCTAGGGCCAAATTTTAGAGCTCAACCTGGATTCCTCACCCCTTTCCATCCCCCTGCTGAAAATGTCAGCACCACAGCCTCGTCCTTTGCGCTCAGCCTGGTGGAGGCTTTCTGTGTTGGTGATCTGTTTCTAGCTGCCTCCTGGCCATGAAATCATGCGTTGGCAGCTTCATGTCCCGTTACTGCCTATCCATACCTCACTGCACTTACATGGGCTGTGGAGTGAGAGGCACTGAGACTCATCAGCACACTCATTCCTCAGTGTGCATCCCCAGCCCTAACATTTGTAATTGGTTCCTGTTGTGTGCAGGTTGGGTTGGAAAGCTCTAGGTTGTGTCCCCGGGTGACACCATGTTGGCACAGCTTTTGCTTTGATACTTTATTTTGAAGCATACCAGCATATGTGATTTGTCTAGGATGGCAATGGTTATTGTAACAGGAGCTCACTTTGTATTCATGACAGTAGTTCATGCTAGAATTTTCAAAACATTGGGAAGCCCCAATGCTGTGTAGTTAAGGCCTATTGGTTAGCAAAGAAAAACGTTTTGTCAGGTATATTTGAGCTATCATTTTCTGTATATGTACTGGTTAGGTTTTGTTGGATATGTTCAGTGAGACAGTGCATTTTTATTTAAATAGTAATAGCTTTGTTTAAACTTTCTTTATGTAGAAAGTGTGTATATAACCTTAAATGCCTGAATTTGGGACTCGGTAAGCCTGAAAGGTTAGGATCTTAAGAAACTAGGTACTTCATTGTGTGCTATACTAAACTGACTTTGTTTATTTCAAATA
This sequence comes from Mesoclemmys tuberculata, assembly GCA_007922155.1. Classification (NCBI taxonomy): domain Eukaryota; kingdom Metazoa; phylum Chordata; order Testudines; family Chelidae; genus Mesoclemmys; species Mesoclemmys tuberculata. Next base: position 32,429,174 of record ML675618.1, on the reverse strand, counting down.
CTTAAATGTAGAAGCTTAAGAGCTGGAGCTTACCTTAGTTTAATGTTACTTTATAGTGTAAAATGTTATGTAAGTTTTGCCCCCTTTACCCCAGCAGCTGAAGACTGTATCAAGATATTACTTTAAAAAAAGTAATTACAATTCTTTCTTGCTTCTTGAATATAAATAAATACCTTAATACCTATTATGTCTTAGCTTTTTCTAGGTCACACAACTATAGAAATACATATTTGTTGCTAATGCTGAGATCTGAGACTCCAATAGACACTTAAAATCCAGTCTTCACCAACAGTATTTAAACATGATTGAACTATAATTACTTGAAAACTATTTAGAAATAGGGAGCTAATATGGCGGTCACAGCTATGGGAGTGTTTTAAATGTCTCTGTAGTAGACTTCCCTGTATAGAGTTTGTGAAATACGTTGTGATGAAAAATGACATTTTACTTTAAACAGAGAACCTCCAAAAACCTCAGTGAATTTTGTGGCTCTGAAAATTTGAGTTCTTGAACATCAACTTAAAAAAAATAGTAAAGTATTTTAACATGGTAAATATTAGTCAATGTATAAAATGTGACTTTCTTGACAATTTAATGATTTTTTTAAGTTGGAAGAGAAGTATTATCTTTAACATGAGCATAAATAACACAAATAGTGAAAATGGACATTAGACATTGTTTGTATATTTAATTGGCAAGTACACTGCAAATCCTTTGTTCCATTTACAGTGAATATATAAATAGGGTATGTTAAAATCCATTGGGCTAAATTTGTCCATAATATAACTCTACTATTGAATAAAGTGGAGTTGCATTGAGAGTGGTTTTTTCTTGCTAGGTGATGAACATACATTTGTCTCCATTAATGGTCTTAGTTCAATTTAAATTGAATATATCAATTTAAGTGTACGTATTCCAGTTTCTTTCTCCAAAGTTTATTGAAGAGTTTCAAATATAATTGGGCTTTATCATACTAAATCAAACTTCATTTGTACATACTTCAATGGATTTAATAGTATTTTGCTTTTTTGAGGTTCATTTATGTAGATCAACTAATGGCAGTCTGATATGTTTTTAAAAATACAATTAACAGTTTGAATCTACAAGAAAATACATTGGCCTAAAATTAACTGTCCTTCACTAAAATATCACCAACCTATAAATCCAGGAAGAAGAATATCCACCTCGGGATGACTTCAGTGATGCAGATCAACTTAGAGTGGGCAATGATGGCATCTTCATGTTGGCATTTTTCAGTAAGTTTTATTTTCACATCCCAGATTTTTGAGGTGTATAGTTTTTCTTTTGAAACAGCAGAATATGAAAGATAGCCACAGTAAATTGCACGAACACACTGTAACAAATGGAATCTTTTTACTTGTATACAGATATAAAACAGTACCTGTTATTCAGAAAAGCAAGTATTTTGTGTGGGGGTTTTTAGTCACTTCTGAGTGATGTCGAAACTAACTTACACCTGTCACAGATAAGCCTGAACAAATCCTCAGTTGTTATACTTAAGGCTATCAAGATTATACAGGGGCACACTTAATAAAGTTCTAACATTTGAAGTTCTAACACTTGCAGAACTGCTAACTTGAATTTGAAAAATCTGTATGGCAGAAATCTGACTGATTACTCTTCTTCCTGAATATCTACTTATGATACTTACACGGGTGGCCTGCTGGACTAAATAGCTATTTCGGGATTTGTTCAGCCCTACATGGTATTAGTTTTTTTTTTTCCAGGTTCAATTAACTTAGGTATGTAAAATGTAATTTTAAATTATGATCAGTTAGAGTGCTTTACATTGTTTCCAGAAAATCTTTTGCTTGCCACCAGCACATCCTTAGCACTTACATTCACTTAAGTTGTGTGCTATGCACCATTTCTTTTCTATCAGATATGTACTGTGTATTAAGTAAGTCTGTTTATTCTTCTAATATAAATTACATAATGAAAGACTTGAATTGTCTTTTCCAATACTAAATTGTTCTTGAATCCAAGCTATTTTCTATTCTTTCCAAGATAATTTATGTCATGGAGGTAGCATTGACAGCTTATCCTCATCACTTGAAAGTGACAGTGCGGGGTTTTGTTTTTTTTATACATCAAGCTTAAAGGAATCTACTGCTAAATAATTAACTCCTGTTTCTGTGAATCAGATTAGATCATCTTTGGTTTTGAATTGGATTCCTATTAAAAATTACACCTTCCATAATTTCTTGATATGACTGGAAGATGAAAGGTACCAAGTTTTCCAAGTCCTTCTAGCTGTCATTTAAACACATTGTATCCAATTAAGGGATTTCCAGTTTGGGATGACACAGCTTTTCTGTGTGTAAACCATATAGTTCTCAAATGTAATTCATGCGCACTCAATGTTGCTTTCTACCAGAGGTGGACTAGACATTTTTGAGTCTGCTGTAGCCTTTGAGTAAGCCTTCTTGGGTCTTTAGGTATATTTTTTTAGGGGGAGACAGACTTGTGCTAGCTCTGCTCGAGGTAGTGTGCTAAAAAGGTATGGATATTGCAACTTGGACTAGCCGCCCGAGATCACCATTCCACCAAGGAGTTTGGTGGACTTGGGTTTGGGAGACTAGCTCAAGCGACCCTTGTTGCAGCCAAGTTCAAACAGCTATTTTTAGTGCACTATCTTGAGCCAGTTTTAGCTCAAAGCTATGTCTATACTGCAGCACTAATTCGAATTAGCTTAAATTCGACTTTCAGCAGCCAATTTATAGAAATCGCAGTGGAGTGTACACACTGATTGAGCTGGTCTCTTGTGTTCACACTGGCCAGCCTTAATTCAAATTAGAAAGCAGTGCAATGTGGGCAGCTATCCCACAGTGCAACTAACCACGGAGACTGTAGGGATGAATGTCATTGTCTCATGATGCAACACTGCTTCCCCCTTCCCCCTCCCTCCACCCAAACAAACAGGGAAAGTATTTTCAAACCCTTTTTTTACAGCGATGCCACTGAGGCTGCCCTGCTACAAACTAGTGAGCAGAACAATTCCTGATTGCTGCAGGCTGTAATGAATCATCTGCAGTCCATGATTCAAGTATGCGGAGCCATCAGTAGATTTCTGCTACAAAGGACTGACTGTCGGAAATATGAAGGACATAGTGGAGGGGTTTGTGATGATGGGGTTCCCAAACTGCAGTGGTGGGGGGGAGTGCATTGCTGGGACGCACATCCCTGTCTTAGTTCCTGGGCACTTAGCAACAGAGTACATAAACCGCAAGGGGCACTTTTCTATGGTCCTGCAAGGGCTTGTTGATCACGGGTCATTTCACTGACATCTATGTGGGGTGGTCTGGGAAGGTGTATGATGCGTGTGTATTTTGTAATTAGGGGCTGTTCTCTAATACGTAGACAGGCATCTTTTTCCCCAGACCAAAAAATTCAGCTTAGGGGTTTGGAAATGCTTCTAGTGATCCTGGGGGGATCCTCCTTACCCCTTGCTCCCTTGGCTAATGAAGCCATACATTGGGTACCTTAACAGCAGCAAGGAGTGTTTTAATAATAGGTTAAGCAGTTGCAGAATGGTTGTAGAATGTGCATTTGGGCGTATAAAGGGTAGATGGAGTTTTCTCACTAGCCTGGATGTGACTGAGAAGAAACTCCCTTCTCTGATACCTGGGTACTGAATTTTTCATAATGTGAAGCGAAGGGTGAGAGGTTCCCCCGGGGTTGGGCTGTGGAGGCAGAAAGACTGACCGCTAATTATGAGCAGACAGATGCCAGGAATATGCCGCGAGCTAACCACGGAGTCCTTAGCATTAGGAAAGCTTTGAACACCATTTTTGCTATGGGATGAAGGACTGATTTCTGTTCCTGTTTCTTCTCTGCCTTTGATTATCCCCCAAGCTCACCTCCCTTCAATATATGTGCTCAATCAATCCCTCCTGGACAAGATATGATTTCATAAAGAAACGTTTTGTGCTATGAGATGCAGGACTCATTTCTGTTCCTGTTTGTTGTGTGCCTTTGATTTTCCGCCCCCCGCAACTCACCACCCTTCTATATATGTGCCCCACAAATCCATCCCGGATGACATGATTAAATAAAGAAACGTTTTGGAATGATGCAAAACTTTATTTCTTAACATTCAAGTCATGGGGGAAGTGGGGGGAGGTCATTCAGTGTCTAAAGGGGTCTGCGTGTCCACCACTGCTTTCTGCTCGCCTCGACCAGGGTACTGTGAACATGCCCTGTTCTTTCTCGGCTACTCTTCCAGTCCGTGGCCATGTTCCATGTTAAGGTTAGCTGCCGTGCTCTTCACTAGTCTCCATGGCTGCTGCGGCGTTCATGAGCTTGGCAAACATGTCATCTCTGCTTTTTTTTCCTTTTCTTCCTAATCAGTGAAAGTCTGTCTGCAGCATTTCTTAAGGATCGGTCCACCGCCGGTGCGACTACAGAAAAAAACAACCAATAGTTTGCCACGGTTAGCATACTGAAGATAATGATACAAATGTATCTCTTTAGAGAATGATCTAATGAAACAATGTAGCTGGAAGAAGCCTACTGAACCAAATGAAACAAGTGTAAATGTATGGAGAATGATCTCAAGATACAATATTGCAAAAGACTTCCTGTCTCTGCTTATAAATGTTAAATCTTGTAGAAATCCAATAGGGATGGCATGGTGGGGGGGGGGCTCCTCTTTTACATTGAGATCAGTGCAGAGAGCCATTTCAGGCAGCTTGCGGGGTGGTGGGAAGAGATCCGCTTGTGGTTTTAAAACAGAGCAGATAGCCAGCACGGACCATGATGCTGTGGGGTTTGAAATCTCTGCTTTTACATTGAGATCAGTGCAGAGAGCCATTTCAGGCAGCATGGTGGCATTGGGAGGGGGGGGAATCTATGCTATGCTTAAAACAGATTTTCTGTATGCAAGGCAGCACTCCTCAGAACAATTTTTCCTAAGGATACCTAATTACATAATATTTCCCTTCAGATATCAAATGATGAGAAACGTAGCCCCCACACCCAATGTAAAAGGACATAAATGATAAGGAAAAAATACTCACTGGATGTGCCTTCCCCAGGATCATTGTGCTGTCTTGTGTGCTGCTGGACTGCTCAGGGGTCAGGAATAAGTCCTGACTTTCTAGGATATCTTCCCATAAATGTCCAGATTCCTTTTGTGGGCTCTTAGCTGAGCCAGAACTGACTCTTCGCCCCACAGCCCGATGAGGTCCGAGACCTCTGGTCTACTCCATGCTGGAGCTAGTTTGGGCTTTGTAGTAGCCATGCTGAGAACAGTGGGAAAGCTCTCTCCATGCTGGCAGCAAATACAGGAAATGAATGAAGATTCACATCTTTCTGGGGCTGCTTTGGGGAAGGGTACTTTAAAATGGGGCATCCTGGGATACATTCCGGAGGCCAATTAATTCAAATTAAGTCCCATTGCGTCTACACTGACACTAATTCGAATTAACAAATTTGAATTAGGCGCTATGCCACTTGCAGAGGTGGTTTTATTTATTCGATTGTACAGGCAGCTTAGTTTGTATTAACAGTGTGCCACTGTAGACGCAGGAGTAATTAATTTGAATTAAGTCACTTTAATTTGATTTAAGCCCCCAGTGTAGACCAGGCCCAAGTCTGTGAAGGCATGCTCCCAGCTCAAATTTCTGTTTGAGCTATGACTTGTAACACACCACCTTTGGATGGGTTGTGGTAATTGAACCAGTGACCTCTGGATCTAAAAGCATGAACTTCTTCTGTGTGAGCTAAAAGATCCGGATTTGTTAGCTCAAAGTCAGTAGTAGTTTCATAAATAGAGGCACACAGAGAGAGCATTGGTTATTCAAAGCAAAGATTTAGAGCCTCCTATATCTTGTTACCCAGAAGTACAGGCTTTGAGACTTCTTAATCGACTTCAGACTTGCAAAATTATTCTGTTTTTGATAAACTGGCTCTAAACGTTTCTAAGGAGGCTAAGACTTACTATACGAAGAAGCAAACTTTTCTCTCTTCACTTTTACATATTTAGATTCTATTTTTGCCACAAGTCTAGGTAGCCACTGGATTATTCAGAAAATGTACTTTTTGGCTCAGCTTCATTTTAAGAGACAGGCACGCTAAGAGCTTGTTTTTCAAAATCTGGTATATGCAACCATTTTCTTGCAGGTGTGCGCTTACTTTGTGTAGTCAGTTACAACAGTTGTGTGTATGAGTCAAGTAACTGCATGCATAAGTGTATTTGTATGCACAAATATTTGACTTGCACATGAAACCTCAATAATGCCTCCTACACATTGATATAAAGTGCAGAACCACGGTGTTCAGTTCTGAGTACTTCCTTGCTAGAAAGTTGGAGGAGCTAAAGGAATTATTAGGGAGCTACAGTAATTCCTAAGAAGACTAAATTAGCTAATTTAATAGCTAATTAAGTGGGTAAGGCGGGATATAAATCTACAAAAATGAAAAGACTTTAAACACCAACATGGAGGAGGGAAATGATTTCAAGTTTTACAAGTAGTTACATTAAGAAAAAATAGGGTGAAATAAAGAAAGGAGTACTTCAGGATGGAAATTTAAAAAAATGACACCTTCCAGATGGTGAGATATATGAGAGGTTGGAAGGGTGTCTCAAGAGTTGACACACGATTGCTTGGAGTGTGTAAAAATAGATGGTGCTGACTTGTTCCCTACAGTATGTTTTCTTGTGGTTTGACCTAACAGGAACATGTAGGAGAAATCATTTTCTGTGGCTATATCTGTGCTGCACACCACGGTAGTGGTGGTGTGTAGGGTATGTTTTGGTACACATCACAGTGAAAGTAGGTTGCATCCACACTGTGTTGTGAAGCAACACATTTCTGTGAAAGGCCCTGGCAGGGAAAGTCAGGAAGGAAAGGCTCAGCAGTGAGGAGCTGTTTGAACCTTTCCCTGTTGCCAGAACTTTTCCCTGCGGGAGGGAAAGACTGCAGTAGTGGGGAAACTACACTGCTAAAAATAACATAGCTGGGAAGTCACTGGTTGGGTGAATAGGGTACATACCCACAGGGTTCAGATATGTCCTTACTCAACTCACCTAAGCAGTTCCTCACCATCTGTGCTGCTATTGATACTGATATTGCTAGGGCCCGGTCTACACTTACCTTTGCAATTCGGCGGCAGTCGACGGGAGATATGCAAGTGACATAAAAATCACTTGCGTATCTCCCATTGACTTTGCAGCGTTTCCTCTGCGCGGCGTCAAACGGAACAGCGCTCCTTTTGACGCAGCACTACTCTACTTACCGGGGTGGTTTTCTGCGTCGCTTCCTGGATCGACTGAGCGCGTCTATACAGACCGCTCAGTTGATCCAGAGTAATTGTCAGTGTAGATGTAGCCTGGGGGTCGAATAGTGCATATGTGCTCATTACATCACTGAAAGGAGTGTGTGGTATAGATGGACTCTATGACTAACTCCCAGCATTGCATTATGATTTTGAAACCAGACTTGTTACTTTTAATTTTAATTGTGTAAAACAGCAAAGGGATTTGTTCGTTATCTAAACTTTTTTAACCTGAGAGAGAATAAAAAACGTACTGTCAATCTGCTATTTAGAATCCGTTTATGATCTGTAGCTACCATCTAGTGGTAAATCTCTGAATTGCATTGAAAGTCATGTTTTCAAGCTGTCTAGTGGCCATGTCTGTATTTTAGAAAGTGGAAAAAACCCTGAGTGCTAATAAATTCCATATGTTCTGGAGTTCTATATAAGCAGCTTCTTTCCTCGTTGAAATATAAATACAGCATGTGCTGGACATTTGTTCACACATCTTCAGCACAGGTAGTCCTTCTAGTAAACCAAATACTGTTAGAACTTACCAAGGCACTTTGACAGATCCCCACTACTGGATCCCACAACAGATAAGAGGCCAGACAAAGTGCCATGTTCCGGCTAATCGCAGTGGTTTTCAAACTTTTTGTATTGGTGACCCTTTCATACAGCAAGCCCCTGAGTGTGATTCTCCTCTCTTAGAAATTAAAAGCACATTTTTTATATTTAACGCTATGTGAAATGCTAAATTTAAACCCTATTGCTTAAGTTTGCTCCTGTCCTTTATGGGCACCTCCCTCTTCACCTCAACCTCTGTACTGTGCTTTTTTCACTTGTAACCCCTGCACCCACATAGGGAAACTGACCTGCATGCACGGAGTGGTTGATGTTGCTGCTTGCTCTCCCCTCCAGTGCTTCTCCTCTGCGCAGCCCTAAGAGGCTGTGAGGGGGGTGGGAGAAAAGAACAATATCAGGGCTCTCTGCATCCATGTTACTTTCCCCACCTGGGCTGCGTAAGAGGATGGCAGAGAGCATCTGCTCCTGATGCTTGCCTGACATCGGAGCCCAGGTGGAGAAATTAACCTGGATGTAGGGAGCTCTGGCGTTGCTTCTTGCTCCCCCCCTTCACAGCTCCCTAGGGAGGTGTGGATGAACTGGGGGGAGGGGAGGGGAAGCATGGGGAGAGCAATTCTGCCCCAAACGCCTTAGTTCTGGATTCAGTAAATGATACAGCAGGCAATACCATTACAGGGCTATCCCAAATAATAAAGACTACAAGTGCTTACATCTTTTTGGTTGCCAGAGTGAGTTGTCTACCACACTGCAATATAGAATTGCTAATTACCAGGTGATTTTGTCAAAATATAACCACATTAGCTATTCAGAATTTAATTTCTTTATCAAACACCTCCCACAGGAACAGAGGCCCTCATCACGGAGTGATAGCTTCTTGCGAGGACACTTTTGCAAGCTTCTCTTGATTCTGTGAACAGCAGCCCACTCTGTCTTCAGAGTTGTAGTTCTGTCGTGTTATGGCTGCAGTCCTCAGGATTTCCACATGAGGTCCAGAACACTGTAGAGGACCTCCCCTGTGATGGTCTTAAAGTGTTCAAGTCCAATGATTATTTCTTTTGTTGAAGGAATAGAGGGCTACTCATCAATTGCTGAGCATATATATGCCTGTAAATGAAATTTAGTTGGTTTCAGACAGCTCAGTTTACCATCTCTGCAATAGGGTGCTGGAGCCACCTAAAATGAAATCTGGAATGCAGAAGGGAAAGTTCTCAACCATTGCACTTGGACTGATGCAGAAGCCTTCATCTACAAAGTGTTCATTTTGACCTCAAACATCCTTGTTATCTGGATCTGATGCCATATGTCCCTGTCCTTTCAATCCTCTCACTTCTGGGGATCATCTCTCCCATTTCCGTGGCTCATGGGAGCAAATTATCTCCACTAAATGGGTCTTTGGAGGTTATAAGTTATAACCTAGTGTTCTTCCATCCATTTGTCACTCCATGCCTCTCGCCCATTTTCCCCCATCCCTTTTCAGTGACCCACCTTGAGCTGCTCCTGTGATGAGGTTCTCTCTCTCTTCAGTTTAAGAGCAGTGGAACCAGTTCCCACTTAATACACAAGAAGTGGATTTTACTCCTGCTGCTTATTTGTTCCCAAAAGAAAGGAGGCTGGAGACCACCTCTAGATCTCCAGTACAGAAATTCAAGATTGTAAAGCTAGCAGCTATTATTTCATCCTTGGATCCAGAGAGACTGTTTTGCAATCCTCAGTGTTCAAGTACATTCCTCTTACAAGAGATTTCTATGCTGCTTGTAGGTCAGGACCACTATCAGTATAGGCTCCTCTTTTGTGTTCTGTACTGTCCCTGCACAGCTTCTCCACTGTCTTGATGATTGGTTTTGAAAAGAGAGTTTCTCCATTGACATTCAAACAATGATGAAGAAGGCTATGTCTCTTCCTGAGCTCAGCCTTCTACTCAGTACTTCAAAATCCTTCTCTTCTACAATGGATAGCATTTATAGGACATACTAGCAATGCCACGACATCTAGAGCCTATCTGTAAGGATCCCAAAACAAACAGTCAAGACTAGGGGTCCAGGCATGGGCAAACCTCAGGCGGGGAGTGGTATGGGAATGCACAGTCAGGTTCCAGGCCAGGTTCAATACGAAGAATCAGTCAGTTTTCAGGAGCTGAGTCAGAAGGCAAAGTCCAAATGAAGCTGAGGTCGAAACCAGGCGTTCAGGAGCAGGAAATCGTCCTTTGAAACATTCTTAGATACACTTAATTGCACCAGTCCAAATGAGCCTATGGGTTGCCGCCAGATCATGTCTGCAACTCCTCAGGTACATGGCAGCGTGTTACGTGCCTGACATGTGTCTTGACTGAGGACAGTGTATACTCTCAACAGACAGTTGAAACAGGTTACTCTGTTCTCACCCATGTGCTAATTTCCCTCAACTAGTGGAAGAATCTGAACAAGATGTGCTCAGGAGTTCCCTTCAGCTCACCTCTCCCCCCTTCAAAGTAGTTTTGGGTGCACTATTCCTAGGATGGGGAGCTCAGCTACAGGACCATACTGTCTAGGGCACGAGTCCACCCAGGAGTCTGTTCTACATATCAACTTTCTGGAGCTCATGGCCATGAGATGCTTACCATCATTTCCTCCCCATGACAGAGGGTTAATCTCTAGCTCAGAAAATAGAGTTTATTGGCATGGTCCTCAACTCAACCACTAGGGCTTTCTTACCTCAGGCATGGTTTCTTACTATTCAAAGCTTCATTCTAGACTTAAATGCTCATCCTCCCATCTTGTGAGAAACTGTTCCAGACTACTGAGTAACACAATCCAGTGTGCCAAATTGCATTTCAGATTTCTGTAGCACTGGTTGGCTAAGTTACCTTTGCATCATGTAGACATGTTAATGCACATTTCAAACCAGATTTTATCCTCCCTAGATTGGAGAATGGATCCAGCCCATGTCTGCAAGTAATTGCCCTTTGTTCTGTCTCAAGTCTCTTACCTTAGAAACAGGTGCCTCAGACCTCGGATTGGGAATTCATTTGTGATCCCTGCAGACGCAAGGTTTCTGGTCTCCCCAAGATTCCAGACTACACATAAATATGGGGGAGTTGTGAGCTATCTGATTAGTTTGCATCGTGTTCCTTCTCTGCATCAGGGAAGAGACACGGTGCAGCCTGACAATGCCATGACTATAGTTTATATAAACAGATGTGAGGACAGGGCTATCTGCCACTACTTTGCTCCAAAGCGATTGTTTTTGGGAGTTCTGCATCGGCAGCTCTATGCTCCCAGGGACTCAGAATAGTTTTACAGATTGATAAACAACCTATTCAGGCAATCACCACAGGTGATTCCTTTGCCCAGACATGGCAAGTTCCGTTTTCCAACACTGGGGAACTCCCCAAGTGGATCTGTTTACAATAAGACAACAGAAAATGTCACCAGTTTTGCTTCCAGGCAGATTCATTAATTCATTAACTTTTCTGTTGTCGTGGTCGGCGGGTTTACTGTATGCTTCCTCATCTCCTCACCCCCACTCTGCACACAATCCCGTGCAAAGTCAAGCAGGACAAGGCCCATCTTATACTGATCACCCGGGTATGGCCACATCAGCACAGTTTTTCAGAGCTCTCCAACTTTTCCAGCAGCCTCCCACTGTCACTCCTCCTTCACACAGACTTGCTTTTCACAGAATCATGGTCATCACCTGCACCCCAATTATCAGGCTGTTTACTTGACAGCATGGAATCTTCATGTTCAACATTAGCAGAGGAGTCCTGCTCTAGAGAAGTTTAGGATGTGCTACTGAATAGTAGAAAATCAACTAGAACTACTTACTTGGCTGAATGGAAAAGATTTTCAGTCTGGACCAGACTGAAAGGGGTTTTTGTGGTTCTTGCTTCAATTCAGCACATGCTGAATGATCTTCTGTCCCTAAAACATGAAGATTGGTAGTTAGCTTGAACAAAGTGCATTTAGTGGCTATATCAGCATTTCATCCACCTGTTGGTAACCTCTCTTTTCCAAGTCAGTAGCTATAAAATTTTTAAAGAGTTTAGACCGACTATTTCCACAGAAACAGAACCCTCTTCCTTCGTGGAACCTGAATCTAGTCTTAACAAAGCAGGTGGGTCCCCCCTTTTGAGCCTCTGGTGACCTCTCTGTTGTATCTTTCTATAAAGGTGTCATTTTTAATAGCCTTTATGTCGACCGGAAGTATGTTGGAGTTGAGGACTCTAGTATCAGATCCTGCAATGTACCGTTTTCTATGCAGGCCAAGTATCTTTGTCATTATTCAAGATTTCTTATGGAAGTGGTTTTCACTTTACATATTAACTAAGCAATCTTCTTAATGACCTTATTCTCAAAGTCTCATGATAATGAGGAGGAGAAACTGCACACTCTGGATGTTCAAAGAGCTTTAACGTTTTATCTGGAATGGACTAAACCTTTCAAGTCTTTAACTCAGTTGTTCATTGCGCTTGCAGACAGAATGCAGGGCAGTTCTGTTTCCGCTCAAAGAATTTCTTCTTGGATATCCAATTGAATTTGCCCGTTACCAGTTGGCTAATGTGTCATTTGACTAGGTCCCAAACATGTTCCATGGCGTTTCTGGCCAGCGTTCTCATATTGGACATTGGCAAAATGGCATCCTGGTCATCATGTCATGTGTTTTGCCTTTCACTATGCTACCTCTCAACTATCTCAAAACTATGCTGAATTTGGACAAGTGGTTGTCCAGTCCCTGTTTAAAATAGATGCAGAACCCACCTCCAGTTGGGACTGCTTGTGGGCTCCCTATAATGTTCAGTCACTCAAATTGTTGCTAATCTTTCTGTAACTGTTCTTTGAGAGATATTGCATATGTCCATTTCATAGCCCACCCTCCTTCCCGTTTCTATCGAAGTCTTCCACTAGGAAGGAACTTGGGAGGGGATGGTCTGACCTTTTATGCTTGAGGTCTGTGTTTGAGGCAGCAGAGGGTGCTCAAGCCACCCCAGGAGGTACGGCTAAAGGAAAATCTCTCTGAGAATTGTGCACTGGGGTATGTGCACACTTACAGTGGAATGGATATCTTGAGCAACAGTTATGGATAGATAGGTTTCCCTTGAAAAACAAAAGGAACAGTTACTTATCTGATCCTTTTTCTTCCCAATTCCTCTGACCCTGCTGAAGTTGCTTAGGAAGACTGTTGTCCTAATTTGTCTAGTAATAATGAGGAGTGGTTGGGAATCAGTAGTGATGTATTTTCATGTCTTATTTCTCCTTGAGCAATTCTATAAAGTCTCTTCATACAGCAAGTATTTCTGTATATACTTCAGTATCTTAAACAAAAAAGTAAAATGAAAATGAAACAACTTCATGAAAAATTGCTGATATCTCTTTTCTCTTGACTGCTGGGTGTGATCCTTTGTTTTTTTTGCCTGAACTGTGGCTCATAGGAGAGGACAAGCTCAGCTCACATTAACCCTAGGTGGATGAGTCATTGAAGCTTCCAGCTAGACAAATTCCAGCAAAGTAAATCTAAATTTTTATCCAGATTTATGCAAATCTCTAGAGAATCAGTCAAGTGTTGTGTAATTGTATTTAACAACAATAAGGAAATCTTGCTGCACTTTTCATAGTACTAAGACAAATATATTGCTTCATGTATTTGATTATCATTCCTGTGGTTCTGTATCTTCTGGACAGAGTTCTGTGGAGGATACAGCATTTTTTTTTTTTTTTTTGAGGGAATGTGCTTTTATTTGGTGTTCTGTTTAAAACAGCTCACTGTTGGATATTAGCTAGTGTTTTTTTTTAAAGGTGTATATACCATTAGGAATATCTAAATTTCTGAAGGATACTATTTTTATCTGAAAAATCAATAGGGATCACCAAATCTTGTGAATATACTTCTTTATTAGTATATTAAAGTAATTTATATTTATTCTCTGTGGCTAAACAAGCATGCACTGTCACTAACACAGGCTACTGTTTCTCTTGGTTTTAGTGGCATTTATTTTCAACTGGATTGGATTTTGTTTATCCTTCTGTATAACTAACACCATAGCAGGAAGGTATGGTGCAATCTGTGGATTTGGCCTATCATTGATCAAATGGATTCTCATTGTGCGGGTAAGGTTCTTGATGGATATTTCGTGCCTGTGTCCCTACAGAATGAAACTAGAAAGAAGATTCATGGTGTCTAGTTTCTTTAAAATACACTTTAAACTGCTATATTGACATCATTAGATGTTCTAATATTTAACAGTTAAAGCAATAAATAAAATACTAAGTGGAAATTGAAAAAATTTGTTAGTGAAACTGCTTGTTTTTATTCCCTTAGCAGCTTTTACTGTCTTGCAATATGTAGATTCTTGAATGTTGAAGTTGCTTTTTATCTGCTAAAATAGGTTTAGCTTGCTATGTTCTTATTTCTTTGGAAAAAGATTTAGCTGTGAAAGTTTTGATTTTTGAATAAAGGTGCATAATAAACTTAAGTTCTTATATGCCATCATATCTATCAGTACAAGAGCCTATATAAAATAGAATAGAACACTTTTAAAAAATTAGTTCAGGGCCTCCTTGGACCTTTTCGGAGGTGAAGGCATCTTAAGGCTCTGTCCCCTCTCTTAATAGCCCCACTGCTGTTTTCCATGGCATTCTCAGAATCTAACAACACAGACTCCACCAGCAGACCTTTGTTATCCCACTAGGATGCTTGCTTATACCTCTGTCTTTTTAGATTCCCCAGGGTTTATTTATATTAAAAGAAAGACTAGGAGACAACATGGTAGGAGTATGTAAAGTAATGAATAGTAGAGAAAAGGTAGATCAGGAGCTTCTGTTCACCTCTCAGAATACAAGAGTAAGGAGGCATTAAATGAAACTGAAAGGTAGAAAATTTAAAACTAAAAAGCGAAACACTTCTTTAAAAAACAGTCTGGAACCCATTGCCACAGTCTGCTCTTGAAGCCAAGAACTTGGCAAGATTCAAAAAGGATTTGGACATTTATATGAGTAACAAGAATATCCAGAGTGAATGCCAAAAGGAGCTTGGAAGGGATATGTAGCCTCGTTCTTCAAGGGTTAAGCAAGTCTCTGGAATAATTCTTTACGTATCATTAAAATACCTACAGTGAGATTCACTTGGCAAGCTGGTCCATTCAAACAATGTGTCTTAATCCAATCAAATGAAAAGTCACACATCTAGGAACTAAATGCTGCCCACCCCTACAGAATGGATGACCAACAGTTAAAGGAGTTGACGGTCATAGATTATCCAAAATATGCCTGCTGTGAGATTTCTTGTATATGGATAGCCTAGATTTACTTGGTTCTGTCTCAACGCAAGGAGCTGTACTTGTGACCTCTTAAGGTTCGTTCCTGCCTGCATTTATATGATTCTATGTGTCTGAAGCATCTGGTGCTAGCCGCCAAGACAACATACTGGATTAGTTGAGCCACAAAGGTGTTTGCCTGACAATAGGTTTTTTCTTATCCTATAATTGTGTTTATGCACAAAGTTGTTATGTATATGAAATTTCTTTGAAAAATTGTTCCATTGTGCAGTGGCCGACATCTAAATCTTGTCCGTTGCTATCTAAATACCAGTTCTTTGTTGATTTCGTAGTATATATCAAATTTTAATAGTTCTAGGATGCTTAGAAATTAATTTTTCTGGGTTTTTTTTAATACTCTTTAGCTTAAAATGGAAAAGACACGTTGAAGTTTTTAATTTCTCTTTTTACTTAGCAAGGGGATCTCACATTCGTGCAACTCCAAAACTTGGAAGGGGATGAGTTTGAGGTTTTATTTTTCAGTTATAATAAGCAATTGTTGGTTATTATGTATAGCATCATTCTAATTTTTGTTTAGTGCTCAGTCTCTTCTTCAGAGTGCCCGTTGCCTCTGCATAGTAGTGATCCCCCAGCTGGATCATTAGTACAAAACTGGATAGAAGTGGGGCCATCCTAGACCATTTATGCTCCTGCACTGTTAGTTGCCACCAGTGAGAAAATGCTGTACGAACAATTGTTCTGACAGAAGAATCTGCAGCTGTTCCTTGCTGGGATATGGGTACAGAAAAATGTGGGATTCCCATAATCCTGCGCCTGGTTGCTGCTCTTACTAAATTTTAGTTACCATTTTAAATGAAATGATAAATTCCTGAAAATGTAGGTTCAGTTGATATATTTAGGGAGAATGTAAAGTATTGAGATAGAGTTTTAAAGAGAAGGGGGATGTTTAAAGGTATGAACTCCCTATTGGGGAGGTAGGCACCTAAATACTTTTAACAGTCTGCTCCCAAGAGATTAATGCTAGTTCCCATTCTAGAAACTAAAACAATTATAAAAATCTCAACTCCCACTTCCAACACTGACCCTTCCCTACATGAATACTTACTACTTGATTTTTTTTTAATTTTTTTTAAAGAAGTTGCTTGGAGTGAGCGCTGTTGCAAACAGACCTTTTTGTAATTAACTTTAAACAACATATGAAAATAATTTTCCACTCTGGAAAAAATATTAATGAAGATCATATACCAAATCCTCTCACTAGTCTAAATTCATAGAACTCCATTGATTTACACCAACTGAGGAGCTGAGCCCATATCTTCATTTTAATATAAGTAATGTCTGGACTCAAACATTAATTAGCTATTCTATAAAATGTGCTAGAAATGAGATAGGCAAGCTCTGTGACAGTATGCATCAAACATGCTGGTTAGCGGTAAGACTGTAAAATGTACAGAAACCTGTTGAACTACTATGACTAAACAAATTATTTTGTTCCTTTAACTCATCCCTAATAGTTATTAAAAGTGTTGGAAGTAGGAGTAGAAAGAGATCTGAAGTGAGCTCTGAAGGCATTTGATTAGCCTTTTTATCAGTGAAGCATGCAGTCTGGAGTCTGGTAAAGGAAAAGATACCTGTCTCCAATACCATCACACCCTGCCCTCCAGCTGCCTGTTCATATTCCCACATCACAGAGAGGACAAGGCTGTCTGCCATGGTCACTAACAGGAACAGTTGAAATG
Organism: Mesoclemmys tuberculata; assembly: GCA_007922155.1. NCBI lineage: Eukaryota > Metazoa > Chordata > Testudines > Chelidae > Mesoclemmys > Mesoclemmys tuberculata. Next base: position 32,412,323 of record ML675618.1, on the reverse strand, counting down.
CCACTTCAAGGTTCATTTAGCTGTGTTCAGCTCACTGCTGGGAACTGAATGCTGGAGCATCTAGTTTGAAAATGAAAAGACTTTAATGAGTTGGGGGTCTTTATGGGACTGGTATTCTTGGCAGCGATTAACAGTAGGGGGTGTACAGAAGGTCAAAAGCTCTTCTTTTGAGGGGTCAGCAGAACATCCCCATCTGATAAGATTAAACTAATGTGGCTTTTAGTGTTAATATCTAAAGCAGCAGGCTTCTATAGTGTGTTTGGAATGGCAGACATTGAAAGAGAGCTGACAGTAATTCATTATAACAGAAGATGTCAGATGATTCAGATGAGTAATATTATTTTACAGCTTTGCAAAATATTAGTTTGCTTTTTTACCCCAATGTATTATTTTATATTTATATTTGCTAGTTCACTATTTTTCTTTTGTCCTTCCTGCATTTGAAATAATATATTAAATGTGCTTTCTATTATTGTGTGTTACTGCAGTTAATCCTTGTCTGTTTTAGTTCTCAGACTACTTCACTGGATATTTCAATGGACAGTACTGGCTTTGGTGGATATTTCTTGTACTTGGTAAGTTATAATCCAAAAACGAATATTATTTTGATGGAGAGTTACTTAAAGATGGGTTGTGTATCTTTAAAAAGAGAATTAAAATATTATAGTATACTAAAAAGCTGTATGTTTTTCTCCATCTATTAAAAATCTTTTGTACTTTATTTCCATTGCTTTCACCAAATTCTTGGTTGTCCTGATTACGCTATTGATAGTCAGTTCAAAGTTTTTATGCTGGAAATATTATAATTATGCAGATCTCTGACTTGTAACCTGTGTTTAAAACAAAAATAAGCATGGCTGATGAGTGTAGAATTAAACAACTAAAACTATAATCCTCTTTTTTTTTTGCCTTTGAAATGCATACTACATTAATCATTGCTCAGTCAGGCAAGGGGAAAGGCATCATGCTTTTTGATCACAGTACTTCCGTTCAGTCTGTTTACTTTGAGCATGACTAACTAGACTTTTGAGAAGTTTATAGATTTCTAATTTTTGCTCATTTTCCTCTGTTTTAGTTAAATAATTACTATATGAACATAGTACCATTGTACCTTTTTTCTTACGTGAGAGTTCAGTCTGTACCAGTAACTTATTTTAACTCCTGCCATTTCCTAATTAGAGAATGCACTAAAATGTGATGCTGCTTAATCAGTAGGTGGCACTCTTTCCTCTGAGATGTTAGGGACCCAGCAACAACATGTTGGGAGCCTTACGCTGTTGGGCAAGATGTAGAATCAAGATCTTGACTGGTTATGATCATTAAAGATCCTTGGCAGTTCTTGCAAGAGTAAGTTGGTAATACTCTAGTAATGTAATATTTCCCCTTGTCCTTTTCACTTTTTATTCTCATCTTGCTTTTGCTTATTTGCTGTGTACTGTTGGGGCCAGAACTCCAATTAGAATTGCAGTTTCTAAAAACGTTTTAGCACCAGATCTTTAAACAGCTTTCACGTTCTACCCCAGCAGGAATTGCATTTCAGAAGTGGGTGAAATTATTCCCTTGCATTCATATTAAAATAATTTCAGGCCAAAATTTTCAAACTTGAGTGCCTAAAAGTAAGGACTTTTACCTCATCTTTGCCAACTTACATAAAAGGGGGGTGCTTTTCAGAAATTCTGTGCACCTGCAGTTCCCACTGATTTCAGTAGCATCTTGTAGGTATTCAGGACCTCCAATAAATCCACCACTTTTAGGTGCCAGATACAAATTAAGAAGCTTATCTGCAGTCTTGTAAGTTTGAAAATGTTGATGGTAATTTGTAAAGTTAATAATGTGTTTTGGAATCCTTTTGGGATGAATGGCACTACCTGGCATTTAAATGTAGTGAATAATTATAATTCACCCTTTCTTTAAAAAAAAAAAAAAAGGTGACAGTTGTGTATATATTTTAAAATTGTAGGTATTAAACATCTTGAGTTGTGTGTTGCAGTAACTAAATTCTGACCCAGTGTTTTCATCAAGTAAAGACTCTTAACAGAACATGGAAAAGAATACTCTGAGCTTGAAGGGACATTGTAAATTTAATATATTTTTGAATACTTTATAAAAACAATTTTTTGATTGGAACACCATTTTTAAAGGGCATGATCTGTGGTATTTTTATCCTTTTAAAAACAGAAAAAACATCTGAAAGTTTTCTGCTCCCCTGCTTATGTTCAGAAGGATCTTTTGGACTATACTTTTAAGTCACACCACCAAACGGGCTGAGACTTACCTGTCATCTCCCTTTCTTTTTTTTCATGATGGAGACACCTGCTACATATTCACTTCCCTTTTTTAGGGCCTGGAGAAAGATTTTTTTGAGTACTACAAAAGAGAGTCAGACTAACTACTCAAAAAAGTACTGTCAAATGCACAAAATAAACACGCTAAAAAAAGAGAAAATACTAATTTTTTGAAAAGTTGCTTTGTCGTCGTGTTGTTGTCCCCCATCCTCCCACTCCCACCACAAAAAAAATGCACTGTTGGGTAAGTTTCCCAACTGGAAGAAATGCAGAAAGCTGACTGAGCTTGGATATGCTGCTCAGTTTACACTCTGTGCGTATGTATGTGGATAATGTAATACATGGCTCCTTGAAAGTCACCTGCCCTCCTCCCTTCCTGTTCTTGCACAGCTTCTACAGCTGGACGTGGAAGCAGTTTGCATTTATGGCTGCAAGTTCATGCATTGGAACACCAATCTGAACTTTACTTCTCTGTTCCCACAACATTCAGCTTAGTCACACCAACATATGGCCTGCTTGCAAGTAGAGCTGAGTGAAATGTTTTGGCTGCAGCTCTTTTCACCAAAAACTGCAGGTTCAGATCAACCAAAATATTTCATGAATTTGTTGATTTTAATTTTTTTAACTGAAACAATTCAATGTTTATTGGTACAGAGAGAGTGAGTGAGGATTGTATAGTTGATTTAATATGACACTCACCTTAGCGGATTTGAGGGTATAGGTAGGTTCCAGTCCCTGCTTGAAGTTGTTTAACTTACACAAAGTGGAACAGCTTCTACAGGAGAGATTGAGACCTGCCACAGCATAGCCTGGCAGTTATGGCACTCACCTGGGAAATATGAGATCTGGGTTCAAGTCCCTTCTCTATAGTGGGAATTTGAAATTTGATCT
>ML675618.1:32290012-32408747 GCA_007922155.1 Mesoclemmys tuberculata | reverse complement strand
GATCTTCCATATTCCAGGTGAGTGCCCCTACTACTAGGCTGTTGGGCATATGGAGTGCATCTCTGCATCCTCCATCTTGTGAATGTCACCAAAGTTCCCTTATGAATCTAGCCCTTTGTTTCCATATTTCCTTCGCTTTTATTTTAAAAGGTTAAAAATGCCCAGAAATGAAATATTTACTTTCAGGTCAAACAGTGTTTAATTTGACCCTAAACTGATTTTTTTTTTTCAATTTGCTGGAAATTCTGAAAAATTTCAGGTTTAAGTTGATCTGAAATTAATTTTTTCCAGATTTTTTTTGGACCTTTCAGTGAACTAAAAAATAAGTTAGTCACACAATTGTACTCTGAAGTCAGCAAAACCTAGCCCCTGGGACCATTTGGTGGTGACTGGGTGAATGAGTTTAATTTTTTTGTTGGAGTAATTACTGCAAGAACCAAGAGCAAAAAAAAGTTAAATGGGGAAAAAATATAAGGATGGTGGGAAGAAATAACTGGACTAAAGAAGCAGAGCAACTGCAGTAACTCTGTTTGGACATAACCTGTTGGGATACAGAGGAGGGGAGATAGTCAAACCATTTCTTGCAATGGGAATAGCAATACCTAACACAGAAAAAAGTTTGGGCTCCATTAGCATATAGTCATCTTCAAGCCAACTGCAGAAAGATTTAGTCCTCAGGTGAGCATTCAGCTCTATTATGGCCTGATCTACATTACAGTTTGATCAATGTAAGAAAGCTTAGGTCAATGTAACTCTGTAAGGGTCGATGCTAAAATGTAGGTCTCATTGATGTAACTTGCCCACTACACCAGCTTAAGTCCACCTCTGCAAGAGGCATTGTGCTTAAGTCAATGTAGTGTGGTTGATGCAGTGTCAGCGTAGACACGACGTTGCTTACATTAACTGTTACTGTGTTTAAAAAACAGTCCCCCAATGACCCACGCTGGCAGTTAAATTGTTGCAAGCATTCCTGGTGCCACACACAGCATATTGTGGATATGTAAAATTGATTCCATTACTGCAGTGGCTGTATGTCAGTGTAACTTAGGTAAACTTATTTATAATGTAGACTTAGCTATACTAGTAAGAAACACATGGGCTGGTGAAATAAATTTTTCAGTATTTGAAAAGAAGCTTGCTAGGCCTGTAAGAGCACAGTCAACTTAAATATAGGAGTTGCTGTACTAGATCAGACCCAGAATCCATCTCATCCAGTATTCTGTCTGTGATAATGGCCAGCAGCATAGAAAAAAGTGCAAGAAACCTTACAGTAGGTAGGTGTAGTATTAGTGTCCTCTTAATGCCTAAAAGTTTGAGATTGGTTTAAAACCAAAATCATGAGGTAAGATGTACCTTCTGTAGCTATTGTATTTACTACAATAATACCACTTAGCTCTATATATCACTTTTCATTAGTAGATTTCAAATTTTTTTTTTTTACTTCTTTGTATCATTATCCACATCTTGCAGATGAGGAAACTGAGGCACAAGAAAGGTGAAGTGACTTGGCCAAGGTCACCCAGCAGGGGAATAGCAGAGCTGGGAATAGAACCAATGTTTCCTGAGTCCCAGTATACTTTATTCCCTAGGTCACGCTACCTCCCTTATACTCCTTGATGATACTGTTGTTCAGAAAGTGTCCAATGTGTCATTGAATTGCTACATTATCAACATCATCACATGCCAGTTAGTTCCTCCATCTAACTATGCACTGAAACTTGAAAAATAACTTTCATCTGACCATTTTGTACCTATTGTGCCTAAATAACTCCCTAAATTACTATAACTGAAAGATGAGGGCAAGTGTGGTGGTAATTTCTAAATGACTTACCTTAAAAAAGCATAATTTACAACTAATGCTCCAAAACTACTTTGTTTTAATCGGTTAACACTTTGACTCTTCTTTTAGCCAGCTAAAATAGTTCACCTGTCCAAACATTAAGCAGTTTTCTACTGCCATTTATTATCTCCCTGCTATAGTATGTATTTATTTACTTGGACTGGCAGTACATTTACTTGCCTGCATCTGTATATTTCTGATTTATGTTTTAGAATTCAGATGGTCTTGCTACAACAGCAGTTTGTTGTTCTGACTTAGAAGTTTTGTATGTTGGTACTTTATATGTTTAGTCATCTGAAACCCTGAAATTAATTGTGAATTCTTTTCTGATGTTAGAGCTATCATATCTATATAATTTATATATCTAGATATAATGGGATAAGACACTCAATGTACAGGTTTACACAAATATTGACTTTTTATTAATAATCTAACCTATTAGATACCTTAGCACTTCTCATGATGTCTATTTTAAATATTTTCAGGCCTCCTCCTGTTCTTCCGAGGATTTGTCAATTACCTTAAAGTCAGAAATATGTCGGAAAGCATGGCAGCTGCTCACAGAACAAGATTTTTCTTCTTGTACTAAAGGTAAGCAATTTTCTAAATATTTAATATTAAGACTTGCATCTTAATGCTGAGCACAGAGAAGCTGAAATCAAGATTTACTTCCAGGAACATTAAATCTTGGTCACCAAAAAAAATTATTCTGTGTTGTGCCATGCATTCTGAAGGTACTTTAGAAGTATTTCTTGATGCTTTTTATAGTGCTACATTGCATTTAAAATCAGCCGAAATTAGTGACATCCAAACTACTGTATTTCATTCTTCTCATAGCAATAACATATCTTTCATTTTCTGAGCAAGACAGTGCTCTTTACAGAGTAAGGAAAAACCCAGTAAACGCTTAATGAAAACATCTAGTATCTATTTACTAAATAATTGAGTTAGGCTGATGAATAAAAATAAGTGTAGACATAAAACTTGCAAAACGCAGGGTACTAGAAATGTCATGTGTACATTGTATCTGAATACAGTAGCTTTTAGAAAAAACTAGGTACGTTTATGATGGTTTGGTCTGTAGTTCTTTCATCTGAGATTGAAATCTGGTATAAGATGGAAGATTAGGAGTTCATGCAGCACCCATTGAAGTCAATGAGTTGACTTCTGTGGGTGCTGGGTTGGTCTCCAAACTTCTGACCTTTTCACAATGGGCAAAAGCTCTTGAAGAGCTTTTGGGACTTAATCAGTATTTGTTCAGAGTTCTCAAGTATTGAATTGAATTGAAATAACACACTCAAAGCAAATGTCAACAAGCATAAATGAATTGATTGTATTAATTTAATACAAGGAATAATTGCACTGCACAGAAAGCTCCTTCTCTATCTATCAATCCGTGTTAGCAGCTCTAAAATATCACTGAAGACTTAAATTTTTTAAGAGAAAACCTTCCAAAAGGTTCTGTAGTCTAAGGTTTTTTTAATCCTGTCATTTTCTCCTGTTACCCTGATTGGGAAGAGGAGGATTGTGGAGAAAGTTGCTCTTCTTCCCCCCCCCCCTGTAAATCTTAACTCAGTTATCAGTAATTGCTTACAGGTAATGAGTCTGATGAACTGAAGTACAATTCTTTCTTTATCTCCAGACTGCATCGACCAGACATTCCTTTCCTTTATCAATGTGAAATTTCCAGATGATCGGTAACCTTCCAAGTTGAGGATAGAAGACTACTAAAAACAGAAGACAAATTAGTAAAGAAAAGATACAGCTTCAAAAACGAATGACAGGGTGGCTTTTGCATAAGTGCCAGTTCTGTTCATTCTAGTAAATATTTATATTAAGTATTGCCTTGTTTTTGCACATTTGCATATGTGTTAATTAAAGGATAGGATTGAAATGAGAACAAACGTACGTACAGTCTGATAGTAGTGATTAAATACAGTCAGACTTGGTTAATCTGTGCTTGTTGTTCATGAAAGATTTAAGTGGTAGTTTGTCTCATGGCATGTACGTACCACTGTCTTGTTGATCTGAAGTTTAGTTGACAGTAAAAATGGGATATGCTAAATGATTCAGATTAACCAGATCAGACATGTTAGTTACTTTTTATGTAATTGGGATTCATCTAATAGTTTACTAAAATCTGCGGTTCCTGATTATTATAAGCCTGTATTGATCAGCTTTTTATCAAACTCCAACCAAAATATCAATTGATTTAAAAATGAAACACTCCATCGAGCTACTGTGTAAATAACTCTGCATAGATTACTGTTTAGATTGCTTCTTAGGAATTACGTCAAAATATATTTGTAACCACAGTATTTTCTCATCCACTGTAAAAATTGTTTAATTTTACTATGGACAATATATATATACACATTATTTTTTGCTAATTTGGATGTTAAAATACAATTTTATTTTAGGTATAATTCTAAAAGAGGGCAAATGGTTTAAATGTCCATCGGAACAATTAGTTTCCACACAGTAGGATCAGAATAATGAATTTGGTCCTGAACCTGAAAACCCTTATTCATGTGGATAGTCCCATAGAAAGGAATGGGGCTATTCACACAAGCATACATTATTAGGGCCCGATTCTGCAATTGGATCCATGCAATTGGACCTCTACTTCTGCATAGGTGCAATTGCAGATCGGGTCCTTGGTTTATAATATTGATCATCTTATTTAAGAAGGCTTGTGTTTTATATAAACAATCTTTTATTTAAAAAAATTCTCAAAAGGGCTTTTATAGCTGTCTCACTATACTTGTTTAGAATAAATACTTCAGTGTTACGTAAAAATGAAGCTGATGAGTAAATTTTAATGTCACTTGGAAATAACATTTTTCTTTTTCTTGGGTGTTGATTTTTTTTAAGCCTTTACTAGCTAAAATTAAATCACTGCAATCTTGATAGTATTTACTTAGCAGTAACGGTATTAAATTTTAAAATTTATCATCTCTTTAAGGGTACGTTCTCCTATTCATACACATACATAACTCCCACTAATGTCTGTGAGACTTATGCCTCTGCCACAATGGGAGAAAAGACCTCTTAATTCTTTACTACAACTGGAATCTCAGTTGCAACTGGTAACCTATATATTTTGCATATTTGAAAAACATTTTATTTTCCTCCTGTTTTTTTAATTGGAGCTTTGCTTTTTTAATAACATTATAAGAATGAGAATTATGTTGTCTTTAAGATAGTGCTACATTCAATTTTGTATCTATATTGAATGTTTTAAAAAATGCATATGTAAACTGGTCACATTGTTCATTATTCTTAATCTTTCAAAGCTACTTAAAAGGTAAATGATTATAGACTAACAATTCAGGGGAAAACTCCTCAGCCTTTCCTGAAAAAAATAAACTTCATTATGTTTAATAGTTGATTTGCATTTCCCTTTTAATTTAATCTGGGGTTTTTTTGCATTCATTGTCCTTATGAGAGAGGAGCAAATGTATGCTTTTGGTTTTTGCACTTTACATTAGAGAATTACGTGTTGAAATATTCATGCATGTAAATTAGCATGTAATTACAAGTAAATTTTTGGCTAAATGAGTACTAATCCCAATCTTCTGTACTTATTCTTCCCTTCATTCCATTCTTTATTACTTAAAACTTAATATATTGACCTTCCTTTTCACTTCTTAGTACAGCTGTGAAAAGCATATAATGCCGATTTCCTTTTTAAACTCAGCTTGGTCACCTAGTACAGTAAATACTAATTTTCCCAAGTTAAAAATCAGTTTTCCAGTTGATTTCTGTGTTTGCTCCAGTACGTTTTACAATATTCTTTTTTCTGAATTAGAATATTTATTTCCAGGCTAGCATGAAAACTTCCTCCTTTTGTCCAACAAAAAGAATGTGTAGAGTTAAAGCCTGCATGTTATCTAATCCTCTGTAGTTGATGTAGCACTTGAGTAGCCTGAAATCTCATCAGCAGGAGGAAAGGAATTGGGACAATATTTTCAAACACTATGCAATCTCTTCCAGATGTGTCAAATGCTGTGTACTTTCCTTGCTATTTCTTGTAACTTGGGTAGAAGCAACTGCCTCCCTGTTTTGGAAGCACTTTGACCAGCTTTGCTTTGTGCCTTAAAGTTAGAAAACAAACTTTAATAGAATAAGGTTGACTAAACAGTTTTTGTATGAATGCAAAATAGAGTTTTGATGTTTGGAGAAAAAAAACGAAATTTGAGTAACTTGCACAAATTCTATTTATATAGCTGCATTCTTGCCTACTTCCTTTATCCAGGATACCAAGAATGTGGTTCAGCCAGTCCACGGCTTTATTAGCACATCTGGGAAACAATCGGGTAATAACTTGTCCAATGCAGATCATACATCTGTAATCTGTACCACTTAGTCATGGCTGCCTTCACCCATCCTTCCCAACCTGTTTAAGCAGGTGCCGTCACCATTGCTAGGTCCCCACACTGCCCTTCAAGGGCTAATGGGGTGGGGAAGATGGGTTGACCTCCCCCCCAGTTGAACCAGTCATTAGGCACTCCAACCCATTCCCCACCTTCTTTTGGAGGTGCCTTCCCCTAATCTAGTTCCAGTTTATCAGGGTACTGGGCTCCCTATTGAACAAGCACTTGTGCTGAACATCTGCCACATTGCAACAATATGAACATGCGACCCTAGCCACTGGGTCCCCGGGTTGCTGAAGGCAAGGTGAATAAACCTCACTCCAAAGCAGGCCAGTCAGGCAGTGAGGAAAGTATTCTTTCCAGGCCAAAAGCAACTAGTATGATTCCACTGCTAGACTGGGAAACTTAATCATACACTAATTCCAGAGGGTGGAAGGATGGTAACTGTTGCCTCCCCATCTCTGAGGTTTGGAGTGAAGAGCATTTTAGCCATATGGTATGTCTGTCTTGGATAATATTTGGTGTTCGTAACGTAACTTCAGAAGGAGCCTATTTGCTGTCTGTCAGTCGTGCTGCATTGTTTTGACATTTGTAAATGGTTGGCATGTTTTACCAATTTCTATCTGATTTGTGTTTATTACATACTATTTAAGCCAATATCAGATATGGGTACCTAGGTCCGTGAGCACACTTGAAAAGCAGATCACTTACTATGGTGGCTACATATGGATTTAGGAGCTTAATTTTAATTTTATTCTCCTAGTACTGAAAATCTTGCCTGAGCTTAACCCTCCACACAAAAATGATCCACAGTTTGTTTTTTATTGTATGTTTCTTTTGACTTCAAGTGTCTAAGATGGTATTTCTCCACAAAGCAACTTAGAAGCTCTTGTCACATGTTTATGTATTTTTATAGAAAGTGAAACCATTTTAAGAATATTAGTCAAACATTTATATATCTTTTCTAAGCGTGACAGCTATTCAAATGCATCTCAGTTCTATGCTGCCAGCAGAAAGTGGTAATCAGCTAGCAATGTCAGATAGGTTTATCCAGGCAAATATTTCCAAACATGATTTGTATGATGGTACATGGATAGCAGTAGTACTATGGTTTCGATTAAGCATTTTTCTGCCAGTTTTTACTAATGTTGTTGGTACTGCTCATTTTTTTATACACAGATCCCTGTTTATAAAAAGAACTCTCTCAAGCCAGTGACTTTTGAAATAGTGGAAATTTTCCTTATAGCCACCTATAGTTGCCGTTACCTATCTTCTAAATTGTTACATGTTAGTGACACCGGGAGCCAGAACTGGCTTGAGAATTGTTGTTAGAGTGGGTTTTCCTTTGTTTCCACTGCATGGCGAACCTCAAGCCTTCTAATGTCACACAGCAAAAAACAATTAAAGCAGTGACACATATCATACTTCTTTTTGGTGTCTTGTTCTCTCTGTAACCTCTTTCTAAACTAGAAGGCTAGCTAACAGTAAGACTTTAAACTCTTACAAATAGCAGAGTCTGTGCAGCAGTGGTTAATATCTATCTCTCATTTAAATGAGAACGGACACCTGATTAAACACATTTTAAACTGTTTTTGGTTTGATACACTAAATACAATATAATGGGATACAATTATCCCAACCTTGTACTTCTTCTCCAGTCTGCCCATCTTTGTTCATTTTTCTTTTCCTATGGCCTAAAAAACAGATGTCTGTCTCTCTGGTGGGATCCTTAAACAAACGAGTAGTTACTCGTTGATTCTTAGTATGCATTACTACACAGACAAATGTCCCTCTTGCTTACAGTTTTGTAGATCAGTATCATACTGTGACTTGCAAATGTCCAGATGTGGTCTCATAAATACAGACTGCTGCTGCTGGCATAGTTTGTTCTGTTTAAAAATAACACCACTATAAAGCAAATTGGCACATGTACACATTCATCTGCAATCCTCATTTGGCATCTCCCCATTGTTGGCTTCGTTAAATGTGCTCCCCCTCTTCCTTCTGTGTCTGCTGTAGTATCAGTCAGCTGCTGCTGCTGCTGCCACTACAGTGTTCTTAGCAACTTCACAATCCAGATTCTGAAGTGTGTATTACATTATTTCTATCAGTCGTGTCTGCGTGTTGCCGAATTACATTGGCAGTCCTTTTTGGGGCAGGTATTGGAAGAAGGCATTCTTAACCATTGTAGAATTACTGATGGAAATGTCTAAGAGACCAGTCTGCAGCTAGTTTGTCTTCTGCTGTTTTTGCTTTATCTTACTCCTGTGTTTGAGAATGTCGCCTACAATTTCCTTAAAAACTAATGTGCAGATTTACTTTATAATCTATATGAACAAAGGGACATGGGGCTATTTATTACATGGGTTAAATCAAATGATGCAACTTCAGTTAAATCAGTGGCAATACACTACTGCTAAATTTGCACCAATGTGTTATATTTCTATATACTTCTTGGTTTTCAAGGTCATTGTGAACCTCATTGACAACTCACTTTTTTTTTTGTAGTGAATTGACAATGTAGTCTGTTCTAGAGCATAATTTCAAATCATCCGATTCTGTGATTCAATGCCATCTGGAATTTGCATTTATCAATAACTAGCTAGTGACAAGATAATTAACAAATTCAATTTCCCTGTTTTGAAGTGATGGCATTTTTGCCATTCGCATGCCGGTAAGTCAAGTGTTCAGATTTGCTGGGTAGAGCATCCAATCAGAATATCTGTCCAAGTGTTTAGGTTAGTGCTAAGCCCTGTAAACACGCTAAATGCAAATGTTTTGGACTTCATTAAACAAAGGTATATATTAAATGGAAAAAATAATACTAATGTAATTCCGTGGTTGAGAAATCCAAGCTCAGATATTCAGTAAACTCAATGGGACCAAACTCAGATTTCATGGAATTACATCAGGTCTTATATTTGGTATATTGTTTCTCATGCAGTGTTAAGTTGGCCACATTAAGTATCCTGGGTATGTTAGGGTATTGCAGACCTGAGAGATTGGTGTTAGTTTATTTATCTTCCATTATTTTCTATTCTGGAAGGAGTGCAAAATAAGTAATGAGCACTAACTTGCTGGAGACCAACAGCTAGACAATGCACTTCCTTGCATTCTGGACACTGAGGGAGGACTCCTATTGGTTGCCCAGTAGTGCTCTTAGGTTTTGTCTACACTAGAAAGTGTTTGCTAGTATTGTTACACAGGCATAGCTTTCCTAGTGGAAACGCAACTTATAGCACCAAAAGGACTATTTTACTGGTGTAACTCGCACTGGTTCCTGAATGAAATAAGCTATACTGGCAAAAGGACTCTTTGTCAATAAAATCTATTTTACCTGGAGCTTTTGTCTGCATAGTCATTGGGCAGGGGTGTGATCCTTTTTCTTCCCCCATTCCTAACCAAAACAGATACTTCTAAAATTTTTGCCAGTATAAGTTGCACAGTTGTTAGCCTGACCAATGGGAACTCTGTTGCTGTACCACTGCCTCAGGCCTTTCCCAGCCCTGCTAGTTAGTGTAATTTTCAGTGCTGTATTAAACAAGAACATCTGCACATTATACAATACTCATTCTTTTCAACTTTTGCAATATTAAGGTTTAAATTTAACAAAGTAGTTGCCAATTTGAGAAACTCTTTGACATTTTTTCCTTGAGAGCTCGTGTTAGGGGACTGGGTGAATGGGTGTAATTCCTAAGATGTATGATTCCGAAGATTCCTAAGATAAGGGCATGTGTGACAGGACTGCCAAATATGTGAGTGTCATACAAGATACTTAGCATCTCTAATTCTGTTGACCATGTGTAAGAAGGAATATAACCCGGCTGTCTCGCCTTTACCTGTGTTGTCGTTGCAGTAGAGTAAAAGGTGCTCTTCTTTTTTTTTTTTTTTTAAAAAAAGAGATTTTGTCACTAAGCCCCTATTATAACTCTGAAAATACACGAAGAACAGATCTCTTGTAAAAAAGATGCCTTTCTGCTCATAGTCACCTTTCTAAATAGTAGCAGACACCAAGATTTTAAGCAATGAAGAGTGACAAGTTAAAGTGACTCACTGCATATCTACCATTTTTCTAGACTTCTTTAGAAAGACTGGCTTACATTAAGTAGCTTCATGAGCCTATCAGCCTAAAAAAATGTAAGGGGTTGATTTTATTAGTCTAAGTACCTACATGGAGAACAAATATTTAGTAAGAGTCTCTAAAGTCTAGCAGAGAAAGATAATATGATCTAATTGATTGAAGTTGAAGCTAGATAAATTCAGATTAGAAATAAGGTGTACATTTTTAACAGAGTAAATAACAATTGGAACAATTTACCAAAGTCCATGGTGGATTCCTTATCACTGGCAATTTTTAAATCAAGATTAGATACTTTCTACAAAATATGCTCGAGTTATATTCGGGAAGTTCTATGGCCTATGTTATGCAGAAAGTCAGACTAGATCACAATGGTCTCTTCTGGGCTTGGAAAATACAAATCTGAATTCTACAATCACACAATCTTTGCATGTTCTAAATATTTCCTAATTTAAACTTTAAGATCTGGCAGACTGCACTAAGACCAACCCACTTCCAGTCCCAAAGAGATTAGTCCAATTTTTGGAAGCGATTTAAAAAACCAAAAATCTTAAGCATGGAAAATTTTGGCTCAGAAGAAAAGAGAATAGAATATCAGAGTACAATCAAAGAACTAAAAGTTAATTTGTGTTTGCTGTTTGTTAATGATACCAACAGAAAAATAAAGTATGCTATGAACTAGAAAAACTATCAGAAATGTATAATCTTAAGTATAAGTATGTTACTCCTGGTATAAAAAACTGATAGTTTCAGTATCATTTCAATAAACTAGAACTGTAGCTAAGACCCTTCATTTTCAGTTTTTATTTTGTTTAAAGTTTCCTGGGAATTTCAGTGCTCATCACAAAAATTTTTTTAAAAATTTTAAAAAATGAAAATCAGTGCAAAAAATTAACCTTGAGATTAAAAGTGAAGTTAATCTCGGGGGGAGGGAGAGGAAGATGAAGAAAAAATCAAAATAGAACTAAATAAGAGTATTGAAAGTAAAAGTAATTTAATGCTGTAGTTTATTTCATGAATGGAGCATAACAGTATACACTGTATACTTGTGCACGTGTTTATCTTCTGCTACGTTGTCTGTCTTTACCATACAGCCTGGTGTTTGCACTTGCACTGATTTATTAACATAAACACATCTATGTAATGTGTACAGTATCTATATAACATAATCAATATTCTCATGTACTTAAATGGTCCAAAATTCATGTGAAATTCAAGAAAAAAATGAAGTTTTTATAAAACCCTGGAATTTTTAGTGAAAACTGAAAACAGTAAGGCCTAAATTGTTGACTTTTGAGAGGAAGGATGGCCTTTGGTAAACGCACCAAACGGGCTCAGGAGATGTGGGTTCAATTTCTAGACTTCCGTGCTCCGCAGGCGCGACTCTGGCCTGCTCATAACAGGCTCACATGCAGGCCGTAATCCATTTCAAGATACACTGGGTGGAAACCAGCAGCCCCTTCATCCAGTCCACAATAGCCAACAAGAGTTGCATTGAATGACGAAAAGGTTTTAACAAAAGAACATGCGGAGGCAAGAGACATTCCAGCACAGTCACTGGCAGCAAGAAGGAGCTGAGAGGGAGGGAGGGAGTGAGACGTGAGTGGGCTGAGAGGGAGCCAACAGCACCTATATGCAGGCACACGTGCGTGCTGCTGCAGGGGATGTCCGAGTCAGCTCCTACATGCACCACTAGAGGAAAACGTCCAGGTCTGGTGCATTTGGTACGCATACACACCTAATTTGGGAATGGACATGAGCAACACATCTCAAAAAACAACAGTTACAGGTAAGTAACTGTTCTTTCCTGTTTCGACTATGACAGGTCATGTCATCTCTGCGCCTTTCTCCCCATCTCTACAGCAGGGAGTAGTAGTCTATTTTTCCGCCTCTTTTAGGTCTTCCTTATTTAGGGTATAAGCTCTTTGCAGCGAAGACTGTATTACTGTGTGTTTTGTACAATACTGACAACAATCAGCCCCTGAACTTACTTGGGGCTTCTAGATACTTGTCATCGGATTCCTTGTGTTAATCCCATCAGATTGGAGTCCATGCTGAGTCCTCTCCCTCCAAAGTGCTCTCTTGAATGCCACATCCTCTATCACACCAAATGCTAATGTGTCTTTAGGTGCTGACAGGGTTAGGCAGCAGCTGAGCCAGCGGTTTTGTGAATGGCAGAGGTAAATTCCTCTGAATCTAAGGATTGGAAGGGACCTCGAGAGATCATCTGGGCCAGTCGCTTGCACTCAAGGCAGACTAAGTATTATTTAGCCCATCCCTGACAGGTAATTATCAAACTACTCTTAGAAATTTCCAGTGATGGAGATTCCACAACCTCCCTATCTGTCAGGGTAGTTAAGCAGTGGACTAAATTTTCCTAGGAAGCTTTTCCTAAGTCCAACCTAAAACTTCCCTTGCTGCAATTTAAGTCCATTGCTTCTTGTTCTTGTTCAGAGGTTAATGAGCACAATTTTTAACCATCCTCTTTGTAACAATCTTTTATGTACTTGAAAACTTATCATATCCCCCCTGTTTTCTCCAGACTTAACAAATACAATTTTTTCAATCTTCCCTTCTGTCATGTTTTCTAGACCTTTAATTATTTTTGTTGCTCTTCTCTCAACCTTGTCCTAGGCCCGGTCTACACTTACTTCTGGATTCGGCAGCAGTCAATGGGAGATGTCACTTGCGTGTCTCCTGTCGACTTCGCTGCGTCTGCTCTGCGCGCTGTCCACACTGCGCTGTGCCACTTACCAGGGTGGTTTTCCTACGTCGATCCAAAGCAATCGATCTGACGGTGGCGAATTCGCCTCCGTCAGTGTAGACCCAGCCCTATTTGCCCACATTTTTCCTGAAATGTGGTGCCCAGGACTGGTCACCATACTCCAGTTGAGGCCTAATCAGTGCGAAGTAGAGCAGAAGAATTACTTCTCATGTCTTGCTTACGGTACTCATGCTAATACATCCCCATGATTGCTTCTTTTTTTTTTGCGTCCATGTTACACTGTTCGTTCATATTTACTTTGTAATCCACAATCCTTTCCATAATCCTCCTTCTTAGGCAGTCGCATCCTATTTTCTATGTGTGCAACTGATTGCTCCTTCCTATGTGAAGTATTTTACATTTCTCCGGAGCAATTGCAACCCCTTCCACATTAGTATTATCTGCATACTTTATAAGTGTACTTCTCTATGCCATTAACTAAATAATTGATACAGATATTGAACATAACCGGACTCAGAATGGATCTGCGTGGTACCCCACTTGATATGCCCTTCCAGCTGTACTATGAATCGCTGATAAACATTCTCTGATGCTTAGATTCTGCTAAAAATTTGCTGTCTCATAAGACTGCTACCTAGTTTTTTGATAGTATTTGTAATATAGTCATTTATCAGTTGATCACTTGCTGCATAAATGTAAGATCTAAAATGATCCAAACCTTGAGATGCTATGGGCCACTTAAATTCCTGGATCAATCTCATTGCAAAAAGAAAAAGGGGGGGAGGGGGGCTCTACCAGTTGAGTCCTAATTTGCAGTTTGTCGAATAGGGATTGCTGAATCCCAGTGGAAAAGGATTGCTGTGGAAATATTTGCAAACAGTGTGTGAACAGGACTTAGGAAATTATGAGATGTTCTGTTTGTTCCTAATGAAACGAGTTTTCACATGTGTTTTTGGGGGACATGTTTTAGATCCTTGTCTGCTTATTGTAAATTTATTCTGTGACTTTATTCAGTTGCAAGTTCATGCAGGCAATCCTGGAGCAAGGCCATACACGAATTAAATAGGTAACAATAAAACTTTTAAACCCATCTCTCTCTGAGCTACTGGGAGCCAATTCAATATCAAATTGAATACAACCAGCACTAATAAAAGAGAGATTTCTTTAAGGTATTTCTTCAGATTGTTTTGTGTATTTTAATAACTAAATCTGAACATCTTAATTTTGTATGTGAAATGAGAACAAGGTCAAGGAGCATGAAGACTGAAATTAATAGTACTGTAATAAAATAGAGAGGGATATCAAGCAGTACTCCACAAAGGTCAGCATGGTATGGGATCTAGGATTTGGAAGTTTTAAAATATTCTATAAACTATTAAGTTTGCGAAATGCAAGTCAGGTAGCAGGAGATGCACAGTAACAGGCCAATCTAGATTGGACATTCACATTTAATTTACTGTCAGGCCCAAAATCTTCTTTTGATAGTATCAATTCCTAACCAGTGTTCTTGGTGTAGAACCTTAGGTGGTGTAAGTGTTTGTCATAGCCCCACTGAAGTCAATGGGGCAGCATTTTTTTTTTTTTTTTTTGAGGAGTATGTAGAGTAACTCTTTTGCTTTGATTGTTTTCAAATAAGGAAAGCTTTTCATTCCAATGTAAGACCAGTAGCTAGTTTAGTTTCACAATCTCTAAGGCACCTGTCCTGCCAACACTTACATGCATGCTTAGCTTCATGCATACAAGTAGCTCGATTGATGTCAGTGAGACTATTTGTGCGAGTGAGGTTAAGCACTAGGATTAGTGTGTGCAGGATTGGGGCCTAATTTGTTAAGGTCAGTCCTTTGTTTTTCAGGTTGCTTGATAACATTTACTTATTGGTAAGAAGCAGCGTGAAGGTGACTTCTTTAATATCTGTAGCCAAGTTTTACTACTTAAGGTTTCCCTAAAGAGGAACAAAAATGATTAGTGAGTTGTTTGCAAAAGGGTAAATAATAACTGAATGCTTACTGAGTGGCTAGATAAGTATCTGAAAGGTAATGTTTTATGTAAGCTTTGGATTCTGCTTGATGGTTGTGCCCACCCAGAAGGCTCAATAAAACCCTTTTTTTTCTTTACAGTTGTTCAACTTAGAGGTGGCCTTCCTGAATTCAGCTATATAAACTTTTAATGAGTGACCTATTTGCAAAACTCTTCCGGATTGGCAAATAGGAGTTGATATGGAACTTCTAATGCCTTTTGTTTTGTAACCTCCCTTTCCTCTATTTCCCCTCCGGCTGGAACATGACCAAGGCAGAAATAGCACAAGTAAACTTCATAGCAATGAAATATAGTGCTGATGACAGCTGTCCACAGCATTTCTGCAGTTTGCTCTTGCTGTGCAGCAAATTAGGCATTATATTGATCCTGATGTTGTTGTGTGCTGTCTGCTTCAGTCTATATAGAAGTTTTTAGGCTGAAAGTAAATATCTCTTGCTAAATGCTGGGCCCTGTGCAATTGTTGATATAATGCTAAAGTAACATTCATAGAGCACATTGTGTTTTCTCTCAGGGCTTGAACCCTTTTTTTTAAAAAAAAAGAAAAGGTGTAATGATTTCTGGAACTAAAAGAGCAATGTCTTGGGAGCTGGAATGTGTTCTTTAAAAGGAAAACACTAATGTTCATTTGGGTAGGGATGATAATGTTTAAAAAGTCTTTCTTTTTCTTGCTGCAAACATGGAAAACATTTTTAGTTTGTCCATAGAAGGAAAAGCACATTACCTGGAGTACTGTTTACTGTACACTTATATTCTTCATTCATAGTATATTAATTGCTTAAATGGGAATTGTATACCCTAAATAAAATACTAGAATGATGAATAAAAAGTGACTTTAAAAAAATAGCTGTCTTGGCACACATTGTTTCAAACCTGAATGGCTTCATGCTATGCAGAACAACAAGGGAAAAGTCGTTTCTAATGTAACAGCCAACATATCCAGTGGCACTCCAGAAAATAGTGCAAGAATAGCATCACTGCACAAGTACTTACAGTTATGTTGTTTGATACTGGGGATAGGAAATAGGGAAGCACACATCCTGTCTTGTCTTGAGGTTCTACTTACCTCAGTGAGAGCAAAATGCCTGTTCTAATTGTCCAGTGAGACATTCTTTTAGTTTCTGGTTCCCTCTGCGTGTGCAGCAGCAGTTCAGTAAGCATGCTATAAAAACATTTACTCTGGGAGTTTTAAATGATGATTTTGCGCACACAGTTGATTTGTGTCTGAATATTCCTTCAGCCATGGGCGGCACATAAAAGAGGCTTGGGGAGGTTGTCTTGCCAAAATAAAAAAAAGCTGGCCATGGAGAGGGCAAATGCTGGAGCTAGTATGGGTCACCTCCCTGTGGAGGTACACCAGTCTGCTGCCAACCAGGAGTGCCAGAAGCTCCCCCCCCTTCCGCCTCTTCTCTTTCTCCTGCCCCAGAATGGCGTTCTAGCTCTGGCTGCCTGCAGGCATGGCTCTGCGCTGTCTATGGTGCTGTGCTCTGCCAGCTGGGGAGTCCCGGACAGGGTGCCAGCAGCACCGTGTTAGCACAACTGCCGCTGCAGCCTGGGGGCCCATGCCCAGCTCCCCTCAGTGCTGACAGGGGAGGCAGCACTTCCTTGGCTCAGTTGGAGTCTGGCACTCCTCAGTGGTGGTAACCAAGTGAGCTGCCCTGCTGCCCTCAATGCAAGGGCCAGCTCTAGCTTAATCTGTGCTCCCCGGGCAGCTGCAATCCTGAGCTCCAGCACAGGCCTCATGCGGTGTGTGGGGGAAAGATGGGACTGAGCCCTGGGAGGTGTGCTGGGCAGCAATGAGCCCTCAGGAGGTTCCAGTAAAGAGCCCAGGGAGAGGTTAGGATAGTAAGGAGCTGGGAGGTAGGGCAACAGTGAGGAACCCGAGGGGATAAGGAGCCTGGGGGAGAAGGTTTAAGAAATCCCACAGCAGCATGTGGGCTGGGCATCGGAGTGGAGATGGGGCCTTGGGGGACCAGGCCTCATGGGGGGGGGCAGAGCCATAGTCTGGGCACCGGTGGGCCTTCCCCCACTTCTACGGAGTTTCCGGTGCTCCATAGCCACCCCGAAGGAAAAATTCACCTATGACTTTAGTAATTGACTGCAGGCACAATGAGATTCAGTGTTGTGAAAGTTTATCCCTAAACCGCCAGCTTTTTGGTCAATATGTGGTGCCTCTCTATCACCTTGAAATTTGAGTTCAAATACTGGTTAGCTCACCTGTCAGCAAGAGTTTGATAGTTTAGTTGTGTGCCTCTCAAAACCACTGCATAATTTGGCATAGGCCATGAATAGCTGAGATTTTGCAGGTCAAGAATTGAGGTCAGTTGGCAGAGCTATGAGGAAGCTTGCACAATATCTCCCCACAGCGTTTCTGGTCCTCGTCAGTACCAATAGTCCCTTACTTTCATAAATGTGAAATTCTTCACTCACAACTGAAACAAAACAAAGAAAACCCCCAACAACTTTGTAAACATTTTTATGAAACTAAAGAATGTTAGTTTATCAGTAATATGGGGATAAGAGAGGGAGAGCCTCAACCTTTTCAGTCTCTTCTGTCCTGTTGTGTGCACATATTTGGACTCCTATAAGGTCTTTTGGAGCTTCGCTGTCAAGTCTTCGTGAAGTAATAGAGCAGAGTTTCAACTAAAAACTGAGGAGACAGAGCTAAATTTATAGACTTGGCCACGTAGGCCATTCTTCTATATGTTGTTAGCATTAGCTGGCTGGAGAAATTAACAGTTGCACCCTGTCCACATTTTGAGCCGATGTAGCTTGAAAACAGTTTATAATAAATGGAAAGGATAAAATCAGAGGCTTTGTCAAGTGAGAACTTATGGCAACTTTCCAGGCTCCAAAAGTTAGAGCAAAACTTACCAGGAGCAGTGGTCTGCACTTCATGACAGGATGGGACCACATTCTACTGCAGGAACTCCTAAATTATATAACAGCACTTCATCACTTTGACCTGTTCTTTATAACAAGCCTCCCTCCAACCGAAGTACTCACAGCTATGCCCCATAGCTGAAAACACTCATGGAATGTAAAATTCCTGGATGTCTTTTTGCAACAATACTTTCGACTGTAGATGAATTTTTTTCACTCTTCTTCAGTGGTTCTGGCTTCTGAGGACAGAGCAGTGACACGGTCCAGACACAACAGCTCCAATACTCTTTCCCTTCATGTGGGGGAGCTTGTAATTGGCTTCAGCAGCTCATTTCCCCAGTCCCTTGGCCTCAGCTGGCCAGCCTACATTTCTGGATCCCACCACTCCTTCGTTACAAGCTGGGTAGTAGCTTTGGCTCCCCAACCCCCTATTGCCTGGCTCCATGGAACAATTCAGGGAGCACATGCTGTATTAACTCCCCCTTGTGGGGAAAGCGAGAGAGTGAGAAGTAGCTGCAGGCATTTCCACAAAAGAAAGTGAGATAGAAAATGAAATATTGTGAACTGCTGCAGCAAAATGGTGAATGCCATGTGGTCTTGGAAAAACACCAGTTGTCATGGTTGTAGAATCTCTGACTCAATGGGACCCTGAAGGAGCTGAGTGGAGCAGTTCATATGTCTAAGAGCTATTGTTTCAGGCTGTCTGCAGACCAAGACAAACATCACTGCAACGGTTTTGCACCACGTTCATGTTTTGAAGTTTGTATCTGCAACCACAAATGCTTGAAAAATAATTTTGATTTCAGTTTAATCTTAGGTTCTGAAGCATAGTTCTGCAGCAAGGTGAATTTTGGGGAGTCATGGAATACGCAAAGCCTTAGTTTAACTCTTGTTTGCCAACAACTGAGCTCTCATTTGGGCTACATCTACCAAAAATTAAATAATCATACACCATTTTGAAGCCTCAACAAAATTGTTAACTTGCAGATGAAGACTGAAACATTGTACCAGCCAGCACCATGATATTTCTGTAAACAAATCTGCAGTATGCTCATGAGTCTGGTGTGGGTCATTTGTTTAATATACAATTTTATCTACAATGGCTCTCCCCAGTGTAGTAACCTGTTCCTGAGAAGTTCAGATATCCAATAAAGTAACAACTGGCCAAGAAGTTGTTTGTGCTAGAAAGTCTTTCACCAGACTACAGAAATGAGCATGGCTGAATCATATTTGTCTAAAGATGGAGATCAAAATTTAACATATAGACATAAACTTCTCTTATCTTCAAATATCTATCATCAGTCCCTGGATGTCGTTGATAAAGGGCAGCCCCATGAGTTTCAATTGTCTATGTGACTCTCCCATTCTCTTCAGCCTTCTCTGTAAACTTAACACTTGCTGGAATGTGAGACTGTACTACACTTGGAAAAAGGAGAATCCAGATTTATAGAAACATTGCGATGATTATACCAGTCTGCAGCAAAGACTGAGTCACTAGTTCCTGTATTACTTTAGTTATCTATAGGTAGTAATGTCATATTTTGTCAGGGCAGGAGTTACACTTTTTTTTGGGCAATACATCATTATAACTCCCCTGTGTGCTGGTTACATAATTCTCTGCAGACACACAAACAGACTGCAGTTTTCCTTCACTTATGGATTCTCTTCTATCTGAATGAAGGCTGCTTAACTTATGAGTCCAATTCAGTGACTGTTGCAACAATGCCATCTCCCTCAGCCCTCTTTGGAAGACTGTCTTTGGTCTCTGTGGCTTCTTACAGTGGGGAAAGGAGCGGAGGTTTTTTGTTTTTTTGTTTTAATTGTAAGTAGAGCTTACTGGAGAAACATCAATGGATCCATATTCCATGAGAGTGCCTGCTTCCATCAAAATCAAAACTTCATGAAATCAGGATGATTTCACTGGAATTTCATTTCAGAAGAAAACTAGGCTGTCAGAACTTTCTGACAATGTCTCACTTTAACATTTTTTGAAATGCAACATTTCAGTTTTTTCTTTTGAAATGACTGTTTTGAATATTTTAAATTTTGTATTAGAACACAGAATAAAAGTTAAGCAAATTTTCAGTTTGAAATTTTCCTTCCCTGAGAACTTAGAAATATTAGGGTTTTGATCCAACTCAGAACACAGCCAAATTTTGAAATCTCAATCTCTAAATAGAATCCTTCACTAAATAGAACTTCCATTCTCTGCACAGCTCTGATGGTAATTATTCAGTTTAAGAGCAGTCCCTGTGGCTGACTCAGCGCTGCAGTGACTCTGCAGCAGTGAAGAAGCTCAATTGATTGTATACAGTTTAGTTATACTGAACCACAAAGGGATATTAGTATTTTTTCATTATTATTTGCATAGCATATAAATAGAGCCCTGTGCAGATACAAAATTTTTATCCACATCCAATCTGCAAACATGGTCTGCGGATATAAAATGGATATCTGCAGATTTGCAGGGCTCTACATATAGGACCCCTAGTTGTAGACCAGGATTCCATTGTGTTAGGCACTGTCCTTGCCCCCAAAGCGTTTCCAATCTAAGTATAAGGTAAGAGAGAGCATATGGCCATAGACAGACAGGGTAGTACAAGGAGAAAAAAATGGACAGTGTGGTCAGCATGGTAGGCTGTGGTCTCAACATAGCAGCAGCTTAACCAATATCAGAGTTTTTGTAGACCTCATGGCAAAAGAAGGGTTTAGAAAGAGGATAATGAGTTAATTTTGTGGGGTGCTTGTCTTAGGCATGGTGGACAACCTGGAAGAAAGCATGAAGGTGCTTATTTGAAAATGTATCAAGTGGATAATACAGGATGATATCATGGGCTGATTGGAGGCAGTGGGACCGGAGCCGGCAAACAGAGCTGAAAACTGGGGAGTTCGAGTGGGAATTTGGGGAGGGAGTGTGTGGTGTTCTGGTATTGTTGAGGTGCTTATTGGTGGTTGTTGAGGTGGAGTGCCTCTCACAGGAAAGGGTATGACAGATAGAGAGGCAGTAGTGGTAGTCACTCACGCAGTGGAAAAGATAATGAAGATGACTGGATGTGGAAGCTGCAGGATATATATGATCCTGGAGTGGGTACCTCAAAAGAGCTTCATTTGTATGAAGTGCTGTCTCATAGAGCTAATGGAAGAGAAGATTCGAGGGTTGGAGATGCAGGTGAAAATTCTGGTTGAGTTTAGAAGGGGGTGTGAGCAGATGATGGAGTAAAGAAATGAGGAGGCTGAAGGGAAAAACCCGGACCTGCTGATGGAAGCAGGACCAATGAACTCTTAGAGGAGAACTCTGAGTGAGGAAAGCGGCTAGTGGAAGCATGTGACTGTGAGATCCCAGCAGAAGAAAAGATGGGCTAGTGAAGGAGAAATAGAGCACAGAAACGGGTTTGTGGAGTTGGAAAATGAAGAAGGGGCATAGCAGGTGGTTACTGAAGGTGGGAGGGCAAGGAAGAAGAGACGAGCAGCTGGTCCTATACAAAGAGTGGATGAGCCAATGGAGATACCACCAAATAACATCCCCAGGAGGATACAGGAATGATTGCAGGGGATTGCAAAGGAGAATAGTAGACGAGATGACTTGCAGCCAGGAAGAACAGGGGATAGGTTGGAGATTCGCATTGTCACCAGGAAAAAGCAGGTCTATCTGATTGGGGACTTCCTCTTGAAAAGAACAGACAGGCCTGTAACCAGAGCCAATCTGGAGAATAGAAGTGTGTGCTGTCTACAAGGTGCTGAGATACGAGATGTGGATCTGAGGCTGAAGAGGATCCTAATGAGAACAGGAAAGAATCCACTGATTGTCCTTCATGTGGGGTACAAATGATATAGCTAGCTTCTTGCTGGAACGTATCAAAATAGACTGTCAGGCTGGGGAAGATTCTTAAGAAAATCAAGGCTTAGGTGATCTTCAGTGGGATTCTACCTGTCCCTAGAGGAGGACAACAAAGGTGTGACAAGATTCTGATGATCAACAGATGGCTCAGGCAGTGGTATTATGAGGAGGGCTTTGGGATGTATCATCACTGGGAGGCATTCATGGACAGAGGACTCTTGGGGTGGACTTCACCAGAGTAGGGAGGGAAATGCACTTCTAGGATAGGGACTGGTACAACTGATTAAGAGATCTTTAAACTAGGGCGTTGTGGGAGATGGTTGGAAGATGCTCCACATCTGATTTTAGCATTGAGGGGGAGGAAAATGAAGTAAGAAAGGACATAACAGTGGGGAGCAGATTGGACATTAAGAGGAAGGGTAGTGTGGATACCAGTCTAATAGATGACATTGGCAGTAGAATGACTGTGCCAAATCAGGTAAGGAATGTGAGCGAAGACACACAGCAAAAATTAAGATGTTTGTATACCAATGCGAGAAGCCTGGGTAACAAAATGGAGGAACTAGTGCTACTGGTAGAGGAAGTGAAACCAGATATTATAGGAATAACAGAAACATGGTGGAGTAGTAGTCATGACTGGTGTACAAGTATTGAAGACTGTGCTGTTAAGGAAAGACAGATGTAAAGGCAAAGGTGGTGGAGTAGCATTGTACATCAATGATGGGGTAGACTGTAAAGAAATTAGAAGTGATGGAATTGATAAGATAGAGTCTGTCTAGGTAAAAATCACATTGGGGTAGAAAACTACTAGTTTTCCCTGGGATAGTGCTTGAAGTGTGCTACAGACCACCGGCCTCTGATTTGGACGTGGATAGAGACCCCTTTAAGGCTTTTAATGAAATAAATACTACTGGGAACTGTGTGTTTATGGGAGACTTTAACTTCCCACATATAGAGTGGAGGACAAGTGCTAGTAGTAATAATAGGGCCTAGATTTTCCTGGTTGTGATAGCTGATGGATTCCTTCACCAAATAGTTACTGAACCAACAAGAGAGGATGCCATTTAGATTTGGTATTGGTGAGTAGTGAGGACTTCATAGAAGAACTGGTTGTAAGGGATAGCCTTGGTTTGAGTGACTATGAGCTAGTTCA
Source organism: Mesoclemmys tuberculata (assembly GCA_007922155.1). Classification (NCBI taxonomy): domain Eukaryota; kingdom Metazoa; phylum Chordata; order Testudines; family Chelidae; genus Mesoclemmys; species Mesoclemmys tuberculata. The sequence goes on along the minus strand of ML675618.1, from coordinate 32,385,820 downwards.
GTTTAAACTAATGGAAGGATAAACAAATAGATCTGTGACTAGGGTCTTTGACTTCAAAAGGACTAATTTAAAAAACTTAAGGGAATTAGTTAGGCAAGTGGACTGGATGGAAGAACTTATGGTTCTAAAGGTGGAGGAGGCTTGGAATTACTTCAAGTCAGAGTTGCAGGAACTCTCTGAAACCTGCATCTCAACAAAGGGGAAAAAATTCACAGGCAAGAGTTGTAGACCAAGTTGGTCTACAGGTGATTAAGAGACAGCAGAAAGCCTACAAGGAGTGGAAGATGGGAGGGATCAGCAAGGAAAGCTACCTGTTTTAGGTCAGAACATAGAGAGAGAAAGTGAGAAAGGCCAAAAGTCAAGTAGAGTTGGACCTTTCAAAGGGAATTAATACCAATAGTAAAAGATTCTATAGCCGTATAAATGAGAAGAAAGGAAAGAGAGAAGAAATGGGATTGATAAACACTGAGGATGAGGTGGAGGGTTAAGGATAATCTAGGCATGGCCCAATATCTAAACAAATACTTTGCCTCCATTTTTAATGAGGCTTATGATGATATTGGGGATAGTGGAAGGGTGGCTAATGGGAATGTGAGGATATAGAGGTAGAAATTACCACATCTGAGGAAGAAGTCAAACTCAAACAGTTTAACGGGATTAAATCAAGGGAGCCATATAATCTCCATCCAAGAATATTAAAGGAACTAACACCTGAAATTGCAAGCCCATTAGCAAGGATTTTTAATGAATCTGTAAACTCAGGGGTTTGTACCGTATGACTGGAGAATTGTTAACATAGTTCCTATTTTTAAGAAAAGGAAAAAAAAATTATCCGGGTAACTACAGGAGGTACCTATTAACCCAATACATTCTGCTTAAGAAGTAACTCAGTAAAACCCCACTGCAGTAGGTTGAACTCATTCTTTGCAGCACAAAGAGAGGTAAAACAGAGTCTTTCTTATTCTTAACGTCTCTGTGGGGCAGTAGTACTGTTATCAAGGCTGCCCGTGACTTATATTGGTAGCCCATGGAAAGTTAGTGCTGAAGGTGATCCTAACGTGTGAATTTATATGTAGTGTATTATGGTGGTTTTCATATATGGTATCAAATGTTACATAGTATTTGTGTTTTCCCGTCATGCCTTCCTCTTTCCCTTAGGCCACACCTCCATTAGATTTTGTTTCTTCAAATCATCTATAGAGGTGTCACCATCTCTAGACATAGAAACATTGAGAATAATTTAGAAATAAGCTGCAGCGCTGCTCTTCACTCTGGCACAAGAGCCCCAGGAACATATGAATCTAAATAATTCGTTACACAACAATTCGAGGGATGCTTAAACTGATTTCCTAAATTTAGGATACCATTAATATTTTACTTTTCATCATGGGAGAGACTGTGTGGACTAATGGATAAAGCACTTACGTTTTATTCCTGGCTCTGCCACTAACCTATTACCTGAATGTGTGGACAAATCATTTCATGTTTGTTTTTCCCATCTTCTTTTCTGTCTGGTCTATTTAGATTGTGAGTACTTTGAGGCAAGGTCTGTCTTTTGCTAGGTGTATATAGAATAATGGTGCCCAGATCTTGGTTGGACTTCCCTCTGTCACAGTTATTGGGCAGCTGCACCTGTTTTCTTTATGGTCTCTGTGAATGCATGCCTTCAGGTGTCAGGCCTTGTGCCTTTGCTTCTCCTGATGTGGAATGCTCCCACTTCTAGACCGATCTCTGGACGACAGTATCCGGTATGTCAATCTTGCTTTCCTGGCAGATGAGACTGTATGCCGACAACTGCATCTCTTCCCATGGGTGGTACGTGACCAATGGAGCATATAGTAGTCAGACAGCCTTTTTAAACGTAAGTACTGTTGATTTAACAGTAGGAACAAAGCATTTAGAGAAAAAGGATTTTTAAAAAGTCAGCATACATGTCTATCTTACCTAAAGGTTTGTCATCCCCTGATGATAACCTCTATGTTGACAGCTCACATGATGTTTTCACGAGTGACATGATTTTGGCTGATCCCAGTCTTCAGATGACCCAAGAAGCTCCAGCCCTCGAGTGAATGCCTGTCTGCCCAATTTGCCTGCCTTCTGGGGCTCAGCAACCAGTCAGAGGTGCTAAAGGCAGGACTCTCTTTTCCGCCTTCCCACCTCTTAGCAAGCAACCTAAAACCATTCTCACAGGAGGGGAGGAGAATGTTGAAGAGACCAGCAGCTTGAGGTGTTTCCACTCCTTTTCCTTCATGGGAGCAATGGAGACATGAGTCTGCTTTTCCACCACTCTGCAACACCCAGTCTGGGGAAGGGGCAGAACTGGGTGTGACAAGCCCTTGGAGCTGCCTCCTCCAGCCTGGGAAGGAGGAGAAGGGATCCTGCTGCAGACCCTTCAATGTTGGGAGGTGGCTGAAGAACCCCAGGAGGAGCAGAATGGAGACGAGGGGGCTAAACTGATGAGTGCTGGGGTTGGGGTAGAATCAGGTCTGATGTAGGGCTAAATTGATAAAGGGTTAAATGGAGGAAGGCAGGGGTTGGATGGGTACAGAATTAATTGCTGAGCAAGGCATGGGTATATGTATGGAGGTGAGAACCTTCAACAAGGGGCCAAAATCACCTTACCCAATACATAAAAAAATAACCCTTGGTCAAAAATTCATGAATTTTTATTCCTCATGTTTTTGGAGGTTCAACTCATGATTTTTTTATCTTGAACTTGGCAATATTACCTCAGCAATCCTAGCTTCTTCAGCCACCCTAGTCAGGTCCCTGTATCTGTCTGATTTCCCCCAAAACATTTCCTCCCTGCTCCTTGAGTGAGTGTTTCTTTTTAGACTTGCCTCTCCCCCCCCTTTTTTTAATTTTCTCCGATCGTGGTCCTCTTCATGTCATGATTCAAGCCAGTTTTTTAGGTTAGCTGGAGAGGAGGCAAAATCACCAAAGTTAATACTACAGTGTTTGCTGAAGGATGACTTATTTTGAGCCATTCTCTCTTTCCTGCTTGTTTTTTTTTTATAACCAACTCCCCATTAAACTAAATCAATATATTCAAACAGTAAAACATCCCAATATCAGGTCAACATATGGTATTCATAAACTATTTCAGAGAGCTTGAAATCTGCCACAGCCTCTAGGTGCTACTGCAATACAAATAACAAAGAATAATTTAGAGATGAGCCCAGGCTGCAAGATCTAGTGATTGAAATACCCTAATTTTTAAAATTTGGATGTACTCAAAGCTGAGGAGTTTGGCCCATTGTAGATGTTGCCCTAGTTCACTAATTGCACAACACTGAAATACAAATCTAGGTTCACTCTGAGGGAGCCTTGGAAACTTTAGGGGGAGGGAATTAGTTGGATCTGAGATTTAAATTTGGTCCAAACTCTGGGTTAGCTGTATTCCAAAAGTCTTTAAAGCTAGGAAAACCAAGCTTAATGGATCAGTGTGCTTGGACCTTTTTTTTTAAATTTTATTTTATTATCCCTAATGAAAATTAATGAAAGTGCTCGCTCTAGTCGTGTGCATGCGCGCATGTGTGTGCGTGCACTCAATTCCTCCCTCCTCAAGAGTAATTTCCCGCTAAGCCCCTTTTGTTAAATATGTGGTGCCCTTGGAATTTCAGAAGACTAAAGTGTGATGAAATGAGACATATAAAATCAGTATTGCATCTGGTTATGAACATTTTGACTCACTGTGACTGTCTCTTGCTGCTCTGGGGTGTTTAGATTTAGCCTTTTGAAATGGTTCATTTTGTACTTTGAATTAGTCATGAGAAGAAAAAAGTGACATTTTCCAGTGTACAGTCTTTTCATGCGTTACTCTGCATCTTTTCTGTTAATGTAGGCTATAATGATGGAGGCGGCATGATACATAATAAGCTGCAAGCTGTCCAGCTAAGAATTCCTTTCTCACGCTATTTCCTGCAGAGTGAAATTGTATGGACGGCTGCAAATATCTAAACTTGGGGCAGTGTTTGAACATCCCTATTACCTTTCTGAGCTTTAGAGCCAGTTCTTTGATATGTTCTCTCAAGCTCCTTAAAGCTACTTCTCTGCCAGTTTGGATGGTATGTAGGAGTCTGTGATGAATACGTTCATTATCTAATACAAAGTGGCATAGAACACTCATGCCATGAACTCCACCACACAACTCTACCCTGTTGCAATTCTCTGATTCATGTTGCACGAGATTAATAGCATTTATGTTATTCATATATCTTGGTTGACCTTGATCTGCTAGGAACTCCCTCCTTTTTATCTCTGTCCCATACTGGGGAGGTTTTGTCCCACATTAACAATGGATCTTTTGTACTTCAAAGCATATTCTCCCCCCCCCCCAAACCCAACATGCTGAGTTTTAATTTTCCTTACATATATCTGTTCCTTTCTCTTTCCCTCTCATATTCTTACCTATGTTTAGCAGGCTGATTATATCTCAGGAGCTGAGATTTTTTATTTGTTTATTTAAAAAAAACATATTACTGTTAACCCTTCAGAAGCTAACTGCAATCAAGACTTAAGATCCAGTTTTCTTTTTCTTCTTAAAGAAATAGGCACATCCTTTCTGAAAAGAAAATATCTGTTGTTTTTCTTCCTGTAGTTTTTGGAACTGTATATTATGCCAGATGGTAAAATACATACAGTGAGGTGTATGTGTGTGGGGTGGGGGAGAATGCACATGTATGATTTCTCAAGTGGCTCCTTGGGCAAGTTACAAAACTCTAGCATGTTTGTGTTTTTCCACCTATGCTGAGAGGGATGAATTGTTCTCCATGTTCATTCAGCTTTCCCTCTCTCCCATCCCAGCACACTATCCTCAGTTCCACCAAAGGCAAAACCCTGTACCCTGCACATTGGAGTGAGAGCTGTTGCACATTCTGTCTGGTTCATGAAATAATAGTTTGGAGACCTTCGTGAGGTCTCTCCACTGCTGCTGCTCCAGGAGAAGGTTTGGGCTCTGGAGGATGCTATCAGGGCCTCAGGAACCACTTCTGGAGGGGCCACTGCCATTGTAACTAGAAAGGGGAAAGAGGGCCAGATGGGATCAATGGCTCAGGGGAAGAGGAGTTGGCCTAGAGAGCATAACAGTGCTGAAATTCCAGCGTGATTGCTGTTACTAGAAATAGGTGGACAAACACACACACAGTACTGGGTCCGGTATTGGGGAGTGTGCCTTTAAGGACAAAGCTCTTTGGAATGTGAGTCTGGGCGAGGTGCTGTGAAGCTGTTCTTATGTACAGCCAGTAACATGGAACCAGAGGCAGAGTAAAGCAGATCTCTTGCAAGCACATTAAGCACTGAGTAATCACTTACCACAACAGTGGGCAGCAGCGTCTGAATGAGGAGGGGGGTGGGGGGAGGGGAGAAGGCGGGGGGGGCGGTGCTGAGTAGCATGGAGCTGGACAGAAACCAAGAAGGATGGGGAAGGAACAGAAACAAACAGCAGAAGTATTGCTAGTCCTAAAGGTCAGCATATCTTCTCAGTGAGGTATAATATGATACTAAAGTACAGTGCAAACAATAGAACTTGAATGTTTATTTAATATATAAAGGCCAGATTCTGCACTTGGCATTTGAGCCAACCTCCCATTATTGCCAGTGTGGGCTCAGTTTTGCATTGAAAGTAATCTGCAATCCTGCGTGCATGCTGGCCACTGACCATGATTAAAAATGGAATTCCACTTCTTCCACTGAATGCGTTTGGCACACCTCCTCTAAAGTAATTGCTAGAAAATCAGCATGGGTCCAAATGAGAGTTCTAGTTTCTCTCCCCTTTCTCTCCTCCTCCTCCTCAGCATATGCCTATGTTTGCAGCTGTCAAAAACAGGTATACTCCTGCATCAAAAAATGTAAAATTGGCTCTAGGCAGGTATCATTTCATTCTTGAGCTGAAGTTATAACAAATGAGGGGATCAGCTTTCTGCTTTATTTATTTATTTCTCTAAGCCCTCTGGCTCATGATCAATGGCTTATTAATTTTGATTTCCCACATTCTTTCTAAGAGGCTGGAGCTGTTAGAAGAATTATGACAGCCCAGAAAGTCTGGTCTCATATATCTTGTTTCATGAGAGATTGGCTGAAAAACAAAAACTGTACCTTGCAATTAATACAGATCCTGCTAGTATTTCACTGCAGTGAATAAGGAAGTTCTGCAAATGTGTCCTGTTGTCTTCCAGTAGTTTGCAGTGCATGACTTACTGCGATCAGTGATTCCAAAGCAGATAGAACTTTTGATACCATTTAGGGTCATCATACTTGTTGGCCCCCAGGGCCACCAGCATATTAACGTTGAGTGCCATCTACACTGTAACCTGCATATTCAGTTGAAAGAGAGTGAACCCAATGAAACATACTAATTCTTTTTTTTTTTAAGTACGTGTTTTAATTCTGCAAAGCAAACATGAAGAGAAATTCTTTCTGGACAGGATTCCTGGGTGACAACCTTATCAGTGTTAGACAAATAGCTGAACTGTGCTGTGTGTGTTAGGGGAAAGCACTGTTGATTCTGGATTTGAAAACAGAGCATGTATTGCTTCCACTGGATTAGAAGCTCATGTATGTAGGTCTTGTGGAATTGTTTTGCTTTCTGTGCATGTTCTGACTTATTGGGGAGGGGAAGGACTTCCCCTGTGAAAAACACTGCTGACTTCATTTCTTCGTGCTTCAAGTTTCTCAGAAGTTCTGTTTTGTTCATTTTAGGTCTGTTTATAATGTTTTATAACGCGTATTTGTGAGTCCTCTTTGTTTTGGCTCCTTTTTGTTTTTCGCTTTCTCTTATTTCCAAGGAGCTAGACCCTCAAATCCTTCCTCAGGGCTAGACTGTTCCTTTAGGGCAGAGCTCTGCCCTAAAGTTGAGTAAGGGAGTGCAGAGGGGACCACACTGAAGGAGGAGTCCCAGGAAGTGGGCTAGTTGACTCAACCCCCAATCCCCTGGGGCCCTGGGGGAGCTCTGCTACCTTTGCCTCCCTCTCCCCAAATGCGGCATGCACTCCCTTTTGAGCCTTTCCTCAGATTAGACAAACGTTTCCTAAGTCTGTGACCACCACAACTCAATGCGCTTTAGGCCTGACCAATGGGTTTGGGTTTAGGCCCTTTAAACCCTGTGTTTGTCTCAGCTGAACCGGTGACTCAATGTGAAGAATTACCGCCAAACTGTTCATCGTCTTGCAGTTAGTCTGAGTTCAGAACCTAATTATAATACTTAGCACTGTCATAGCATCTTACATTTTCAAAGACGTGCAAAAGCATTAATTAAGCTTCAAAAGTTTTTGCATGGTAGGTACATAAAATGTGTGGCCATTGGTTTTTTTATGTTAGCAAAAATGTTTACAATTTAACTGTGTGTAACTTGGTTGAAATGTAATGTGGCTGTTTTTGTATGACCTCTTTGCTACTAGAGCGTTATCACGCGATCAATTTGGATCAAACCTCGATTAAATATGAGGCTGAGCCAAGCGGCCCTAGTTTTGCCCACGCTACAAACAAATAGGAAAAAAGACAGCATTAAAAGAAGTTGCTAATATTATCCCCCCCTCTGCTAAATGGTAACAAGTTCCTGCAAGTTGGTTCCCGTTCAGAGAGAAATCAGTGACAGTCTGGGTCTTTTCTTAGCATAAGTTGTTTTATTTACACATGTATAACAGTCCTGGAACAGATGGCCACAAAAAGGAATGTAGGAAAATCCCCCCTTTCATAACTCACCAACACCAATGACCACTTCCCAGAAAGCATCTCCACCCCAAGAAGTGACTCTTGTTAGAGAGATTAAGGCAGAGAGCAAACAATCTTGCTGGCTTGGAACAGCTCCCCAAAAGATTCATCATCATCAAAACTATTAACACCACAGGATTCCTTCAACGACTCAACACCGTTCACTCACTAATCCAACCTTATAGTACTATGTACCACTGTCATTGGTGACTCCACTCATGCCAATATATTGTGAAACAGCCTACCTGTTCATCTTTTTTGAATAGTTTTAAACAAAGAAAATTTTGTTTTTAAAAAAAACAAAAAAACAAAAAACCACATACATGCCAACACACAGCCCATCCCAACACAGACAGTCTTGTTTATGAGCCTCTTTCTAGGACATTGCTTTTCCAAATAGCAACTTCTGAGTAATGCAATTGGTCATCCCTTGGTGTTTTCTGTTTCCGAAAGAAAAGAGGTATAGTTTTGTTTATGCTATTGTTAAATGTTAAGAATTGAAAGGATTCTAGTCTAGGAGTATTGATGTAAGTATTTTTCCAAAATTTGCTCCAGGCTACGTTAGACTGGATCGCTTACAATATATTCAGCAACATTATTACAGAAAGCAAGAACAAATACAAGTGGACGTGACAGTATTTGTACCTGCAAAATGTGCTAGATTAGAAGTGAATACTATAGAAAACTTTGGGCAGGGTTTTCAAAAGCACTTGGCTTTGGCCTAACTTTGGTCTTTTTGCAGTGAATAGTATAGCTCTTATTGACTTCAAGAGGAACAAAGTTAGGTAAATGTTAAGCACTTTTGAAAACCCCACCCTTTTTGTTCAGTTGACAAAGCGGAGCGAGACTGAGTTGCTAATGTCTGGAACAAGATGTTACCAAAATAAGAATTCAGCAGGGTTAATTTTGTGTGAACCCTGACAGTGGTCCAGTTTCAAATGAAGATCTAACATGTGAACCAAAAGGGTGAAAATGTCATGAGAACACATTTTTCCGACGAGAGATCCCTTATTTCTGCCTCCCCAATATCCTCCCTACCCCTTGTTCCCTCACTCCCACCTTTGTTGTCTTTTGAATGTCAGGTCCATAGACCTCCATCATCCCTCAGAGTATCTCTAGAGGTGCCCTTTCCAGCTCATCATTCAGTTGGTCTTTCCGGTCATACCTTCCCTTCTCCTAATTCAATGAAGGGCTTCCATGGGCTGTTAGTAAATCCAGCATTGATCTTTTATGCACTGCATTTATGGGTCAGGGAGAGTGGGGATGACAGCATAATCTGCTTTCCACTGCTTGTGCCACTGACTAGAAGTAAAAATCCCAGAAGCCTTTGCATGGCCCTCAGAAATAGCCGAACAGATTATACTCAAACTCTTGAAAAAAATTCACTTTGTGGGCAGAGGTCACAGACTAAGCCCTAAAAGAGAATTCTTCACAAAGTTGAGTGAGTGAAAATGGGGTTATAATGAAAGTCAGAATCATTACTGTGTTACTTATTATTCAGCAGTGTAGCTCCACTTAAATCAATGGAGTTACATGGCATGCCACTGGAGTAATGCCTTGGTGAGTCAGGCCCTTTGTGGTGTGAACTATAGCAAAATTCACTGGTGCCAGCTTTATAATATATATCATTTAGAATGAATGTAAAATACTTTTTGCAAGAGATTCTAGGAAATGAACTGAAGTGGATTAGTTGCTATTTCCATGAAACCAAAGGATTGTTTTGCATTTTGTGTATGTTTGTGTGTGCGCGTGCGTGTGCTGTATTTTTGTCCTTGGCTCCAAAATGCCCGGGCTCTTTCCGTGAATCTGACAAAGTGGGTTGCAGCCCATGAAAGCTACAGGACTCGTTGTTTTTGCTGTATAAAGACTAATTTGGCTACCTATGTGGAACAGGCTATTTTGATTTCTAATATTCACTGTTTGTGACTGGAGAGCCTTCTGTAACGTTGATTTGGAAGATCTAATAAATGGGTAGATTTGAGCTTCCCCAGTGCCTAGTCTCTGGAGTCACTGGAATTATTGGATTTATATCTACCTAGTCCTGGTGATATAGGTGAAGCGAAAGTCCGTCCCAATATGACCTGAGACAAGCAGGGGGAAATTTCTTACTGCTCCCACATGTTTTGTTTTACCATGTTATCATGAGCAAAAATCCCTGCAGTTAATATTGGCTCACATATATGTTTCTAAGATTCTGTTGTGTCCAAGTTATTATCCATTGTTTAGTGAATCAAATTAAGATGGGTTCTGACAAAACCGCTGAAGCAGGAAATTTCTAACACTTTTGCGGGGGTGAGGGTGAGGGAAGCCTTTAAGTATCTAGCTCAGTGATTCCCAACCTTTTTTGCTTGAGGGCCACAAATATCATTTTTACAACCCTGAAGGGCCACCAGTTTCTGCCAGCAGACCCCCTTCACTCCCTCCCTGCAGCCAGTTGGAATGAGTTTGGCAACGAGGCTGTCTCTTCACTGATCTCCCATCTCCTTGGCTGCAGCAGGGAAACCACATGCATCCTGTAGCCCTGTGTGCTCCGCCTGGGTCCCTAGGCAGTGGCTCCCTTCTGCAGCCAGGGGGATGGGAGATCAGTGCTCCCCTCCCTCTGGCTCCAGGAAAGACCCCAGTGCCTATGGACCTAGTTGGAGCGCTTTACCATGCTCCTTGCTACAGCCAGGGGGAGGGGAGCACTGATCTCTCGTCCCCTTGGCTGCGGCAAGGAGCTTGCACTGGTCTTTTAGTGTCACAGAAATGCTCTCCACATGGTCCTTAGGCAGAGGATCCCTTCTGCAGCCAGCAGGAGGGGAGCCTTGTGCCACTTTGAAAGCCCCCGCGGGCCACTTTTGGCCTCCAGGCCACAGGTTGGGAACCACTGAGCTAGCTCACCTCCAAGAGCTCAATCCTTTACCACTGAAAGCAATGGGAGTTATTTTGTTGAATTTATTGGGGTTGGATCAGGCCCTAGCTCAATAGATTGCTAAGATTTCTTTGCTATTTATTTGCTTCACTATGGAATAGGCCTGAGTCACTTCTGTAGAAATCTCTAAATTTGATAATTTACTATGCACTCACATGTACTGTAGGCATTGATATTTTGTAAACAGAAATCTAATAAATTGTTGCCTTTGATAGAGTGCTGAACAGTATTATAAATCTCATATTATGTGTTTACTTTCAATTTATATTGTTAGCACTGTTTATTGCCTTTTATTAAAGCTCATTAAGATGATTGGTTTAAGGTCCTATTATGAGATGAGAGATGAACACTAGTATGTAGAATGACCACAAAATAAACTAAGAGTGGTTGAAAGCTTCTATGCTCAAAAGTACTATATTTGTGTTTCCTGTGTGGGAGTATTTACTTGCAAAAGACAGGAAATTGATGATCAAACATACAATTAACTGGAAGGATTCTGTACGTTTTATTAGAACAAAAATATATTGCACAAAGACTCCAGTGGTTTTTTTACTTGGGTCTAGTATTTTTAAGTTGCTTGTATAAGTAAATTAACACTAGATGGTGTTGCAATATGTTATAATAAAAGTTGAATAAACTAACAGGCAAATTTAGCAAAGGAAAAAGCAATCAGCTTTGAATTTCGAGCTTTAGATTTCTGTGGAATCTTTTACGGAAACGGCTATTTCCTAATCTATATGAACAAATCTGTCCTTTCATTATAATTTATACCTGGCTTTTTCATAGAAATTTCAGGTATTGAAATTTAAATCCTTCCCTCTTACCTGCTATGTAACATAGGCCATAGGAAGTCACTCAGGAGTTCTTGCACCAGGCACAGCCTCTAAAAGAGCAAGAGCACATCTTTTAGCAAGACATCAAGTTTTGATTTACTGTTTAAATGCAGTATGCTATTACTTTAACTTTAACTAGTCCATATACCCCAGTCCCCAGGCTTCAAACTATGTGCTTCATGTAAGAAGCCCATGCCCATAAACGATCCTCACTAGAACTGCTTGAAATGCCTGGGTGAGACTCATGTTCAAGATAAGTGTAGGATCTGCAGAAACTTCAGCCCCACATTAAAAAGGACTGGGACATCAGGTTAAGAGCACTCCTCATGGAGTCTGATCTCAGACCAGACTCTGAGTCTGGCTGCTCAGACTCCATGCCCAGCACATTGGCATCAACTCAAAATGCCCCACCGGCACCAAGTTCATCCTGGCACCAGCCACCAGTGCTGAAGAAGTGGCACAAGAAGCTTCACACCAGAAGGGCTCTAAGAAGGACAAACAGGGAGTGGGGGATGAGCCAAGACCTGTGCAGAGCCACTCATTTTTCCTGGAACTCAGGCTAGCTACGGCCTTTCCCATCAGAGCTCCCAATCCAGCCTCTGACTCCTGGCAGTGGTAGGGGTACCTGGCACCTCATGGTGCCATCCAAGGCCTTTCAAGCAGCCTGAGACTTCCTTTCACTTCTTATGCTGCCCACTTCTCAGGAGGAAAGACCTCTGCGCTGAGAACCTATGCTGGGGCAGCTGGCCAAAAATGCATCCAGGGACAAGCCCATGATGGGGGCTCCACATAGATTCCCGATGTCTTGACCACTCTCCGACCCCTTGTCAGTCACCGACACCCCAGTAGCCGACACCAGGACTCCATTACTGGTCCCCAAAGCACTATTGCTGACAGCCGGAATCCCAGACCTAGCTGTGAGGGCTTCAGCAGCACCTTTAGAAGAGGCTACCCTGGCTGCAGAAGAACAGATGCCCATTCCACCCTTACCTGCCTCATCATTCTCACCTGATGAGACAATAGTGGCTCTTCTTCCATTGTCCTGCAGGACGACTTCAGACAGCATCTGAAGCTACTCAAGAGGGTAGCCGTGAATTTGGAGTAGGAGGTGGAGGAGCTGAAGGAGCCTGTTGTTGCACTCTTTGACATTTTGGCAGCAGCAGCTCCTTCTAGAGTGGCCCTTCCTATCCACAAGGGAGTTGTTAAGGCCTCCAGGCAAACCCTCTTTTCTCTGCCCCCCACCTTTAAAAGGGCTGAGAAAAATAATTGTCTGCCAAGGGGTTTGAATATCTGTAGTTTTGTCCATCCCCTGGGTCATTGGTGGTGTCAGCCATCAACGAAAGAGACAGGCAGGGGCAGTCAAACTTGACCCCCAAGAACAGACACGAAGAATCTTGACCTCTTCAGCAGAAAGATTTATTCAACTACTGGCCTCCAGCTCCACATATCGAACCAGCAGGCCCTGCTGTGGAGATAGGATTATAATATATGGTATTGCATGGCCAAATTCACCAACTTCTTGCCCCAGGAGTGTAAGCAGGAGTTTGTGGCTATTTTTTGGAGGAGGGTGAATCAGTGGCCCAAGCTTCCTTCCAGGCAGCCTCTAACATGGCCAACTCAGCAGCCAGAACAGTGGAGTCAGCGGTCCCTATGAGGAGGGCCTCATGGCTACAGATGTTCGGTGTATCTATGGGGGTCCAACAGTCCATCCAGGACCTCCCCTTCAATGGTGAGTGTTGTTCTCTGAGCAAACAGATGCCAGGCTGCACAGCCTAAAGGATTCAAAGGCTACACTCTGCTTCTTAGGCCTGTACACTCCATCTGTTTCCAGGAAGTGTTTCAGGCCCCAGCAACTGCAGTGGTTTATGGGCCAGTCCAGATATGATCCCTTCAAGAAGAAGAGGGGCTATAAGTGCTGTGAAGGTCAACCCCTTCCAGTGCTTCCCAGTTGGGCTCAAGCTGGTACCCACCAGGCAGCAGGCAGGCATTTTGATCAGTCTTCTCTCATGAGATCACAGTCAGATTCCTGAAAGGCTTGGAAAAGGCTCTTTCTGTAGGTCAGAGAACTGGTTTATCCTATGGGACCTCAACCTCGTTTTGTCCAGACTCACTGAGCCTCCTTTTGGGCCCAGGTTGTCCCGGTGCTTCTTCACTTGTCATGGAAAGTTACCTTTCTGGTGGCATTTACATCAGCAAGGCGAGTCTCCGAAATCAAGGCTTCAATGTCGGACCCTCCCTATATGGTGTTTTACAAAGATAAAGTTCAACCTTGCCCTAACCTACGTTTCTACCAAAGGTGGCTTTGTAGTTTCATGTCGGTCAGGATATCTTCTTGCTAGACTTCTTTCATTCAGGGAACTGGAATAAACTATACCAGAAAACAAACATACAAAACTGCCAGTGTAAGCTGTGTCTCCAAAGAAGGGTTTGTCAGAGCTGTACCAGCAAACTCTTTCTACTGCAGAATAGGCCAAAGACCCTGAAGTTCTCACGGTCCAGTTGATTCTGGAAGAATTTAAGAGAAAATGGATCTAGAGATCCTGGATTTAAGCCTTCTTCCTGGTAATTGAGGTGTGGCTTTCATGACTTCTCTTTTCACCTCCCTGTGTCATTGGCACCAATATGTATCATGATGACAGACTTCTTTGTACTTGAAGCCACATTGATATTTGAAATGTCAATTTAGGATTCAAGAAATACCTGAGAATATTCTTTAATGCAAAGTATAACCCTGGGACTAATACTTTTTGTGGTCAGCACTTTAATGTACTTTTATCATTGTTAAATCTCACAGCATACTCATGAAACAAATAGGAAATGGTAAGGTAACACTCATTTTGGACACTCTGCATAAACAGTGATTTGGCATGTAGAATAAAACTGAAGATGATTTTTCTCTTTGCATCTATTGTTGTGAACTAAGAAAACGTTTGTTTCTTCTCATACAAAAAAGAATTAGTTGATTTGTGAGAAAAGCTGCAAACTACTTGACCAACCACCCTGTGACAAATTCTTCTTCGTATTTGCAGGTGGAAATATGACTTTTGCAAATAGGTCTAGCGATTGTATTTAAATTTTAACAGCACATCTCAGCATTTTTTTTTAAAGACATGGTGATGCGGTATAACTGGGATGCTCATTATTGAAAGTTTTCTCATGTTTGGATTCAAAGGTGTTGTGGAGCACAGACTCAGGCACCTTTGAGAGATTGGTACCTATTCTGCTTCCAGTCATTTTACAGCCTTTGCAAGGAAGGGCAAAATTTTGCTCTTAATTTGAAGACAAGGAATATTTTTCTTTGCACAATGACTTCACCTGCACATTAGCCCTTGTTCAGTGATAATTTGTTCATGTGGGCTTTTATTTGTTTATTTGTTTTGCTAAGATTTCTTAATGAAGTACAGAAATACATGGAAGACGTTGGAAGGGAGGGAGACAGGCAAATACCCCCATGAGCAATCTACCAGTTATTTTAACCTTCCCAGGACCATACAGCTACTTCTTCATATGACTTAGCAGATGTAGGGCACATCTGTTCAGGGCCTGCTGCTGCATTGACCTTTGGATTATGACATCAAGAATGGCATTTGTACAATTAAAAATGTTATCACTCAGGGCAACCCCTGCTGCCCTCAGCCACCTTTTGGTAAATTGTGTTGTAGGAAAGGTTAAAAAAAAGTTGCTGGAACTGATTCTTTTGCTGAAACATCTAACAAGTATGTCAACTTTCTCTGATCTTGGCCACGGTAGACTATTGCTCTAGTTAACATCCTGTGCTTTAACTCACTGTCTAAGGTCCTCTTTCCTGCAGTGTGTTTTCTTCATCAGTTTGTATTTCTGCCAGTCAGTGTCACAAAGCACTTCCTGTTTCATCCCCACTTGACAAGGTTAAGCCATGTTGATGATCTGCAGTTGCGTGCAGCTTCATTTTTCATAGATTCTTTCTGATAACCATAACATGAACTCTGGAGTATGTGTTAGGAACTGAAAACAGGCCAAGTGTTTTGTATTAGAGTCTGTATTCCCACATTCACCAATTCTCCAAGGGATGAAAATCCACCAATGACTTGTATGAGAAAAAAGGATCAAGGCTAAAAACAATTTTCTCCCCTTTATTTTACATTAAACAAAAATAAAAGCATAATGAGCTTTTTTTCTCCTTTCACTTACATTGGTTTCACACTGGTAGAACTCCACTGAGTTGAACTGAACTACTGTTGATTTACACCCATCTAACTGGGAGGGTGCACAGGCCCAGTACTGCAGACATCTATGTCTTGAAGCAAATTTATACACAGTATTTCTGTTTTTGAAAACACATATTTATTTAGTCTTCCTATATTTACACATTTCTACAGACACTAGGATATCAGATTAACAGAATCTTTAACTTCTGAAAATAAATGATTTGTTACTATTTATACATGATTGTCTTTGACAATCATAATGACTGCTACAGAAGAGTGTGGTGCTAAACTGTTAATTTCAAAACTATAATAGATAAGCATAAGTGAAACAAGATTTAAAAATACAGCTGTAAATAACAAAGCTCTTTCTTATCTCCGGTTAGTATTTTATTTATAGTGGGTTTCTTTGTATTGCACTATACAGTCTTTGCTTCCGTTGACAAAAAAGGACATGAAACCACAATGGTTCTTTAAACACAGTGGAAAAACTATTTTTTGTGCATGCACTATTAATAGATGTCTGTTCCTAGAAAATGA
Organism: Mesoclemmys tuberculata; assembly: GCA_007922155.1. Classification (NCBI taxonomy): domain Eukaryota; kingdom Metazoa; phylum Chordata; order Testudines; family Chelidae; genus Mesoclemmys; species Mesoclemmys tuberculata. The sequence continues at coordinate 32,369,642 of ML675618.1, read as the reverse complement.
TCATTAGCTGTGTGTTTGTTCACCATAACTCAGAACCCTCTCTCAGAGCCACATTAGCAATTTTGCATCACTGGCTGTCAGGTGGATTTCCTGTGGCCCATTTTTACCTGTGCACACGGCCAGTTAGTGTATATTAGTAATTTCTATTAAAAATTAACAGCCACTATCATCCAGAAGCATAAATTAACATGTGTTTTGTAGGAATTTTGATTTTCTTGGCATGTATCCTATTGCCAGCAGAAGACTACTCCATGATGTTGAGAGTCAAAGAATTGAACATAATCAAGGGTGGTGCAATGCTATCACACTTCAGCTACTCCACCACCATCTAACTCTGGTACTTTATATCAGATCTTAGGCTGCTCTAGTTTATGCTAGGGTCAGGGCTAGCATAAAAGTGGCCCCCAGAATCAGGCAACTGTGACCATCTTTCCACTTCAACTATGTCTCAACCCACTTAAAGGGATTCTGCTGAGAATCTAGCCCAATATTTGAATAATATTAGGTTGCATATCATGGATACATAGAAAATTCCAATTATTACAATATATATTGCAATCAAAAGTGGTTTGAAAGTCCCATTTCTTTGTCATGTGGCAAACACACAAACTTATGTATCATGAACAAAGGGGCTGAAATGTATTTTTGCAAGCAGCCATAAATGCTTGTGATATAATATTTTGGATTTCTCAAAGAAGTTAGCATGAGCAGAGGCAAATGAGATATCTGGTTTTAGCAAAGTGAATGTTGTTTAAGCCATACATTGATGTTGTAGGATTAAAAAGTTACCACAGCCATAAATACAGTAAAAGCAAGAGTATCTGAGAGACTGGCATGCAGGGCTAAAATCTAAGTGTTGCAATAACATTTCAGGCTTTTCTTGTCAATCTTTTTGCCTGTCAGAGACAGTACTAAAAATTTTCTACATGTTCCAAACCTTTTTTAGAGAAGGACAAACCATCAGAAAGATTTAATTATTAGGGGAGATTTCTTCCACTGTATCTGTGCCTGTGGATTCAGGCCTGTTTCCATTACTGTCAATGGCAAAACTCCCATTGCTTACAAAAGCCCTGGCTGGGATGATTTAACTGAGGTTAGTCCTGCTTTGAGCAGGGGATTGGACTAGATGACCTCCTGAGGTCCCTTCCAACTGTAATCTTCTATGATTCTTGGCCATATCTCTCATTTAAACTAGCACCTATGATAAGTGTGTCTCGTTTCAGAGGCACTGACTATCAATACAGACGGTTAAGGTGCCTCAGTAGTTCAGTGCTTCAAAACCAGCTGTTCACCTGGAAAAGTGGCGCTTATCATTATTTGTTATTTGTGCAGTACCAACAGTATCATAGGCTCCTTAAGAGCAAGTTTCTTTCTGCCCTGAAGGATTTACAGCCTAAATAGATAATGCAGGAGAGAAAAGAGCAGAACAGAGTCACTTATTAGCAAACTCACCACTCTACTCACCGTGGGCTGCTCAGCAAAGTCATGGCAGGTGGTTGAAGTAAGAAAAACAGGTGGGCAAAGGGGTAGGAACTGAAGGAGAGCGAAGAGAATGAGACAGAGCCATTGCTGTGGCAGGTGAGAGGCAGGATGGAAGGTGACCAATAGCCAAAGGCAATAAAGTAAATGAGCGCGAAGCATCCGGAATCTAAAATCAGAGTTGGAGGAAGGAAGATACCAGGAGGCTGTGAAGGCACCTCCCAGCTGACTCACCCCATGTGGAGGGAGGAAGGGCTGCCACTGTGGCTGGTGGCTGAATTTGGCCCTTAGCACTTTATGGCAGCTGTATGCAGCAGACCACGGCCATCAGCTACAAAAAGGACATTATTACGAAACAAAGCACAGCCTACGAAAAGCTTTAAAATGCACAAGGTTTCAATGAAGCATAAAAACAATTAACAAATATAGCGATGATTACCAAGGTGTTCTCTGCTTTTGATTTCTATTTTTTAGGGGAGAAAAAAATGTATTAAAAGAAATCAAGTAATTTAGAGAAGCATTCTTTGTCAAAAAGAGACAGCATTTTGAAAGCAGCAGGAGACCAACTATCAAGGCAGCTGTCGGACAGCCATTGCTATGGTAATTGTAACACAGAACTTTCCTTCGGCGCATAAAGAACATTTTGGATATAAGTGTGCAGGTGACAATGTGGTGAACAGTTTGTGTTTTGGGGAAATTTTAAAAACCTTGAAATAATGGAGGATCTGCCCTCTTAAGGGACAATACAATCAAAGACCTTCCCCCACAACATGGAGCAAAAAGCATTCGGATGCTTAAACAAAAGGAAAGGGATGGGCAGGGAGTTTGTTTTATAAAAAGATTAGGCCCTGCTTTCTCAAATGATATGTGAAGGAGAGGCTGAATTTTTAAAAATACAACATTGCTGGGGCTGAACGGATCGATGCAGCGGGATCGACCTAGTGGGCTATGTGGGCTTCTGATCCTGGAAGTGCTTTCCAGTCGACACAATAAATCCAGCCCTTCCCCCAGCCCCTGAAAAGAGTAAGGCTGCATCAAGTGGAGGGCGTCTCCTGTTGATGCAGTGCAGTGGAGACACCGTGGTAGGACAATGTAAGTACATCAACAGGAGATACACAAGCTATGCACTGTAGCTTGTGTATCTCCTGTTGACCACCGGCAGCAGTGTAGACCAGGCCTCATAGAGGTTGAAAACTAGTGCTTGCTTCCTGACTGCTGCCCATTAACAAAGGTTCAGCTTATAGGGCATTACCATAGTCTCTGAGAGTCTCTCATCTTTAACGCATCTAACCTCATAACTCTCCAGTGAGGTAAGGACATATTATGCTCCTTCTTTTACACATGGGGAGCTGAGACACAGAGGGGCTAAGTGACTTGCCCAAGTTCATCCAGGAAGTTTGTGGCAGATCAGGAACTTGAACCCAGGCCTCAGCCACTAACTTAACCACTGAGTCATCCTTCCTCTCTATTTATAGTTCATAGTTTGTGTCTGTAGAAACAGGCCCAATAACAACTATTGAGGTTAGAAGACATTAACTAAGTTTTTATTTTAAATGTGGTTTATTTATAAATCTGGGGATCTATTAACATTATGGTGAACTCACAAATAGGTGATGCATTTATGACTGAGTCCTGAATGAGCAAATTTAACTCTGAAAAAGGACTCTTGGGACTCATCTTGTATGTCTTTAATGACTGCTCTTAAAAATGAACAGCATTTTAGGCCAGAAAGGGACCAGCAGATCATCTAGTCTGACCTCCTGAATATCACAAGCTATCAAAACCACGCAACTAACCCACACTAAATCCAACAAGTGAAATTACACCCAAGTATTACAGTTCTCCGGAGGCTACACTAAGGAGTATTGCTTTATCAAAGCTTTTAGTGTTTTTGGGGACTCTGGGAGGGTTTTTCGTCATTGTTAGGAAAATAATCAGAACTAGGCTAGTTTCAACTGTAACTCCCTAGGATGCTTGGGTAGAGGTTGCTACAGAAGTGGTGTTATTTAGTGATGGCTACTATATATGCAACCTTGAAACAGACTATTGGGATTTAAATCAAGTCAATTCTGCTGTTGATTAAATCTGTCTGAACTATTCCCTACAGAGACCATTCTTGTGAACCAGTATTGACTGCACAGTAAAAGGCTTTAAAATGAGGAAAGAGCTACCTTTTGGGTAAACATTGAATTCAATGATTAAGATAATTTTGAACCCAGCTGCTTTCACTGAGGTTTAGGATTCTTGAAACCATTGCAAGTGTGGCAGGTCATGCTCATTGGAAGAGTGGTCTAAAGTTAAAGCGAGAAAACAGTGGTTTCCATTGTAGATTTAAAAAAATAAATAAATTTAGAGATGATAAATATAGTGGAACACCTGCCCCATCTGCCCTTAGCTGAACCTGCCTAGCAGGGAAAGAAAGGCCTTCCCCAGGCTTGAACACTTCATATTTTTTTCTCTTCTCTATTAAACATGGATATAGTTAAAGGTTTTTGAGTTTCTCTACTTGGAATAAAAGTGAATTCTGATAATTAAATATCAACATACACTAGAAATAGAGAGAAAATGTATAATGTTTTAGTCTCTAATATAAATTAATCTTCATATGCTGATCAAACTGTAGGTTTAGTTAGGAGACCAGAATAAGACATAAACTGTCCTCTGACATTAAGCATCAGTTGCTGCTTTAGCTAGCAGACTATCGCATATAATGCACTGAGAAGCAGCATGGCCTAGTGAATAACTGGGCTTCACATCAGCATGGTCTAGTGGATGAATTGCAAGGAATCAAGAGAATCTGATTCTTTTCCTCACTCTACCACTGACCATGAGCAAATCACTTCATCTCTGTGTTGCTCTTTCCTTCTAGATTATAAATGCTTTGGTCAAGGAACTGTCTCTTCTTCTCCAACTAGTTCCCCATGTGATACTCCACATCAGATGCACATGCCCTCCATGTATCATTGATTGGAGATTTTTGTTAGCAGTGTCCATTTGGCCCATGCATGCACCCAACTTCTTTTATGCTATACCAAGGATGTGTAGGGCAGTGCAGTAGAACCGCCCTCAGTTCTTTCTCAACTGCTTTATGGCCTAAGACAGAGCTTTTGGCAATGTCCACCTTCTACTTTGCAGCTATAACTTCAAGTTCTGGTTTTGAAAGTTAGGGTTTTAGTTTACCTTCATTTAACTTGGTTTTATTTTGAGGGACTCTGGTCACTGGATTCTGAGCAAACACAGTGCCTTGTTGACCTTGGTATCTAGACCTTTGCTAGGTAAGAGCTCTGATGATTCTTTTAGAACTTCCAAAAAGAAGAATTCTCTTTTTCTTCACAGAGAACCTATCTCAAAGAAGCCTTGGTCACCATCAAAATCAACTGTTTCAGAGATCTCATGTCCCAAGGTACCGCTGAGGCTCCAGACATCTCCATTACCAGTAGCTCATCAAAATCCTTGAGGTCCTCAAAGACTTGTGGTGCTGCACATTCCTTGGTACTGACATCATTAATGATACTGTCTAAACATGACTGTTCCAGCAGATGTCTGAAACATCTTCAAAAAAAAGTCTTCATCATCCTCAGACTTTCCACTACCAACCCTGGACCTAGGCTGGTGACTTATTCTGCAGCACTGGTACTCAAACCAGCATCTGTGGTACCCACTCTACTGGATGAGCAAGGACCATCAACATCCTTGGAACCTATTCCACTTATTATGCAGCCCATTATGTTTCAAGCATAGATTCACTCAGTGACACAAGAATTTAGATTATCTAAGAACTTTTCTGTCTCTGATGAGCCCGAATCTCCATTACTAATGGGTACCAAAAACCCATTAGTACTTAAGTCTACAACATATCCTACACCTTATTCTTCTACAGTATTCCATTGCTTGCTGACATCATTGGCACCAGGCAAAGAACCATTCTCACCTCCAGTGTCTGCTCCTCTTCTAGACTACACAGAGGACTCTTCTTCAGACTGTCAGAGAACCACACGGGTTTCCTACATACCACCATAGGTATACTTTTCTAGGCACCTTTACTGAGAAAGAAGTTACATTTTCATGCCCTTTCCCACTGGAATGAGTAGTGCTAAATATCACCCCTTTTACCTTATGGTCCTCCTCAGTCTCTCTATTAGAATCCAGGGGCAGCCTATTGTCATCAGTTTTTGAGAGCACCATGCTCTGATGCTTTTCTGCTTCATCTCTCCATCCTCAACAGCTTCAATTCCAAGAGGAGACTTTTGAAGAGCAAGAGACTAGGATGGCTAAGGAGGTGATACTGCAAACTAAAATCTCATCTTCTACTAATGATTTTAAACAGTTTCATGATCTGTTGAAATGGATCGCTGAGTCACTCCAGAGCTCACTGAAGGAGGTATAAAAGTCATAACATATGCCCTTGAATATTCTCCATATGACTTCTGCTCAAGGAGCCTTGCCAGTAAATGGAGCATTACTGGATCCTGTTAAAAAAAAAATCTGGCAGACTCCAGAGACGGCACCATCTACATGTAAGAGGGCCTATAGAACACACTATATTCCCAATAAGAACTTTGAATTCTCATATTCAGACCCTTCTGTTAGCTCTTTAGCTGTGAAGGCTATGACCGTGGTAGACAATACCACACCATGTCTACCCCATGTGATAAAGACCCAAAAGCGCCTCAACCAATCCAGCTTTTTTGATACAAAAGGTACTTTTTTGCAACCCTCTAGCTCAGAATAGCTAATTATCAGGCTTTGAAGAAGAAATATAATAACACAAAGTACATCAGCTTAAACACTTTTATAGAACCTTTTCCCTGGAATACTGGGAGCAATTTCAAGCCATCATAACTGAAGGATCATCTCTTGGTGAGGACAGCATTTCAAACCTCCCTAGATGTAGCCAACTCAGTCCATCTCTACTATGGTCATTGTGGGTTGAACAACTTGGTTGCAGCTATAGGGGTTTCCAGGAGAAATCCAAAATACTATACAGGACCTCTCTTTTGATGGTCTGAAACTTGTAAATGAATTCATTGAAGAATCCTTACACACACTAAAGGATTCAAGGGCTACTCCCAGGTTTTATACATCTGCAAGTAAAAGAGAGTCTGTCCCAGATAGCACAGAGATCCCATCAATTCAATTCTTAAATTCTCATAAACCAGTTGATCCATCTAAAAAAAAGGCTAAGGTATCAGAAGAAGAGGCCTCCAGTACCACCTAGGTCTCCTCATTATCAAAGGATCAATTCTCATGGTCTTGTCGAGGATCAAGAACAACCGTATGGGCAATTTCAGCTGCTAGTTACCTCTCTATCTTTGGAGACCGCCTCTCATTTTCAACCTGCACAGGAGCAAATTACACCAGACAAAAAGTTTTAGAGGTCAGAACATCAGATACTCCATCCATTTTACCACCATCCACCCTTCCTACCCACCTTCTCCATTTTTCTTTAAGGGACCCCTCTCTTGAACATTTGCTGAGACAGGAAACCAAGTCTTTTCTATGCAGAGGGGCCATAGAACCAATTCCAGTCCAGTCCAGAGGGAAAGGATTTTATTCTAAATATTTTTCTAGTTCCACAAAGAATGAGGAATGGAAACCAATATTAGATCTCAGACTCCCAAACTCCTTCATGAGGTCACAAAAATTCAGGTTGGTAACTCTTGCAACTACAATTCCATCATTGGATTTTGGTGACTGGTTCACAGCACTCAACCTTCAGTTAACATTGTCATATCTCCTTTCAACACTCCCACAAGACGTTTTTCATTTTGTAGTCAGTCATGCTCAATTCCAGTATGGAGAGCTTTACTTTGTCCTCCCATCTGCCCCCAAATGATATTAACCAAAGTCCTTGCAGCAGTATCTGTGGTGAATAATAGTCGTCTCCTACCTTGATGACTGGCTGTTGAAGAGCAAGTTGTATATCGAAATCCTCGCTTCAAGACAGACCATCGTGTTCCTAGTAAGAAAATAAGAACTACCACACTGGGTCAGACCAAAGATCCACCAGCCCAATATCCTGTCTGTGGCAGGAACCAGTACCAGAGTTTCAGGGGGTTGCATACAGAATTGGGCTGTTGGAGTGATCCACTCCATCCTCTCCTCCTGACTTCCGACAGACAGAGGTTTAGAGTTGCCATGAGCATGGGGTTTCTTCATTGACTATCTTGGCTACTAGCTATCAATGGAGCTATCTTCTATGAATGTGTCTAGTTCTTTTTTGAACCCAGTTATACTTTTGACCATCACAGTAATATGACAGCAATGAGTTCCACAGGTTAGTTATGTAAGATGTACTTCCTCTTGTTATATTAAACCTGCTATCTATTCATTTTATTGGGTGACCCCTGATTTTTGTACTGTGGGAAAGAGTAAATTCTTGACTATTCACTTTTTCCACACCAATCCTGATTTTATAGGCCTCTATCATATCCCCCATTATTCATCGCTTTTCAAAGCTAAACAGCCATAAACATTTTAGTTTCTTCTCATGTGGAAGCTCTTCCATACCCTCAATCATCTTAGTTACCCTTATCTGAAACTTTTCCTGTTCCAGTATGTCCTTTTTGATATGAGGTGACCAAAACTGGACACTATTTAAAGTATTGGTGCACCATGGATTTATATAGTGGCATTGTGATATTTTCTGTCTTATTTTCCATCCCTTTCCTAATAGTTCATAAACAGTTTGTTAACATTCTGTTGTTTTTACCACTGCTGTACACTGAGCTGAAGTTTTCAGAGAACTATCCATGGTGATTCCAAGATCTTTTTGAGTGATATCAGCTCTCTTAGAACCCATCATTATGTATGTGAAATTAGCATTATTTTTTTTAGTGTTGCCCAGTTTTGTGAGATCCCCCTTTAACTCTTCACAGTTAGCTTTGGATTTAACAATATTGAACAATTTTACAATTTAGCAATTCAACTCAATATAGAAAAGTCTGTTCTAACTCTAGTTCAACAGATGGACTTTAAAGGGACTTCTTTGGATGCCACAACATCCAGAGTTTACCTTTATGTGGACAGATTTACAACACTGACAAATCTTATTACCGAGATTCAAATACGTCCCCAAACTACAGAAAGCAATTGTCTCCATGTGGTGGGTCACATGGCAATTGGAATTTTCATGACACAAACTACCAAGCTACATCTTCATTGTCTTCAGGATTGGCTCAGAACAGCTTTTATCCCAAATAAACACGATTTAGATTAATTCATGTCTGTCCCCCATCAGGTGTTAGATTCTCTCAATGGAATTAGGATCCATCCAAGTCCATGCCAAAGTCTCTTTCATCCAGCCTGCACCTACAATTCCTATAACTTCAGATGTATTGCTCATGAGGTGGGGAGTTCATCTGGGGTCACATACTATTTAAGGCAAATGGCTGCCTCAAGAGTGACTCCTTCATATTGATCTCCTTGAATTGTGAACAATCAGAAATGCCTGCATTCGTTATCTTCCATTAATCCGGGGGCAATCCATCAAAATCATGACAGACAACACGGCCTGTAAGTTCTACACAAATCATCAGAGAGAGGCAAAATTCACTTCCATGTGTGCCAAAGCAGTAAAGCTGTGGAACTGGTATGTAGCCAATCACATTCTCATTTCAGCCTCTTAACGTCCAGGCATTCAGATTATCAAGGCCAGTGATTTGAGCAGACATTCTCTGGATAGCTCTCTGGACAAGTGGGAGTTGAACCCTCAAGTCCTCGACATATTCCTGACTTGGGGGTTTCATTGAGTGGACCTTTTCATGACTGCCATCAACAGGAAAAGCAAAGGATTCTGTTTGTTTGAGAGGAGATCACGGTCCTCAATCCTTGAAAGATACCTTTCTCATCCCTTGGACCACGGGCCTTCTTTATGCATATCCCCTGACACCATTGATTTTGTTTTGAACAGGATCAACCATGACAGAGCCAAGGTCATCACAGTGGTACCAGCTTGGCTGAGGCAGGTCTTACACAATTTGCCTTTCTGCTTGACCGGCAAAGGCAATTTGCCTTTCTGCTTTCTGGCAAAGCAGCTACTGACCATTCCCCATCTGCTGTGCCAGGATTCCAGCTGGTCTCTTCACCCCAACGTGGCCATCCTCTGAGCATGGCTCCTTAATGGTCCTTGGAAATAGAGGATTCCTATTCACCAGAAGTAAACAAATGTATTAAACACAGAAAGAAGAAACACATTCTGTGTTTAAAAAAATTTGTTTTACTTCTGATGAATAAGAGAGAATTTAAAGAAGTCATGTCTATGAGTTCAGGGAAAGTTCACTTGGTGGCTTTTACTGCCTTTCATTCTCCTAAACAGGCATTTTCCATTTTTGCTCATCCCACAATGGCCAGGTTAATCAAGTGTTTGGGTAACCTTTTTCCACAAATTAGAGAGCTTACTTCTATATGGGATCTGAACTTGGTCCTTAATGGTCTTCTCAAACCTCCCTTTGAGCCATTAGCTATGTACTTTCTGATGCATTTATCTGAGCAAACAACATTTTTAGTGGCAATCAACTCTGTCTGCAATGAATCAGATCTGGTGATCCAGTGAGAAACTGTCTTGTATTAGTCTTGTTCTATGCATGCCACGTCCACCAGCAGGGTTCTGTCCATAGATCTATAGAAATGTATGACCTTAGTGTCATAAAGGGACACTTACTACTTCACTTAAGTATTTTATCATATTGGATCTCTTACAATCTGAAAGAATGAAAGTTGACTACTACAAAGTAAAAAGAATCCTATATCTTCCCAATTTTTAAATAGGCCAGTGCTTGAGATCATTACTCACTTCAAGTAAAAGTGCTATTGGTCTTGGAGTGGGAGAATTGCCAGAGGAAGGATTGAGTGAGGGGTGGAAGACAAGGCCCTTGAATTTTACATTACACTTGCTTTGTTTAATAAAATGGGATGGTTTACATTTGTTGTACTTTAATTAAAGCTGTGTGAAATTAAGGGTATTTTTCATGAAAAATATCTTTCTTCCTTAATAAAAGGTTTTATGCCTCCTGACATTCTGCTTTTTTTGTGATATTACAGGGCAGTGGCTGTTCAAGTTAAAAAGTCACTTTTATTTATTTTATTATTTATTTATGCAAAATGTGCTTGTGAAATGGGCTAAAAGCTGCAGAATTGGCAAGCAGAACTAGGATATAAACAACCTTTGACACCTCTTTTTGAAGAGGAGAGGGAGAGTAACATCATGTGTGTACACACAAAGCTGACTGTAGATGAGCTAAGGGGGATACTTTTACCTCGAATTAGGTATATATAATTATAAATGCATTGTATGAAGGCCAGAAGTGAGCCCTGAGACATGCGTAGGAATACAGCAACAGTCATATGATACAAGAACCTTCCGAGAAAGTGGAGGTTGATCTTTTCTTTCTTTAGGATGTGTAGAACATTCTTTCGTGAAGCCTACATAATGAATACAATTCAATTCCAGTAAAAATAGAGAGGCATATGAAAGAACACTGAATGCTGTAAATTTTCTTTGTCGTGTGACCTTGACACGTTTCATTATTTTAAACCCTTAATTGTACCATTTAAAACCTTTTGTAAGCATTCATTTCTCTTGAGGAATAGTTATGGTTTTTACACAAAACTCATGTATAGACCGTTATGCAATTATTGAGGAAATCCTGTGAAATACTATATTAGAGAATCATTATATGGGTTAATTATGGTATAATGACTATGGCATTGTATGTACATGCTAGTTTTCTGTTCCTTCATAACTTTTATGCTTTTCATAATTACCAGTAGGAAAATGTAGTTCTGTGGAGTTAATAAAGGAAATATAGCAACACAGAGCCCCAAAACTGTACTGCTTCATTTACCCCAATAATTTACCCAATTATTATTTAGTATTATATTATGGTAGCATCTTTAGGGCCCAGTCAGTATCAAAGACCTATTGTTTTGGATGCTATAAAAATATTTCAGTAGTGTTTTAGTGCTAATTTCGTAATTTAGGAGCATTCACCGCATCATAAAACTATTAGTCCTTGTGACTATGGATGATGCAGAAAAACTTTATCCCTCATTGAAGTCAGAGTGCTCAGCAGTTAAGAATAATCTGAAAGACAGCCAAGCCTTTTCTACTTCCCCACTATTGGAGTAGCTCAGATGTACCCTACATGGCTAATCTGTCTGAAGATCCAGCCCACTCTACTCCACAGACCCTAAGATTTACACATCTGATGGTAAATTTATATTGGAACCCTGCTTTCTGGTCTATCCCTCTAAAACTGGATACCTTCCAGCCTCCTAACAATTTGTAGGGAGCCAGGGGGAAAGTCAGGAAGGAGAGTTCTGACCTGCCCTTCTTTCTAGTCTAGATGCTGGGGACCTAACCAACAAATAATAGGAAAACAAAACAAGTTTGTTAACGAACTCTGGCTTGTTCTTTTAAGACCTTTTCCTTGTCTTCAGTGACAGATTGCCCTTTCACATGCCCTTTATGGTTAGAACATGCTTCCTGAACTCTTTTGCAAATCTCCTTCCCTCTCCTTATTTAAATTCCTCATCAAATTCCACTTTTGCAATAACATCTACATAAAACAAGCCAGCAATGGTGAAAGTCAGAACATGTTTTTTTCCCCTCATAGAAAACTTCATTTTCAATGAAAAACTAAAAAGTGGTGGTTGAAAACTGTTGGATTAAAACAGAAAATTTTTTATTCCGAAATGCAGTGCTAACTCACACAAATTAGTTTGAGGATTTCATGTCCACCTTCTCTATGGGGTGAGTTTCTTTGCCAAGCAATATATTCCATGATGCATCATAATCCTCTCTCTTGCTGAGCCAATGCATGCATCATGGCAGTCCCTGGCTGTGATGAATCATGGGAAACATAGTCCAGTTGGGGCCCCAGTCTATAGAGAAGAATGGGGGCATGAAGCACCCAAATTACAGCTCCTATGATGCACTGTGGCAGCATTTCTGAACAGTTTTTTTAGTTTCCAGCCAAACCAGAAAACTCTGATTTTCAGGAATTTGGCTATTCAATTGAAAATCAAAAATTTCTGTGCCAGCAGATGCTTTTTGCAAAAAATTGCAGTTAGTTGAAATTCTCCCATCTCCTCAATTTTTTTCCACTGCCTCCGCCTTACTGTCCTGTTTTCCCCTTGTTATATCATGTCTAATTTAGGGTCAGATTATTTTACCTTAATTTGGGCAGTATAGTGTCTCGTTCTGCCATTAGTCCCATTGAATATATGCAAAGTAAGATATTAGTTAAAAGGAGGCAGAATCTGACCCTTAGTTTATGAACTCCTTGGGGCAGAGTTCATGCTTTCTCTCTTATAATTAGCAAAGTGTCTCAAGTCATCTCTCTCCTCCTTCTCAGCTCAACTAAGAGATATCATGCTTTAATTTTTTTCTCTTATTAAAGCTCTTGTGTGATCCCCACTCTTTCTTATGGTCCTCTGTTTTCTAATCTCTTCCATGCTATTGCAGTAGTGCTGAGTGATGATGATGAAACAACACCAAGGCATTACATGCTCCGATATTATCCTTAGAAATGCTACCTTGAATAGACTGGACCATGATGTTCATTTGAGGAATGTCCCTGGTGAAAGCAGATATTTTAGAGGGCAACTGCCAGCAATGAGTGATTCACTTCCATGTTTAAAATAATCAACATCTTCCTCTTCCACAGTAGTTTTGTTTTATACGTGCTTTAGATTAGTCAATAGCAGCTATATTTGATCAGACTCCTGTATTCAGCTGAATTATATCAGGCTAGGATTCTATTTTATAGCCTCCTCTTTTTTGTGAATATAAATATTTTAGCATTAGAATTTTCTAAATTACTTTACTGAGATTGACAAGCGTGAGAATTTTGCTACCACGCAGAATGAATAAGTGTATTTCCTACAAGGCTCATAGTATTTTAATTCCCATTTAAGTCATCAAATTGGAAATGTGATATGTTCAGTTAATCTTCAACAGGCAATTTCTACTTATATGATAGATCTACTTATATCTTGTGATGAATTACTTCAGTGTTTGGCAAATATTAAATAACATTTTTTGTTGACATGGAAGTGTGACCTGCAGGTTGCAGCTGGTTCCAGTGCTCGTTATTGTTCATGTCCAGTCTGTCTGTCTCTTCTTCTCTCTATTTTCCCTTTTTCAAAGCACAGCTGGCTTACATCTGTCTCAGGCAATGGAAGGACATTTCCGAGCTGGAAATTAAGGAAAGGATCCGGTGCTGATGGTTTTAGATGCCAATCTAGCGAGTAGCTTTTGGCTCCTGCTGAGTACAGTATGTCTCTGCGCTTTGACCATTTATCTCACTTTACATACTTGAGCTGGAAAAAAATAGTTTGTGCAAACACTCAGCTCATTCCCTCACACCTCTTCCTCCGCACCCTCTTGTTATCAAGTATTTCAGCAGCACTAAAATGCGTCAAAGACGATGAATGAAGTTGTCTAATTTTGAGATATTAACAGGGGATTATGTAATGATGTAAAATGTCAGATTCTGAAATGATCATTGGCTCATGATTATGGGAACGGACAGTAAAACTCTCCCAACCACAATGAGCAATGCCAGACTAAATTACAGTTAATTGCTTTAGGCCCAAATTTTCAAATGCCTAAAGTTAGGCATCTAAAGCCAAACTTGGGCATTTGAGTAAATGAACTCATTTTTCAGAGGTGCTGAGTTTACAGTGCTTCAGATCAGCTGGTGATAGGCTCATTTGGGAGTGGAGAGGGGTGGAAATATCAGGCCATATGTTCAGATGTCTAAATATGGATTTAGGTTACTAACTTAACGCACCCAAATTTGAACATGTTGACCTTCAAACTATCTGGGGCTAAAGGAGAATATCTCCAGTTTTTAAGCTGCAGGATAAAAGTGAACTATATATTCCAGGATTTTATTGCTGGGTGTAGAAGAAGGAAAAAGCAGAATTAACAATGGCGAGGCAATATCACCCCACCAAATTCATTCTGTTTTTCTTGGTCTATCCAGCAACTAGCAGATACTTCTATAGAGGAAGCACATCCTCCTTTCATTGGTTCAGTAGAATGTCAGGGATTTTTTAATCAGACTACACCGAGGTTGAAGAAGATCTACTATAATAAATGCTGTTACTGTTTGCTCTACCTTTTTTATTAAATTTAAAATTGTTTCTTAACATTCCTTTGGCATAAAGAGGCCTTGTTTGTCTGCCCAGCCATATAAAACAAAAGTAATCTTGGCTGTTTAATTTCTATGATATAGTTGCTTATGCATTCTTCTAATTTTCAGTCTCTCCCATGCCCTTTGTTAAAGTTGCTTTAGGTTTAACCGGTTGCTACTCTCCATTACAGTCTTCATTTCTTCTCCCTCTGCCATTGCAGTTACTTGGTAAAAAAGTTTGTTTATACAAGAAGGAATGCTATCTTCCTGCCCTGGGCATTTTCGCTCACCTATTGGTCAAAACTGTTCTCATCCACCTGCTTCTCAGACTCCATGGAGACTGCATATAAAGCTAAAATGAGGTGACAAAAACATCATAAAAAGGTCTGTTTGCTTCAGGTCAGATATTGAGGAACTCCTGATATGTAGCCACCAGGTAAGTGGAAGTAAACATCCTTCTAACTATAACAGGATAAAGAAAGCTCACAATAATGTCTCCTGTTTCTTATCTTTAGTCTTCAATGAGGTGTCACCAGATGTCAGGAACTGGATTGAGCTTCACTCCCTGCCGCCTGCCCCACCCGCCTTTTTCATTGGCCAATTATAACAGCTCTGTATCAACTGAGTTCAGGTGTGTACCATTTGTAATGTTTGACAGATGAAATGCCCATTTATAATTTCTTCAATCAATGCTTTCTTTCTCTTTGACTGTAGATATAGTCAAAACAACTGCTATGTTTTGCAGAAGTTATGGGAAGTGAGGCAGCCTACTTAAACCACACGCCCCTTCCAGCTGATGTTCAGATATGCATGTAAATAGTGTGACATACTATTTGTAAATATAAAGAAAGAATGGTGAAAGAATCTAGTCTGCCCGTGTCTATTTTACCCCACACAAGGGCATAGATTTCAGGTAGGACTGCACTGAAGACTTTGCGAGGGAAGGAATAGTTCAGCTCATATCAAGCACTAAAATAGAAGAAAGCCACTTCGCGAATTAACTATTTGCAGATTTACAGGAAACATTTGGGAATAATTTCATTAATATTCTTTGCTCTGTGATGCTGCAGGTTGAACAATAGAGGGGGAATTATTTGAATAATAATGGAAAAAATTCATTAAACAACTACTTCTATCCATTATTCAGACAGGTCTATTTCCTATTTAGCCTATAGAAAAGCTCTCTAAGGCCCTGATCCTATAACTGGATACACGTGCGTGAGTCCAGGCAGACCCTCACTGTAGTCAATTGGGCTCCAGGCAAGTGCAAGGGTCTGTCCATGTGGGATTCAATTGCAGGGTCAAGCCTTAGCCTCCCTCAGTCTCTGAGCAAGTGGGATGGTTTGTTTCATGATATACATGTGGGACTTTTGCAGAGAAGACTCACGGCGTGTCTACACTGCCATGGTGGCAGACATCAGTGCAGTGGCGTCAATTGAGGGGGCCTGTGTAGACCTGTTCAGTTGATAGGAGAACGCTCTCCTGTTGACTGAATTAGTACACCTCCCTGAAAGGTGGAAGGCAGCGTTCATGGAAAAGTGTCTTCTGTCAACGTAGCATCCTGAAGACACCGCATTGCATACAGATAAGTACGTTAGTACGCTAGTTACTTCATGTTGACCCAGCGTGGCAGTGTAGACCAGACCTGACGCTCAGTTTAATGAAGTGTTGAGGGCAATATAAATAAAAAGTTAGTATTTGTATCTTATGTCTACTCCAGTTGCATACAGGTTCCAAGTAAAATTGTCCATAACTAAAAAAGGGTACTGTATGATACAGCCCACGCAAACCTGGTAAAATGACATCAGCCATCCTTTGAAATGATCAATCAGGGAGAATTTCACAGACATGCTGATATCTACTTCCAACTGCCACTGAGACATTATCTATAGCATATAGTCTTACAGCTGACTTTCAACCTATTCTGGCTGAAGTATTGCAGTGCATCTATTTTGAATATTTTGAACCCCCTGCCAGAAAGATTAAAAATACGTCTCCTCTCCAAGGAGTGAAAATAAGAATTAAAGCACTGTAAACCAACAAATAAGGAGTGAGAAGAGACTTTGAGAAACTACTTACTTTGTAGGTTCTTTGAGGCAGGGACCACCTTTTTGTTCTGTGTTTGTACAGAGCCTAGCACAGTGAGGCCTTGTCCTGACAAGGGCTCCTCAGTGCTCTGATAATATAAATAATTAATAATAATTACTAATATTGTTACAGAAGTGCATGATCAGGAGAGATGCTTGCCGTTTCATGCCCTGATCCCCGAATTTGTGTCCGTGTGTTCATTTATATCTGTGCACAGTGGGTGTAAAACACTACTATTCTGACTTGGTAGCAACATCAATCCACTTTACTACACGGGGTGCACGGCAGAGGCAAATCGGGCCCAAAGAGGGAATCAAGGACAATTGAATTGGTAGAGTGTAATGCATGTAGATAAGAACAGGGGCACTTATGAGCAAGGGATATGAGTTTCCTCTTGCTTGCATCTTTGTAAATTCATTGAAGTCAGTGGAGGTACAACAGCATAAGTAGGAGGAGAATCAAGTCCAATATGTCTGCAAGGACAGAGCTGTGGGGAGTCTTAAAGAAGTGAATGATGAATCTGAACGTGTTGCAGGAGTCTGGAATCCAGTGCAGGGATTCAAATTGTGGGAATGCTGCTGACATGGCTGGAGAAACTGATGGGGAAGATAGACTTTTGTGGTACAATGCAGGAATTGGTGTGACCAGAGAAAGGAAGTTGGTAGTATCAAGGTGTAACCCTTCTGCCAGATAGAGTCGGCAGCAGCCAGGGCGGGGTTCAGTTACCTGGGAAATCACACGCTATCCCCTGGGCGCCCCAAGGGCAATACTTCCCCTCTCGCAAGCACAGAAACTGAGTGTAGAACTTTTAATAACAGAAGAGAAGTAACACAACACTGGTTTGGGGCACAGCGCAAACAGAATTCATGACCTCAATGAGCCAAACCCATCCCAGAGTACAAAGGTGTGTCCTTGGCCTCTCCCTTCCTTCTTTTCCCCGTCCTGACCGTTGAAGTTGCAGTGTCCAGCTCTCAGTTATGGCTCTGTCCATCCCCTATGCAGGCTCCGGTCTGACACTGACTCAACGAGGCCCCTCTGCTGCTGTCTCCTACCACCTCCAGGCCTTGCTGAGTCCCCGACCGCAGACCACTCCTGGCTGGCACCGACCGAGCTGGGCTCCCACTGACCGCTGGTGCCGACTAACTCAGCTTTGTCAGCTGTCAGGCAAGGTTTCCCAGGCTCTCTAATAGTTCAGCTCTTAGTGACTTTCAGCTTGTATTGATTCAGCTCTTAGTGACTTTCAGCTCATGGGTAAACCTTCTGCTGACACAGAAGCAATGGCCCTGTTTTCAGGAAACCAAAAGGCTCCAAGAGGAGTTGTTAATGCTACTTTTTAACAGTGGGAGAAGATCATCACTCCATGCTTGGGAGCAGCCCTTTCCCAGGGCTGGTGCAATCCCAATAGGCGATTCCTCATATCTTCCCCCCCTTTACAATGCTGAAACATCTGTCTGCCACCCTCATGGCACTCTATTTAGTTTAGGGTAAAGTATTTTATCATAACAGGCTAAGCACAGTTTTGCTGACATCTGTTCATACAGTTGAAGGACAACATTTCATTACCCCAGCAGTTAACACAAAAGTGGTTTGTAGCCCCAAACCAGCCATGCTAACCATTTCCCATTATGCTCAGCACCTAGGTGTGCTTACCCATATATTATGCTAAACACTTAATTGTACTCATGCAAACAAAGTGCCCCCCTCCTTTCAGCTGACTGAGCAGGAGAGAGCACCACTCAGACTGTCTGAGCAGGGGGAAGTTCCACTAAAACCTTCCTTACAAAGGTAGGAAAAGATCAGGATATGGACCAGGATTTGGTGGTAGGGATTGTGATATAGCAAGGGCACAGGCAGTAAGAGAGTGATAGGAGGGCGATTATGTAACCCCCAGAATGATTGAGGCTTTATACCCTGCAGACTAGCCAGAGACTTTAGAGGACAATTAGGAACAGCTGAGGCCAATTAAGGCCCAGCCAGGCCTCTGATAAAAACCCTCTGCTCCAGAGACACAGAGCACAAGCTGGAGGAGTAGATGTGCTGTGCTGTGCAAGGAGCAGAGCGGAGCGCGGAGTGTGTGGAGGAGCAGACAGGAGTGCTGTGGAAGGTACTGGGCTCAAGAGGCCAGAAGGACAGAGGGGGGAAGGTAGCAGCTGTGAGTACGGTGCCAACAGCACATAACTGCTGCTCATAGGGCCCCTGGGTTGGGCCCCTGGGTTGGGACCCGGAAGAGCAGGTCCTTACCCCCCCCTCCCTGGGGAGACAGGGTAACAGGTGATCTCCCGGCCTCCTACGTGAGGCAAAAGTGCGAGACCCACTAGGGTGAAGCCGGCTGTTTGCCACAGGATGGAAAATATGAACTATGGAGATATCACAGAGGAAGAGCCAGCTGGATTTAGCAACCAAAAGCAGGGACTCAAGTCTGATATGAAGCTTGTGAGCCTGCTTGGTAGTTCAGTGTTACATGAGAGAGAGTGTCTGGGGGAATATTTAATAAAATAAGCTGTCCCTGAGAGAGACACTCATCTTCCACAAGAGGATTTAAAGCTATTTCAGAAGCCAATTCCAATTCAATAATGAGTTGGGTTAATTGGCAACTGTCTTGTGAGATAGCACTGTCTTAAAACCTGAACGCCCTAAAGACAATGGCAGCTTTGCCAGTGAGACTAAAATTAAGCCATTAAGTAGCAGCATTTGAACAATTGTTTTTAAGAACTGAAGTCCCATTGAAGTAATGAAGTGTGAAAATAAGGTGCAAAAGCTGTCAAATTCTTACCCTTTGTATTGCCCTGCCTCTGGGATGGGGGATTGGGGGGGGGGGTGGCCCTCAGGGCCAGCAGGATTGCAACATTTTTTTTGGTGTGTACAATGAAAAAATGAGTAAAAATCTAATATTCTGAGTATTCCTCTTCACGTTCTCCTCAGTCATAGACTCTGTGTATTCACTCCTTTCTAATCTCACTCTTCCTGCAGTACAGTGCACATATCTTCACTCTCACTTTCCTCTTGCCCTCTCCTCATTCACTATTTCTACCTGTTGCTCATTCACATGCTTTCTTCTCACTCTGACTCCCATTCTTTTCTTTCCTAAAATGGAAAGAATCCATTCAGGAGTCCAAAGCTTCCTGACCACTTGGAAATAGTAACAATATTTAGCTGATTTTAAAACGAGTTGAGATGAGAGACTGATTTTTTTCTTCATGGAAATGACTTGTTTGTAACAGCCACCACGTTTTTTTGAACCTCCAATGGGTACACCCCAATCCTGAGCCCCTCTGAAAGCATAGTATCCAGTCCTGAACCACTAGACACTCACAGAAATTACCTGATAAACTGTCCCCAAATAGACAGTATATACACAGCTTGACTGGTACAACTCAGGATTGAGTCCTTTATAATTTTACAGTGCTGAAATATATTGATAGTGAATCAATCATAAATTTATTATCAAAGCTTAAGTTTGAAGAGAGAAGTGGAAACAGAAATGGTAACACTTATAAAACAAAACATAAAATCACAACCCTAACTTTACACTGATGAATGGTTACAATTCCTTTTTCACAAAGTAGCTTTTCTCCCAAGGATTCAGTCTTGGAGGGAGCTGCCTCCATGAAAACTTCGATCCAAGTTTTCATGATTCTCCCACTCCTTTTCTTTTCCTGTAGTGTGAAGCAAGTGGATTTGAACAGTGTTTTAAAAAATCAAAAAAACAGTGAGGGGTGATGAAATATGGTTTTCTTTTGTTTCATATCTTCATTTATATGAGCTCTGTAAAGGGGCAGAATATCTTGACAGTATGTTAGGCATTCTGAAGGACTAGGTAGAGAGCTCTGGAACTAGTCAATGGTCAATAACTCAATAATTTCGCTAAGATTTTCCATTCATCTAAGCTCCCACTAGAAAAAGAGGTTTCTTATGGCAGTACCTCACAAGTCAAGCAGAGTGAACAGTGCTCCACATCTGGATGGAAAAAAAGAAAAGCCAGGGTGTTGGTGTTAGTGCTTCCATAACTGTGTCTCCTCCCCGTGAGGTAGTACTGAAATAATGCTTCAACATAATGTTAGAGTTGGCCCTATGCTGCTACAGGGTGCTATCTTTTATGATGAGGTATAAAGCTGAGGTCTTGCTCCCTTGTAATCGTTCAAGATTTTTTGGCACTTCTGGGACAGAGAGAACTTAACAGTGTTATATAGGCCAAATTCTAATTTGGATAGTGTATTCTTGCCTAACTAAATTCCCATTCAGCTGAATATGGCATAGTAGAAGCTCATCTAGCCTACATTCCCATAAGGTTCCCTGAAGTTAATGGAGTTGACTTCAGTGGAATGATGGCAATTTATACCAACTGAGGATCTGCCCCAGGATTCCTAAAGAAGTTATATACTGATGTTATTAAAATTGTGAGTTATGTTCCACTGCTCGGGTAACTCTTTCAGTGTTAGGTCAAATAAGAGAGAGTGATATAGAGGAATCTGGTTTTCTTATGAGGGTAAATGATGGCAGACCGAGACCTGCAAGTTTTAAATGACTTTGTGATGATACGTAGTATAAGGCTGTAATTTACTATGACTGTGCACTTCTTGTTTTTTGGTTTTGTTTTTTTTAGTTATTTTACATAAATGCAGGATTTAAATTACTACTTTGTCCAATATTTTCATATGAATTTGTGAATATGAAGTATAGGACTTCTGGTGGTCAGGAATTACATGGCTGAAATAGGTATATTTGCCCTGATTTTGTCCTTTTTAACTCTATATGTAAAAGTGTTAGTGGAAATAGTCAAAAATTCCATTCTAGGGTTAATTCTTGAGAAAGTGGAATAAATGCATTAAAAGCAAGTGGGAGAAACATAATTCTAAATTTACATAATCCTACAATGCATCATAATTACGTTTTTATTTCCATTCCCCACAGTTTACTTAGCAAATATCTAGTAAGGAAACAGGGCTATCAAAGAACAGGGGATCTGTACAGCAAATCAGCCAAACCATACATAACTATATTATGTTGTTATCCTATCTTAAATGATTACCTATTAAAGGAATAAACTTCTCAATCATTGCACTTCTCTTTCCCCACTAAGGAAGCTACAATAATAATTAGCTGAGTTGATAATAGAAAGGAGCTGTTAGAGTAAATCTTTTTAATTTACACCAAACCACAACAGATGTGTTAACCCAATGGGGCTCCTTAGAAGAAACCGTTGTTTACACACAAGATTGTCCATTACATTTTTTTCCCGCTGTTTTAAGTGATAGCGATATAAGCAGATGCAAACAGCAGGTGTCTCACACATTACAACATTCAGGCCAGAAAACAAGTCTCTGAATGTTGCAATATCATTCAGGACATGAATCTGACAAAAGTCTTTTTGACAGTCATGAAAGAACATTTAAGAGAAAATAGAAACTAAAATGTGACTTCCTCTTTCACTAGTTAAACAGGCTTATTTCATTTTACTGCTATAGATAAGACTGGCATCTTTTGAGAGACTGAGTTACAAATAGTAAGAAGTTTCAAATTACAAATGCCATCTTCAAGAAGGATGCTAGCAAGTTCTCTGGCAGGTTAAAAAAAAAAAGGGCGGGGGGAACGGGGAGTACTTGTTAGAGGTGAACTTGGGCAGCTGAGTTTTATTTTTGAAAAACGTCTGCCGTATCAATCATTGTCATGACTTTCCCTGTGGAGTGACAAAAGTAAAATCACTGGTTTTAATTTTTGATTAGTGTTTTAGAGAAATATGGAATTGTAATATTTCTGCTGCTCCCTTAGGATATCAAGTTAAATAAAAGCCTCTTTTCTCCCTTTTAATAATTCTTCCCCCACACCTAGGACTATAAGAGAATAAATTAACATACAAAGCCTGGACTGAATGCTACCAATCTCCATACCATACAAGACCACACTGTAAACCAGCTTCCATCATTGTCAAACCACCCAAAGGAGCACGGAGTTAGCAGGTTCCTTGGTACTGCCAAGGTTGCCTTTGTATTTGCCACAGGTGCTGGTGAAAAGTCATGGGCAAGTAGGGGTAGATATAAGAATAAAAGCCCAATGAGCAAGTGAACTGGAAGTACGGGTGGTGGGTGAAATAATGGTTGGGTCTTCATGGGACATCCTTTCACTCCCCACAATTTGGATCAAGCTCAAGATGAAGATACTCCCACATTTCAGAGCCATCTGTGTACATATATACCGATGTAGTGATTAAACTGAGAGAAGTTAAAGTCAAGTGTTTTGAGCTGTTCAAAATACCAGGCATGTACTATTGCATATATTGTTCTTTAAAATGTACATGGGGGGAGGATTACTCCCTTACCCAGTGATTTCATCTAATTTTGTGAACACTCAAAGATAGGGTGCTGAATCTGTACATAAACGCAGACATTTCTGTGTTGCTTTCATTTGCAGGCACAGCTTCAGCTAACCTTCCACTTTACCAAATAACATTTTAAATTCATCTCTTTCATTTCCGTTTCTCTTTGCCTTTGTTTCCACCTTAGTTTTTCTCTCTTCTCGAAGTTGTGTGCTCCCTCTTCCCCATGGTTTTTCGTGAGAACGCATCCTTCTCCTCAGTCTATGCTGCTGCTTCTTTGCACCTTAACCGTGTCAATCGAGCTGTCTTCTGCATCTTCTCAGTCTCCAGTCTTCCTCCTGTTCTCATTTCTAAACTATCCTCCACGGTATCTCCCTCCAATCTCTGTATTTTGCCTCCCCAAACCATTATTGTGTCTACCACAAAAATACTTCCTTACTTCCTGCGACGACAAACCAGGCGAAGACAGGGAGTGCGGCAAAGAAGCGTCCCGAGGCCTCTCGGGGTCCTTTATTATATAGTATACACACAATATGGTTCCGTGATTTACGAGCCTGTTTACATGCTCGAGAGGGTCCTGTGGGCCCTGTACTTCCTCAGGGAAGGCCAGAGCACTGATAAGACGGGCTGGGAGATGTGCTGTTAATACTTAAACATGGCGAGTGCAGCCAAGGGACAGAAATGCAAGGACAGGTTTATCGTGGCTTGCCAGCGTTTATTCCCAACATCTCCTCCCTTAATATTTTTTATGAGTCCAGGGCAGCCATTGAGGCACAGGGCAATGAGAGATGGAATACATTGCAGCCCACAACAGCACACAAGGAGGGCCAGCAAAGCAAGGCCTCCATAGGTGATTAATTGGTGAAGCCACCCCCACCCGGGAAGGAGGGAGGCCAACCACTCCCACCAGGCAGAGATGGGATCGGTGTGTATGCGAATTTGGTAAGATTTTGTAACATTAATAATTGATTATCAATAGCGTGAGAATGGTCTGAAATGTTGAAACAGCACATGCCCTCCACCTTTTCACATCCATAATGGTGCAGAAATAACAGATAATCAATAGCTGCTCGATTTTGCAGGACCCCATGTTGGAGTTCAGCTTGTTCAGAGTTTAACAGGGAAATAGCAGCAGAAGTGGCATTTAAAGCCTTTACAGCTGAGCAAGCCAATGCATTGAGATTTTTACTATTTCTAACAGCTAATCCAGGCACACCCACTAAAGAAACGGCTAAGGCAACAGTTTCTGTGGTGGAAAGTAGGGAAGTGTGACTGTCACAGGAGGGGTCCAGCGGGCGTGCGGATCGCTTACGCTTAGACAGAGTGTTTCTTGCCGGGAGAATGAGGGAGAGCCTGCTAAGGCAGCAGGTGACCCCCTCTGAAAGGTTGGCCGGTATGTAATTGAATGTGAGGCCGGAGCACGTCCAGAACCACCCGTTAGGCAGGAAGACGTGCTTGTAGAAATAAGAAATATTTAGGTAGGAGGAGCAATTAAGGGAAAACATCGAGGAGAGAGAGCAATTTTGTTTTGTACAATTAACCATTCAGGCACATGAAGCATTGAAACTGGCAACATATGGAGTATCAAGCATAATAGCATGAAGCTGGGGGCGTTTGGACTGGGTGCCCCAATTATAATAGGCGGTGTAGCCAAGGTTTTTTATAGTGGCATCTTGTCCCAAGCTGCCATAAAACCAGGTGGAGTTTTCCACCTCGGAGGCATCGTGGCAGACCGGGACCAGACAGGTACTTAACACTTGTCCCGCTGCTACCTGCCGGGAGAGGCAGAAATCGGTCCGATTAAGCATAATCGCAAATTGCTCCCAGACATTCATTGCAAGGGGGGGTGCAGACAAGGGGGCAGTGTAACAAATGGGACACATACTTATTACAATAATACATAGCAAAAGACAGGAATTGGCATTAAGACAGGCAATAAGAGCAACAACAAAATTTTCTGGTGTTTTATCGAGGTAGCAGTCATCAAGGGTCTTTTCTGCCTGTCTGGCCAGGGTCTTGACCTGACCCCATGTCACGGGAGGGTTCGGGCTTCCGCGACGTCTCTGTGTGGTCACCGGCGTGGTGGGGTCCTGGGTCAGGCGCAGATTGAAATCGGGAATCGGGTTCTGCAGGCCCTGGTGCCACGCCATCTCCCAACCAGGGCTTCACGTACCGTGCAGGGACCCACACTGGTCCGGCCTCTGTGGAAACAGCAGCATACCCACGCCCCCAGGTGATAAGGGGGACCGGCTTACTCCAGCTGTCCCCGGGCAGGAGGCGGTAAGTGACCTTGGGGGCTGGTAAAACTTCATGAGAACGGAAATGCTTTTGGGTGCGGGATACAAAGCGGGGGCCATCAGAAATAAGGTTAAAGTGATTTAATGTAAAAAGAACGGTAGCAAGCCATTCTTCTTTGTCAGGGAGTGAGAGGGGAATTCCCCCTTTCTGTTTTTGTGTGAGTAAAGCCTGTTTGAGCGTGCGATTAGCACGCTCCACAATGGCCTGGCCGCGGGAATTGTAGGGAATACCGAAGGTGTGGGTAATGTTCCAGCGGGAACAAAATGCAGCAACGGCTTCGGAGCAGTATGCCGGGCCGTTGTCAGTTTTAAGACGAGCAGGCGCACCCATAACGGCAATAGAACGGACAAGGTGATTTAAAACATGACGGGCCTTTTCACCCTTTTGGGGGGTGACCCAGAGGAAACCAGAATAAGTATCAATAGAGACGTGAAGATAACGCCAAGGTGCAAAAGGGGGAAAATGGGTAACATCCATTTGCCAGAGATCATTAGAGGAGAGGCCCCGGGGATTCACCCCAGTGGGGGGGTAGGAAGCGTGGGATGAACACTGGGGACACTGCTGGATAATGGCACGAGCTTCTGCGAGGGGGAGGGAAAACATACGGGCAAGGGCTTTAGCATTTTGGTGATGGAGATCATGGCTAATAATGGCGGAGCACGGGAGGAGGGTACGGAGTTGGGAATCAGCATGGGCATTACCTTCAGATAAAAACCCAGGGAAGGGCTGATGACTACGGATATGGGCAATAAAGAAAGGGTGAGAACGCTCCTGGAGCGAATGCTGAAGGGCAAGAAACAGACGGAGAAGGGGTACATCCATATTAGGGGAAATATAGCTGCCAGAAATCTGGGAGGTAACATTGGCAACATACAGGCTATCGGTGATAATATTGATGGGCTGATCTGAAAAGCAGGAAAAGGCAAGGCAAACTGCTGCCAGCTCCGATTGTTGAGGAGAAGCCTGGGGGGGGGTAAATCGGGATTGCCACCGACCGAGGGAGCGCCAGGAGACGACCCCCCGAGTTGGGCTGCCATCAGTAAAAACCGTGAGCACAGAAGGGATAGGTGTTGGAGCAAGCAAAGAAATTAACTGCACAGGAAGGTGTTGAACAAGGTGGAGCCGGGGGTCTTTCATGGCGTGATAGGAGAGCCGGCCGACAAAGCCGGCCAGGGCTAACTGAAGGTCATCTGAAAGGGCCAGCATGGTGGCACTGTGTTTGAGAGGGAGGGGGAGAATGATTTCCATGAGATCGACCCCCAAAAGAGCAAGAGCACGCAGACGACCCTTAGTAATTAATTGTGCAAGCATGGAGGCTAAGGGGGATAGGGTTTTAGGGGGGGCGTGTGGCAAATAAAGCCACTCCAGAATATAAAGAGCGGGGGAAAGATCCTGAGCAATGACAGCACAGGGCTGTGAAACATCAAGGAGACAAATGAGCTTGGGTGGGACATTATCGACTGCCCGATCCACCCAGCGACAGGCAAGTGCAGAATTGACTTGGGAAATTACCTCAAGCTGGGAGGTGGAAAGGGTAATGAGATCGGCTGGGTGCTTACCCTGCTTTAAAGCAGAGAAAAGTGGGTGCAAGGTAGCCGTAGTAAGGCGATAATAGGGACGGAGCCAATTTATTGCTCCAAGAATTTGTTGTAAAGTAACATAGGTGACTGGGGAATTAATCTTTAGGGTTGGGAGGACGGGGGCAGAATAGGCGGCATGAAGCTTATGTCCCAAATAGAGAAACGGATGCTGGGTTTGAATTTTTTCGGGGGCAATACAAAGGCCATAGGGCGACAAGGCAGAAACAAGATCAGCTTGCCAAGTTGCGGGGAGAACAGGGCCGGCAATGAGGATATCATCCATATAGTGATAGACCAGCAGGGACGGGAATTGCCTGCGGAAGGACGAAAGCGCCTGTGCAACGAAATGTTGGCACAGGGTGGGGCTATTAAGCATCCCTTGTGGAAGAACGGTCCACTGGAAGCGTTTGGTGGGTTGAGAATTATTTAAAACGGGAACAGTGAAGGCAAAATACTGAGTGTCTTGAGGGTCAAGAGGGATAGAAAAAAAGCAGTCTTTTAATCAATAACAGCCAATTGGTAATCGTGGGGAATAAGGTTGGGGTTTGGTGTACCACATTGCAAGGGGCCCATGGGTTCAATTAACTTATTAATTTCTCGCAGGTCATGGAGAAGTCGCCACTTGCCAGATTTTTTACGGATTACAAATACCGGAGTATTGTAGGGGCTAGTGGAGGGTTCGAGGTGGCCAGCAGAAAGCTGGTCCTGTACCAAATTTTCCAAAGCGGCGAGTTTTTCGCGGGGAAGGGGCCATTGGTCGACCCAGACAGGGTCGTGGGGCTTCCACCTGAGCGCCAAAGCGGTGGGGCGCGTCATGGTGTTGTGAGAGAGGCACCTATTTGGGAGAGAAGGTCACGGCCCCAGAGATTGAGAGGACACAGGGGCGAATATGAGCGACTTGCGCGTGGGTTTCGGGATCAATCACAGGGAGCCAGTGGGCGCTGCGTTGGGATGACTGCATGCCCCCCACACCCCAAACCGAAGGAGCGGGCTCAGAGGGCCACGCAGGATCCCAGTGCCGCTGGGCTATAACCGAGACGTCCGCCCCAGTATCTAGCAACCCATTCAATTTTTTTCCGTTGATGATGTACTCACGTGTCGGCTTGGCGGTCTGTATCTGCTGGATTAGGGCAGCAACCTGCGGATGGAAGAGGGGGGCTCGATCATGAGTGGGGTGAGTGGGACTTTGATTGTTACGGCACTGCGCCGCACTCGACCCATCAGATGATAAACAAGGGACGATGACGAGTTGAGCCCACGATTCGCCCTTTTTAAGTGATAAGGGAAAATTACTCCAGAATTGGGCAAAGATGGTTCCCGAGTAATCGGAGTCGATAACCCCGGGAACCACCATAACAGATTGTGCACCTGTAGAGGAGCGGGGGAGAATAAGCCCAATAGAGCCGTCGGGGAGAGGGCCCTGCAACTGAGTGGGCATAAGCAGGACCTCTCCCGGGAGTGCTGAGGACAAGTCCTGAGCATTTATCAAATTAATCCCAGTCTCCCCGTGAAGCGTGGGAGAGGTGGAGTGGGGTGAGGATGACTTAGCAACCCCCATGTTTAGACCTGGGCCTGAGGGGGGCCCGGTCGGGAGTTTCCCGGAGGATTGGAGCGACATTGGTTGGCCCAGTGGAACCCTTTATTACACCGGGGGCATTTTTTCGAAGGGCGGCCGGCAGCGCCACCGCCGGGTGGGCGGCCTCCCTCAGAGGCGCCCCCCCCCCGGGGCTCGACACTCTCGACGAAAGTGACCAGGCTTGTTACAGTTAAAACAATTACCAGTGGGCTTGTTTCCAGCACGGAGGGCCCCCGCAAGGAGGGCCATAGCATGCGTCTGGGTGCCAACCTCTGCACAAGCCTTGACCATGTCAGCTAGCCCATACCCCGGATGGTGCACTACCTGCTGAAGAATTTTCTTACAATCTGCATTGGCCTGTTCAAATGCCAAGCGTAGAAGCAGTTCCGCCTGTGCCTCAACATTATCAATTTGGCGGTGAATGGCTTCCTTGAGCCGATCCACAAACTGGTGGAAAGGCTCAGAGGCCATCTGCCGAACATTGGTAAAGGAAAGAAGGGGCTTGTTAGTAATGGGAACGCGACGTAAAGCACGCTGTACACAAAGATTAGTGATTTTAAACATTTCCTGGGGCAGCTGCATCTGCGCTTCGACCGTGGCGAAATTGCCAGCCCCATAAAGTTGGTCGGGAACAGCCTGGGCGGACTGAGCCGCAAGAGTGGCCTGCCTGAACTCGTTGTCCCAGACTAGATACTGAGTTGGGGAAAGAATCATTCGGAAAAGATCTTTCCAATCTTGGGGAATCATGTGGTGTCCATTAGCTATGCCTTCAATTAGCCCCCACACATACGAGGAGTGCAAGCCCGACTCACGAACTCCCTTATTTAACTCCCGCAGAGTAGAATAGCTGAGCTGGCCCCAGGTTACGACTGGTTCCCCAGCCGCATTTGTTGCATACTGAACGGGAAACAGCTCGGGGAGTTCCCCTTCCCATTCCTCTGTGAGGGGATCCTGGCCCTGCGCTTGAGCTCGATGCAGAGCAGCGCGTACGCCCCCTGCCTTTGCAGGTTGGGGGGCGTCTGAATGCTCAAGGGGGGCAGTAGGGCCAGCAGTGGCATAGGCTGGAGGAGTGGGGGTAGGTGACAGGGATTTTGTGGGTTGGGGCGCGACAGGGGACGCTTCTGCCCGCAACTGCCCTATCGCGCTTGCACAGTGCTGCCAAAGAAGAATATGCCGAATATCAGAGCGGGGCTCTTGTAAGAGCCGCGCACCTATTTTTTGCCAATCATCAGAACACAGGGAGCCCCTGTCAGGGTACCAGGGGCATTTGTATTCTATAACGCGCACAAGGTCTTCAATTTGTTTGAGGGAGGCAGCTGCGCACCCGGTCTGTCGGAGGAGTTTAGAAAGCTCTTTCGCGTGAGCCTTCTGAGGCACGGACAAGTCCCCCCCCCATACTCACGAGGGAGCGTTCCCGCTGTGGTGCACCTAGGCTTTGCCAGCCAATGAGGCGGGGGGCTGGATCGCACCGCCGGATCACAATCACGTCGGGGTCACCAGATGCGACGACAAACCAGGCGAAGACAGGGAGTGCGGCAAAGAAGCGTCCCGAGGCCTCTCGGGGTCCTTTATTATATAGTATACACACAATATGGTTCCGTGATTTACGAGCCTGTTTACATGCTCGAGAGGGTCCTGTGGGCCCTGTACTTCCTCAGGGAAGGCCAGAGCACTGATAAGACGGGCTGGGAGATGTGCTGTTAATACTTAAACATGGCGAGTGCAGCCAAGGGACAGAAATGCAAGGACAGGTTTATCGTGGCTTGCCAGCGTTTATTCCCAACAACTTCCAAGCACCTATCACTCGCTCTCAGGACCCAACTGTGCCCCCACATACCTCACCGCACATCCACTATGCACTCACTCATTTACTTTCCCCCTGCACCTCCCAAATACCCATCCTCTGCCTCCCTCACTGGCTTCCCTCCCCCCATCCACTATCTCTTGCTCCCCTCTCCCTATTCCATCCATCCACAGCTTCTGCTCACACTAACACTGGGTCTCAGCAGCCTTGTATTTCTTGCTGTATACCACCAATAGCTTGCTGGATGATGGCATCAGTAACAACAATGAGAGTTGATGGAACTGACACTGCTTCTTTCTGAGACTCTTGTCTCAGACTTTTTTTTCTTTTTTAGTGTAGAATAAGTATAATGCAATGAACATTCACAAGTTGGGTGAAAGGGGCGAAGGGGGCATTTTAGATTTACAATAGAACCTCAGAGTTACAAACACCAGAATTATGAACTGACCAGTCAACTACACCCCTCATTTGGAACCAGAAATACAAAATCAGGCAGCAGAGAAACCAAAAAAAAAAAAAAAAAAAGGCAGCAGCAGCAAATACAGGACACTACTGTGTTAAACATAAACTACTAAAAAAATAAAGTGAAAGTTTAAAAAAAGATTTGACAAGGTAAGAACTGTTTAATTTAAAATTAGATGATTAAAAGCAGCATTTTTCTTCTGCATAGTAAAGTTTCAAAGCCATATTAAATCAATGTTCAGCTGGAAGCTTTTGAAAGAACAACCATAACATTTTGTTCAGAGTTACGAAAATTTCGGAGTTATGAATAACTTCCATTCCCAAGGTGTTCGTAACTCTGACGTTCTACTGTACTTTAAAATGTGGCTGAGTTAAGAGACTTGTAAAATGAAAAAAGGATAGGAGTAGGTTGACAAGAGACAGGATTAGTGTTTCAGATGGCACAAAATAAAGGTAAGGGAAAGAGAAAACCAACTTGGAGAGCTCAGAGAGTTTAAAGAAAGCAAAGTATGCCAGCAAGGTACGATGGTGCATGTTGTCACAGCACTAGTTTCTAACCATTATCCTTTTGTTTTATTTTTGATTTGACAAACAAGTGAGTCAATAGCATCATTAAATACCTCAATGGAAAGGAATTCTGCCTATCAAAAATATGTGCCCAGCACACCTATTATGTTTTGGCACTATCTTGTTGCTTAATAGCTACTATCTTGTTAGTAGGTTAAATGTGTAATAAATGAGCATCCTTGAAATTTATCGACATTTTTATTAATAGAAGACTCCTTTGGGAAAATTGCATAATTATAAACCAGGAAGACAATTGTAGCCTATTCTCTTCCACTTCTTCCCTCTATATGAGTGAGTAAATGTTCCTTCTATTACAAAAGTTACAAATAGTTATAAGGTCCTCTGTCAAGTTTTACTCAGTCTTTAGACAGATTTTAGGGCATCAGGATGTGGCCCAATTATGCTACTGGGCATGTGTGAGCACCTATGTCCCAAATAAATAACAATTGTTTATCTCTCCCAAGGTTTAACTATACTAAGAAATCAAAGTATTGTTAACAATGGTCTCCCTGAACCTACATTGAGAACAATTTTGTCCAGTCTACATTAGCACAAAGTATTTTCATTAATGGTTCAGGCGGTTCACTTGCTGAAGCAGCAATGGCAGTTGAATTTCCTTAGCTAGACAGTGATTCCCTACTACTATTATACAGCTAAAATTAGGTTTGGAATACAATGCCTGCTACGTGTCTTTATGGTTCTTCATCATAGCACTTCACATTCCTCTGATACTGCACACCTACTTTTCATATTTAATATATGTCAGCTGAAAGTGTACTTTCTAGCCTAACCAAGGCAGTACTTTGACTCACAACACATACCTTTTAAGTACTTTGACTCAGGTCTCTGAAATTCAATGGTGAAAAGGGAAATGGTCCCTGGAGATAGATTTGGTTTATAATATTCTTTAAAACGTAGTCAATAAATACAGGTTGTTTCCCTATATTACTAAAATAGCCTGACATTTTGCATTACTGAAGGTTTTCCTGCTCTCTTTGGTTATGATTTTAATAAATTATTGCAGCCTGGATTGCAAGCTTCTTTATTTTTTAATGCAGAGTCAGAATTGATTCTCCAATGCCTGCAGTTCAACATGGTTGCTGTTCACAGAGGGGTAGATTCTGATACCCTTCTTCACATTGACTAACTTACTCCTTGACTGGTCCCAGTGACTTCATTTCATTGTGCTCAGGGGGACACCTCATGAAGTAATGTAATGTTAAATATCAGAATTTGGCCCAAACTTTTAAAATTTAAAATGTACAAAATAATTTCTTGATTTTTAATTTTATTTATTTATGTTTGTTTATGTTTATTTATTTGTGTTTATTTTTAAATAAATCCAACACTCATTTTTATGAAAAGCAGACATGGAAGTGGCAGAGGGCTGAGTGTATGCACCTGTGCAAAGCTTTCCATGTTTGCTACATGACATTATTGTGGAATTTCCCACATATCCCACTCTGCAAATTTGAGTACATGGAAGGTCAAGTAATTTTTTGCTTTAATTAAAAAGAAATGATTAAAACTCAATTTAAAAAGCAGCAGGTGGGGGAGGTTTTCAAAACTCTGAAGATTTGTTTTTGGACAAGAAGCATATGAGGTACAATGGCGATCTCTGACATTTTCCTTTCTCGGTTGTATGTGTATATGTTGCACAGGCATGCCCTCCACCCCCAACAAACATATGTGCTATGGAGAAAGAGTAGGGAGGAGTAGGAGGGGGATGGAGAGGAAGCTCTGGATGCAGTCAATGTTGGTGGACAAGAGAGTAGCAGCATGTGCTCTGTGGCATTTGATCAGTTTACCCTTCATTTAGCAAAGAGCATGCAATATACTAAGGCCTTGATCTTGCACGTCCTGCAGTGATGCATAGCAAGGAGCACAAAGTTGTTGTGAGTCTAAACTGCTGTCTTGAACTTACTGCAACTATGCAGCAGCAGCTTTCTCATTATATCAGGGTAGGATTCCTTTTCCCTTCTTGCCTAGGCCTATCTGACTTTTGTATATGTCCAGTACTCCATACCTGCACTGTACAGGAACAGTCCCTAAGTGTTGTTTGAAGAAGGTTACCATGATCTTGAGGGACACATGGGGATAATGGGACTGTGGATGCACCTCGAGAGTTCCCACAAAGAGGTGTTCTTGACCCTGCACTTGAAATCTCAGCCACAGCCTCTGATTTAAAAATGGGTTCTGGCCACAGCACTATCAGGTGTATGAACCAGTGCTGTAGGGGCAGCAGTTGAGCTACCGGGCAGCAAAACCAGCTGCTGTGCCACATGAGAGCATTGACTGACCTTTCTCATCAGTGCAAGGGTGCTTGTAGTGGTATAAGGGGAGGGTATGAGGGTAGAGAAATGCTGCATGCAGGGAGGTGAAGACCAAGTGAAGGGTGGAAGTTAGGTCTTAGAGAATTAGACCTGCTGCCGCTCTTTATAATGCTTTCAGAGGTAAAAGAAATTTTTTTTTTAATAAAATGTTACTTTTGGAAAGATTTATTTTATGTATTTAGAGATACTTCTGTGGTGGGCACCAGCTCTTTATCTGAGCACCTCAAAAGATTTATCCTCCCATTGCCTCTGTGGGATACATTGAAGTGTTGTCCCCAGACACAGTGGTTCTGGGTCTGATCCTGTACACTGCCTCCAGGAAGGGTGGCACAGATGGTACAGCTCAGGCATAGGGGAGGTGAAGGTAATACCATCGCATCCTCCAGATTGCTGCTCCATGAGGTCAAAATGGATGCCACGTTCAGCTGGAGCAGACAAAGGCTGCTGTAATATCTGACAGACACATCAAGCTGTATATGAGCTACAGTGCTGCCCAGAAACCTTATAGACATAGATCATGCTCCACTGACATGCTCATACTTCTAGCATTCAACCACAGCCCAGCGTTCCCCCAGCACCACCATAAATGGCCTATCCTGTGCCAGGGGAGTTCTCCCATGGTCTTCTGTGGCCTACTACCAGTGTTGCAGAGGGGCCTGGACAAGAGTGAGGGAGGAGCAAAATCTGTCATTCTATAACTTGTCCTTGGTCACACAGGCAGTCTGTATGAGAGCCAGGAAATAGAGCCGAGATCTCCTGCTGTTCCAGTGCCTGAGCCACAAGACCATATTTCCATTTCCAGAGAAAAACCTTGTTGTCCAATTCAATTAAACATCACATTGTATTTAACTGAAGTTGTTTTGCTGACCTGTTTTTGTACTAACTCAGAAAAAGGAAGAGAGGAGGAGTTGTGATTTCTAATTTGCATGACGAATGTTCTCAGTCAATAGATAAAATGTAACACATGCTGTGGTTAGCAACCAAGGAATCCTCTGGAATTACAAGTTCAGTTTAGGCAGAATATTTTCACAGCAGACAGAAAAATAAATGATAACACAGATTTTTGTGGTGCAATGTTATAAAAATTATCTGCCAGAAAAAGAGAAACCACATTTCTGAAGCATTCTTAGCTATTCTGGCAGTTCAAGAAGTTATCTTATGATGTCTTTCCACAGTGTGACATATTGGGAGAATACACTGAAGTTAAGATACTTTAAAAATAGAAAAGCTTCATCTCCAAAATTTATATAATGATAAAATAAGTGAATGAAAGAATTTTTGATAAAACAGGTGAGTGGTGAAAAGATTATTTGAAAATGAGGGCTTTTTTCTATACTTTTGGGGAGACAAAGA
The DNA here is from genome assembly GCA_007922155.1 of Mesoclemmys tuberculata. Classification (NCBI taxonomy): domain Eukaryota; kingdom Metazoa; phylum Chordata; order Testudines; family Chelidae; genus Mesoclemmys; species Mesoclemmys tuberculata. The sequence continues at coordinate 32,334,647 of ML675618.1, read as the reverse complement.
AAAATATTAGTAATTAATCAGAACTATAGATCTTACATTTAAGTGTATCTGTAAATTTATCCACGCAATGAGTCTGAGTTATGCACATGTTTCACTCTTTGCGGAATTGGGGCTTACAATACATCTGTAATATGTTCTGTTTAATCCAGAGCGCTCGTAAATGCATTGAGAAAAATATATGCATTTACAACAGTTAATCTGTTACAGGAAAAAAGAAAAGTTATTGCCTATTTACTTACTAATATTTGTGCATTTTTTGAGTTTCCTTCTTTTCAAGAAGGATGCGAGGACACACAGGTGTCTTCTTACTGAAGTTTTTATTTGTACAGCTGTCCACCCCCATCTCCCACCATATTTAAATATTCTATGAGAAAGGGAATGGTGCATTGCTTCTGGTCAAGTGTCCCAGAGTTGTGGATCCTGGAAGGCCTAGGGTCTCGGACTCAGGTGCCATCCTCTTGGCAGGCTGACCTGGAGCTGTAGATCTTAGAAGCAACCATGACCAAGAGATAACTGATTGGTTACAATTCCCCACAAGTGGTGCTGAGGGTGACTGATAGAGTGACATGTACTATGGTCACATCTGTGGTGATGGGAAAATCTCCAGTTTTCAAGGATTCCCAGGGAGATCTTAACTACAAATGAGGTCCATTCCTTTGAAGGCAATGAACTTTTTAATTCTGAGATAGATGAGGCCCTCCATTTGTTCAAGGACTCCAGGGCAATTCTGCATTCTTTGTGTATCTATTTCAGCCCCAAGAAGTGAGCGAGATCACAAAATTCCTTCTGGCAGCACCTCTTTGGTCAGTACTATTATGAGCCTCAGATAATCTCGGAACTGCCAAGAGAGAAGCAATGATGACCCTGCACAACTTCTGCTATTGCACGATTGTGTCTTCCACTGGGCAGGAGGTTTGATGCCAGTGTCAAGAGACTGGTAGACCCTCTTGAGACTCCCTTTCTTTCTACCACCAGTTGTTTGGCAGCAACCTCTTTTACTGCTGGGAAGCCTGGACTCGAAACACCTCAGACCAGTGGATTCTGGGAATTGTCAATAAGAGATATTCTACCCTATTTCAGTTCCTTCCCACCTTCCCCATCTCTTTTTACAGGCACCCCTCTCATGTGATACTGTTGAAACAAGTATTATTCTCACTATTTATTTTTTCATCCCAGAGAATAAAGGGGGGTAGGCATTGCATTCTGGATCTTTGATGTCTCAGTATATTCCATCATCTCAAGATCAGGATGGTGACTCATGACAACTTCCACAACCTGGAGCAGTGGAGGAGGTGGTGCCTTTAGAGTTCAGACCAAGAAATGCCAAGTGTTTTGCTCCAGAGGGTGCTCAGTGCAGGCTCCTGTCAGATGCCTTTCTCATACCTCAGTCCTGGTGTCTAAGGTATGTCGTCTTTTCTATTCCCATGATACCGAGGGTCCTGAGGAAACAAAGGCAAGATGCTACCTGGATTATTATGACAGCCCTGGCATGAACCAGAGAATTCTGTATTTGGGTCTGTTGAACCTCTCAGTGAAGCCCCTGATCCCTTTTCTTGGTCTGTCTGACAGAGCCTTCCAGAACAGTGGTCACATCCTACACACAAACCAAGCAACCTTACATCTGAAAGCTTGGATGCTGACTGGATGACATATACCAAAAGAAGATGTTCAGCTAAAGTTTAGCAAATTCTGCTTTGAACCAGGAAAGTCTCAACCAGATTGACTTACAAAGCTGAGCGGAAAAAGCTTTTTATTTTCAGCATCTCAGCATCAGCTGTCTCCCTTGACACATCACCTGTTTCACCATACTGGGGTATTTACCAACTCTGAAAAATCTTGATTCTCTCTAAGTTCCATAAAGGTCCATCTAGTAGCAGTATTTGTACATCACCCTCCTATCAAGGGCCACACTGTATTTTCCCAGCCTACAGTGGCAAGGTTCCTTAAGGACCTAACTCATGTTCCCCTCCCACCCCCCAGTTTGGTAGTCCCCTCCCTTTTTGGGGTCTCGGTAAAGATCAATGTATTATCTAGGTACTAAATGGAGTATTTCAGCTTGCTAAAGGTACTGTAAACACAAACTAATGTTTAGAACAAGCTCAATGCTTCATGAGCTCACTGAATTTTAACTTATTTCTTTTTGTTTCTGTGCAAGCCAAGGCTTCAGAGGGACAGAGTGATAAAAAAAGGAAGAGTAGAAGTTTGGATTGAGCCCCAAAAGGACATTTAAGAGTAGAGATGAATGCAGCTAATGTAGCTCATATGCCTTGGTGCCTGCAAATAAGTCCCTAATACTTTACTTAATTGAAACCAATGGTGGCTGTCATGGTAACATCTCTCAGAAGTTTCCCATGCTGCGCTACTTTGGGAGTAGCAATATTCAAGATATCAGTACTTTAATAATCCATAGTCACAAATGATTACACATTGACATGACCACTATAAGAAACTCCCACAGAATGTAGAATGTGTAAAAGAAACCTCAAGACTTTCTGCTCCAAAAGAAAGCAGGCGTCTATCACCCCAGATAGCAAAGGAAGATCCGCTGTAGCGTCAGTATTTAGACTTGTATCCTCTTTTCTCACCAACCAACAGAGGGCAGCATTAGCACAGTCACTTGATGATTCCAACCAGCAACCACCTGGGGTACTCAGACACACAAGCATTACATTTCTTCAAAGACAGACTGAACTGTGTAAACACCTAATGCCATCTGTGTATCTATGAAAAACACCAGATCTTGCTGAACCCTTTGGGCCAGTCTCTGCTTTAAAGTGTTTTCCCCTCCCTTGAGCTTAGTAGGGAAGGAAGCAAAGTGTGAATTGAAAACACTTTTGAAGATTTCATTTTTTATATTATTCTGAAGAAAAAAGACCCACTATTTGCTGAGCGTTAAAATAGCACATTTAAGTCTCTTTCAGAAAGAGGAGGGGAGATTTCTCATTTACTTTAATTAAAGCTCTTCACAAGCTTTTTTCCCTCTCCCTTAGGTCTGGGAGCTTGGCAGGCTTTATGGGTTTTTTTTTTCTTTTTTTTCTTTTTTTTTTCCCCCCCTTTAAATCCAGCTTGCTCACTAGGCAAATTTTCCCATGCTTTCAAAGCTGTAGTGTTTAGGCAATCAAATATTAATCTAACCACAATCTAGCTTTTGCTTTCTTCCCAACAGCTTGGTATCTATTGGCGTTAACGTTATATCCCCAGATCAAGGGTAGACACTGATGTCGCTGTCCAGCACATGAGTGGTAACTAACTGCAGCACAAATCATGAATTGATAACATTCATGTGTTCCTCCCTCTCGCAGAACGTGCAGGGGTAAGTCAGCTGTAACTGATTTATACTAAGCACCAAAGCTATGCTAAATCAAACCAAATAATATTGGCTTTTTTATATGAGCAAAGTATTTCCCACGAAGCTGCAAACTTCTAACTGTTAACTTACAAGCCATATAAACCAAATGTGTTTGTTTTGTCATTCGGTAGTAACCATCAGAGAAAACTGAAGACAGTCTCCAGAGGCTTGTGTTAACTTAAAAGCTGAGAGAAAAATTATACCACTAAAATGAAGAAGGCACATTCAAGAAAATGGTTCAGGTAGATGTGAAAATCAAAGTAGTAAGAGACCTCAGCTTTTGAAAGTACTTTTTAATTGACTCTGATTCACTGTTGCTTACCTCCACTAACCTGTATAAAAGCAAAATGGTGCCATACTTGGCTCACCCAAGACTTAAAAGATATCTCTATTGTTCATCAACAACTATTAATGGTACCTTTAATTTAGTCATGTTTATCAAGGATTCTGGTTGCATTTGGGAAAGGTAGACAAAATATATAGAGGAAGTTCTTTTAAAAACGGTTTGTTCTCTCTTTTTCTAATGTTTTAATTGTAAAAGAGATGTAGTGAAACTCAGGTTGAAAATTGTAACATTTCTTCATTAAAAGCTAAACTTCATTGACAATAATTCAGTTATGATTGTTTTTGATGGTAAACTGGAAACAGCGTACATTGATTACTACCATATGTATTTATACTTGGGTTGGCTAGACTTATATTCTCCCAGGGAAACTGGGTAGCTCAACTGGATTTCATTTTTAAAATTTATATCTCACTAAGAAATTTCCAACTTCGTTTCCAATTTGTTTATTCACAAGAATTCTTAGGGTTTCCACTAACTGTTGCAGATGTTCTTTTCTACTCTGGGTCCTGCAGTCTTGGAACAACTTCTTGGGAGAGAAAAACATCTATTTTATAGGTTCAGTCTGTCAGTTAGCAGTTAAGCCTACTGATCAGTTATTCTAATACAAAGCATAGTAAGCTACTTAAAGAAACACCTTTTAGTTACCTATCTAGACCTGCATTGCTTTGGGAATAAATTTAGGAGGGAAGACGAGGGAGAAATGAGAGAGAGGGAAAGGGAGAAAGACCAAACTCATGCCCTAATCCTCCTCTAATTGGAGCGTGATGAAGTTTCCTCATTAACGTCATTGGAAATGTACGGCTGAGGGCATGATCCTGTTCTCAGTGGAGCTGAGAACTCAACTACAGTTTGAAACTGGGGCGGGTATTGTTGGATCCACAGCTTTTGGAGTCTGCCTACCTGCAAAATCAGGGCCTAAACCCTGATTGGTCACTGTCAGGGAGTCTTGGATTTCATTATTTTCCTTTTATAAAACCCCGTGTCTCAGGGACTTTTGCACACAGTAGATAGGTGGATGTGACGGTGAAAGATGAACCAGTTTCATAGAGATCCTTAGGAGCTGCCAAATAAAACTAGGGCTGTTTAGAAGGCTAAGAGAGAGCAGAAAACCATAAATAATTGTGCTCCTTTCCTTCTCAGGTACTGCTGGGGAGCTCATCTGGCAGCAGGCACTGTGTTAGCATTGTAGCTATCTTTAAATGATTTTGAACTCTTAATGAAATGTTACTTAGTTGAAAGAGTTTTTATATTGAAAAAACAAGTTATTTTAATTAAAATGATATGTCCCCTTCACCTTCGCCTGATGACTTTTGGCATTTTTTTACTGTAAATTCATTATTACTTTTTCTTCCATTACTAGACCACTTTCATGACAATTTCCATTTGACGAAGAGTCTGAAGTCACTTAACAGATGTTAATGAAACCTCTGTGTGTGTCTGTTTTGGTAAGGAAGTATTTTATTCCTATGTTTCAGATGGGGAAAACTGAGCAACAGAGAAATTAGGGACTAGTCAAACTACAATAGGGAAAATGTTCACTGGCTCACATCCCTCCATTAAGAAAGACCTCCCTCTAGTCCCCAGTCATGAAATTCCAGGGACTGTCAGTAAAAGTAACCCCTCTGATCTCAGATATTGTGCTGGAGCACAGCGAGAATGGTGATCTCTCCAATAGCCTTGTTCCACATTAAATAAGGCTTTGTAGATTTGAAAGAAATACAATGAATTGCCTCCAGAAGTAGATAGAAAGCTATGCCCAGAGTACAGGTGAAATACGCATATTTACCTGCTTCATTAAATACATGAGGCTCCATTTTAATTAAAATCATATCATAATGTATCCATATTATGAAGCAAAACTAAATGCTGTATGGCATAATTTCAGGTCACAGTGAAGAGGGGTTTTCACTGGCTTAGGCATGTTTATGACATAACCCACGACTTAATGCAATATGAGAATCAGAACCTTAGTATCTGAATGTTAGAGGAGAAATCTCTTTTTGAGTTGGTTACCATTCCTCCACTGTAAAACAGTACTAGGTTAGGTTTCTTTTATAGACACAAAAATGCAATTAAACGATGAACAAAGAATACAGAAAATTTGCAAGACCGGTGCTGGCAGGTCACATGTCTGTGACATCTGGCTGAAATCTTGTTTGTTTGTTTATTTTAAATCTGCCCCTTCTCTTGGCTGTTGGCATATATTAACTTTGGGCCTCATCCTCAGCCAGTCATTGACCCCGCTGCTTGATTTTTCAAAAGAAAATCTACTTTTAACCAATCAATCCCAGAAATGTTTTGGAGCTGGTATTTGAAAGGTCTGGAGAATCCAGCAGATTGTAAGGGGACGTGCTCCCAATAGCCCCAGGTCATAGCTCTACAAATGACTTCGTTCTTTGTGTTTCTTTAATGAAATACAGTATCTATCTTTTAAACTCTAGATGATACAGACAGCTGTTTAGTTTATTTCAAATGCTCCCTATTTCCAGTGTATTAATTTAGAGCTGGTAGCTTAGTTTTTGAGCAATGTCTGCTTGGCTTCTTAAATTAGGATGAAAAACCAAAGATCATGGATTGACGGTAACTTTTGTGTAAGTATTGGAAGTTCTTGTTAATTACTTTCAGTTTTCTTATTTGTCTCTACATCTTGCAGCCAGACAGTCTTCCCACAAAAGCTGGAGGGGAATTTTTTTTTTAAATGACTGTCTGAACTTAATCTGCAATAATCTTTTGGGTGAGGATTTTGTTATTTTCTTCCTCAGATTTTTCATTGGCCACACCATGATGCTGCCATGTCAGTGACTCCGGTACTTGTGGCTCATGTCTTGATCTTTAAGGGAGTTGGGTCATATGCTTTATCAATACATACTGAGCATCTGCACTCTCCCTGCTCATTCGCATAGTAGAAGAGTTTTGGTAATTTCAAATATAGTGGCTATTGGTTCTGATTTAGCTCTGGTTTATGATGGCTTCATTAAAAGAAAATTTAATAACACTTTACTTAAGGTGGCACCAACAGAACTGTATTATCCATGAAACTGTCCAACCAATTTGGTGTTATTGGTGGGAAATATAGTTATGTAATGAGCATATTCTTATTCTGACTGTAGTGTCATGTATTTCTATATAACTAGTCGGTTTACATATATAAGTTCTAGGAAAAGTTTATAAAGAAAACACTGACAAAATGAATGAATTACAAAGATCAATAGAAATGACCAAATAGAATAGAATGAAATGGTCCATCCCAATGGAAATGCAATACTAGGCTTTAAAAAAAAATGGAGAAACATCAATGCACTGGAGTAGATAGTATAAAGGAAGAAACTGAGATTGGCCACAGTTCAGGCCCTAAACACTTCTTCTCAGGACACAAGAGTCTATTAGCATTACAAAGTTTGATTTCTGGCAAGCCCAGGAGAGGATGAACAGTTTTCAGGGAGCAACTAGCCTGGCCTTTCTGAGCAATGAATCCTGAAGCTGGGCCCCTCTGTCCTTTCTCCTCTGATTTTTAAGACTATTTTTTTTACCTCACTTACGTGAGTGCTGTGGTCAATAGTTCAATTACAGTAGAACCTCCAAGTTACAAACATCAGAGTTATGAACTGACCAGTCAACCACACACCTCATTTGGAACCACAAGCATGCAATCAAGCAGCAGCAGAGACCAAAAAAAAGTAAAAGGTATATACAGAACGGTACTGTGGTAAATATAATCTACTAAAAAAATAAAGGGAAACTTCACAAGAAAAGCTTTGATAAGGTAAGAAAACTTTCTGTGCTTGTTTCATTTAAATGAAGATGGTTACAAGCAGCATTTTTCTTTTGCATAGTAAAGTTTCAAAGCTGTCAATGTTCAGTTGTAAACTTTTGAAAGAACAACCATTATGTTTCGTTCAGAGTTAGGAACAACCTCTATTCTCGAGGTGTTTGTAACTCTGAGGTTCTACTGTAGTTTGTAAAGAATTTAGTGGTACTTTGGATGAATGGATAGAGAAAGAGAATACTAGATGAGGGAAGACTAAAGAGGCAGTGGAATACAGGTGGGAGTAAGGGAGACAGTAGCTGGGTTGCAGGGAGGAAAGGGGAGAGAGAGAGGCCTGGTCTACACTAGCAATGAAGGTCGATGTAACGCTGCTTACGTCGACCCCCCCAAAGTATGCGTCTCCATTGCCACAGAAGTTCTACTGATCTAAATCACGGTAAAAGTTGACTTAATAAATCCACCTCCACAAGTGGCATACGCTGAAGTTGAATTCCATGGGTCACATTTGGGTCAGTGTAGGCAGAGCGCAATGTAAATCGACACCATTGGCCTCTGGGTGGTATCCCATAGTGCTCTTTTGTGACCGCTCTGGACATTCGCGCTCTACTGTAATGTTGTCACGTAAACAGGAAATAGCTTCTCCCCTCCAGCCCCCAGAAATTTTGAATAATCTTTTCTGGTTTGGACAGTGTGGAGAGAGTTTTGTAGTTGGACCGCTTATGGTGACTGCAGGGCCCAAATGCACTCCAGCATGGAGTCGACCAGAGGTCTTTGATCCCATCAGTCTGTGGGGTGAAGAGTCTGTTCTGGCTCAACTCTGAGCCAGCAAAATAAATTTAGATAGCTTGCGGCATGTTGGAGAAGGGGCACACAGCAATGCTGCGTTAAGGTCAAAGAGCTGAGGCAGGCTTATCAGAAAGCTAGGTACGCTAACAGCTATTCTGGCTCCTTGCCCAAAATATGCTGCTTTTATGAGGAGCTGCATGTAATTCTTGATGGTGACCCCACCACTGTGCCACCACATACCGTTGATACCTCTGCAGAATTCCAGTCCAGAACAAATGAGGAGGACTCTGAGGATGAGGAGAGCAGGGTGCGGGTGAGCCGGGTGTCCATTCTCCCTGACAGCCAGAACCTGTTCATTACCCCAGAGAAGCCTACCACACACAGGACAGTGGGACTGATCAAGATGCTGGGGAAGGCACATCTGGTGAGTGTCCATGGCAAATCTAATTTTTGTGGTTTAGTCCCCAGTCCAGCTTCTTAAAAGGAGTTTGAGTTTTTGAGGGGATGGGCTTCCTGAGTGTCGCCAAATTTTGGTGGCGGGTTACTCCGGGAACAGACTATTTATGTGCAGAGGTATGCTCTAGAATCCTCTGTGGATATCTCAAAGAAACTTTCATGTTGGTAATCTATAATCCTTTGCAGAAGGTTTCTGGGGAGAGCAGCCTTATTTCTTTCACCACAGTAGGAGACTTTACCCCATCACTCTATTAAATGAGCAGGCATCATGGCAGAACACAGCATAGCAGCATAAGGGCCAAGCCTGTACCCCGAATGCTTGCAGCAAATCTTCCCTTTCCACCTGCATTACCCCCAGGGGGACACACAGTCACTTAGGAAAGATGGCGCAAATTTTAAATACCTGACCAATACAGTCACTCCATGTTATTCCTCTGCCATGGTCGGAATCCCTGTGAGCTTCACCAAGACAATTCCTAGTTCTGGTTTTCTTGCTATGGGGGTTACGGGTCGGGACATGGGTTGCCCTAAATTTTCTGCTGCTACACTTCACCCACAGCATCCTTTAATTTGTTCTGCCCACCTCCTCCCAAACTGGTCTTTGGGATGCTACAGGAGAGGCCTGTGATCCCCTCCTTGCTCAAGTGTGGATTGTGGATTTTAGTGATAATTAAACCTCTCCATAATGGATGCAAGGGCTCCTTGCTTACCATGTCTGGCGTGCCACTCTGACCCGTCTGCTACGTAGAGATTGGAATGTGGGTCTGGCTTAGCCTTGTGAATGTTCTTTTTACATTGTAGCATTTTTTTTTACTACTTTGGGTCAGCTAACAATGGCAATTTTGTGCTTTGCTTGTCTTACAGTCGACACTTCAGCCTTCAGCCTACATTACAGAACTCCTGCTGAAAGACTTTCCCAGATTAGGCAGCGGAAAAACCCCCGTGGAATGACATGTTTTGTGAACTAATGAACACCTCTGTGACTGCTGACACAGAGCTCAGAGTTTGGAGGATGTCCTTGTCTGGAAAAACTAGACATGGACTTGGAACATAGAAGATCAGCACAGGGACAGGAGTGTGTTACGTAACAGGAGGTGTTGCATACTATGAGGGATCAGTCCGACATGCAGTCTGTGCTGCACTCCACACCGGTGGAGGTGAGCAGAAAGATGTGATGGCCCCTTTAAGAACTGCACACAACCAAAGTTGCTTGCACAGTGACACTTTACAATGTTAACTTATTCTCCTTTTCCCCCATTGAAATGGGTCACAAATAAAACTCTGCCACTTTAAAAAAACATCTGTCTTTATTCATTCATAGTTGGGTGCGAGAGAAAGGGAGGGGGCTGCTGGTGCGAGGGTGGAGGCTGGGAAAGAGAAAGGCACAGCAGAAACATACATTACTGCCGTTCATTGCGAAACCAATTTTTCAATGCTTCCCGTAGATGAAGCGCTCCACAGTTGGCTCTGAGCATAGCACTGGAATCTGGCTGCTCAAAATTTGTGGCCAGCGTATCAGCCTCCATGGCCCAACCCTGGGGGAACTTTTCACCCTATGTTTCACACAAATTATGGCGCGCACAGTATGCAGGTATGACTAATGGGATGTTCTTTTCACTGATGTCAAGCCTAGTGATTAGACATCTCCATCTGGCCTTTAAACACCCAAATGCACCTTCTCACACCATTCTGCACTTGCTGAGCCTGTTATTGAAATGCTCCTTCTTGCTGTCCAGGTTCCCAGTGTAGGGCTTCATTAACCAAGGGAGCAAGGGGTAGGCAGGATCCTCCAGGATCACTATTGGCATTTTAACATTGCTGATATTTATTTTTTGGTCACGGAAGAATGTGCCCGCCTGCATCTTATTGATCAGACCAGAGTTCCTAAAGATGCACGCATCATGAACCTTTTCTGACCACCCCACACTGATGTCAGTGAAACATCCCTTATGATTCACAAGGGCCAGCAACACCATTGAGAAGTATCCCTTCCAATGTTTATGTTTATGTGCCTAGGTGGTCAGGTGCTAGGATAGGGATATACATGCCATCTATTGACACCCCCCCACCGTTTGGGAACTCCACTGCAGCAAACCTGTCCACTATGTCCTGCATGTTTCCCAAAGTCACTACCCTTCATAGCAGAAGTCTATTAATGGCCCTGCACACTCGCATCACAGCAGCTCCAACAGTGGATTTACCAATTCCAAATTGATTCCCAACTGACTGGTAACAGTCCGGGGTTGCCAGCTTCCACAGAGCAATGGCCACTCGCTTCTCCACTGTCAAAGCTGGTCTCAAGCAAGTATTCACATGCTTCAAGGTTGGGGACAGCTCTGTGCAAAGTTCAGAGAAAGTGGCCTTTTGCATATGAAAGCTCTGCAGCCACTGCTCATCATTCCACACCTTCATAATGATGTGATTCCACAAGTCTGTGCTTGTTTCCCGGGACCAGAATCGCTGCTCCATGGACTGAAAATGATGCGTGACAGCCTGCAGCAAATGGGAATTGTTTTGCTTTGTGGCCTGTAGTAGGGCTACCTCCATAACATCACTGTTTTCCATTCTGCGGCTCCTGGCTTGCCTTTGAAACTACTGCAGGATAAGCCATGAGGTATTTGTGATGCTCACAATGATAGTGCAGAGCTGTGTGGGATCCATGTCTCTCTGGCAACAGCATGTGCGCGGCATAGAAAAGCAGTACAAAAAAGCGTTTGCAATTTGTTTGAGACAAGAAGGGAGGGGGAGGAAACATGTTGAATCATGGGAGGACGACAAGCTTCCCAAAAGCCTCTGTGGTTATTTGCACTGTGGAATAGCTACTGCTTTGAATGTCAACCCAAGTGTGGCGAGTGGGGATGCAAAAGCCCAACGCAAGAGGCATGGTGTGATCACACACCTGTGACTTCTACAATTTGATGGGTGAAAGTTGAAATAAAGTAAATTGACTTCACTCTGCAGTGTAGACATATCCAGAGAGAGAGAAAAAGGAGGCTAGCATTCAAGGGAGAAGAGACAAGGTACAATGGGAAAGAGCAAGCAGCTGGATAATGGTGGATGGCATCAATATGAAATAGAAAAAAAGAAGGAAGAAGATGCTGAATTTCAAAGAAAGAAAAGGCAATAAGCAGAAAGAAAAGAGACCAAAAATGTTATAAAGATTAATAGAGTGGGAATTAATAAGAGGAAAGAGGAGACAGAAAGCTTATAGGTGAGTGAATGTCATTTGTTGTTTATGCTCCAGTTCTTTTATATTTCTTTGGCAGATGTCTGTAGGGATAGTGAAAAGGTAATGGAATGATATTTCGAGCATTCAGTTACATTGCAGGTTATTCTGCAGTTTAATAATTGGTGAAAAAAGACTGAGAAAACAAGATTAATGAGAATTATTAGAATTTAAGTTTAACAAGAGTTCTTATCTTATTTGGAAAACTGTCCCTTCATGCCTTTTTAAGAAAGTAAATAATAATACATAAACCCTCCAGCTAAGGAGCTGGGCTTCTTCCTTAGCAGTTAAGGAGGCTGGTGGCAATTCGTTAGTAGATAATAGTCAGTTATGTTTTCAATGGACAGGCAAAATAATTGTTTTGCAAGCCTAGCTCAAAAAGCTCATCCTGGCTCTGATAGTTGCCCATGCAGCGTAATTATGCCCGCAGCACAGTTAGTGCTAATATGGATAGGTGCACAGCATATGAGGAAAGTACATGCAAACAAGTCTGTATTACTTCAGTAGTAGAGGGATCCTGGGTGGCCTTTTAAGATGAGAAGACTAGAGTGGGAGGGGGAGGCTACATGTTTCCTGATGGTGCCTCGCAGGACTGTGTCTATGGTGTGAGTCTATGTGTTGGCCCCTAAAGAAGCCAGAGGACAGGCCAAGCTGGTCAGCTGCTCTCAGATGACACCAGTGAAGGGTAGAAGGATACTGGACCTTGCCCATTACAGAAGACAGCACAGGTTGAAGGAGAGCATGGGCTTGCTAAGGAGGAGAGCTGCGTATGGGGGGAGAGTTGTACAGTTGGTCGCAGGACCCTTAAGTATGAGATAAGCATGAGAGTTTTGGATACTTGTCTGAAGTGAACCTAAATTCCGACCCTTTTTTAAGTTCAGGAATCTCTAGTGAAAATCAAACAAGTGTTAAGAGGGAAGTATGGATTTTATTCATTAATATACTGGCAGAAGAACAGGTTAATCACTGTCACTGTCAATTTTTTTCATTAATTTGGAGGAAAAAGAACTTTTAAAGCAATTCAAATATCTAAGTTACAGAGCACCAGTATGAAAGGAGACAAGCACAGTAGATTTTTATGAACCATTGCCCAATGGCAAAATATTTTTCATTGTGATGGATGCACATTCAAGATATCCGTTGTTGGCATTTTTTCATCTGCTCCATCGGATGCTGTGCTTCCTGTTTGGAATCATATATTGTGCACATGTGGTATTGCAACTTTTATCAAAACTGACAGTAGACCACTGTTCAACGGTCTAGTTTTTGAAAAATGTGTGGAACTTTTGCCATTTAAACAGATGAAAGATCACACCCTATTGGCCAGAGTCCAATGAAATGGCTGTGTGCTTCATGCAAAACAACTTATGCTGAAGATTTTAAATGGAATTCTATAAAAATAATCTCTAAATCAGTTTTGAGGCCTTACAGGCCCATATCTTATCCTGCTATGGGAAAATGTCTGGACGAGTTAATCTTCCAGAGGCAAGTAAATATGACTTTTCCAGAAATCAGGCAGAGCAAGACGTAGTGTGACATCTCCATAAGCAGTCAGGTCACATTTACTAATGTTAAAGCCAAGAACTACATTATAAGGGAAGGGAAGTGTGACAAAGTTCTCTTTGGAAAGTAAGTGCTCATTTACTTGGTGAAATATTCACAAAGCCCAAAACAATATGATTCTTTTGAACTCTACTTCCTGCAAAGGAATCCAACCCTTACAAAAAAGTCCTATAGAATTTGGGAGAATATTAACCCTTTTAAGTCAACCTATAGAATTCTAAAGCAGTGATGCAGTCCTTTATTAAATAATATTGGTTGATTTACAGATTTATAGAAAGGATCTCACTCTTTGTTAAATTCCATAGATCCTTATTGTACAACACTATTGATTTCATCCCTGTTACATTCTATAAGACTTTTCCATAAGGGCAAGAAAGGTCTTTAATTACTGATAGATGTGAAAGAAGACAGGTAACTGGAAACTCCCTCTTTAAAGATCATGCTTAACCTCATCAGGATTACCACTGCTACAAAGAAAGAAAGGAGCGAAATACTCAGGGCCAAATTCTCAGCTGATGCAAATGGGTGTAGCTCTATTTATATCAATGAATTTATACACATTTACACCAGCTGAGAATCTGGCCTTCAGCTTCTTCAAAAGCTCTTGATATATTTAACAGTTCAGTGCATTCTATGGTTCCTTTGTTGGTTTTTGGGTTTTTTTTTAACCTGTTTGCACAATGGAGTCATGATCTTTGATAGGGGTTCCTATGAGCCACTGTTAAATAATATAAAGTCTCCCTGAAGAAAATGAACTTTGTTTTAACACATACTTATCTAGGACATCGAGAAAAAGATGTCTAAAGTTGAAAAGTTTAGTTAGAAGTTTAATGTTGTGAGAGATTAAATGGAAAAAATGTGAAGCAGGAGCAGTGTTCAGTAACTAATACAAGGCACCTGTGTGTGTTCCTTTCTGAGTGTCTGATAGCATGTGGCATGTAGGCTTGGGGGCTACGGGGTGGACAATATGATATAATGCACTAGCATGGACAGAGTTACAACGGCAAGTACAGAAAAATATAATAAATACATTGCCTTATTTTTTAAAAATAAATGCTTTTTTGAGGCAACAAATGGCCTGGTCATTTCAAAGTGAGAGGAACTATAAAATGCATGTGAATTTGAACAGATCTCCTTTCATGAGAGAGTTACAAAAAAACCACCCCGCCCTCATTAACTTCAGAAAAGGTGCCGTGTGTAATCCATGCTGGGCAGGGACTTGGTGCACGCCCATCCCCATCAAGTAGCAGAGCAACATTTCTCTGATGGCTGCAAAAAACAGAGCAAATGGTATTGAGGGCAGAAAGTGGCCAGACTTAGGCTATCCAGGATTACTGAAGCAATGTGCAGTATTCCTCAGTGCCACTGTTCTTCCAGGGACAGTCTGGGCCTAAGGCTGGCCCAGCACTCTATGGATATGGCTTCATCATATGCTTCCTTTGGTGGTGTGTACAGTACATACCCACATAGCTCTCCTCTCTGCGCTCACCCCAGCAGGTGGATAAACAGCAGGACAGCCAATGAGGCGTGGCTTGGGCAAGTAGAGGAAAACCACACCTGAAATAAATACCTACCCTACACTCTCTCTACTCACCCAAGCAATGTCTCCCCAGCTGCCTTGTTATTTTTAGCAGCTTAGCATCCCACTGCCTCCCCGCTCCTGGAAACTTTCTCTGCCACAGAGAAAAGCTTCTGCAGCAGGGAGAAGCTTTGGCAGGGGGAGGCAACAGGGAAACGCTTGGGCACGTCCTTGTTACTAGAGCCTTTTCCCACAGCAGGGTAAGATGCCAGAAGCTGGGAAACGTTTACCCGCTTCCTGCTCCCCTGCCAGAGCCTGTCCTCACCACTGTGAAAGGCTCCGGCAGTGTGGCATGGCTGAAGACTCTTTCACTGACACGTGTGGCTACACAGTGCAGTGTGGGCGCAGCCTGCATTTTTCACTGCTGCATGTAGTGTAGATGTAGCCTATGTGGTAATTGGCATCTGCTCTATGGCTATATGTCCTGTCACTACTTGGGTGTGTGACCGTGGAACGGTACACTGAAAGCTGGCCCTGTTCATAAGTTCACCTAGCATGACTTTGGGGTGGTATAAAGAGACAGGAGAGATGAAAGAGTTTGTGTGCAGTGGTGACTCACTGAACATAAACTAAATCCACTGCACCAGGAGGGAAGCTGAGAGGAATATGTAATGCAGTTAGTTGCTGTTGATATTAAATTTAAAGATAAATTCCAAGAAATAGGTAGGCAGGTGGATAGTCGATGGGGAGGAGGAATGTGCATCTACTGTTTTAATGTTCCCAAGGTTTGAGAGAACTTGCTTCTGACATTGGTTCTTACACTGACTTGCTGTGTGAGCTTGGACAAGACACTGAGGCCAAAGTTTTCAAATGTGCCTTCCCTGCTGCACATGCCCTGTAACGTGGCTAAACTCTAGGCCTTCCAAAGCAAATATAAATCTGACCCCAGTCTGTCTGAGATTTAAAAATACAGGTTTATTGCTTATTTTTATTGCCATGAACCCCAGTTCACACCATTCTTCAGTAATTTATTATTATTCTGATGGCAGTCTCCCCAGATCCTATGGAATATTATTACCAGAAATAACAAAGGTATTTTTTCACAAGTAGTCTGCTATGCTAACTCCACAATGATAACTGCAATTTCTGTTAAAAAATTCAGCCTAAAAAAAAAGCCTGGAATGTCAGCTCACCAGATGTGTCTGAATTCCTTTACGTTACCCTAACACATACTTAATTGTAGAGCTAGACCTTGACAATGAAATTAGTGTCATGGATAAAAAAACAACAGCTTCAGCCTTTAGGTGCACCTGTTTACAGCATCAAGGCAGTCTCAGGCAGGGTGGGTGTGTGATTCAGTCTGCCTCTGCAGCTGTTCCATTACCATAAAAACCATGGTATTTATTAAGTTTTAAGCCTTTCTGAACTCCATAACTTGGGCTTAAAAAAAAAAAAGAGGCTGTAATGCTATGTCTGGACTGTGATAGTAGTTTAGATAAAGATCCAGCTTGTGACTCTTAATGACAACATTAAGTCTACTGGAAGGCACTATATCAAACTATACACAGCAAACCAGACAGCAACTATGAACCATGACAAATTAATGATTAACTGCTTTCTGTATGCTTCGTTAGGAACAGCACTGCTATTTAAATGGGTTTGCAATTTCTTTCGAAGAAACTGCAACTCTCCTTTGTGAGTTCCAGCAAGGTAAAAATCACAAATACAATGTGTACATTTTTTGTATTGCTTGTCAGTATAGGCAAGTGGCATCTTAGAGACAGTCCACTATGCCAGTGGGGGTAGGCACAGACCATGACGCAGATCGTTGAGGACTACAAAATACTCCACTTCCTGGAGGTCTTTGTGCCTTGAACATCGCTGATAAGAGCGCTGTGGCTCGGCTTGACAATGTTGCATAAGCTGAATAATAAATAAGTGCAGGCAAGTTAACAATAATTCCCTTTGTCTGTTATAAACTGGCAGGTTATACTCCAAGTCTCCGACATTGCAGCTGATTCTGCATGGGCAGACTCCTGACCCCTCACAGAACTGTATTGAAGCTGATGGTAGGCACAGGGTCGGGAACAAATAATCATGTTTTTAAAACAGCTTGTATCTCATCCTAATTATTCCTTCAAGAGCAGAGCTCATTTCAATGTAATTGCATAGGATTACTCTTGTGAAATCTTTATGCATTTCACGGACAGCTTTTGTTTCAGCTTTTAAAAAAAAAAAAAAAAGAAGCAGCAGCTTTTGAGGCCTTGGCTTTGCAGCCATGACACTTTTTCACATCATGGCTGCATGTTGTACATGTTGCATTAGTGCCACAGGAGAAAGTCCTTGTGCACCCAGTGCAGTAGGAACAGTGAAGCTGCCAGGTTGGCCCCCAAAGATAAAGATCCAGAATCCCATTTATCAAAGGCCCCATTACGTCTAGGGCAATGGAATACCACTTAGGGCCTCCACCTCCTAGCTGACCTTCCTTATGCCTTTCTATACCCAACCCCTCCCAGAAGCCTCAGCCCTCAAAGGATCCCCTTTACTGTCCCTTCCCAGAAGCCACTGCTTCTCCCACCTCGCTCCTTCCCTTTACTTCTTCTTGCTGGCAAGCCTCTCCTGGCACCGAAAGGAACCGCAGTGGTTTTAGTAGATGAGGGCCTGGTATGCAGCCGCACATGCATGCAGCAAAAAGCCTGGCAAACTACAGCTCTTGACCAGCAACTGGTGCATGAGGATAGAAAAACTGGCAAGGCAGTCAAAAACCAGCCAGGTGGCAGCCCTATTTTCTATGTACCTGCTTAAAAGTGGTTGAGCTGTGGCGTTGGCCCCCAACTCCGCAGCCTGTGCCTCATGCCACTCGACTGCTTGAAGGTGTGTAAATTACATTCCTAACAACTTTCTGGCTCCTTTAGTTATGCTGCTGTAGTAATGTAAATGGGTTTAAATGAAAATAAGGCCCAATGTATAACAGGAAAATAACCGTTGTGGAACCAGACACAACCAGTCTTTCTGCATCTGCATGCATTTGTTTCCTAGGTTAGGTGTATTGTGAAGGGCTCACCATGTGTCAGCATTTAAGAAATTCTCCAGACTGAAATTCTGTACTTAACTCTGGCAGATGCATTCATACAGTCAGATTTTCCCTTTAGCCATTCAGCAGCATCAGAAGAAATATCTAGCAATTTAAAAACAACCCACCCACATTTTTACAAACAGAAAAACAAAACAGTCCAAACTTTCAGCTTACCTCAGTACACCCTAGCTTTCCACAGATCCCCAGGACCTTCAAAGGATTTGTTCCACTGCTCTTTTATAACTCATGCTGGCTAAAGAGTTGTCACTTAACTTCAGACTTCCCTTTCAAAATTGAAGTTTAATGTCTTGTGATCCAGAGCTTTAAAGGGCTGCTCTTATTAAAGACAAACATAATATTCACCCTTTCTATTCCTGTATCCCTCTGGGGTACTATTCTAAAACAAAGTGACTTGCTATGCTTTAAAGAAACACTCTTTCTCACATATGTAAATCTAATTTTACTGCACTATATAGTAAACACCCCTCACAGAAGCCTCAGCCCTCAAGGGATCCTGTATAGCATGTACTGTGCATTCTGGATTGGATCCAACACTACAGCTTGGAGCAAGAGGACTGGATCTGAAGTCGCCCACATCCTAGGTGAGTTCATAAACCACCAGGCTACAGACTCACTCTCATAGCTGTGCACTTTCTCTTGTGCTCTCTCTTTCTTGCTCAGACACAATGACTCTTTAACTGTTTATCCAGAGTGCAACAGCTAAAACAGGAGCGTTCCTGTCCCACAGCCCAATGGTTAGTGCACTCACCTCAAAGATGGTAGGTTCTTGTTCAAATCCTGCTGCCCTTTCAGGTGGAAGGGCGACTTGAATTGAGAGTCTCCCACCTCCCAGGTGAATACCCTAACCACTGGGCTAAAGGTGATGAGGGAGTTTCTCCTTGACTTCTTGCTAAAACAGGGTAGTTGCCCAACTCCAGGAGAGAAGTTGCCCCACTCACACTGAGAGTCAATAGCAGAGGTAGGCACCTCTCTGCAGCCTGGACTTAGGCTCCTCTCTCCATGAGAGGCATGGTCTTAGGACATACTCTTCTGGATGGCAATTCCCATTGGCTAGTTTAGTCAACTCTCTGCCAAGCATGCTGGTTTCTGTGGATTACAGTGTAAGGCAACTATTTCTCCCCATTCATTGTATAGGAGCGTAGGTGCCTAACACAGCCTATGTGAGTTGCAGTGGTTTTCTAGGCACCCAAAAGTTATTTGAATGCCTTCCTCTTTTTGTGCATCTAGACCATGATTTCTAAACTAGCTTTCAAATTTCATACCGTTTCTAACACTGCTGCAGCTCCTTTAGAAATAGCAATGGTGGGATTCAGCTCTACAAATGCTTGCTGCTATTTTAACCACCATGTGATTTAAGCCTGTTCAGTGTAGATCTAAATGACCTGGTCTTGGTGGTAAAATTATTTGGTGGTCTTATCTACGCCCATGCGCTCAATGTTGCTAATTCTGGTGGAGCTGCATGAGTAATGATGGGAAGTATTTCAGGAAAAAGTTTGTATGGACAAAGACTGATTTCAAACCTGAAATGTGTTAGCTCCTATCTAACAGAAACTATTTAGTTCCTCGCCAGTGTAGACATGTTGAAAACAGTTCATACACATGCATGCTGTCTTATATAGTAAATTGTTTTGAACATTGGCCAGAGAAACCCCAATATCACCTTGTGTTTAAATCTTAAAGCAAATTTAAACTTTGTTTTGGCTACAGGCACTAAAGTGGTTTCAAATCACAAAGTAGTCAATATGCTAACTTTTGCAAGCAAAGATCTCCCAACGCTGGTGTAGTCCATTGTAACTTCTAGTTTGAGCTTACTCTCTTTAAAAATCAAACATGAAAACTCCAGAATGAAATCTGTCTCTACAATTCTAAACATCTTGAATCTCAACTGCATAGTCTGAAAGGGGCTTTGAAGTTAAATGTTGATGATATAAAAGTTGTTTTGGTTGGTTGGTTTTAAATTCAGTTGATTTAAAGATGCAGTGGAAAAACTAAAAAAATTTTCAAGATTTTTTGGTATAGACTCCATTGTTATCTAGCACATTTCTGCTGGATCTACTGTATGGTGGTGGGGAACATGTTGCATCACATTACAGTGTGTTGTGTCATATTATACTGCATAAACTAATATGATATGGGCACTGTTCACAAATGTGAATATCCTCTTTCAAATCTAAATTTAAAAATAGGCAAACTTGTCTAAACTTTTGGTTGATTTTCAGAGGATCATGTAACTGCTACAAGTGAAGAATAATGTAAATGACCCTACTGTACTTGGAATTTACAGGAATGAACTGGCCTCTTATTTAACATCAATTATTCCATTATAGCCTTGTCCACAACAGCAGCAAAAGTGTTTGCATGACGGCATGCCAAAATATATTACTGTATGTTTCTTTAAACAAAAACTCACTGTTGTAATTATTATAGTTCTGCCTCTGATATTTAAATGACAGGGATTAGTAAAGCTTTTAAAACTTCCTGAATTGTTTTTAAAAATCTTGGTAATTTGCATGAGATTTAATGGACGTTTAAATGTTTCAAAGTCCTGTACTCAGATGAGCCTTTTCATACGAAGTATCTTCATTACAAAAAGGTTAGACATAGAGCATTCTAGCAATTTGATTCAAGCAAGGCACAAGGGTGACCCATAGAAAATAAACGTGTGAGGGGCAATGAAAGGATTATGGAAAACTCTGCTATCGTCAGCTTATATACTTTGGGGTTTCAGGGTCAGTGTAAGCTGAAGGGGTGACTCCACAGAAATAAAGCAGCAGAATCAGTGAAGCTTATTCTGGGGAAATAAATCTTTCAGTATAAATCAAAACTATGCCTGGTACAGCGGGGTCCTGATCCCTGACTGGGTCTACAGCAGAGCTGCTGTCCTACAAATAATTTACATTTTTAATAGAAAGTCATTATAAGCAAAATCCCTCTTATCCTGGAAGGTGTCCCTTCACCTCAACACCTGAATGCAAAGTCCTGACTTGCCTCAGGCATTCTCCACCTTCAGTCTCCATATTCAGCACTATATACCCTGATTACCCAGGCAAGAGGAGGGGAAACCCAAGCCGAAGTTTATTCCTTGAGTATTACGGACCAGGACACGAGCCAATAAAATAATTGTTATAGTCTGTTAAAATACTGCCACAAATCTAGATGACTTAGATCTACAAAACCCAAGAAATTCAGATGGATTCATCACTAACAAGTTAGGCTTACGACATTTGTAAATTCTTCTAATGAAAGAATCTGAGAAGACTGTATGGTTTTATAAACTATGGGCCAGATTTTCAGCCTCGCTGTGGCCCCTTTACCATTCTCTGGTGGTGCAAGGAAACCATATCATCAGCATAATTGGCCTCCGAAAGCTTTCCCCAGGTAGCATAGTGAGTATTCTCTGCTGGCACAGAGCCAGCTGCAGCCTTGTGTCCTCTCCCTGGTAAAATGGTGTGGGAAGAGTGGTTAGGTAAAGGGGGTTTGGGTAGACCATCACTGAGCTCCAACAATCCCTGTCTGCCACAATTGCCCCTGGAGGCCATTGTAACTTAGAGCCATAGAGTAACTTAGAGCAGCCTTCACACAATTCTACTGTAACAGTGACTCCCTAGATGGGTTGTCAGCAGCTGGGATCAAATCTGGGATTTCTGGATCTTAATACATGAGCCTCTACTCCTGAGCTAAAATTTGCTGTTAGTCAAGGCTGTAGCAGACATCAATCTCTAGTTGGCCTAGCACCACTAGAAGGGGACAGAGTGTCACACCAAGTAAGCACACCAGTGGTTCCCCACCTGTGGCCCGGGAGCAGGGGCTTTCAAGGTGGGCTGCTGCTCCCCTCCTGCTAGCTGCAGAAGAGAGCCACTGCCTAAGGACCCAGGCAGGGCACATTTCTGTGGAGCTACAAGACTGGCTGTAGCAGGGAGCATGGCAAAGTGCTCTGCCTGGATGCCTAGGCACTGGGGGCCTTGCTGGAGCAAGAGGGAGGGGAGCAGTGATCTCCCGTCCCCCTGGCTGCAGAAAGGAGCCACTGCCTAAAGACCCAGGGGAAGCGCACGGGATGTGGGTAGTTTCTCTGCTGCAGCCAGGGAGACGGGAGATCCTTCCATCTGGTTGCAGTGGGGGCAGGCCTGCTGATGGAGACTGTGGCACATCAGGGTTGTAAAAATGATATCTATGGCCCTTGAGCCAAAAAGGTTGGGAACCACTGAGTTACACTAAGTTGTGTGGGGGACAAAACTAGCTTCAGAATTGGGGAACTGCAAAGGTGATGCAGCCTTTGGGCATCCCTCCCTGTAGGGAAGCACATATCACTCGGACCAAAGGATCTGGTCCCATATATGCTGCAGCACCTAAACGTACTGAAATGAAACAGACTTTTCCCCTCTCTGAATTTCTTGGAGTTTTTTCAGTTTAAATCAATCCCTGTTTTAATGTTCAGTTAAATGCTAAAATGAGATCAAACAATTCCTTGTTCATTAATAATAAAGTCTAGAATTGAGTAGTGCGTCCTAATTGCAAAATGGGTAGGGCTCTGCCCTGCTTTCTGAATGGCTCTAAGGAGTTTGAATGCTTGGCCTTATTTCACGGCAAAGAGCTGGCAGACTTTGCACATTAAAATTCTAAACTGTCTAAGTAGGTGTGAAACTAATTTTGTGTTTATTTTTTAAAGCCACCTATGATCACTTGGGCCCATCCATTTCACTTTGGGAGGCCCTTACCTAGCTATAGGTGGGCCCTAAGAGACAGTAAAATCCACCTTAGAGGATAATTTCTGAAATATCTTTACCTGAATATTTATAAACTTCTGGAATAGCTGCAGCTACTTATCCATGTTCCCAGCCACAACTTTTCTTAATAAGAAGGGCTTTGAAAAACTTTCTAAATCTGGACAAAAAAGGAAACAGAAGTTTTCCTAGAGCAGAAGAATTTTTTTTTTAAGTAACATAGTAACCTTATTGATGAAATGAGGAAGAAAGCACTTTTCCATCAGACTTTGGAGAGCTTATTTACAAAACCGGATTTTTTTCATTAATGTGTAGGCAAGGCAAAGCTATTACAAGGTTTCCTGCAATGTGAAGATGCAGTACATGATCCTGCACTTGCAGTACACAAGTGATTGTGGTTGTTAGAGTGTGTTTATAAGTAAACAAACCTTTTCAGAACATTGCTAATGGAGATGAAAGAGGTCACAGATTTCTTCTTTTAATTAAAAGTCTAATCTAATGTGAGACAATCTGTAGGTTTAGTGTTAATCAATTTTCAGACCAATTGAATTAAAATGCATCTATGTGTTTTCATGAGTGCAGTTTAGAGTTGCAAACACCAGTACGAGCCCCTAGCACACCTGTGACACACCTCAGGGCTGAGTCTACCCTGACTTTCACTTTACCTAGTCATTTACATATCTACCCGTGCCAAACAACACCAAATCACTCAGGATTCAATCCTGGTCCCACTGAAGTTAATGAAACTTTTATCAGCATTCACCACCCCCCCTCCGCCCCACCCCACCCCATTTGTTTTACAAATATTTTGCACTTGACTACGCAAGATAGAAGATAGCGGAGAATCAAGCTGCTCACAGCCTCGCAAATCATTCTGATGGCACTTGCTCTGATCATGGCTATTCTTTGTTACTGATCACAGTGTAACACTCTGCACATTGCCAGTATGCAGCCTCTGCCTCTGTCCTCCCTTGTGCAATCTCACAATGCCATTGTTCACTCTTCTGTGACAGCCTTGAGTGGTCAGGACATTGGCTTTGTCAACTGTCCAGCCACTTGCATGCTGGCTACCTGTGGCCTTTCCCAAAACACGTAAACGTAATTTGTGTCCCGCAGGGAGGGATTTACCTGCTCAACAGAAAGAGCGAAACCAGTGTTATACACACACACGTGCACAGAGGCCCCCCAATGCATTTAACTCTGAAAATGAGAACAGCGAAGATGCCATTAGTTAAAGGTTACACAGCAAAACCACACTGTGGTCTTCCTTCAGTTTACCCTTAAATCCATAGGTGCGCCATTATCTACTCAACCCCTCCTATCCCAAATAAGGAGTAATACATTCCCTGTCACACTGTGTTAGGTGGTGAAGGGGGAACTTTCTGGGGCACACTGAGGGGGCTGGAGTGATGTTGTCCTGCTGGACTGAACCTGAAGCATTCTTGGCTCTGGATCCTAAAAAGAAAGACAGAAGGAAACTAGCAATTTACTACAAAATGCCAAAGCAAGAACAGAATAAATAAATTAAAGAAGCACATTTAAACTACTGTAAGTAAAAAATAAAATATGAATGACTTGGGGAAAAAAAGAAGAAACCCCAGCTTCTTATATGCCCCTGAAGAGTGAAGGGAATTTGTTGCAAATACACTCTCAAGCCAGCCGCGTTTGTACCAAGACAAATGTACACTTGGCTAAATCCTTCTGTCCTCAGTCAGTTGTTACCGAAGAAAACATCCCATTGACTTCAATAGTGAATGAGTGTACTCCGCTGAGGTGGAGGGTTCTTAATTTATTATCTCGGTGGTAGAAAAAGGTAGACTGACAACGTGAAGTGCTTAAATAAAGTGTTTTATTATACTGATGGCTTAGTAAAAGCTGGGCTAAAAACGCCTCCCACACCAGCAGACAGACCTGGTGAATGAGAAGGACAGTTATAGACACAGCCAGGATAATAAACAGTGTCATGGTTTCAAAAGCAGTAGCAATAGCAACCACCCACTGCAGCAATCCCAAAGCATAGGAAGAAAGCACATACCAAAAGCAACAGAGTGGGGAGACCCATTATCCACTCTAATAGTGAGCCACAACCAGGGAACTGACCTGTCCGGGGCATCCGGTAAGGCCTTGACGGTTCCACGGAGAGTCTCTCCAAGTGGTTCCTGGGGGGGTACCTAGTATACCCCTGTCTTCCATAATTTTAGCAACATTTCTTCCTAGCAATACAATATGTCACTCTCAATCTCGACTAGAGATTGAGTCTTAAACTTGCTTTTTATTAGTCTATTGGTTAGTAATTACAGGCAGCTAGGCTGGCAACAAAAAAGGGAAGCTGCCCTTTGCTAATGTCTACTTTAGTCCTGTGGTTAGATATTTTGCTGACTTGTGGTCAGTCACCCACTGCTTATCTCAAACAATTTCCACAGAGCTAACATATTTTATGCAGCATAAAACTGATCTCATAATAACAGACAAAGGTTAATTCCACTTCTTAATGCAGGGGCTGCCCAAGCAGTTATTGGCCTAGTCTTGCTCACAGCCTAAGCTAGATTTTTAGGGCCTAGCCTTGCCAACTACACTGGTTTCACGTGACAAATTCTTCCGAGCCCTACAATGAGTTAAAATTGACACAGAACAGAAATAGTGACTATCACTTAAAGCTGAACGAATAATTTGCAGTGAGCAATTAATTCAATGAATTGTGTCTTTTTTGTACTCATGCAATATCCATGCGTGGATGGTGATTTCTCCAAATGTATTTATTTGCATTTTTCTGATTAGTGTCTTTTTTTTGTTTTCAACTTTATACATTGATGGTGAATATTTGAAACTTGAGTTATGTTGCGTAGTTGTGATTGGTCAGATAACGTTATAGACTTGTTTCTGCTCCCTGGCTGGCTGAATATGTGAGAACTTCTCCACTGTAGTGCGTACTTCCATGTACAATTTGATTTCCATTAATGTTTACACATGTGACATTGAAATATATTTTCTGTGAATAGTTTTGGTAGGGAAGGTCAATCTTTTGAACAAAGAATGAATTCTAACGGGGAATGAACATGGACAAAGTAAAGTGATTTGAAAATTAAGCTGAATATTCTTTGATTATTTTTGTAATATTCACCCATTCTGTAAATTGTCTAAATGGATTCTGCATACAAAACATTTAAGTAAAATAACATTTAATTTGGCATCAGGAATGTTACAGGTATGACTAAATTTGTTACTGTCAATGAAAATGAAGTGAAAGCTTTGGTCTTATTAGCTGATCAATTGAGTTCAGAAAGCTTTTTACTTCTAAAGCAGATGAAGGGTCTGGTCTCAATCCAGTTCCCAATGGACAAGTATCCAGGTAATAAAAAACAGTTTAATTGGGCCAGATTTTCAGAAATGCTCAGCACCCACATACAGAGACAGATTTTCAAAAGTGTTCAGTGCCCAGGAGCTTTCTTGTTTTCAAGGCAAATTGCTGAGTGCAGCATCTGAAAATCTGACTTTTATTTCTCAAAAGTACACTGAGAACGAGTCAGGTGTTTTAAGATCCAAAGTCAGTTTCTTACTCTTATGTCAGTAGGTTATTGCTCATTTGGCAAATGAGACATTCCAGCTTTACGATACCATTTGAAGAATATGGGAGCCGTTGTGTGCTGATTTCATTTGGAAATCTGGCCCCTTGTTATCAGCAGAGATGCTAGGGACTGAGTGAGCATAGAAACTAAGGCCCAGATCCACAAAGGTAATTAGGTGCCTAAATCTCATTGGAATCAATTGGTGCTTAATATCTTTCAAGATCTGGACCCGGACTATTATCTCACCATGGGATTATGGCCCATTCTGGTAAGGGTTGGCTAACCGTAGTGGGCGGTGTGGATGAGTTTCCACTTTTTCAAATCCATACCTGCTCCATGGCTTAGCAGCAGCCCAGTAGCTTCTTCAGCCAAAAAGGATATGTACTCCTTTGCTCTAATTGGAATATTGCTGCTGGGGGTGGGAATTTAGGCCAGATGTTGCTCCCATTGAAGGCTTTGGAAATTTACCCTTTTAGCTAAATGGTTTGAACACATTTTTTCACAGCATTAAAAAAAAAAAAAGGCAGCAGATTAATGATAGCGTCCAGCCGAACACCAAATGTTTTATGAATATGCTGCTTCCCTAACCCACACCCATATGCACTTAAGAGGAAAAGAAAACAAAGAACTGTTTATAATTGTCAGAATATTAAGACTTTTGCTTATTCAATGTTTTTCTTCACTCACCCGTGTATGCAGCCAAAGAATTGATTTGTGACATATAGATCATTCATTGTTTGAGTTTTGCTTTCCAAAATATTTCATAGCCTCAGTCAGATGTCGTTCTTTATGTAAATTTGGATAATTTTG
Organism: Mesoclemmys tuberculata; assembly: GCA_007922155.1. Classification (NCBI taxonomy): domain Eukaryota; kingdom Metazoa; phylum Chordata; order Testudines; family Chelidae; genus Mesoclemmys; species Mesoclemmys tuberculata. Next base: position 32,307,442 of record ML675618.1, on the reverse strand, counting down.
AGACTATCTTTAAACCAGCTAATGAAATCACATTCCATAATAACTCACTTTGTCTCATGGGCTCAGCTCACGCCAGTAAGACAAATTGCTGTTTTCAATATCATTTGCCAAAAAACTGGAATTTTCCCATCTCCTGTTACATAACATTTTAAGAGACATTTGAGCTGGAGAAAGAGGAACTGAGGCTTACTGACTAGCAGGTATTCTGCAATTTTGGAACTTTTAGTCCATTTCTTATGTGGATTAGGATCATGTATCTCAGTATAGGAAATCCAAATGTTATTCTGCTCAAAATTTGCTAATACATTTATTACTATTGCATTAACCCCATTCTGAAATTAAGATTGTGGATCAAGTCTCACTTGTTTTACCCACACAAACACTCTCATTGGCTTCAAAGGGATTACTCATGTAAGCAAGAAAAACAGAAGTTAGTCACAGAAAATCAACATATTTTATCCCACATTTTTGCAGGTTCTATAAAGATATAGATTTATTTTTTCAGAGTTGTCAAACAACAACAAAAATTCTCATGATTCATTTAGCTTTAACTCTCAGTACCTTAAAATGGTTTCATGGATTTATCATTTTAATTCATTTGACAGTGTTCCAAAAAAAAAGAAAAAAATTCAGACTTTACAGGTTTCAGTCCATTGCAGCTGCACGGTATTGTTTGACAGTAAAATTGGGAGGTATGCTTGTCCGAGGAACAATAGCTTGCTAGTATAAGGCTACTATTAACTTGACTTAGGATCTTAAATTGTCTGAATGTATACCTCACATGTATTACACTTGAATGTAATTTAAATTAAAAATTGGAGTAACATCGTTCTCTTGTTTAAATTAAAGATGTCTAAAAGATGTCATGGAAAAAACAAAATTTTCCATTTTTGACTTTTTTCCAATAATTTTTTGATAGTTTAAAGGTCCATTGTGAGAATTAACCTCCCTTGTTGAGTTTCCTTACATTGAATTGGGAAAAAAATATTTATCTCTTTCTTAAGCTAAAACTTAAACAAGTATTATATGTTTGACTGAAAATAAGGACAGACAGGTCTTCAGCTAGTGTAAATCAGTGTAGAACAACTGAGCATAGCAACACTATGAGCTTCCAGCAGCCAGTGTTTATAAAAAGAAAAAGAAAAAAAGTTCATAGGGTTAAATATTTTAGCAACTTAAATATTTCATTCATCTGCTAGACTTCCGAGACGGATTCCAAGACCTGATACTAATGGATAGTTCAGTGATTTTCTTCTGGTATACAGGACAGAGCTGAGATACTGTCTTGATTATATTACCAGTACACTGACTCCTGGGGAAAGGCCATCAAAGAAAGCATAACGTTTGTCTTTTTTCTTAAATCAGAAGTATCTGCTAAATTCATGAACAGCTTATTAGTTCAGTTACACAACACAGGAATACAGTTAATGTGATTGTCTCATAACATAATCATAGCATTCTTTATATTAAAAATGGAAAAGACATCTTAGGTTATCTAGTTCATCCTCCTGAAAATGCAAGTTTGTTCTCAACAATGTATTTTCTTCATCCAATCCAGTGTTTAATACTTGTCGAAAAAGTTACTTTTTACTGAAGCTTTTAAAGAAGCTTATGTTGATGGCTGACACAAAACAGAAGTTTTTGTGTTCTTCAGCAAAAAGCTTGCTTTTTTCCGGAGCACAAAAGGATAGATAATGCATGAGGAACTAATCACTGAGCCATTCATTAATGTTTAAAGCGTAATTCATCATGCAGTTTGGGATTACAAAAACTGAGCAGAAGAAACTGGAAGATCAACAAAACACGAGTTAGCACTTGTAATTATCCTCCCTTTCTTTGTTGCTGGCTGGGACTAGACCTTGAAACTTTTGTTCTGTTGAACCAGAGTCATGATATGAAAAAGTAGAGAACTAACTCCTAATTTAAAACAGTATACACGCCATGTACTAAAGCAGTTTATCTATGCCAGTTGCACTGGGTCTTTAGTCAACTAGAGTTGGGCAAATACAGATTCCATGATGGCCTCTTCCCTAGCATCTTCCACACCAGCCTAAGCAGGACTAGTGTGGCAACCCTTTTTGAGGCATATAGGAGGTGCACAGGAACTTTGTATGTCTGCACCGCTCCCTGTTTCCCTTCCTCTGTACAGCCTCTATTCAGCACGTCAGTGATATAGAGGGCCTCATGATAAATTTCATCCTCAGTGAATGAGAAAGGTGGTCTAGTGGTTAGGATGTACACGTATGCTTTAGCAGACGTGGGTTAAAGTTCTTCTGTTACCTTGGGCCAATCACTTGGGCTAAGTTTTTTCAAAGGCATTTAGGTACCTAAAAATCCAGATGGGCACTGAGTAGGACCTTTCTAAAGTGCTGAAGTGTCCAGCTGGGAGTTAGGCACCAAGGTTCGTTTCAAAATCCCAGTAACCACCTAAATACCTTTGAAAATCTGGTCCTTAGTCCCTCTGGCCCAGAGCCTCGAAGGTATTTAGCCGTCTTTCTCCACAGCTTTTAATGGGCATTAAGGACCTGAATACCTCTAAGGATCTGGACTTGAGACCCCCATCTGTAAAAACATGGGGATAATAATTCTTCTGTACTTATGAGGCCATTGTGAGGTGCTCAGATATTATGGTAATTGGGGTGGAGGCACATTAGATGCTGTGATTGTAATTTATTCTTTAGTCGCTCTATCTACATTTTCTGTTTGTTTAGTTGTTTCATTGACAGTTAAATAGGTAGTCTTGTTAACTGAACATTAACTTTCCCTATAACTACTAATGTTTCTATTCGTTGATGTAAAATGCTGCTATCTGTATCAGTAGAAGGTTTAGGGAGTCCAGGTTCACCATGATAATGAAGATAATGTGGTCTCAGAATATTGGGATTGCTGAATTGGTCCTGGCTCTGGGCTAACACTGTTCTGAAGAACATTTTGGTCATTTGTATTGGGATTGAGGAGTGCACAATGTAACTTTGAACAGCTGAGAACTTTTGTAAAAAGTGAAGAATGGAAAAGATATGAAATCTCAGACAGTTTGGCAGCTAAAGCAGACAGAAGACAGCAAGAGGGATGGTGATTTAATAAATAGACTTGAGTAATAAATAATTTTACCCTACATTTTCCACCCAAAGGAACACTTATTTGCCACTTCCCTTTACTAAGTGTCACATATACAAGGAACTTGATAAAGGACACCAATACTAACAAAACAATACAAAAAAGAGGGAATTGGATAGCACAAAATGTGAACGCTCTGATCCAGGCGTGATTTTATGCCAAATTGATGGTATCAGCCAAAAATAATGCATGTTGCAGAACAGAGACAGGCCAATCAAATATACACGAGCACTATATATAGCCCTGTACTTTAAACTCTCCTCTTTAGAGATTAAATTGTGCACCTTCTTATGAGGTATATGGTCTCGATCAAAGCCAAAAGATTCATTCAAAACTGATCAGTGTGATTAGAATGCATTTTACTGTTCTCACGTTTCCGTGTCAGTAACAAGTTGGGAGAATGATGTTGACTCTGTTCATTAAAGGAGGGAAAGAAACAAAAACAGTTATGCAGTCAATTTAACATTGTTTTCAGGAGTTGGCCCCATACATTTCTATGGGACGTGGAAAGCCTGGTTGGAGCAAGTTACGCTATATATGTGACCTTCCATGGCCTGAACCCTCTTCTCTCAGCATACCCTCTCCTGTCCCCACACCCACTCCCCACTGTCTTCTGCATACCAGCTCATTATTGCCTCTCCAAACATCCAACCACACTCCAGTCCTGACCACCTTTCACAAATGGACTGTTCACAGTGGGCTGGCCACTTTCCTTACCTCCTAAATTCCTCCTCCAGTGCTCCCTCGGATCTGGTGGAATGAACATAAGAAGACATCTTAATTCTCCATTGGCCAGGGAGGATAATCAGAGAGCCATGCAGCGTATAGTATTGATTCTTTCTCCCTGTATGCCCAGGCTAGGTAGAAGCAAGAGCCATAAGGCAGCATGGGCCTTCTTGTCCACTGGAAGGAGCTGCTAAAGGTGATACTGATCCAGGAGGCTGCTGAGGTTGCCAACTCTGGCAAGTAAGGGTAGGAGGGGAGTCTCTGACTGGAAGTTTCCATCTACTAATACTGATGCTATTTCTGCCAGAGCTGTGCATGTTAAACCTGTGATGGCACAGAACGGCACTGCCAATCATAGCCATTTCACTGTGCTCGCATTTCTGTGCTCTCTACTCTCATATGTACACTTACTTTTTCTCCTTCTGCTCAGCAGAGTTCATTTAATTATTTAAAGTAAGAGCTTATGTGTAGGGGTTTTCATTGTGAAGAACCCCGAGCTCATTCCTAACCCAATAGGAGGAACATAGGCCCTGGAGTTATTTGTTGGGCTTAATTAATGCATGGTATGACAGATATGGCAATTTCCTGCAGTATCCTTGGATGAACCTTTTGAATTAAGTTCAGGAGTGTGCACAAGGGAAGGGGGGCAAGTAGGGGAACAGGTCCCCTTGCAAAATCTCCATGTGTCCCTGCAGCCTGGAAAGTGAGGAAGCAGCAGGGCAGCTGGCTGCAGGTTGAGCTCCTCCCCCCCACCTCCAGGAATACCACGTGTTGCCTTTTCCTCCACTCCCTGACTCACCTCAGCAGGCTGTCTGCAAAGCAGGCAGCAATGCTGGGCCTCTAGTAGCAGGGAAGGAGAAGCAGCAGCTGTAGGGGTATGGAAAGGAGGAGCTCAACTGGAAGCCAGCTTCCCTGCAGCTTCCTCCTTCCCCAGCCTTCAGGGGAAGCACGGAGAGTGCTGCTGCCAGGGGGAGCTGCTGCCTTCTTTCTTGGGGCATCCTCTCCAGAGGTATCCTGAGAAATCTGGAGGGTGGGGTTTGTCACACAAAACCTTTCTTTTGTGCGTGTTCAACGTGCCACTCCAAAAATGTTCAGGTTAAAATTCTTGAACATGCCCCTGATTACGTTTAAGTACCATGGGGGTCCATTGTATTAAATAAATAGTTTCTGTATTATTGTGTGCCTGGATTGTATGTAACCTCTTGAGGGGGAGCATGTGACAGATTGGGGGGGGGGGCGTTTCAAAGGAATACATTGAACAATATGTGAGACAAGAATAAACTCTTGGAACAAAAACTGTTAAATGATTTTCTTGGAGAACACCTACGGGGAGCTCAATGCAAATGTCCGACTCCAGTTATGCAAAAACTCAGCTTTTTGAACCTATACCCTGAAGAGCGGACCATTGTCTGCTGATCACCTGTTACATAAGGGCAAGATCAAAGCCTAAGCTATATAAGGGGAAGACTGAACTTTTCACGATTGTTCTCATTCTGAATCAAAGACCATTATGAACTGGTAATCACTGGGAAAACCCAGCTGTGGGGTTTGAATGATTGACTACCAGACTCAAAGCTGGAATTAGGAGGTGACTTCTGATAAGCTTTTTAGCATGTGTGTAGGTTCTTTTGTTGTTTTTAACATGTTTTCTTTATAATGCTTTTACCTTAAGGATAAAAGTGCTTGCTTATGAGGAATGGTGTGGTAACTGACAGTGACTGGCAATTATACTGTTAATAGGCTTCAGAGAGAAAGCAAAGTACAGACACAAGCCTGTTTAGGCAGTCTGTCTTGTTGGGGATATCACAAAGTAGGAGGTGAACTATGTAGCCTGGGAAAATCCCAGTCAGGAGGGAGTGAAATGTAGAGCACTGCCCAATAGAGGTGATAGCTGAGGAGCTGGGAGCCTAGAGTGGGTTCCCTCAAAGGGCTCCGAAGGAGAAACAGGGGTGCAGTTGCCCTGAACTGTGACACATGGCACTTAACAACTAGTTCTTACAATACATTGCCCTTAGAGAGCATCTGTTCAAAGACAGAAATGTGGGAGGTTCAAAAATATCTCGATATGAATTATTGCTGCATAGGAAAAACTGTGTAGCAAATGTTTTTGTAGTGTTATCTCTCTCCCATCCCCTTTTAAAGAATTCTAGAATGTTCATAAGTTTGATAGCTCCTAGACTTTGGCTTGAAACAAAAAAGTGCTCTCGTTTCTTTCCAGCTTGAAACCACCTGATCCTCATCTAAACCTGGAAGGCTGACCATCTCTTTGTTCTCTACTTGAATCAATTCACTATACAGGCACAGCTTTTTAAAATCTCTCTGCTGCTCACTTATAACACCAGAGGGATGTTCCAAACTGGTGGTCACTGAATTCTTCAAATTAAATCAAAACCATTCTGTGCAAATCTAAATTTAACCATCTTTTTCTTCCCAGTCTAATGATAAATAGACTCATAAACTAGAAATATCAGTATATCTTTCCAATGTAGTGCAAAAAAGAAAGTACCACATCATATATTTAGGCTAACAGTTACAGTAGAGGCCAATTTCAGCTCTCTGATGCATTCATTGGGACCATGTTTGAAGTCAATGGGAACCACCTGTGTATGTAATTTGGCTCTAAAATGGAAGCCTGAGCACAGATTTGATTAAATTATTTGAGTTCAAAAGACTTATAAAGTTCCTTTTTGCTAGTATTTCATGGCTATTGTGGCAGTAATGGTCAAGATATGAAATGCATGCATGTAAGATGCAGATCGTCAGGGTAAATAGGCACCTAACTCCCATAATTTTGCATATCTGGGTCATTATAAAATAAACTTGACACAAGACAAGAAAGAAAATCCTATAAAAACTGGATGGATCCATTTCCGTGGCAGTTGTGGGTGCTCAGTACCTTTGAAATCCAGCCTTTAAATCCATTACAGACCATCCCAGCTATAAAACAATTTGGCTCAATGAACAACTAAGGCAGTTGGCACTATATTGTCTTTTGAAACATATCCGTACACAGTTTGGGGCTGACTTGGGACAGCCCCTGCCTTGTCTTAAATTTAATTAAATTAGTGCCACTTCCATGTATGGCCATTTCCAGATCAGTTTCAGAGCGTCCACACCAACAGGTTTCATCGATATAATTAAATCAGTTTCTAAACTAATTTAGTTAAATTGTTGCAATTTTTGTATGTAGACAAGGCTTCTGTCTGTATGTTGGCTGCAAAAACAAAGGCCTTTTCAATATTCAGAATTGTATTGGTTTAAGTAAATGTTTGATACTTTTATGATTTAGTTAATCTGGTACTAAAACACTGTGTGTAGACATATGTTTGATTTAAACCTGTCTTACAGAGCTGGTTGAAAATCAGAATTTCCATCCTACAGGCACTTTCAATATTTAAAATGTATTGTTATTCCGAATGAAAACATCTTTTTTTTCATGTAAGGGCACATATGAAAAGTTTCAATTCAGAAATGTGAATGTTTCATTTTTGGTCCATTTTTGGTCCAGTCTGTGTTCACTTGAGCTGATGCAGTGCCGCAGACCTGTATGGGCAGGGCTCCCTTGCTGGACTATACTGCCCATGATGCACTGTAGTAATGTGACATCCATGATTCAACTGGTGAATCATGGGAGATGTAGTCCAGCCCATGGTGTAGAATGGGGGAAGGAGGCACTCAAACTACAAATCCCATGATGCACTGTGGAACATCAAAGGGACACATGAATATTGAGCTGACCCCCCCAATGGAATGGTTCAGTTTGGTTTGACAAACCAAACTGATTCATTTTCATTTGATCCAACTAAAATTAAATATTTTGTTTTGATTCTCCCAATGGAAAATTGAATAATTTTGGTAAAATTTCAATTTTGCAGAAACTTTATTTTTTATCAAAAAGGATTTTTGAGGAGAAATTTTTTACCACTTTTATTATCTTATGTGAATTTAGCTTAATCCACTTCCTAAATCTATATATGACAGATTTATACGGTGTCCAAATGTGGATGCTTACCCGAACTGAACATTTGAGCATTTGGGACCATTACATATGATTTATCAGATTGCTTAGGATACATGCCAATATGAGTGACAATGCAAGAACAAACCACATCTGATGGATGTGTAGTCACATTGCTTAATTCACTACTGGAAGGCATTCTGATACTATAGGGGTGGGTGTTGTATAAGGATCTATGTAGCATATAATAAAACAAGACAATATTGTAACTTTCTCCTTTTTCCCTACCTTTCCTTCTCTACCTAAAATTCCATCTGCCCCAAATCACCTTCCTTTCTCCTTGCTGTTACCTCATCACACTCTTCACTGAATCTTTACATATTCTTCCTGCCTCTTATTACATCATATTTTGACTCCTTGTTCTGTGCTCTCATTTTCTTGTACTTTCCTTCCCTCTCTTTATCATTCTTCCAGTACTTTTATCTGACTGTCCCCTTCCTCCCTTTCTCCCATGCTTACCTTTGTGCTTTCTAAATTGCTTCGCCCCTTCCTACATGGTCCCAGTCCACATCTGGCTTGCTCTCTTTTTCTCATTTTCAATCCCCTTCTTAAATTCCACTTTTTCAAAGAATCCCTCCAGCCTTTTTCTCATCAGCAATAACCCACATACATTGTTACCTGAATATGTCCAGTTAATTGTCTTGCCTTTGTTTGGTTCAGTTAAATTATAAACATTTGGGATAGAGAACATTTGTTCACATGTTTACAGTGTTATTTAAATGTTTATTATTATTACTGTATTAATAATAATAATTTTTAAAAGACGAAGAATCTCCACTGACTTTCACGTCATATACACTACTCTCGTCAGTGCGGCTGCAGGTGTAAGTCGGTGAAGAATTTGGCCTAACATTTATGTAGTTCTCATTGTCAATTCGTTGTGCGAATAATTGAAGATGAAAGCTCTAGTAGTTAGAATAGACCTGCTTATTTGCCTGTCATGGTAGAAGCATGATTTCTGAGGTCAGAAGGCCTCCAGTTCATAGTCCTGCTCTTCCTCATCTAAATAATAGCCCTAATGGTGTGGCAGCAATGTCTAGTTGTTAGACTATAGCGGAAAGAAGCACTCTTGAAATATTTTAAATACTGTAGGATACTTGAAAGTGAAATGCTCTTTCAGTAAAAAGTATAATCTTGAACTATGGAAGGTATGAGTGATTTAAACATGCACACTAATCTTTTGAAATTCTCTCTCTCTTTTTAACTAGAAAAACATGAGTTAATTGTACAGAGGTCTCATAGTTGCATACTTTAAATGAAGTGACTGGATGCCAATGGGTTTTCAAGGACATGAGAGACATTGACTTCTGTCTTCAAGCAAGGAACAAAACCACTAGAGCGTGGTCTCAGACATACCAAAAAATGTTTAATGAAATAGAAGAGCTCTCTTGCACTCTTAAACAGTTACCTATTTGGGGCCAGAATAGGATACTTTTGCTCACAGTGAATAGCACCTTACTCTACAAGTAGCCCCATTGCTTTAATAGAACTAATCATTCTGTAAGGTACCCTTACTCACATTAAATAGTATCTCAACTTGGCCCTTAATAAACAGATCAGCTACTAGATTACCTATTCAACAGATTTCTGTTATACTAAATATATTATATACTAAATGAAGTCAATTTAGCTACACCAGAGATTAATTTGGTCCAATTTGTATTGTGATAGAGGCCAAAAGATATCTGAGAATCGCTTTTTCAATCTGGCTTGGCAATCAATAAATGAAGCTTTGTCCACAATAAGGTAATGGCTCATTATTCTAGTATTAATTTCCATACCTCAATGTAGAGTACTGCAAACAAGCTGATGAATGTCTCCAAATTCATCAGTTTACCAGATTTGGTTTATAGCTGGAGGAAAGTAGTGTGGTCCAGTGGTTAAGGCATTGGCACACCCTACTCTAAAGACCTGGGTTTTGTTCCTGATTATATCACTAACCTGCTGTGTCATCTAGGCCAACCTGCTTCACCTCTCTGTTTCTCTTCCCTGTCTTATCCATTGAAGTGGTAAGCTTTTGGGGTCAGGAAATGTGTTTTTATAGTTCTTAGCACAATGGGGCCCCAGTCTTGGTTGGGGCCTCTAGCTGCTTCTGCAATATAAATAATAATAATTAAAAAGTAATGATTCAGCACTATGGCAAATTATTTGAAATCTCATTGCCCTGTGTGTCTAGATTTCTCTTCAAGAGCCAGTTCAGGTGGGCAGAACAATATCACTGAGGTCAAATTGCATGCAGAGTGGAACAAGGTTATAGGCAATGATAATCCCATTTATCACCCCAAGTTGTATGTTCTAATTTTCATCATCTCTCCCGTTCCTGCTGAAAAAAAAAATCTGCTCCAATCACAGACCCTGTTACTATATATTATGAAAGTGAGTCTGATGGGAGCATGAACACCACACTGACATCACTGAGCAGACAATGCTACTTATGGTGAAGAATTGTCTGGTTACCAAACTTGATGGTCGTATTGTCTATCCACATTTGGCAGGTCTATAGACCACTTCATGGTTATTAAATGTTGTGACCTGCTGATTCCCTGTCTAAGACATAAGTTAAATAAATAGCTCAGGATTTTCAAAAGTAGGAATCTGAAGTTAGGTTCCTAAATCCATATTTGGACACCTGCCTGTTTTTCACAACTTTTGAACATTCGGTGTCTCCCATTTACCTCAACTTTAGGCATCTACTTTTGAAAATCCTGGCCCACAAGTAATTAAACCTCTGTGTCTGATATTAAACTGTAGCCTCAGATGCTCTTAGGGCTTCCATTCTAAGGTGTCTTTTCTCTGCTTTCTACTCTTCGGGATGCCACCAATACTAACTTTAAAAGCTCTGGTTGGCTATAAAACTTGTCCAAAATACAATTAACTGGGACTTCTTCTTTTATTTTTCAATATTTATTACTTATACAGAACATTACTCTTTCAAACTACCATACACAGATTAACTAATTCATCTGATGTAGTTGAGTACTGCTTTAAAATGCCACCCAAAGTCACAGTAAAGATGTATGACTGGCCACACTTCTCACTGGCTTGAGGGCTAGAAGTGCCCTAGCTACTCTCAAGCCTGCGTCTCTCAGATGGCATGACATTGCTCCGTGCACTTCAGTCACAGGACAAGCAGCAAGCACTCCTTTGAAGTACTACATTAAACAAGAGATAAGGAATAGCAAACTTAACTGAAGCCTACACTGATGGCAAACAATTCTGTCTTCCCATGCATGATAAGTGATTGCCGAAACTATCTTTCAACTTGTGTAATGTAATCATGACAGCAATCAACCAAACCTAATCTCTCACCCCCACCCGTTGCAAATGTATTCCTTTACCTAAGCAGACCTTTCCTGTAAAACTAAACTATAAGACTTTGCAATGCCACACACTTCTCACAAAAGCAGTGCAGCAGCAGAAGGTAACGACAGCTTTCATCATTGCAGCAGTGGCTGTAAACAGTTCCCAAGTTTCCTGTTCCTCAGGATATGGCAGTGGGTTCTGCAATCAAACAATATATTATCATGCAGATTAGCTACAGGTCAGTGTTAGGTGATAGGCGACTTCAGTGGTTTCTATTTAATCTGTGAGGTTGGTCTAACATAAATTTGGGCATCCCCTCCACGCCAGCATTCTTTTTGGTAATCCAGACATTTGATTGAAAGTTTTATCAGAGAAGGAGGGTTGTAACAGGTTGTGCTAGCTCGTTAAGGACAGGCTCATGATCAGCATTTCTGCTACTGTCACAGCCTTTAGAATAGGTTGTGCTTTCTGATAGGAGGATGGGAACTGTAGGCCGATATCAAAGCAGTGGTGAATAAAAACACTTCCTTCTCCTCAGAGACTTGGACACGGTAGTTAGGATTCTCTTCAGTGAGTGGATATGATGGAAAGGACCCTTGAAGGACTGTTTGTAAAAATCTGGAAAGGGGCCAGGGAAAAGAGCTAAGAGGCACGCAAACACAGTTTAAGTGGAGGGAAAAGTGGTGGCTGAGTTTGCAGTGGATGTCTGCTTCAGTATTCAAGAAGTCAGGGTGGAGCCTGTGGTAGAGGGAGGGTATGTGCTCCCCCGTAGCACTGAAGTAGCAGCTAGAAGTGGTGTGGTTTATAGTCCTCTCTCTTGGACATAAGAGAAAACCCCTGTAACCAAAGTGAGAAGGAAACCCAGATCTTAGAGATGCAGCATTGAGCAAAGGGTTTGAACTTTTTTTTAACCCCAGAAGAAAATCATCTTTTGCTTTGTGGGGCTCACCTGCCCAAGCAGGAAGGAGAAACTGGGGAGGAGCCACATTTGATATCAGAAAATTAAGTAACCCTCTCAAAGGACATTTGCTTTGTCACTTAGAATATTTTCACTGAACCCCACCTCCCCATTCTCCCCCAAAAAAGGAGGGGGGGAAAGGATGATGTATTTAGAGTAACAAGCAAATTCCAGAACAATAACATAATCCATGTGTGATCACAGGAACAGATCCTGGTTGGTTTTAATATGGAAAATGTTATGGTTTTATGTATGTTTGGGTTTTATATGTCTGAATGAGTCATAAGAACCAATACAATTAAAGGCACTGAAAGAAATACGAACAGATTGAGCCAGATCAGAGCACTTGTGTGCTGTTACAAGGCTAGAGTTCATGTAACTTTTATTTTTCTTTGGGATTTTGACAGGAACCAAGGCATTTGGCTTCTTGGATTGGTAGTTATTGAATCATATCTCCTCATGTAGTGTCAGTTTGTGTCAGGCTCTATAAAACATCACTCTCTTGGTAATTACATAGATGCAATAGATTAAATTGCATAGCAAACATAACTCATTCCAAAGTATGCTACCTACCATTGCAAGGTTGTTTATGTTGTGATCGCTGACAACAACCATTAATTACTTTCCTGTTTCCCAGAGGTATTGTGATAGTCAATCAGTTAAAGTTTGGACAGTGTTTTAAATATGTAAAGTGGTATGACTGTACCATTGTACTGTCAGTAGAAAACTAGATGGCTTGGGAATACTTTGGTCCTACTTGCACACCTCCCGCTGAAGAGAGAGGGCATTCTGTGCATGGCTGACTTGCAAGATGGACATACATCAGGCATACTGTTTGTTGGTTAAAGTTGCGGCAAACAGCAGGAGAAAAACATACATAGTGAGCTAAATCCTCCTTTGTCTTATGCCTTGAGTAACATCAAGGAACTCAATGGAAGGACTTGGCCCAGTGTTTCTATGTGCGGTGAGCAAAACTATGGAAAACCCTTTTTTGCAAACATTTTGAAAAAACGACTACTATTCCAGGTGACATATTTTTGTCTCCCACAAAATGTTGCATGTCCGCTAATGCAACCAGCTCTAGTCTGGTGCCTGATGACATTCTGGGAGAGATCTAGAATGCCAGAAGAGACCAGTTATTCCTGGAGTTGGTTTACTATTAACTCTTTGATTATCCTGATTAATTATAAAACATTCAGGACAGTAGTTCCCAAAGTAGCTTGCAGTAAACAAGAATTTTCTGAGGAGTCACTAAAGCTTAATATGTTTTAAAATAACTGGTAGGGAGCCTGGTCTGAGAGAAGCCCTGAATATCTCCAACAATGGGCTCAGGTGTCCTCTCTGTACATTGACACAGCACACATTGCGTAGCACAAGGTTCTTGTAACATGCCTCTTACTTCTGTCTATCATACTGGACTGTGTTCTGACAAGTCGGGAGAAGCTTATGCTGCTGCTTGTGATGGTATATTTATTTTAATGCCTGTGAGACTGTCATAGATTCACTTAGTTTATATTTTGTTAAGAGGAAAAGTTTTTTCCCCTTTCTTCTTAACTTCTTTTTTATTGCAGGTCAATCCCCAGGTATCTGAAGGTGCCTTTCTTCAGCCTTCTTTTGAGAGAAACATTGGCATCCCAGGACTAGCCACCATTATGAAATGAACAAAATCAACTAAAACCAGTTTAGCAACTATTAACTGCACGTTCTCAGGCCATATTCAATTAGAGCTGCTCAAAACTCAGAATTTCCATTCCACATTTAGAAATTCCCTTTAAAAAGTCAAAATTTCCTCAGAAATGAAAATTACAAAAAAATTCATTTCAGAAATATCAAAACAACCGCACTGGAGCAAGGTCATTTCAGCAAGGTCAAAACACTTTGAGTCAATTATTATAGTAAATATAAAAGTTAAAACAATAAAGTCAAAATTAAACCCTTTGATAATTTCTTCATCAATTGTTTTGTTGAAATAGATATAGTCCTGTGACAGGTTTTAATTTTATGATGTGAGCATTTTATACAGGAAAACAATTCTGCCAGAAAATGTTCAATCAGCTGCAATTCAAAAATCCACTGAAGTCAATAAAATGATTGATCGACTTGAGTGGGCTTTTGATCAGAGCCTTTGTGACTGTCATAGTCGTTTACCCCATAAGGGCCATGTGGAATCTATGACTGGTATGCCTAAATTCTGAAAACAATTACAGTATCTGCAGCAGGTTGGTGAATACAGATAGACCCCTGTGTTCTAGGCCAGCAGTCTGTTTGAAAATAACTAAATATCACTTAAAAGTCTTCCTTGGCTTAAATTATCTTGGAATGAGTTACTAGGAAGGGCAAATAAAAGTGAGTATAAATGGTTTGAGACACTTGTATTCTTTGGTGGGAGAGGGAGGACGTCATTAAGATAAACCAAATCCTGGCTGGCATGTGGGGCCATATGGCTTCTTCCTGCTTCTAACACTTCTTTTGTTTAAATTCTCCAAAGCAATTTTGTCACTATTATTACGGTGACTGTTTTAGCTTTAAAGATGTTTTCCTAGCATTCAATCTTTCGCCAGCTGCCCCACTCTTAAAAAAAAAAAAAAAAAAAAAAAGGCTGGAAAAGTTTTAAAGATGTTCTTTGGATTGCATTGCCCTTGAAACTGCACTGTTTCTTTTATATTTACTTTCTGCTTTTTTTTTTTTTTTGCCCCAGCTGTTTAGCACTCCTATACTGCTACTGTCCTAGCAAAACAGATGCAGACAGAGGATCACATGGGCTATGCTCAGACTGAATGCAAGCAGCTTGGTCATTAATCCTATCTATAGATTCTTCAGATTTCTATTTTTTCACAAAGTTTTTTTCATTCTAGATTTTAATCATTTTTTTTGTTTTTTTAAATTAAGAAATGGGGCAGGGGGGAGGAAGAGCACTTAAGCAGGTGGCTGTGAGCTTTGAAGCATAAAAATAAAGGAAAAGGGAATTTTACAAGCTTTTTTTCTTGGGAAAGAGCAAATACCTAGCTCAGTTTAAGAATTCTGTCTGGCTCCTAGATTTGGAAGTAATGCCATTGCCAGTACATAAACTCTTGTTTTCTTGCTCTTTGTCTTCCAGACTAAAACACTGGTGAAAAATTCACCTGTCTATTGCAAAGCTAAACTGCTGGTTTTAACATAGTTGCATGGGAACTTCAGTTTATTAATGAATACAACATGCCCTCTTTGGCTTGAATGCTTTCAGAGTGCTGAAAAGATTCAAAAGGCATCGCTTCCTGCACCAGCGGCATGCCTTTATACATCTCAGTGGTTCGCCCCTACCCAGCTGCTATATCTCATTAACAAGCATTTGGCCATCACTGCAAACTTCGAAGTGTTGACACTTGAAAGGCCCAGGCAGGCGTTGGCAGGCCATCGGCTATGGCAACAGGAAACTGCCCGAAGACAACACTGAGAAAACAGCAGCTGCAAAAGCCAAAAACAAAATAGGGCAGAGAAAGTTAGGTGTTTCCATGCTGTATTTTATTTTTCAATATGGACCCGCATGCAGTTAAACAAAAGAAGGATCACTGAAAAAAGGTGGCAAATCTAAACTTAATATACACTTACTAAAACATGGACGTGCTTTTTTGTTACATTTTAATGGTTTCCTAAAGTCTGTTTTCATGCAAATAAAAGTCTGCCTGTCTAGCATATTCCCAGAAGCTGGCCCTGGGGCCTATCAGTAAGTCAGATTCTCTAAATTAGCTCTGGTGTAAAGTTACTGCTGTCTGGTTCCACTGACGCCCATTATCAACGTCCCTTTCTTCTAGCAAGTCAGTTCTGTGGAAGGGTTTGAAGGTTCATCATGATAACATTTTGTTTAATATCCTCTATAGTTATATTGTCAAATAACCCTCTGTCCAAATTCGCTTCTTATTTAATATTTATATTACAGTACTGGCCAAAACCTCAGTTCAGATTGGAGCCCCATTGTGTTAGGTGCTTAGAAACACATATGAAGACACACCATCTTAGCCCCGATGAGTTTACAAACTATCTTTGAAACTCTGATGGATGGATGGATGGATAGGTACAAGTTCAAGATGTGGACTTCCAGCCACCATCAACAAAATCACCTCTTTATCACTAGGAAAATAAATCATTCTCTTTATGGAGAAACAAGGAAACCAACCAAAGACAATAGTTTATACGAGTAGAAGGCCAGATTCTACCATCTTTATTCACATTATGACCAGGCCTGACTTCGGCCCCCACACATTTGGAGGTGGAACAGAGGGTCAGTAAAGGGTCTAGAATGGAAAGGAGGAAGTCACTCTATGCCCTCCTCCTCACTGGACCTGGTTTGTCAGGGCTAGGAGTAGGGATGGGGCTGAGGATGGGAGGGGGTACACCTGTAGGGTTAGATGCTGGGCTGTGGTGGAGATGTAGGCAGTCATAGCGAGACTACCTTAAAACAGAGCTGTTAATGAAGGCTATTTCAGCTCCCACAGCAGCCCAGAATGGTGCAGTGGTGGTTTAAAGCCACCTTTGCTCCTCATTCCCTTGGGCTATGCCTTTTGTGCTGTGCCTCTGAGGAGGCACAGACTGGAGTGTGCCTCGTAAGTAGCACCTTACTCCATGAGTAGCCCTATTTAGGTCAATGGGACTAGGTCAATAAAGTACTATTCAGTATACATAGGGGTATCAGAATCTGGCCCTGAGTTAGTTCACCACACAGTGTGAAGTCTGAAAAATGAATTTCTCCTCAAAAAGTGCAACAGGTAAGAGGTAAAAATAGGTATTGTGAAAAATCATACTCTTGGAGCCTGATTTTGATCTCCCTTAACAATGTGGGCCTGATTCTGTTCCTACTTATACTGGTGTAAATCAGGAACAACTCCAGTTAAGGCCACAGAGTTACACAAATTTAAACCTAGATCACTGTGATCAGAATCTGGCCTTGTGGCATTACACCTGATTTCAACTGTTTCCCATTTGTCCCTTTTATGCGTCAAATAATACAACTCATGTTTGTTTGGTCCTAAAATAATATCAACTGCCCTGTTTCTGTTTTCATATGCTTGTACTTCCAAAAATGAAAGGGTCTAATTCTGCACCCCTTTCTCACTTTGAAGAGCCCTTACTTCTGCACATTATCCCATCTGCAGAACTGGACTTTGACTGAATGAGCTGGGGGAAATTTTATTATTCATTACCTTGGATAAAAGTTACATCAGAGATTTACATCAGAGGCCTGATTCTCCACTGTCTTGTACCTTATTTAATCACTTACACCTGGGAAAAGCTTGTGTAAAATGCTGCCATCCTGATTAGGTAGCATTTTTTT
>ML675618.1:32144847-32290002 GCA_007922155.1 Mesoclemmys tuberculata | reverse complement strand
TGCACTGAGGGGACATAAGTTGTGTACAGAAATTAAAGGGGGTGTGTGTAAAAATAAAGCAGGTCCTTTCACAGTAGCTTACTGCCTCCCTGTTAAATGCTTTCCTTAATTCAGCACTTCTGGCTTTGCAATATGTATGTTGCCCTTATTTTGCATACACACGCTCACTGCTGAATGTGTGTGAGTTACACTATTTAACCTCCCCCACCCACATTACAATACATTAGCCACTTGAAACACTTTCCTGATTGAACCTGCTTATAGTATAATTTCCTAACCAACTTTTACTCAGAATATACTTTCTATCACCATTCACATCTCTGCAGAATTTGACCCAGCTATTGTAGGTAACTCCAATGTAAAACTGAGTTGAAGTCGATTTGAACTGGTATTACTGGAAGCAGAATTTGGGCAGGTTAATAGAAAACATAAGATACTATTTCTGCAGAAATTGTAGCAGTAATTCTATAAATGATAATGGCAGAAGCTGTACGCCAAAAAACAACAGTCAAGTAGAGTTAAGAGTGCTCAGACAGGCTTAATACCCAGCATTTTTTCATTTTTAGTGGGTGACAAGGCAAACTTAGAATTATTTTAAAGTAATGTTAATGTAATGTAGTTTCTATATTTAGTAAGTCTTCCTTATTAAGTTTCAGCATCCACCACTGTCAGGTTTTTTTTTATCTCAAAGCTCCTCAAAAGAGTTTCACAGCTTGGAGAGTCTTGTAGGTGAATAGTTGGCTAATTCAATTTTGTATTTTACGTTTACAGATAAAAGTTGTATACACTGTCTTCATTACAGAAAATGGAAAATATTTTACAAGACCGTATGCACGTCAAGCTCAGTGGTTTCTACTAAAAGTAGATGTTATAGTCTGTTGTGTGCAATTGGTGTTTCCTGTTCTGAGGAACCACAGAAGAGAAATACTGCAACTTGTGAAGTTTCCCTTCCTCAGAACTTAGCTTAGCATCATAGTCATATATGGTTTCCAGCACAGCTGCATATGGTTCCAACTTTCTAATGAGTGGTTCAGTTAGTGAGTGATTCGGGTGATGGTTCAGCAGATGGCATGCTTCCCTCAGTCAATATTGAACCAGTGTCCCAGCATATTGTTAGGCAGCACTGCTAAATGTGCCACCTTTCAAATCAGATAGAAGATCAATGTCTTCATGACCTGTAGTTATTACATTTCCTATGGCAATTTTTGGCATCGACAAACATCTATAAACACCACCAAGCAACTGAAGTACTGACCAAAGGAAAACCAGCCAGTCTGTGGTGAAAATCACCTAAGTTTGTAAGCTTGTTGAAAGCATTAAGTTTAACTTAGAATGCATTTTGCTTTTAATTTCTTTTGACTAAATCTGACTTGTTATGCTTTGACTTATAATCACTTAAAATTCTTCCGTAGCTAATAAACTTGTTTCTTTGCTCTACGTAAAGTAGTGCATTTGGTTTGAAGTGTGTTGGAGACTCCACTTGAAGTAACAAGGCTGGTGCACATCCATTTTTTGTTAAATTGATGAATTTATATGAGCTTCGTGTTGTTCAGTGGGCATAACTAAACATTGTAAGATGGAAGTCCCTATGGTTGCATCTGGAACCTGGGATTTTAACTAGTGTCATTCTGTTGTATGATTGAAGGAGTGGCTGACTAGAAGCACTCACTCACCCAGTTGGAAGCAGTTTACATGCTGGAGGTTGTGCATGAACAGCCCAGGATTGAGGGTTCTCACAGCAGAGCAGAATAAAATGGGCTCCAGGAATGGAGGATTGGGATGACACAGTGATTCACCAGTCCAGATTGCACCAGGCGAACATCACACAACCCAGGCAGACATAGATGTTCTTAGGGCTCACTGACTGGATTGCATTATTTGAAATTTGTACACATATAGGCAACCAAGTGAGAGTTGAAGACGTTCCTAGGAAATGCAGGAAACAATGCCAATGTTTTCTCTATTCGTTTGACACAAACTATTACTTGGTTTGAATCAAAGCCACTGGAATACACAATGTTATTCCCTGTGTAGGTACCTTTTTTAAAAAGTGATTCGTGATTTGAAACCTGATAAGACTCTGATACCATTCATTCTACCAGAGTTATAGTGGAGATACCTTGATAATATACGATTCTGGGAAGATACCTATAATGTACCATATTCTGCCAAAACATATCATATTAATATGCAAAATATTGCCAGAATTAATAATATGGAGTCTTTGTGATACATTATTGTCAGGGTCTATTTAAAAAAGTTGCACATTATAGCCAATTCTCAAATGAAAACATTGTTGTCATGTTATAATTGTTAAGATACAAAAATGGACATTATGGAAGGAGAAGCCCACTCGTATTTTTTTCAAATGGAGCAATTTTTCTATTTATGGGAGTTCAAAGAGAAATACAAACTAGTCAGCCTCTATTTTTTTGAAATTCTATCACTTAAACATTGCCAGACATTTAAGAGCATTGGTTAAAAAGGGAGGGGGAGGGGAAATGGAAAAACCAAAAAGCCAATTTATAATAATTTCTGGGCTGAGACCTTTAAAAGCTAACTGAAATCCAGAGCAACTTTGTCTGGCTGAACCATAAACCCTTGAAAAAGTAATAGAAATTTCCTTAATTACAGGGCATCTCTTTAATGAAATCCTCCTGTCACAAATATCTTACAAAAGAAGCAAATCTTAAAGAAGTAAATTGACTGCATGGGTTGTTCTTTTGTTCATTAATCTCAGATTCTTTTCTAATAAACAAAACAACAAAGACCCAATCCAGAAAAACCCATGAACCTGTGCTCAACTTTAAGCTCATACATAGTGCCACTGAAGGCAGTGAAGCCAAGCAATTGCTTGAGTGATTTTCTGGATGGGTTCTTTAAGTGATTCTGGTTCATCTGAAATGAAAAAGATACTATAAAATGACTTTCCTTAGCTTGATCAGGTTCACTAATGATGGCAAAGGACTGTAACGCCTGGATTCGTTTGTGGGCACGTGCATTTCCGGAGCTCCTGTGAAAACTCTGTAACACTGCTGTGTCAGACGTGATTCTTTCTATGCCTGTAGAAGTGAACAACAGAGTTACTGTTACAAGTAATACACAGTAAATTCCTGACATAAAGGCATTTTAGGGCCATTGCCAGAAGTCTCATTTTAATAATATATTCATATGTCCCAGAAATAAGGCACAAAAATTAAGCCCTGCATGCTAGAGAGAAAATCAGTGGAGGACAGGTATATCCACATTATTGTTGTAGTCAGTTAAGTGCGGTCAATAAACTAAGTACATTCAGTTTTGGTTTTATGTTGTTACAAGAGGATTACCCTCATCTAGGTCCCACTCAATGAACAGAGAATAGATACATGTCTTTGATTACAGCTGTCTGCGTGGGAAGGATGCAAGTGATTGCTTCTCTGCTCTGGCAGTTTGGATGCAGATTTCTCTTTATCTGCTACAGTATGCATTACCATATCATTTAGATCCTGGGCAAATCAGTACTGCTGAAAGATTATTTGGCTGGGCTTTGTAAGTTTGTTAGCGAAGCAACTGAATTCATGTGCCTTTGTGACTGTAGTAAGAAATGAGCATAAGGCCTGTAAAACAGGCTAAGGCCTAAGTGGAAAAAGCCAAGAGAACAGGAGTATAAGTGGAAAAACCCAAGTTAGCTGACGTTGGCACAGGAAAGTGCTGATACTGCATACACATTGCCAAAATATTACTAAAATGTAAAATATGTAGCAGGTGCAGAAGGCACCAAGACACCAAAAAGAACTATTTCCCTAAAATGACACTTTGATTAATAGAAATGACTAAAAGGTGATGAATGGAGGTGTTTTGCCCAAATCAGCCAATTAACGGTAAAGGGTGGTATTAGCCTACATCAAGAAGGTGGCAACTACCTACGTTGAAGGGGGCAGAACAAAATTGTCTATAACAATGTATAAAAGAGGGTGTCAGAGGGAACAACATCGTCCGGTCTAGGGGATAACAGAAAGTCCCACCGTTGGGCCGTGTCCATTGTAACGTCGCATACAGGAAGCTGACCCAGAGATACTCTGTAGGTCACTTCTCATTGTGCCGCACGCAATAAACCTGGCTTGGGTGTCTTTGTTGCTCAGCTAATCCATGGTCGTGTCAGTTCATTCAATTGTGAGAGCTGTCTCGGCTATCTGCAGAGCTAAGACAGCACCTACACGGAGACGCATGCATGCAGCCTACACAGATAAACACCAGTAGCCAGCACCGCACCACAGTGACTTTTCTGGATTGGTGCTTTAAGTGATTCTAGTTTGTTTGCAAGGCAATTGCATGGGAAACCCTGCCTGACCTTAAGAAAAGCTATCAATTTGCTACTGCATATGGGAGTCATTTCAGACAGATTTTGATATTTATTAGCTTTTGAAGTATTGTTTGCATAAATAAGAATAAAAGGCTCAGCTCAAGATGTTCTAAATACAGATTACTACCACCCAAAATATATAATTCTAAACATAGATTCTGTGCATAAATTTTGCTCTGATTTGAAGTCAGTGGGATTGCACGGATACAACTGAAGGTAAAATTTTTCCCCAGTGTTTGCTTTGCTGTATAGTTATACGGGTCAAGACCTAACTTATTTTAGAATTTTATTGTAGTTTAAAACTGAATGAAATTGCTTACCATTTTACCGGTATTCATTCTACTACGGTCAGCCTTATGGCCCTCATACAACATATGCTAGGATTTAACGTGTAGATGCTAATACCAAACAGCTGGAGGGGCTATAGCAATAAGGACAGAAAGGAAATGAAAGGGCTTCTGAGGGAAAATCTATTTTACATAGATACATAAACTTTAAGGCCAGAAGGGACTGTTAAATCATATAATCTGACCTCCTGTATAACTCAGGTCATAGACTTTCACCCAGTTAATTCCTGTATTGAGCCTAATAACATTTGTGTTTGCCTGAAATGTATCTTTCAGAACAGCATCTACTCTTGATTTTAAGATTTCAAACGATGGAGAATACCTCATTTCCCTTTTTAGTGTGTTCCAAAGGTTAATCACCATCGCTGGTAAAAATGTGTGCTTTATTTCTAATTTGAAAGTGTCTAGCTATTGGTTCTTGTTATGCTTTTCTCCTCTAAATTAAGGATTATACAGGTCTGAATTGATCTAGTTCTGTCATATTTGGGATGAAGATTTAGCAAAAGAAAAAAGTTAAGCTATTGTTTCAAATTGCCAATAGTGAAAATGAGTCAGGGTGGATGAGGTAATATCTTTTATTGGACCAACTTTGGCTGGTGAAAGAGACAAGCTTTCAAGCTCCACAGAGTTCTTCTTCAGGTCTGGACATTTGCACTTTTTTATGTTCCAAAATCAGGAGCTTTTCATAGTGGTCTCTAGCATCTCTCATGGCTCAGATGTGGCAGGACATAGATGTAAAAATATAAAGAGGATTCTTTTGAGTGTGTGGAACAGAGATGGACCCTATAGTTCTCATTGACTCTTTAGCTGCCACAATAACTAAAGACTAAACACAGCCTAGGTTACAGATTGTCACCACATGGGGTCTACATAAATCCAGGCCTGGATCAGCAGTCATGGAGGGGATAGCTAATGAGAATCAGTCTGGATCGTATGCTTTAGTAATTCAATTTACAACTGACCCTCTTCAAAATACTGCCCCCTCCATTCCCCCGTCCTTCTCCTGAAATGAGACGGAATGTAGAAAGGCAGTTCTAAGAGCTTTCCTGTGGGTATTCTTGTTAAAGAAACCAGTTCACAGATATCCATATGTTAACCACATGCGAGTCATGTTGCCAATAGTTCTTAGAAGCTAATGGTGGTTAGGTAATGAAAATAGTGAAACCATTGAAAAAAACCTGAAAATACACAAACTTGTTGAAAAACAGGAATCAATGAGCAGTTACAGCAGGAGTAGTCAATTATTTTTTATCAAGATCCAAATTTCTTGATTAACATACAGTCAAGGTCCAGACTCCAGAGAAACATTTTTCACACCATAATAATAATAATAATAATAAGTAAATAAAAAGATTTCACAGTCCATTCAAAAGCTTCTGGAGGTCTGGATTTGGCCTGTGGTCTGCCTCTTCACCACCCCTGAATTACAGCTACAAGGCTATAAACTAGGAAGATCAGCGTAAGAACAGGAATAAATGTTCTCACTATGGTGTTGTCTTCTGTTTAGCCCTTCTTAGCCTTCTTCAAGTTCCTTATATTCTTTTTTTAGTTAGGGGATATAGAATCAAAGGTCCAGATTATTTCCCCAGTCTTAGCAGCTCAGAGGATCCCCCTTAACACAGATTCCTTGTCCTACATAGAGATATCTGCCTGCAGCTGGGAAGGGATGTGCTAGGGATGGAGAAGAGAGGGAAGAGCAGGGTCAGAGGGGAGTCCTCCAAAAAGCTGATGTCGAATGGTTGCTGGAAAATTTTCCATCAGGTTTTCCTTGGGAATGAAGGCTAGGTCTCCTGGATCTCAAGTCAGTTTCCAGTCTGCTATATCACTGTTCCTCCCAAATACGTTCATTACTCTTTCTGAGGCCTAGTTTCTCAGTCTGTTTAAGGGAGCTGCTAACACTCATTTGCCTGTGCCTGTGGATGACTGAAATCCAGTGTATTTTCAGATAATGGGGGAAAGGAAGGGGAAAAAAGACCAAGAGAGCTGGCTGTATTTTAAAGAAACCTTATTGAGGGTGCAGAAACAAACCATCCTGATGTGCAGAAAGAATAGCAAATATGGCAGGCAACCAGCTTGGCCTAACAAAGAAATCTTCTTAAATAGAAAAAAGACGCTTATAAGAAGTGGAAGTTTGGACAGATGACTAGGGAGGAGTATAAAAATACTGTTTGAGCATGCAGGAATGAAATCAGGAAGGCCAAAGCACAACTGGAGTTGCAGCTAGCAAGGGGCGTGAAGGGTAACAAGAAAAGTTTCTACAGGTATGTTAGTAACAAGAAGAAGATCAGGAAAAATGTGGACCCCTTTCAAAATGGGGAGGCAACCTGGTGACAGATGATGTGGAAAAAGCTGAAGTACTCAATGCTTTTTTTTTGCCTGTCTTGACAAACAACGTCAGCTCCCAGACTCCTGCACTGGGCAGCACAAAATGGGGAGAAGGTGAGCAGTGGTGAAAGAACAGGTTTAGGACTATTTAGAAAAGCTGGACATACACAAGTCCCTGGGTTTGATGAAGTGCATTTGAGAGTGCTAATGGAGTTGGCTGAAGTGATTACAGAGCCATTGGCTATTATCTTTGAAAATTCTTGGCAATCGGGGGAGATCATGGAAAATTGAATTAAGGTGAATATAATGCCCATCTTCAAAAAAGGGAAGAAGGAGGATCTGGGGAACTACAGACCGGTCAGCCTCACCTCAGTCCCTGGAAAAATCATGGAGCAGGTCATCAAGGAATCCATTTTGAGGGACTTGGAAGACAGGAAGGATGGATTCACCAAGGGCAAGTCATGCCTGACCAACCTGATTGCTTTCTATAATGAGATGACTGGCTATGTGGCTGTGGGGAAAGTGGTGGGGGTGATATATCTTCACTTTAGCAAAGCTTTTGATATCGTCTCCCACAGTATTCTTGTCATCAGGTTAAAGAAGTATGGGTTGGTTGGATGAATGGACTATAAAGTGGATAGAAAGATGGCGAGATTATCAGGCTCAATCGGTAGTGGTCAATGGCTCAATGTCTAGTTGGCAGCTAGTAACAAGCGGAGTGCCCCAGAGATCAGTCCTGAGTCTGATTTTGTTCAACATCTTCATTAATGATCTGGAGAATGGGTTGGATTGCACCCTCAAGACACTAGGATTGGGGGGTTGTAGATATGCTGGAGGTTAGGGATAGGATACAGAGTGACCTAGACAAATTGGAGGATTGGGCCAAAATAAATCTGATGAGGTTCAACAAGGGCAAGTGCAAACTCCTGCACTTAGGACAGAAGAATCCCATGTGCTGCTACAGAATGGGGACCGACTGGCTAGGCAGCAGTTCTGCAGAAAAGACCAGGGGGTTACAGTGGAGAAGAAAATAGATATGAGTCAACAGTCTACACTTATTGCCAAGAAGACTAACAGCAAATTGGGCTGCATTAGTAGGAGCATTGCCAGCAGATCAAGAGAAGTGATTATTCCCCTCTATTTGGCATTGGTGAGGCAACATTTGGAGTATTGTGTCCAGTTTTGGGCCCCCCACTACAAAAAGGATGTGGACAAATTGGAGAGAATCCAGTGGAGGGCAACAAAAATGAATAAGAGGCTGGAGCACATGACTTATGAGGAGAAGCTGAGGGAACTAGGCTTGTTTAATCTGCTAGGTTGTTCTCAGTGGTGGCAGATGACAGAACAAGGAGCAGATAGGAGCAGGGGGTCGATCTAGCTGGATGTGAGGAAAATGTTTTTCACTAGGAGAGTGGAGAAGCACTGGAATGAGTTACCTGGGGAGGTGGTGGAATCTCCATCCTTAGAGGTTTCTAAGACCCAGCTTGATAAAGCTCTGACTGGGATGATTTAGTTGGGGTTGGTCCTGCTTTGAGCAGGGGGTTTCTAGATGACCTCCTGAGGTCCCTTCCAACCCTAATATTCTATGAGAACACCACTGAAAAAGATCATTGTATTGTTTTACAGAAAGGGATATTGAGATACATAGGCTATGGTCTCTATCCTAGAAACTACACCACATAGCATCTCCAGACTAGTCCCTCTTTCTCTTGTCTGAGAGACATTGAGGTCTAGTGGAATAGGCATTAGTATAAGAAGATCCTAGTTCACTATTTTATTTACTAACCATGAGATGCACAAACATAATCACAAAGGTTGGAGTAGAGCTGAGCTTGCTGGCTTGAACGTTTAACGTTCCTGCCTTGAAGTTTTATTGATCTAGGGCCTTCTCCTGTTCCTATCAAAGTCAATGGTAAAACTCTCCTTAATGTCAACTGGTGCAGGACAAGGCCACGAATCTGTAGTTTTCTTTTCTTTCAAAGTGTATGTCTATTGGGATCACAAGTTTTGAATGTTAGTTCAGCCGTGAGTCCTGATGGTTTATTGATGAAGATGATTTGGGAAAAGATGTGGAACATTTTGAAATGCTGCATAGGTTCTGCTGTCTGGGTGAAATTAACGTTTGTGCAGATAGTCTGTGTAAAAATGGAATGGCACATCACTCTAATTCCACTTATGCCCTCAGTGTAGGACTTCAGTGAGACTTAGGCAGCGCATAGGCGTTGCACTTGCCCACTGCCCAGGGGTGAATTTCACTCTCTGAGTAAGGAAATTAGTGTCATTCCCAGATGTATTAAAAGAGTGCTTCAAATGTTTTTCTTCTCCACAAGCGGAGGAGAACCTTAATGCAGAATTTGCAGCATGTGGACTATGGTTTCCCAAGGCCTGAAAGTGAAATTTGTGCAACTGATTATTGGTAACTACAGTTTAAAACCTTGGGTAAATGCTTCCCAATAGTCCAGTGAGCTGTGTCCCTTCAAGGTCTTCTGATACAGAAATCCAACATTTCCAAAATACCTGTAAAACAAAAGGTGCTTGATTTTAACAGATAATTCAGCAAAGAAACAATGACTATGGTTATGTCTACACCATGAGTTAGAGGTTCATAATCTGTCCTTGAGAAAGTAGCTCACAGAAGACATACGGGAGATGAGAGAGGAAATCTTACAAACAAAAATACCCCCAAAATATCCTCAATGACCAAAAGCAGTAAATTCGTGTTAAATGACAAATTAAAGTGCTCTTTCTAGATATCTCTCTATCGTTTCTTTCTCTGACTCCACAACAACAAAACAGAACTGGGTTTAATGTTGTCCAGTGGCAAGAGAAACAAAAGGCTTTGGTTTGCGAAAAGGGAAGATGATAACACAGCCGTTTCTTACCTACATTGCAGGGGTGGGAGTTTTCTCAGCAGGAGTGAACTCTGAATTTTGGAGAGCAATTACATTGTTCAGAAAGAGACAACAGGAAGTAAGAACAGACAGTCTCCCTCCCCAATACAAACACATACAGACTTAACCTACAGCTGAACTTTTGCCCTTGAGTGACCAGTGCCATTAGGATACAGGTCAAAAGGTTGCAGGGTGACTGAAAATGGAACTTTATTGAATGAAAGAGAAGATGAAAAATTCCTTTGTTTGCTTAACTCTGTGAGGTTTGTAATAGCCACTGTGATCCCATAATGGAGTCCAGAGTGAAAAAGTAACTTGATTTATTACATGCAAAGAAAGGCAGTGGGGATTTCACTAAAGAGAAAAACTAAGGATAAAAGTCAAAGAATAAAAAAAATGAAAATAAATGTAACTTTAATCAATAGAAGCACTTTGTGATATATAAAAGGCTGAGAAGGAGCTCTCTTTCTTTAGGGAAAGTCATTAGAGGCACCAATGAGACATTCTCAAAGAATATATTCCTCCTATTTAGGGTGGAGAAAATTATACATATAAATGAGCATCTGGCTGAAAAGTTCTGTTATGGCAGAGCAGTTTGAGAAAGAAGTTCTAATGCCAAAAACTGTAGTCCTCTATGTATGTACATGCAATTGCAAAATGCAGTCATTTATAAAGGGGAAACAAGCCTCTCTGGAAGGATATGTGGAAGAAAAATCCCATGTGGTAGACGCTTAGTTGAAACCAGAGACTTCCGGTGAGTTTAGCTAAAACTAACCTTAAATATCAACACCTTTGCTATATTTAATATGTTTTTGATTTCAAAAAAATCAAAGTAAAGATGTAATGGCTCCAAATCAGATATGATGAATGGAGGTGCCAGCCCTTTAAACATCAGTGGAATGGCACATGCTCACACCAGATCTGAATTTAATTTGTAGTGTTGTAAAGGTTGATGCTCTGATTTTATATCAGTAAACTGAAGTCAATGGAGCTATGTTAGGGTAAATTTGGAGTAATGAGATCAGATTCTGGCCCAGAAACTCCATCATTCTTTAAAGTACCTGGAAGTTATCTATTTAGTACCGGGAAGCACTATTTAGATAAAAGAAGAGTCAAAGATAAAGTTTTAGTCTCCTTAAGGCTACATGATTTGGCTTTTGTGGTATTAAGGGGAAGACTTTGGCACTGTTACTCATACTGAGCAGTATCTTACTCGGAGTAGAGTCCCACTGAAATAAATGGTACTGCCTGTGGAGTAAGGTGCTACAGTGATACTCAGTGAATAGCAGCGTCAGAAACTGACAGAAGATTAGGGCCATATTTAAAACACTCCTCAGCATGTCCCTCAATGGATCCTCCTGATTCCCCCCACAACTTTCTGTGAGGATTCTACAGGATTCTTCTATCCTTGGTCCCTTTCTCTTCTGCACCTTATTCTGGGTAATCTGATCCACAAACATGAATTGAGCTATCATCTCCCTGTGGATGATTCACAGTTCTAATGCTCTTCTCGAGATCTGTCTCCTACTGTCCAAACTAAAATCTAAGCCTAGCTCTCTGACTTCTCCCCATGCGTGTTCAGTTTAGAGCAATCTCAACATAGCTAAAAGAGAGCATCTTATCTTCTTCCACAATCCCTCCCTGCTCCCTCCTTTCTTGAGGACTGTGGACAATGTCACCATCCTGCCTGTCACCAACTCACACTCAGAACCTGGCCACCATCTTTTACTTGGACTTCTCTCTCTAGGCCCTTACACCCAGGTTGTGACTATATCTTGCCAGTTCTTTCTGTGTAACGTCTCTCTGATACAACCTTTGCTTTCTAGCCACAAATTTTCATCTAAGCTCTCATCATCTTACCCCTCACTTACTACAGCATCCTTTTTTATGACCTTGACAAAGGCAATTTAGTCCTGCTGGTAACCATTCAGAATGTTGCTGCAAAGATCATTCTCTTAGCCCACCACTTTGACCAAGGAACTCCTTTCTTTGCAGCCCTTCACTGGCTCTCCCTTCTCTATCTCACCAAATTTAAATTACTTGTCTTCACTTTCTACTTTGCTTTCCGACCTATCCCCATCCTCCCTTTGGACTGTCATTCACTATCAAGATGTTGACTCCCAACTCTGATTGGCCCTTGATGCCAGTCTCCACAGGTTACTTGTTGCATTTTCAAAGAAGCACCTTCTTGCTTTATTCCTGTGCTGCCTCTCACATTTGGGAAGGGCTCTCCGCAAGCATTCACAAAGCTACCTCATTATCTTCCTTCAAAACCTGCCTTGAAACTCTCCTTTTTCATGATGCCTACAAAAATCTGACAAAATGTAGACCATTGCTGTGCAGACACTGCAGCCTATTGTACTGCCCCGTGTGTCTATCTATATCCATCTGTTCTCCCTTGTCTTATATTTAGGTTGGAAGTTCTTTGGGGCAGGGACCATTTTTTTGTTAGATATTTGTACAACACCTTGAACAATGGGGTCCTGGCCCAGACTAGGGCTCCTAGAAGCTACTCTAATACATATAAATAATAATAATGCTCTCAGTTACACCAAGATAAATCCAGAGCAATTCCACTGACTTCAGTGGAAGTACCACAAATTTATGCTGGTATAAAGGAAAGCAGAGGTTTTCTTTATTATTATTATAGTGCATCATTTTCTGAATTAATTTCTAATGAAAACTCACACCTTTAAAGAGTTATGGAAATAAATATTTGAGGAACATTTTAAACCATTCTTCATCATATCTAGTGTGAAGATTTCAATTTTTTAAAATAATTTTGATGGTTTATGGTTAAGCATATTTTTATTTTTATCAATTTGCATTTTCATTTCCTCAGAACTATGAGTTTTAAGCATTTTTCTTACATTTATCAATTTAAATTTTCACAGTTGGGGGAGATTCTGGGGGCACAGGCAAAAAGTGGAGGTCTGACCATAATTATTTAATGACAGTAGAAGCTGAGTTTCAAAAAGCTAAGGCATTATAAAACAAATGGTCAGCATCACATGTCAAATTATACAAAGGAAATATCCTTAAATCAAACCCTCATAAGTTCTTAAGCAGCATTTTTCTTACTTTGCTGTAAATTCTGTATTTTTATCAAGAGAAATATTTTTTCATCTGCGTGCGTATAGTGAAATCAACGTTTACTGACATTTACTGATAACAATCTAATCCTTCCAAGCTTAATCATATCATATATTTATAGACTTTTAGAGTGCAGATTGTCATGTAAATGGATATCCCTAGACTTTTCAAATCGTATATTATTTCCCAACGGAAGGAACCATCACAGTAATTATAGCATTATGTTTCATTTATATAGTACTTTACATCTTGGAAATACTTTTAAAATTAATCATTGAATCAGCTTGCCATGTAAACCTGTATTTAAAGAGCTGTCTCTGAAAGCAGGCCAAATTCTTCTCTCTATCAACTATGGATGTCAGTGGGGTTGAATAGATACAGCCAAGAGCAGATTTTGGCCCAGTAATTCCTAAAACGGTTAAAACCTTTTAAGCAATATTGGTCAAATCCTTCTTCCTATGCCGATTCTGCGGTCCTGTTATTCTTATAACCAACCCCCAGCATTCAAAAATCATGAGTTAGGCCCATAGAATCATGTGATGGACTCAAAAATTGCCATTTATAAAAAGTAATAAATGTATTCTTTCCATGTGACTTTTGCTTTCTGAGCTGTTGGAGTGCACATTTCAAAGCTCATTTCAAAGTTTTTTGCACAAACATGAAGGTTAGAAGGCTTAAAAAAATTAAAACTGAGATTCTCACCTTATTGCAGGATACCAGGAATTGGGGCTTTCAAAAATACACCAAACACTTAAGCCCAGGTGAATGAATTTCACACATGGATATTAAGCATATGCCCTGAGGCCTATGAACTAAAAGTCTGTAGGAAACTATTATTAAAATTATTATACGTAATTGTTTTAAAATGTGCTCTTTTATCTACATGAAATTCTTGTGATTTGGGGGTTCATTCCCTTCCGTCCCATCCTCAAACATATTTTGATACATTGTAGGTTAATGACCTACACACTTTCTTTTTGAAAGCAATGAATGCTGTTTTAAAAATTATCTAATTATGAAACTAGTTTGAGAGAGAGAGCGAGGGATTTAATATTTTGTAAAGTAAATTTGCTCTTAGACTAAGACTCTGTGTGCCAAGTTTCAAGCCTTGAGTGAATTTTTACAGCCAAGTTATAAATGTCTCTGATTACTAGTGCAATACTTTTAGGCAATTGGACTACCCTGTATTATTACCAAAATGCCAAATGAAAGCCCCAACAACCTGTTGTGTGACTGATTGGGAACCAGTGACATTAAATACACATTATTATTGTTATTATTTATTTTATTATTTTATTTTATTAGCCTTGTCTCTGGTCAGCAGGTTTTAATATGTACCCTGAAAAAGGGAAGAGAAGATGGTAACAAAGGCTAGAACTTTTCTATGACTGGGTTAATGATTTGGCTTCAGCAAATTGCCAGAGACAGTAAGTAACTCGTGGAATCCTCTTTTCAAAGCAGTGCAGCAGTGGTAATTTTAGTAGTGGGAATATTGTATGTTGTGTACCGTACATCAGCATCTCAGCAGACCTTGTCCCAGGGGAGGATCACAAAGGATAACTATATTTCATCATCTTCACTTACTCTCCAGGGATCAGGTGACTGGAAAATTATTATAATCTAACTTCCCCCCAACTCCCACCCAGCAATAACATCTGCTAACAGATTGGTACACGTTAGTCTTTTCAAATTAACCAAATATGGCCTCCACTATGCAGCTGATTCAGAGGACGCCTTCTATAATGTTGGAGATCTGGGAACTAAACTTATGTTTGTTACGTTTGTCAAACTCCTTTTGATATCAAGTAGAGCGTTGGGTGTGCAAAGAATAGGTCTTTGAACATGATTGATGGGCTCATATCTGATGACAGTGTTTTGCATGAGCCAAAATCCATGTATGAACAAGTAGTGAGTCACTGCAAAAGGCACAGGATGCTATGTAGTGCTTCGTGAATTTGGGACAATCTAAAAAAAATCTAAAAATACCATTTTGATAAATGTGCTAAGAGTAGGTTAATAACTTTTCAGATATCTGCAAGTGAGAAAGAATGGTAGCTCAGTCACCATGTGCAATCAATCCATGGCTTCTGTGCAAAAACTCCCTGCCTGTTCTGGTTGTGATGTAGACAGCCGTCTCGTGGGAATGAACTGAGTTCACTGCCACATTTTGCACAAGTCACAGAACAGCTGCCAGATATGAATGACTTTCTGTTGCTATTGATCTGGGATCGATTCAAATTAGTGACCTAGTAGTGAATTACTGCATATTGCACTACAATTCCATTTAGTTTTCTGCAGTGAGAGGAGTAACTGTCTGCCAGACCTGCATTTGGTCTGCCATGTCTGAAATAATTTGAATGCCTATGATCATGAGATACCTGAACCTATGGGAAGTGGACACTATACCCTTTGCTGCCTGTCTCACTACTTACTTTGTGGAGGTACTGACTCTGATATTTCATTGTTGAGGTTGGTAGTTAAGAGTTTATAAACTTTGATAACTGAGATTTCGTTTCCAGCACTTTCTTACCAGAATCATTCTGCAACTCATTACATTGATGGTATAGTTATTACAGTACAAGAAAAAGCTGTGAGGTGGATGATTTGGATTCAGTTCCTGTCTGTACCATAAACTTCCTATGTGATCTTGGGCAAATTGCTTAAGTTCTCTGTGCCTCAGTTCCCCATTTGTAAAATGGCAGTGAAAGAGCTTCCCTATTGCATGAGCATTTTAAGACTAAATCCATAGATGATCTGAGCATCTTTCCAACTTATATCAGTAGGAACATGGGTGACCTAGTATCGGTCCTTTCCAGAGGTACCTATTCTGTAAGCGATTCTCTTTATTTAGCTAAAGTTCTCTTTGATGTCAATGGAACTTTTGCCTGAGACAAGAGTGCAGGATTAGGGTTTCTGATTTTATGGTTTCTCAGGATGTCATAAACATCCTGTATTTTCATAAGTTTTGGCTTTGGGCATAAAAAAAGCCTCTTCAGAGCATTGAAGAAAATGGATCAGTTGAAAACATTTACAGCAACAGGCTTTTTCTTTTCATTAGGATTACAAAATGAATTCGTTTAGCATTAGTAAGAGCTGTGGAGATGTTGCTGACAGAATTAATTATTTTGAATGATTAGTTTGTTGCTTTCCTTGCAGTGGCCAAGTTCTGAGGAGGAAGTACTTTGTCTTTCAATTAAATATATCTGAACAAATCTGTGGAGTCATGATGTGAGAAACCAAAACAAATCTTCAACTGTAGATAAATGAAGTTTGGTTGTTTCCTAGCTGTAGAAAGCTAGAGGAAGCCCTCTGCTCTGACCCCGTGCCCTCCAGCATCACAGGTGGTGCACAATCACAAAGACAACTTGGATGTAGATGCTGCTGTGGGCACTTTACATACGCCAGATTGTAAATTTGTCCATTTATGAGTGTCCTGCAGGGATTCCCACCAATTTAGCAGACAAAGCATGGGCTGAAGTGAACAAAGCATATCCATGAAAGCGCCTCTGATTGCCACTATTAATAAAATTGAGGCCATAAACAAACTTACTGTGTGCTATTTCCTTAAATTTGGTGTGGGGGGGGTTGTTTTGTTTTTTACCTTTTTTGAACTGTAGAAGTGGTGTGTGTGGTGGAGACAGACAGTGTAGGTGGGCAGAGTATAGACTCTCTGAATAAAGAATCTGGCTGTAAAGAATGATTTCACATACAGTGTTTCTTCCTATTATGCTGTGGGCTGTCCTTTCATCCTACCTCAACTTTCCAATTTTACTGCATCTTGGCAGAAACCTATGAGCTTTCTTCACCAACACAGTTAAAACAGATCCACTGCATTTTTATTTTTCAAACTCAGAGAAATAAGATGAGTACTTTTGGCTACGTCCCAGCACATTTCAAAATGCCCCAATGTGTTTGGAGTTTCCCTGGCAATGTGTGTTTTTTCTTCCCCTTCATCCTTTCTAAGGACAAAGGCATCAGAATCTTTTTCTTGAGGCCATCCCACAAACAAACAAAAATAGTTTTCCATGGATGGTCCAAAATCACAACAGCCTTACACAGTGGACAGGTGTTTTTGTGATCACCGCTGTCAAATGCTGTAGTATTTTTAAAAAATAAAATTCTGGTCTCAGTTCTCTACATATGTGTGCATAAAGGGAGCATCCTTGTGCAGGTCTTCCCCTGCTGCGTATGTAGGGGTAAAGCCACCTTCACAGCAGAACTCCCTATCCTGGATATCACATGGGCTCTCTGTGTACTGTGGGAGCTATGCAAAGCAGGGGATATACAGTAGGATCGCTGGGGGAGAAGTGGGCAGACAGGAGGCTGGGGTAGGAAGGATGGGCTAGTGGATAAAGCACCAAATAGGCACAAGGAACCTGTGGTCATTTTCTGGATCAGCCACAAACTTCTGCTGTAACTTCACTTAATGTAACCTGTACTGCAGTCAGGGCTGACTAGTAGTAGTCAGGGAGGAGGGCAGTTTGCTATGGCCTCCCATGTGAGAGGGCCCCCAAACCAAGAAGTCTTTGGGGTAGCTGTGGCCAGTCTCTGTCAGTGTAGCTCCCACTGAGCTGCATTACCAATGGCCAGAACATGAAAATAATGCTTGTGCCTTAGCTTCCTGTGTCGCTCTCAAGCACCTTTTACACCTTTTTAATCGCTCTTTAGGAGGTAAGTAAAACTGCTTGTGTATCTTAGAAAGCTGGGGAAACAGCATGACACTTAATCTGCTCCCTGAGGAGCAACCACCGGAGATATCTCACATGCTCATGTGGACTTTTTTTGTGTGTGCTTTGCTTCAATTAGTGCTAGACCACTTCTGGCTAGAAACTGGACCCCTGGCTTGGCTGGAATTTATGGTCTGGAAATATGTCACTAGAAAGGGCTATTTCCATGTTCTATACCTCAAAAATACGGTCACACAATCGTGCCCTGTAATGAAGTAATGCTGACAGAAACAAGAGAAGTAGCCAGGAGAAACATTCCCTCATTATATTTCTTTTGGATGTCATTTATTTGGAAGCATCCACAGACAAGCCTAGTGTTGTAGTTTTAGCTGCAGTATGTGTCTAAACTTATTCTCAGGGTCCTTCTGCACATTCTGGGTAGAAAATTCCCTTCCCCCATAGCTTCCCAT
The DNA here is from genome assembly GCA_007922155.1 of Mesoclemmys tuberculata. Lineage (NCBI taxonomy): Eukaryota > Metazoa > Chordata > Testudines > Chelidae > Mesoclemmys > Mesoclemmys tuberculata. Next base: position 32,271,867 of record ML675618.1, on the reverse strand, counting down.
CCCTCCATACACACTTCCTCTCTCTGCCAGCTGCATAAACAATGAACCACAGTCATTCCTAATGTAACTTGACTGATATCAATTGGCTACCAACAGGGATGAATTTGGCCCATATTTAGTTTGCTATTTCACCCATGTAGAATACATCCGGAAATGCAACACCTTTTCATTCTGGCGCACAGAAATATCGCCATCATCATCATTATCAGAAGATTGCATCAGTGTGGATGCACAAATTTTGGTAACTTGATGCCTAATTTGTTAATGTAATGTGGCATGTTTTTATTTTGCTTTTATATTGCATCATGGGAGTTTGCCGTTACTACGCCTGTCCATCCTATTTTAGAATTGTGTCTTGAATTCCTAAATGGCACAAACCATGCTTCAAAATGCTTTAAAAATGTTTTAACTGCATTTTACTATTTATCAAAGGAAGTAAGGGTAACATTTTTAAAAGTCCTTATGTGACCGGAGGATAAATCACATTTTCAAGAATGATTTAGGAACTGAAAATAATGGAAGTTAGGTGCTTTTGAAAATCTCACTAGGTGCCTGTCTGCATTTTTAGGATCCTAAATACCTTTGAAAATTTGGCCCTTAGAAGCTCAAGTCCTATTGATTTTCAATGTGTCCTAGCTGCCTCAGGAACTTTTGAAAATAAGATTTAGGCACTTAAAAAAAACTTACCACAAGGATTCCGTCCTGCCCCTAGACAAATCAAGGGCAAAATTCTCACTGACTTCAATGGTACAGAATCAGGAACTCAAAGCACCTGCTTGAGCCTGCAGGCCTAATGTAGGTGAGTGTTGTGCTAACCTTCTACTCATAGGTCTATCAAATCACCTCAGCCTTAAACTGTAACAGTGCTTCTCTTTTAGTCCAGAGCCTCTGTTGGGCAGATTACTTCTAAACCCACAAGGTTTCTGTAATGTAGAGAAATGGAAACTAACGTTCACCCACAAGTGTACTTCTACTTGTGGTCTTAAACTATCTTAAAAGTCAGATTTCTGCTGTTGAACACACTAACATCCCTATATTGTCTACTCTTCTTCTCAAGCACATTGTAACACCTGCACACAATGTAGCATAATTTTAAGTCTCTACTTAAAGAAACCTGGGGCTGGAATACCATGCATGAAAGGGATGAGAATTAGAGGCAGTGGCGTACTGTGGGTCTCTGGCGCTCAGGGGCCAATGCTTGCATTTGCGGTCCCCCATTGGCAGCAGCAGCAGGTAAGGTAACAGCACTTCACGGGGTAGGGTGTCTGTGGGCCCGTTTCCTGCTCTCTTCCACTCCTTCCCTCCCACTGTGGGGGGTGGCGGTGGTGGGCTGGGAGTGGGAGTGACAGGGGCAGATGGCACCGGGTCATGCAGTGTCAGGGAGGGGGGAAGAGGTGTGATGGGTTCTGCCCACCATTGGATTGGCTGCCTGGCCCTTGTGCGGCCTGAGTCCCCGCGGCTCTTTGGTGTCATTGTGGTCCCCAGCGCGGGGGGTGGAGAGGCCAGGAGGACTTTTGCTCCCACCACAGTGGGAATTCTTGGCTGCCAGCAGGCCTGAGCTGGGGTCCAAGCAGCCGCCTGCAAAGTGGGAGGCCCCCAGTGCTGGGGCTGCAGCCAGAGCCTGAACGCCTCCAGCGTAGTTAACCTCCTGGTGCACAGCCCCCAGGCTGGCGCCTGGGGACATGGCCTCCTTCCGCACCCCCTGTCGTTCCGCCACTGTTTAGAGGTTGAATTGGGCCAGCTTGCCAGCACATTTGGAGGCTTCTATCTTTCACCAGAAAATCTAAGTTTACATTTAAATACCTTGTGAAGGTAATCTTCAAAGTTTCAGTTGAGAATAAAACAATGCAGTAATGTCTTCCTGGCTCTGCAGACAGCTAAAAGAAGTGTGAACTGCTTCAGTCATCTCAATGAGTGTTAATTCCGAAGTCCAGTGATGACAGTTAAAATGTCAACGTTGTTAACTATTTCACTGTTTAACAAAGCACAGAAGAAAAAGGACAAGGAGCAGCTGCTGACAGTGCATACAGAACATGCAATAAAGAAGTGAGACATGTATTTCTAATATGGAGATCTGCACAATCTGCTATGAGTGACCTCCTGTTTTACCATTTCAAGTGGACAGGGCTTGGTTGTGGACAGACTAGGGAGTGTGTCACTGTGCTGTGCAGGGAAAATACCTTTCTCTAAATAGCATTTAATTCTTTACTGTCATGAACACTTAGTTCACTTACCCATGTTTTAACAATAGAAGAAACCACACATTTTATGCTTAAAACTGTGATTGTATCTCTGATTGTAGGCTATGATTTTAAACTTTTAAAGTAGCATCAGGTCAAATTTACTTATTCTGTAGAACTTTATGTCACTTTCTTTACACTGACTTTTTTCTGAAGAAAGCATAAGACATTTCTGGCATAAAGTATCCATAAAATTACCAAACCAAAGAACACACTAGAGAACAGCTGTATAGCAAGCAAATGAATTCTTTCAAAAACTCAGCAGGTACTGGCAGGATGTTCTGCAGACGATGTTTGCAGGGGCCTATTAATGAGAACCAACAGGTGTACAAAGCCAATGTTAGTAAAGCAATAGGAAAGAAGATTAGAGAGTGAAAGAGGAAGGCAGGAAGACACTGAAGAAGAAAGAGGAGGCTGGGGAACATGTGGGCAGTAAATCCCAAATCAATGTGATGCGTTAATAACAATTGTGGTAAGCTGTTGTTTAAAAATGGTAAATTTCCGTTCAAATTCACAGGGAATGTATTTAAAAGTAAACCATTCCCATCAGAAATGGACAGTGACCAAATATTTTTGCCCTGTGCTGGTCATTGAGTAGCCTATGTGAAATGTGTTGTTGCTAGTCTAATTTCTGGCAATCAGCTATCCCTTGCACAAAATCACATTCCAGACTGGCACTAACTGCAACACTGGTTGGCATTCTCATCAGAGAGGCCCGGTACTGAATGGACATGGAAAGTTAACTGCCCTGTTACCTTTTGGCCAAGTCTAAAAATTGCCTGGAGCCTAGTGTAGACCAGGCCCCACCTGGGTGAACACATTTTTATAGAACTAGTTTCAAAACATGCTTACGGTAAACTTTTTGGGCTGGGGACTGGCTCTTTGCTACATATCAGTACAGTGCTTGGTGTATGGGGACCTGGCCTCTAGGTACTCCCCCAGGACAAATAAATGATCATAATAATGGTGATTTTCAAAACAGTTCAATAAAAATGATTCAGAACACCTGGAGCCTGGTCTACGTTACTGCTCCAACTGGTTTTAAAATTGGTTTAGGTCAACCAGTTTTTAAAACATTTAGAATTCTGGGGGATATTTTCCCACCAGAGACTATTCATTACTGAACCCCAGTGTAAAACATACATTAGACAAAGGTGAGGATTGAAGCAAGTTGGCAGGCTGGTATGAAAAAGCTTGCTCTGCTGCTACCATTTCTTTCTATCACTGTTTTGTGATTAAACAGAGGACTTCAGTCACTGAGGCCATCAGTTAGGAAACTTTCACTAAAAATTTAGACACAAAAGACAGAAAAAATAATCTAACTGGTATCATAGAACTTTAATACTCCTGAACTTCTGCATACAATTTGTGTTCTTCAGAAAATAGCTTTCACAAGCTAGTGCAGATTAAAGCCATGAATAATATATTTCAATTATGCTAATTATGGCTGATACTGTGCTTTGCTGAAACACAATTCCACTGTATCACCATTCCAGACTCACTGTCTGCTTGTTCCCAGAACAAAGATAGAAGCTGCAGTGCACACCTCCTTTCATGAATGCTGCAATGTACACATTCTTTCATGTTACACTTTTTAAGAATTAAATTGATATTAACACAATTTAAAAACTTGTATTAAATAAACTATCTTCCCAGCTCTCTAGCAGGTGTCAGTGTTTTGGGTACATCTTTACACATGCCTTTGCCTCAAGAGCTCAGCTCACAAGGTAACAGCTGTGGTAGCAAGTTTATAAGGAATTATTTGTAGCCAAGTGTCATGCCAGCTAGTGTTGCATAGTTGGCAAAACTACATAACTTCTCAATCCAAAGTGAGCATTTTATATAATGAAAAAAGAAACTACCACAGAAGCAATGTAGTTGAGGCCTGATCTATAACCAGTAAAGTAAGTGGAAAGACTTCCTTTGAGTTCACAGGGACTTTGATTAGGCCTTTGATGACTTATGGCCATATTTTCCTGAAAGGAGGTAGAAGTCCCCAAGCAAAAATATGATTTGCACATACTGTTATTGCAATAACAGATACATATTAGAAATATACATACAAACAGGTAATTAAGTTCTCAACTTTCCATTTGCACATTAATTTCTGTGATTTGCAAATGCAATCACAATTATAGGCATGTATTCAGCTCCTCACTGAATATGCACGTAATTTTTCACTCAGACTTTCCCCTTCTTTTTACAAAATTTGGCCTTTGATTTCCATTTAAAAAAATCTCAGCAAATACCATATTTGTGAATACAGCCCAACGTGCTCTGGATAAATACTTATTTAGAACTGGAATACTGTGTGTGCACTGTATATCCATACAGATTCCTGGTACTAGAGGAAATGATGTTCCTTAACATATCTTGGCTTCATAATTTAGTACCTTTGTAACTGAAAGATAATCAAAGACATAACTCACAGATTTAGAGATTTTTGTCAACATTTTATTTTACAAAAGAAATAGATTTTTCTGTTAATAAAACTCCACTTTTACGGTGTTCACATATCAACTGAGTTTTTCAAATACTCTCAAGCTTGTGAAATGCTACCTTAAAAAAGGGAAGCCCAAACAACACACTTTTTGTATACTGTATTCTACTTTTTATAAGAAGGGCCAGGGAATCACAAAATCTGATTCTATGCTATGCTATGCTACCCAGCTATGCTATTGAGTGGCTTTGGATAAATTAGCCTTGGTTTACACTTCTGTGAAACAAGTATAATAATATTTACCTACCTCAGAAGGGTGATGAAATATTTAATTGGTTAATTAACATTTGTAAAGTGGTTTGAGATCCTTGGATGAAAGGTGCTATATGAGAGAAAAATGTATTTGAATATGAGAAATTCACTAAAGCAGAATGGATATCATCAAATGTGGATAATAATCAAGAGGCTTTTGCAAGGCTTCATGGTCTTATAATTAGAGGGGGAGTCTGCAGGATTTAAAAGTATCAACTAAGGCTGGGTCTACATTGATGGTGGCAAATTCGCCACCGTCAGATCGATTGCTCTGGATTGACTGAGTGGTACATGTAGACCCGCTCAGTCGATCCAGCAAGTGACTCAGGAAAACCACGCCGGTAAGTGGCACAGCACAGTGTGGACGGCGTGCAGAGGAGATGCTGCAAAGTCGACGGGAGATACGCAAGTGATTTACGTCACTTGTGTATCTCCCGTCAACTGCCGCCAAATCTGGAAGGTAAGTGTAGATCAGGCCTGTAGGTATCAACCAATGGGTGTTTGATGCTCATTGCACATCCTGATTTATCCTTCACATTCATTTTCCTCATGTTTTGATCACATCACTACAGAAGGACTTCAGGGAGTGAAGTTGCCATGGCAAACATAGCTGACTAATCATTGTGGTGCTGTTATTCCAGAAGTGCTATTTTCAAAAGTGATGCTTGCTGCGGGGGCCATCACTTAAAAAGAATAACCTGGTGCAATTGTCATACTGGCAGTGAATTCTTCAGTTTGTGAAATATTCATTTGTAATCAGGTAGTCCAATATCCCACCAAATGCTGACACTGATACTCATAGCAGTTATCAGGTGCTATTCATGATTATTCCCATGACATGCATATGTTTGGTGAGGTTGGAGGAGGGGCCATTAAAGACCAATGAGTGTCAGACATCATCAGTATTAATTTGGTTATGTTTCTCTTGTCTGCATTATCACTTACATTGTTAACAAAGCCATAAAGACTTAACTCGTCTTCTGTTTTTCATTCTAGTGCTTTGAACAGCAACAGTTATTTCACAGCTTACTTCATTGTCATGAATCCTTTTTAATAAAATGTATGCAGTTTTTTTTAGTGAATTCATTTGAGAAGGTTGAAATTGTTTGCCTTTCCATTGCACCAGACTTTTACAAAATCACAGTCATGTGCAGTGAATTCTGCTACCCCATCCCAAACCTCTGGAAAGTATCAGGTTGACTGTACTTGGAAAAACAAGGGCCAAACACATACATACATTAAACATAGAACTAAAATTGTTTGTAACGGGAACAAGCAAACAGAAAGAAAGAAATTCCCAGAGAAGTGGGCCTTCTCTTCCCCCTCTCCATGACAAGGAGGGAACAGCCACGGAATATTGTGCAAATAGACAAATTGGAATGCCTCTTGCAGGGGTTTAGGAGGCTAAGCACAGGCTGGGCTACAGGGACAGGATGGGGGGGTCATCATTTCCCTCATCCTTACTCTAGGGGGTTCCCCTGCTAGGTGCTGGGGACTTGAGTGGGGCATCCAACATGCTTCTCCCTGGCAGGGAGGTGTATGGGATTCAGCGCCTCAGCAGCAGCCTACATGGCACCTGGAGAGGGAGGAGAAGTAAGAGAAGGAGAAGGTGCTGTCTGTTTCTGGAAAGGAGTGGTGACAGTGGTGGTGGGCAGGCCCCCAAAAAGTTCTGCACTGATTGTAGCACAGACTTCGTAAGTGCGAGGTCCCATTCCCTCTGGACATACTCCCACTCTGTGATATGGCTCATGAGTGCCTCCTCCTGCCTAAGAGCCTGATCCTCCTTTAAGGAACTCAAATTGCTCCTGACTCCGTCTGTCTATGTCAATGAGCAGGTGCTCCAGCGTCCTTCTCTCTCTGCCTTTGCTATCGGTGCGGTGCCACCCCTGCCCTCCCGCTGGAATGGGTTCCCTGTCAGCATCGGAATGTCCAGGCAAGTCAAACATAGGGCTGGCATTACATTTCATTTCTTCTTGAATGGACCTCAGACCCCCCCCCACACACATAATATCACTACGCAGTCAAAGGCGACACTACTGATCCTTTTTGGTATCCCACAAATGCTATTGTTCCAATATTTTTCCTTCCGATGACTTTTGCTGCCCATTAGAATGAAGCTGAGAGTAAAAAATTGTAGGATACCTGCATTACTTTTATTAACATATTGTAATACTTACAGTGCATTACAATGTTGGATGTGGTTTGGTTCCTTCAGTAGCCAGCCACCTTTTTACTTTTTAAATGTTTGGTGTTATTTGGAAAACACAGCAGGTTTGAAGGTGCTGGAATGGAAAAGAAAAGGGGCTTTCCAGGCCTGTGGTGGACACCCAGCCACATATGCCAAAGAGATGTTTCTGATAGTGGTGACTCAGCCACATATGCTGATGGGAGGGGTTTGGTGAGATAAGAAGGCAGACTAGTCATGTTTATCCTGCTGTTAAACCTGAAGAACCAGCTTGAATTTCTGCTACGCCAAAAGTTGCTGAATTACGCTTACAGTGTGGCAATTTGAGAGGTAATGAACTCTGTTCTAAGGTAGTGTAAGGGGACTGTTGGCCCCTAACTTAAACTTTGTTGATGTTTGGCTGCTCACCCCTTCATACCAGGAGACAGGAGAAGGGCTGAAGTGGAGTGGATTGAGGAAGCCTGTTGGAAGCAGCCAACACCCCATGTCAGTCTGACTGACCAGGCAGTCAGGCCAAACTGGGAGCGGGGACCCACCAAGAACAGGTGACAGACCCAGTCAGGCAGGGCACCATGGAGAGAATGACAGCACCAGGGACGAGGGCTATAGAGAGTGGTCTGGGGATCCAGAGACACGTGGCAAAGGGAGCTGGGGACAGTCACAGGGAACCCAGTGAAGGACAGTGAATGGAGTAACCGTGAGGGAGCCCAGTGACCCCCTACCACGCTGCCCTGAGAGCAACTGTGCAGGAAGCCGTGACTAGCACCAGCCTAGGGAGTTTCCACCTTATCTGTGGGCCAGGGAGAAGGTGATGAGTCCTGCAGGGTAACTGCAGCTGGGTCTACAGAAGCTTTTCCGGTCCAGTCTTGAGGCGGAGGCTAGCGTGAGCCATGCACAGTATTGTCAACCCCAAAAGTTCAAGAATCATGAGTCAGGCTCACCAAAAAGTATGAGATTGGCTTTAAAATCATGACTGTATATAAAAATAATAGCTTTGGTGTTCTTTTTATTTGCCTCCTGCTTTTTGAACCTTTAGGGTGCACTTGGTCACATTTTGAAGCTTTCTCTAGAGCCACAAAACTTACTTTTTCTTTACGAATGAAGGCTGAAATCACCACATAGCCACTTGACTCCAGGAGCTCGGGCTTTAAGGAACACAATAATTATCATGAGACTCATGACAGCACCCTGGGCAATGCCAGCACCACCTTGCAGCAGGCAGGGGAGGCTGCATCTCAGAGGAGGTGTGTGTTTTTTTGTCCCCTTTTCTCTTCTTTTCAGTCACCCCTTGACAATAGGGAGGAGGGGACTGCTCCCCACTCCACTCAACCAGGGCATTCACCTGCTTGGCAGGTGGGTTGTCTTCATTCACCAAAGCCTACTGGATAACTGTGGCAATCAGGATCCAGATATCTCCAGAGAGAACAGTGGGTCTGAACTCCAGTGACAAAGCAAATTAATCAACTGGTCATGTGCAATGTTATTGTGTATACACATATGCCAAGCCAGGTCTTTTATGAAAGCTTGTACAGTTCTGAACTTAATGGTCATTTGGAGATGTGTATACAGGTTACAGTTATGAATGTACGTGTGTGTATGTGTAGACAGTTGTAACTGTGGTACAACTACAGCATCACCTCACAACAGTGGGTGAACTATTGGTTTACACAAAACCAACTTAAAGTATTCATACATCTTCCAGCCAGGAAGACACAATGATGGACCATTAAAGTTAATGGAAAGACACAAACTGAAAATAAAACCCCAGTCTTGGAAAGGAAGGTATTTCCACTGCTTTGTGTAACCATGGTCTGAGAGAAAGTAAAAAAATCTTGCAAACTCCATTAAAAGGGGACAGATTTGAAGTGAAGGTTTTCCAGAAACTGAGGGCCAGCATCTAAGCATGCTGTCTGTGAAGCATTGGATCTGCTCGAGGACAGCCAGAGGGCACACTCAGAATTCAGACACTGTTCAGAGGTAATAGATAACTGGTATTAGACAAGGGAATTTAGCTAATATAGAAGTGTAAAACCTGAGATTGTGTCTTTATGTTTATTTTCTGTGTGACTTGCATGTATTTGGGTTTTCCTTACAAGGTCAACTTTGAAGCTATATTTTTTCTATTAAACAAACTTTTTATTTATTTTTACCCCTAACAGGTCTCTCATGCACAAACAATGTGGAAAGTGTGTGCCAAGGGGAACTGCTAATTAGGGGCAGGTCTGATGCCATTAGGGGTGAAAAACCAGAGAGGAAAAGTCAAAGTGTTTGGTAGTTAATAACTCAGGGAGATGAATTTGAGGGGACTCAGGGCCAGAAAGGATTGTTGGAAGTCACCCTGCAAGAAGTAACTAGGCTGGTGGAAGCCAAGGTGGGACCTTGTGCTTGTAAGGTGGCTACTGGTGTCAGAGCACTGAATGCTATCGGCACAGCATTAAGACACCCAAACATATAAGGCAGGTGGTGACAGAACCCCTTGCTGGTCTTGGTGATCCCCAAAACATCACAGGAACAACATCTAGTGATCATTATCTAGGGAAAGATAATGGGCTTGCACAAAACAGAAGAAAAGCAGGGTCTGGACTCTGTTGTTGTAATTTGTGTGGCACTCCAAGTGAAGCCATAACCCGCTGGGTTATCCTCATTACACACCCTTTCTGGAACTATCAAAGCAGAGAGCCAAATTTCACCACTCCACAGAAGAGACTGTTACTGTTTAAAGTAGGGAGGGTATTTTTTGGTATGTATCCATATAGAGTAATTAGTTTAGTATGTCTTTTCATCTGAGTGTAGGAAGTAGTGTAAGGATTGCTTTAGCATATTTTAAAAACTTTCAGCTGCTTAGTATATTTTGAAACCTCTAACAAGTTTTCTCCCATTTTTAGGTTCTTCTTGAGAAAGATAAATCTGTTTTATTAAGGTAAAGCTACTATACCATGTAGGGGTATGTTACTTATTGGGAATCGATCTAGTAACTAAGTGGGAGCATTCTCTCCACCTCACAGATGTCTCTGACTGAGGTAAGAGGACCAACTGGGCAGAAGGTACCATGATGAGAGAGCAAGATGATTTGGCATCTCCCTTACCATTGTCTCCAGTGTTCAGGCTCAGCCCTGGGATTTCAGGAACAGCTGTGACATCCCTCAAGAGGGAAGGCAATTGTGTTGTAGCCTTAAACCAAAACCCAAAGTGTTCTAGGGACCCAGTAGGTAAAGCATTGCTGGTGTAGCCTTGCAAGGCAGATCCAGGGAAAGGAAGTCCCCTGGAGTTATTAGTGTCCCACCCCTTCCCACAGGCAGCAGGGAACTGTGCCCAGCGGGTTCCTCTGGGTAATGCTGGGGCAGTAAGAGATGGGTTGCTTCTCGTCCCACCAAGATAATTTAGCATGGACTAGCATCCCATCTTACAATACTCCTACCCCTAATCCCGTTACACTAGCAGACTGAGTTCCCATGGAAGAGTAACAGAGACCCACATCACCCCCCGAAGAACATCACCCCCAAAACCCTATGTATTGCTAGAAAGTCTAGTCCCTGTGTCCAGTGAACAATGTTGAAAGAGACAGGGAAACAGAGAGTGACTCCAGAAATCTATATTCTTCCCTCAACTTTTAGATTAACACTACATGCGCCTCTTCTTCCTCATCTCCCAGAGCTTCCTCCAGGACTTCCTCTGAGATCCCTGCTCCCTCCCTGCCTGCCCATTGTCAATGTTCCACTGGACGATGAGGCTGGTGAGGTTGAGGAGGAGGTTGTGAGTCACTTTAGCCTTCATAATCACAGCCATGGAGAGCACCTGGTTTAGATCACTGAAGCAACAGCCTGTGCTAAACCTCCTCCCAGAGTGACTGTTGGAGTCCTTCAGAGAATCATAGAAGATTAAAGTTGGAAGGGACCTCAGCAGGTCATCTAGTCCAACCCCTGCTCAAAGCAGGACCAAACTCCACTAAATCACCCAGCCAGGGCTTTGTCAAACTGGGCCTTAAAAACCTCTAAGGATAGAGATTCCACCACCTCCCTAGGTATCCTTCAGTACAAAAACCTAAAGCACTTCATGAGCTCTGGGCACTAGGACAGAGTCCAGTGAATGACATCCTTCTCCCTCATCCATGTAACTTCCCAATACAGGTTAATATTCCTGCTGCTGATGACCTGGGTGAAGTCGTGGAAGATGCTATATTCTGACTACACAATGAACAGCTCCAGGTGACCTCCAGAGACCAGGTGGTTGCTCTTGGACCATGATCACCTCTATGGAGCAATAGATTTCAGCAGAAAACTGTTCTGAAATGCTCAATGTAGGTTGCTACTAGCACTGGCAAGATGGGGGGATGGGAGTCAGGGACTTTTATACCTCTGGGTAAAGGTCAGACAGGGAAGGGATAAATGCTTTGTGGGACTGGCCCTGGAGGACTAGCTATACCTGTGACCTGGCACTCATGAGTGATAGCTTTGGGGTATTAGACTGCCCTTTATGAATATACTTTAGGGCTTCATGTCTGGACAATTTGAGGGCTATGGCACAATGACGAACATGTAACTGTTTACAGTCAGAACTTTAGATGCACTTATTGAGATGGGCTGGCCCTGGCACAGATACTGCTGAGCCCAAACCTCTCAAAGAGCCATCTGTAACACGTACAGGGAGGAGGGGACAAGGTGGAGGGGAGTTGTAAGGCTAGTAGAATACTTGCTAAATTATTGGTTGGTACCTTGAGGCCTGATCCCATATCCATTAAAATCAATGGTAGTTTTTTCACTGATTTCAATGGGCATTTGGGTTAGGCCTTTGGTGAACATCATGTTGGCCAGCTCGACTCAACATTCTTAATTATAAGTTAAGTTAATGGGATCTGTCAGGATTATTCAAGCAATGTGATCTACTAATGTGCAAGGCTTTAATTCTCTAAAGGAAGTGCATCACCTATTAAAAGTCATGCACCTCTTTCCTCTCCCCTTATTTGAATCTGATGGCTCCTGCATTGCTTGTGAACCCTGAACTATTATTTATTTTAGCTAGAAGTCTGGGTGTGCAAAAAAAAAAAAAAAAAAATCACCTTAGGGCTAGGTATTTCTTTGCTCCTGCATGGTATACTCAAATATATCTACTTATTTTCCGAATGTGAGCTTCTTCACACATAACTCTTTATATTGCTATTTATCCTGACATGAATCACCACAGCTATTGCAGGCCACTGCCTCTCTTTAACAGAGATGGCTATTTCTGCCAAATTATGCCATGATTTTATGTTGTAGACCAATTCACTGTTAATTATGACCTAAACAGGACTTGAATCTAGCTTTCTAAAGATTCAAGGCTGATTCACTGCACCATCTAGTGCCTGGCAGACATTTTTATTCTCCAGATGCTCTGTCAAAATAATTGTTTTTCTCTATGAAATCAATATAGCTTTTCACAGCTGAGTAGAGAGAAAGATAGTGCCTAAATGTTTCCCAAAATAAAACCAAATTATTTCACTGCACTTGTATTGGTGCAAACTAGTTAAGAATTTGGTTTGGTCAGGTTAATGTCTTGTATTTGTTTTGCACGCTTTGCTTGATAAGTATGATAATGAGCTATAGTTTTCCACTCTAAATGCTTCTTGGCAGACAGTATTTAATTACCTCTGTTGGAAGTTACTCATTCAGAACAGGTAAAAATGTCTTTTTACATTGAGCCCTGTAATGCAATTTTTGTCTTATTATTTCTGACATATTTAATCTCTTCAATATCTTTTTCCAAGAAATTTTAAGCATTTCTTTAGGACATTTCATTTAGGACATTGAGGCCTAATTTCACTAATGCTAAGTACAGCAGAACAATTATCTTCCGTGTCTTACATACAAGACTCCCATAAATATTTTTTCACAACAGCACTTCAATATTGACTCATATTCTGTTTGAGATCCATTGTAACTCCTAGGCCCATTTTTAGCAGTACCAATTCCTAACCAGTTATTTCCCATTTTGTGTTGTGCATTTGATTTTTTCCTTCCTAAGTGAAGTACTTTGCATTTGCCTTTATTTGGTTTCATCTTGTTGATTTCAGACCAATTCGCCAATTTACCAAGAACATTTTGAATTCTAATCTTGTCCTCCAAAATGCTTGCAACACCTCCCACCTTAGTACCATCTGCAAATTTTATAAGTGTACTCTACTCTGTCAATCAAGTCATTAATGAAAATGTTGAATAGTACTGGACCCAGGACAGACTTCTATCAGGACTCCACTAGATACATCCTTCCAGTTTGACAGAATCATTGATAATTACTCTTTATGTATGGTTTTGCAAACTCTTGTGCACGCACCTCATTTAGAACATATTTCTCTAGTTTGCTTATGAGAATGTCATGTGAAACTGTGTCAAAAGCCTTAGTAAAGTCAAGATATATTGCGCCTACCACTTCTCCGTATCCACTAGGTCAATTACCCCGTCAAAGAATAAAATTAGATAGGTTTGGCAGGATTTATTCTTGACAAATCCATGCTGGCTATTTCTTATCACCTTATTATCCTGTAGGTATTTACAGTATTTTTCTGGATATTGATGACAGACTGACTCATCTACAATGCCCCCCGCCCCCTTTTTTTTTTTTAAAAGATAGGTACTATGTTTGCCCTTCTCCAGTCCATTGGGACCTCACCCGTCATCCAGGAGTTCTCAAAGATAATTACTAATGGTTCAGAGGTTGCTTCAGCTAGTTCATTAAATACACAGCTGGTCACCTGCAGGAGTCAGGAAGGGATTTTTTTTCTCCCCAGTGAATTCTGGGTTGTTTGTGATAGCTGTTTCTCCTTCCCCCCTCACACACACACACACACACATGCTTCCTCAGAAGCATCAGGGATGAACATGGCTGGAGATGGAACATTAGGCAGGGTAGTCTAGTGCTCTGAGGTGGTACTGAGCAATCTCACTCTCAGGTGCTTAGCTGGCTGGGCCTAGCTCATATGGTCAGGACTGAACTGATTGTCATATGTGGAGTCAGGAATGAGTTTTCTTCAGGTCAGATAGGCAGTAACTTTGGGGAGGTTTCATCTTCCTTTGCAGTATGTGGGGCAGGTTGCTTGCCATGACCATGTGAATATATCTCTTAGTCATTTCTTTGCCATTTCAGGGGCATTGGTGCACCTTGGGCCCTCCTATTCTTCTTTGAATAGATGCAGATGTGTATTTCACTTAGGTGTGTGTGTGCCCAGAGCACCAGAACCAGAGAATTTTGCTTAGCAGTACCTATAGAGAGGTGGTGCTTGTGCCTCTTGGTTATAGCCACTCCCCTCGCTATATGAGGCAGCGCTGTCCCAGCCCCAATCTGTTCCTTCTTACCACCTATGGCTGAAGCTGGAGTTCTGTATCGTCTTAAGCTCACAACCTCTCACTATTTTAGTATCTTTTTTTAGTTGTATCTAGTTAGTAGTGCCCTTAGTGTTAGTTAGATTAGTGTTAGTTGTATTAGGTTCAGTGTTCCCCTGTGATGCCTTCATCAGGGTTTAAACATTGTCAGTAGTAGGGGGGGTAGGAGTGATCCCCAACAACCATTCCCACATGTGGTGACTGCTGTGCTTGGGTGAGGCCCACATCAAGGAATGATGTTTGATCTGTAGATTGTTCATGAAATGGACTCAGGTGCCTAGGGGCCTTTGCCCAAAGCAGCACCTGCTCGAAGAGGCCTTGTGGCCTGCTTCGGCACCCAAGCCCTCGCTGGACTGGAGGTCACCTTCGGGTTCTGAGAGAGCTGCCACTTCGCACTCTGGAGCAGGTGTCTTTCTGAAGAGACGTAGGAGTCGTTTCCCATCAAGTGCACCCAGGAAAAGGTCATATAAAACTAATCAAGACCATTCCAGGTCCCGTGGGGACTCTTCTGCCTCCCCCAGGAAGGGTGTGGACTGGCACAGGGTTAGTGCCAGGGCATGGGATGGACAGGCACTGCTTCCTGGTACTGTTAGGGAGGTTAGAGACCCTGTACCATGAACTCCAGTTCTGGCCTCACAGGTGTCCATTGAATCCAGTGCTGCTGAGAGCGATGCCGGCAGTGATTGTTTCCACGTTGATGACAAACCAGGTGGCTACAGAACTACTCTGCCTTTTGGTCCTGACCTTTCCCTTGGTCCAGGGCTGTGTCATTGATGGCTCCATTGGCTGGATAGACTGCTGAACCCTTTGGTCTGTCAACACCAAACCTTGATGTTCCCCTCCCACAGTCTGTGGAATCAGGCCAGTCCCAGGCTTGGTGCAAAGGACTGCCTTGGCACCAGAAAACTCAACACCATTGCATTCGGCACCACGGATGTTACCGTGGCAGCTAACACTACACTCCTCTTTGGCACCGTCAGCTGCTTTGGTACCGCTGCTGACTTTGGGGTCAACACTGTTTCTGGCACCAGCATACTCAGTGCCAGTGGTACCACTTCCCTCATCAGTGCTGGTCCCCGCCTTGTTCAGGGTAACAGATGAGTCAGGCAGGTTATCTACTCCTTCAGGATTTGCTCCACCTTTATTCCTGGAAATGCAAGGCTTCTCAGAAATCAAGGTCAGGATCTTCTCCCTCTTGCTCTCCATTGCCTGGCTCACACTGAGGACCATTTATGGAGCACTATGGGCACCAAGATTGGCACTCACCTTGAGGTCAGGATGGGGACCTGTGGCCCAGCACCTATTGGCCACCAATCCCTATCCTTATCAGTGGCTTCCATGGAATCTGTGGATGCTTCTCAGTGGTTGCACTTTTCAGCTTACTCTATAGTGTAGTCATCAGGCTTCAGTGACTAGAACTGTGGACCAATGAGTCTTCCCTGTGCACAGCCCTTGGTGCTGCATCATCCAGATCCATCAGTCCAGGTATGGGAGCCAGCCTTGGCACAGTTAACTGCCTCCTCTTCATCCCTGGACAATTCATAGTGCCTGGCTCCTCCTCTCTTCCAATACAGGCCTATCAGGACATCAGGACCTTTTGCAGCACATGGCTGCTTCCTGGGGCATTCAGGTGGAGTTCCTGTAAAAGAATACCTAGAATTTAGTGGATAACTTGCAGCCAGCTGCTCCTGGGAGAGCCTCCTTTCCTATCAATGATGCGCTCATACAGCCTGCAAATGTTCTCTGGAGCATGCTGGCTTGGTACCATGTACTGTTATTTCATTCTGGTGCAAGAATTAGAGGGCATTTATTCCCATCTGCCCCCGATTCCTGAATCATAACTGCAATGAATGAAAAAGCCCAGCAGGGCAGGTTTAAAATCCTCTTCTAAGGACAAAGACTCCAAAAGGATAGATTTAATGGCAAGGAAGATTTATATCTCCTGCTCCCTGCAAATGTGGATTGCAAACCAGCAGGCATTGCTGTCTAAGAATGACTTTGTAAATTGGACAGCTGTGTCTAACTTTTCAGACCAGCTGCCTGAAATCTCTGGAGTGGAATTTCAGGCATTTCTTGAGGCCAAGATGTCCGAGGTGGACATCACCAACACTTCAGCCAGAGTTATGGCTTCTGCAGTGACTGGTCGGGTGTTATTTTCAGACAAGACAGATGAAACATTGAACTCCTTTAAGGAGTCTAATGCTTCCTTGTCTCCTTGGCTAGCAGAGGTGTCATTTCACTTCACTTCAGTAGCCAACAGCAACAAAACCATCCACAATGCACCTTTGGGCAGCCTTTTCCTCCCTCGAGACAATGGGATTACTCCAGAAAGGGACTTAGATCCCAAATAAGGAGGCAGCTGGATCTAGGATTTGGCCATTTGACATGCCTTCCCCCCCCTCCCAGTGTCCCCTAAGCACCCATTTTGACTCCAAAGTTTGATGCAAACTTTGGGAAGGTGGTCCTGCAGTTCTTCTTTTAGTAGACTCCAAGCCCTGTGGCTACTGCCTGTGAGTCACCTAAGTGCATCTACTCGAAGAAGAAATGGTTACCTAGTAACTGCAGTTCTTCTAGTCATGTATCCCATGAACTCCCCTCTATCCCATCTGTATTGGTGTCTTGTCTCTGAGCATTCAGTGCAAAGAAGCTGAGTGGGGTTGAGGTGGCGCCATCTCATGTACTCAGGGGAGGAGCTATGACCATGAGGCATGAGCACCACCCATCTCCTGGTACTGCTAGGGAATATTCTCCCGCTCCAGTGCGCTGGGAGCACACACACCTAAGTGGAATATACATGTGCATCACAACTCAAAGAATCACAGTTGCAGTAAATAACTGTTTCTTCTCTACCTATAGCACATAATAGTCTAGTTTCTTGTGGGCTGTAATACCTTGGAGTCTAATTTCAGTTGTTGGGGTCAGCGTGTGGATGCTGGGTGGTGTTTTTGGCCTGTGATATACAGATTCAGATTGATCTGCTAGTCCCTTCTGTCCTCATATTCTATGACTCTAGGGTGAATTTCATCAGGCCCTGCTGACTTGAATAAACCTGACTTATTGATATATCACATGCTTCATTTAGAGCTCCTGAGAATAACACTGAGAGATTGAGCTCCTTAAGAGGATATGTTGAAAATTTGGTAACTCTGGTGTCTATGGATCTCTGTTGTGTTGCAAACATATAAGAACAAGGATTTGTAATAGTCTCGTATCCATTTCTGTTCAGTGTCTTGGTACGATATTGACTGGAATTCTACAAATACAATATATAGGTGCTGTAAGAAAATAGATGGACATTCTACAGGCTTTAAAAATAGGGATGGGTACCTCTCACACACACAAGTTTTTGGCCAGAATGATGCCACAGTTCTCCCATGAAACATACCTGTAAATCTCTCACTGACTTCAGCTGGGTACATCCAGAAGGAAGAAATGGGCAAGGCCCCCCCCTTTTTTTTTAGGATAACATGTATCAATAATCACAAGACAAAGACAGACAGCAGTTAAAAATTCACATTGGTCTGCCTTTAAAATAACTGCTGGGGGGGAAGGGGAATCCCCTTAACTAAAGGCTTCGGATATTAGAGTGAATGTAACACTCAGAAGTTTCACTGGATCACGAGGAATTATCTTGGAACTGCTAACTGGCTCTGAAGTCCTGCTAACCAGCCTACCTTCATCAAGTATTTAAGGGCTTTCCTCACATTGTCAAAAGTATTTTAAGCAAACACAGCACTCAGCTGCATACCATGACAAATTTTGCCTGTAGGCAGTTAAAATGGCTTTAAACCAGTGAGGCATGCTCTAAAAATATTACACATTGTACATATTTCATCCCAGACTGAGTTTTTCTTGGATTTTTTGTTTTTGTATCTTCCAAGTCTACCAAGGTTATTAATTAATGAACTCATATGTTTTCATTACTGAAGAACTGGGAACTGCCAATCATACGGGATCCTCTTGAATTAGGTGAACACTGACATTTGGCATGTGTCATCACAGTTGCCTACCCATGCCCTTGTAATGCTTTAAGCCAGTTGACCCCTTCCTCTTTGCCACACATTTCAGGTAGCACGCAGAACTCATTGTGTGCAACTGAGGTCAACTGCCAACCAACCAAGTGCTCTGTCCTGTTCACACAAAGCTTTCCCTGAAGGCAAGAGAAAAGAATAATAAAAGGGGGAAATGGCCTGCTGAGCAAAGGCTCCGAGTCTTTTATAACAGGAGGTCGTTTCTGATTATAGGAAAAGAGCCTTCTGTGGCCATGGAAACCAAAATGCCACACAAAAGCCAGAGGGTACTTGGGAGGTAAACAACTACTACTGGGTAGTATAGATGAAAGGTGATGATGCTTTTAATCTCTGTAATCAATGTACTTAGATGACTTTAATTTAATCCATGTCTGGCTAGCCCTTGCCTTTTGTGTACCCTATTGTAGGCATTTTTCTCCTGCAATGGTTTTAAACAAATGGAAAAAACCTCAAGATAGGATAAAAACAGCACAGTGGCCAGCCCTGATTATTGTTCTGATGTAACCATTGATGTTCTCATTTATCCATATGAATCTCTTAATCCTTCTTATACAAATACAAATTCTTGTGGTTTTCTTTTTTGAACACCTATATTGATGAACTGCTGGAGGTAGAGAAAATGACATTTGGCAAGGAAATACTTTCCATCATAAAGAAAGGCTTTGGCGTGTTCTGGCGAGAACTGGTTTCGATCTGGTTGCGTTATGAACCCTGGCAAACTGCACATCACACATGTTTAGTGGTTTTTAAATAACAGCAGTCATTTTAATGACAGGCAGCTGTACATTTGAAAGGAAGTTGCACTGTGCTGTGCATGTATGCATGGCTAATTTACCTACTCACTGAAAAATAGACTCCAGGATAGTGCACTGATTGAATCCTGCCACATTCAGTTTACACTGCCTTACACAATTGGTAACTGGATGTATCTAGTGCATAAAGTTTTCCATGACAACTGAATGTTTTATGTTTCCAAAGCACCGAAGTAACTTAGTAGCACAAGTCCCAGTGGAACCAAGAAAGGGAAGAAACAAGTCCCTGTGGGACTTGTGCTCCTAAATCAGTTGGGTGGTTTTGTGCATAATATTCTCAAAGGTATAAGGTGCTCACATTTGACACCAGATTGTCCCTTGTGCAGTTGAACTGTAGGGGGTGGGACAAGGCAAAGAGCTTCCCTCTTCTCACCCTTCATGTCCCACGTAAGGGCTGGCTACAGCTGCAGGGGCAGTTCTTTACCTCTGCTCCTGAGGGTGTACATTGTGCTATTAGAGGATGGAAAAACAAATCAAAATAAAACACCTTTCCAACAAGTTAAGACCTTTTCTCAAACCCTCCAAACTGCGTGTGCTGGTAGATAGTCCTCTATGCAAAAAGGGCCCTTTGCTACATTTCAGGGGAAAATTTTAAGTTAAAAAGTTAAGTGACTGAAAAATCACCCTGAGTATGCTTAATCAGCATCCCTGAGATATGTTGCAAATCATAGTATATCGTTTACTTGCCTGGCCTAAAGAGCCCAGGTTTTGCTGCTAGGATAATTTGAAGAAGGCAAAAACTCTGGGTAGGTATAACAACAGCATTTGGTCTGATTTTGGTTGTTAGATTTAGTATGCGAGTGCTGAGTGGTGTTGGTGGCCTGTGATACACAGGCGGTCAGACTGGATGATCTTTAGGCCTTAAACTCTATGATTGGCAGAGGCCCCGGAGGTTTTTCGCCTTCCTCCGCAGCGTGGGGCATGGGTCGCTTGCTGATGGATTCCCTGCAGTTTGAGGTCTTCAAATCTCACTTTTGAGGATTTCAATAACTCAGTCATGGGTTCGGGGTTGTTATAAATGTGTATGGGTAGGGTTTTGTGGCCTGCTTTGTGCAGGAGGTCAGACTAGATGATCATATTGGTCCCTTCTGACCTATGAGTCTATGAGTCTATGAGTCTATGAAAAGGAAGCTGGGAAAAGGTTTGTCAGAAAAATATTGGAATCAATATCTTACCTGATAGAGATGAAAGGGAAGAAAAAGAAGAAATATATTATTGGCTTGTTGTCTCAATATAACGATTCACAAAATGCAAAAGCCATTGAATCTGAGGCTGATAACGATGTAGTTAATGGCAAGGTAAATGGTTATGCTTTTTATTGGCCTGAAGGAGATGTGAATGAAAACGAGACAATGAGTATCAGTATGCAGATGAGGAACTGAAAGACCAGGTACACACTGCTATCCTTGACAGGTAACTGATGCATTTTCTTGATCCCGCTGCCCCCAGAATTTTCATGCCATTTGTAAATTTCTCACATGTGCCCTATGCTCACTGGCCTTTGAAAATACACGGCAGACGCAAACATCATTTACATCTATTGCTGTGGATGAAAAAAGCTCACTTTAGTGGTACCAACACTTTGACATACCTTGGTAGAAAATAAATATACCCAACAATCTGAACAAGACTGGCACATTGTCTGAGCCAAATGCTGGCATTAATTATACCTATGTAATCTTGTTGATGTTATTGAAAGGATGCAATTTGGTGCAGTGTGTTTGAGTACATTATGTTTATGACAAACCAGTAGAAGAATTGTTTGGATTGATTCCAGCCAATTCTTCTCAACGATGGGTGAACCTTGAAAGGTTCCTAATATAATGAAGTGACTAACATGTATGTGTAAGGGGACTGTTAGCTCCTTACTGAAACTTAGTGGATCTTTTTGATTGGCCATCTCTTGAGGAAGCAGACCCTGAAATGGATGTGCCAGGCCAGTCTGATTGACTGGGCAGACAGGACAATGAGGCAGGCAGGAGGCTCCCCTGCCCTCCTCTGTGTGAGCTGGGGCTGTGTGCCGGTGTCTGGGCAGAGAGCGTGGCTGAGCTAAGGACAAAGAAGCCAGTGGAATGGGAGCAAGGATTCATATCCTTTTGCTAACCAATTCCAACGGGGTTGTATATGATCCAGGAAAGTTCCCCACAATAGCGGGCCCATTCCCCCGCTTATATAATTGGTTTAACGAACAGGATCCTTTCTAGAAGATCCACCCCATTGGTTTGCTGGTTGAGTTCTGGTAGCATGGTCCAGGCCTGGCTGAGAACCCGACCATGGCTGGAATTGAAGAACTATAGGCCCAGTTTACTGAACTCCAACACAGATTTTCAGACCAAGCTGAGGCATTCCAACAAGTCAAAAATGAACAGAGAGAAGCCTTATCACTGGCTTAGGCCAAAAGACAGCAGAAGCTAAGAAACCTCCTCCTATTTATGTTCCAACAGAAGGTCACAGAATTCAGTGGTTTCCTGACGAGACCAGGAGACATTACAGTGGAGGAACACCTTAAGGACCAGGCCAAGGCCACAGTAAAGTTTATGGCAAGGGCAGACAAGAAAGATGTGGGAAAGGTATTTGAACTAGAAGTGTATGGGGACAAAGTACCTATTGGAACCCAACTAAAGGAGTTCTTTGAGAGAAAGAAGAAGCCTGGTGAAACTGTCCAGGCACATGCATATGACCTCCAGGAGAGAATGAGCAAAGTGGAGCAGTGAGACTCTCAACGAGTTCCAGACCCAGATATGGTTCTGAAAGAGCAGTGAGTTCTGGGGCTGCAGGGTGATTCCCTCTGCTGTGAAATGAAAAGAAGGTTTAAGGAAAAGCCTGGTAAGAACTAATGCAGGTTGATATTACATGGTTCAAAGACGAGGAAGTTTCTGTGGAAACCTAAACCCCACACATGAAGTGGAGGCCTACTGAATGCTGTCCAAAAATTGATGGTCCAACAGGAGGAAATGCTGAAAGTGATGACCCAGGTGATATAAGAAAAAAAATCCCATTAGAGTGCCGATGTATCCAAGGGTCCCAAGACCCCAAAGATCCCCATTGAAGGATGAGCTAGGAAGGTACATTTGTTATACTTGTGAAAGACCAGGGCATACTAGCCGAGAATCTCCACTGAGAAAGAGAACAGAGTCCCAGGCACTCGAAACCTACCAGGAGTGAGTGACCCGTCTACAGTAGAAGGTCAAGCAGTGGCAGAAGGATTCTTAGGCCTGTCCTTGATGAAAAATCAGTCTACATATTGAAAGGAACACTAACAGTGCCAGCATACCTAATGACTTCTGTGAGCAAGCATTGGAGACTGTCTAACCGCTGAAGTATGTATAGCAGGGGTGAAAACCAGACATTTGCTAAGTACTGGCTCAGAAGTCACCACCATTAATGAATTGCATTTTCAAAAATATTTGAAGGACAAGGAGCTGCTCATGCACAGTGCACGGTTTGTACGTCTAACAGCAGTTAATGGACTGGCAACCCAAGTGGTGGGATGCCTGGAAGCAGACATGGAGAGTACATGGGCCAGACACTGCCAAGAAAATGTATCTTTATCCTGAAAGACAAAGTCTCTCAAGGAATTCATATGGGAGGAGTCCCAGGGATTATAGAAATGAACATCATTAGTTAGCTGAAGGAGCTACTGTTGCCAGGAGAAGGAACCAGGAGCATGAACCGACATGGGCACTTTAAGAAGGATTCTGTGCTGAGTAGAGTACTGGTTCAAGCGGAGGGGCAGAGTCATTCCCTGGGTCCCTCTAGGCAAATTGGAAACGTTAAAGTGGACAGAAGACAGTTATTCCTCCCTGGAGAGGAAGGATCCCTGAATAACACTGCTGGGTACTAGGAAATACCAATGGATATCAAGTGCTTGTAGAACCTACATCTAAGATAAGTCTACCTAGTGGTTTCCGGCCAGTCAATGTGCTGACTAATGCCATCAAAGGAAGAGTACAGGCAAGTTTTCTAAAGTCAAGGGCGAAGGCTGTGGAGTTGCACCCTTGAAACACAACTACAGAGGTACACTGGCCTGAGGAAGTGGTTCCTCAGGTGAAGGTAACATTTGAAGAAGATGGAAATGAGCTGCAGGTGACAAGGAAGAAGAAGGGAGAACAAGTTATCTTTCCTCAAGAAAGGTGTGGAGGAAGACTGCCAGTTCCAGTCCAAGCAGAGCCCCACAGGCTGATTCCTTCACAGGTGACTAACTTAAAAGTGTTGCCAGAGAAACACCAAGAAGTCTTCTCTTCTAAAGATGAGGTGATTGATTTCGATGACTGGGTCAGAGGTGTCCATAGCAGGCAAAAAACAACCTGTGAAGTTGCTCTTAGTACAACTAAAGACACAACTCAAAGGAAAAGGATTTATGATCTCCAGTCCATCAGGGTTCTCATCAGGCCTGGTACCTGTGTTCCAGTTTGTAACCATAGATGCCGATGAAGTAATAAAATACAGGACAAATGGAAGTCAAATCCCCACATTATGGTAGCTCGCAACAATCCCAAATTGCCAGTTTACACTATCAAACCTAAACGAGGAGGTCCTGAGAGGGTAGTACATAGAGAAAAGTTAAAATGTTGGACTTGAAGTCTGACCAAGGCCCATAGAAGACATGGAGCAGCATGCCCCAAGGAGACTGAAACCAATGGGGCAAGCCCAAATCCTGACGAAAATGACCAGATCCCCCAGATTGACCTGGTGTTACTTGGGAATGAGGGAATGGAAAATATGGGTAATGAAATGCCACTGGTGAGAAGGTCCCAGACAACTACTAAGGGTGAACCACCTGTTACACTGAGGCTGGGTCTACACGGACGGCGGCAAATTCGCCACCATCAGATCGATTGCTCTGGATCGACTGAGCGGTCTGTATAGACGCACTCAGTTGATCCAGCAAGTGACGCAGGAAAACCGCCCCGGTAAGTGGCGTAGCGCTGCGTCGAAGGGAACACTGTTACCTTCGACGCAGCGCAGTGTGGATGGCGTGCAGAGGAGACACTGCAAAGTCGACAGGAGATATGCAAGTGATTTGCGTCACTTGCGTATCTCCCATTGACTGCCGCCGAATCGCAAAGGTAAGTGTGGACCGGGCCTTAAAAATGGCTATGTTATGGACTCTAGGTAGTGCTGATAAATATTACCATTCATAGCATAGAGAAGTGGACATAGAGTGTTAAATATGTTAAATGTTCTTTTGATATTTGTTATTGGGTTTTTTTGGTTTAACATGGTGCTGTTGTTTTAAATGTAAATGTTGTTAATATGGGACCTGGATGTGCTGATGTGAACATCCTGGGTGTGGCAGAATTTTAGCAGGGGGGAATGGAAGGGGACTGTTTGGACTTTTCTGACACTTAATGGGTCTTTTTGGTTGGCCATCTCTTGAGGAAGCAGAACCTTGAAATGGATACCCCCCAGGGCCAGTGGGAAGAGGCAAATGCACCAGATCAGCCTCTCCCCCCGTGTGAGCTGGGGCTGCCTGCCGCTGCCTGGGCAGAGAGTGGGGCCGAGCTAAGGACAAAGCAGCCAGTGGCTGGGAGGCCAGAGAAGCCAGGCCAGGGAGCTGAGCTGAGCAGTGGGGCTGGGGTTGGGGCTGGGGCTGGACCTCTCTGGAGCTGGGTGCAGGAGGTCAGAAAGGAAGCCCAGAGAGCCGAGCCGAGCTGAGCAGAGCCGAGCCACACTGAAGCAGGGTGGGGCTGTGGCTGGAGCCATCTGGACCTGGGTGCAGTGAGCAGCTAGGGAGAGCAAGGGGGGGTCCTGGGCAGGGTCCAGCTCAGGGAGACATCGCCAGCCAAGAGGCCGCACAGGCCAGACTCAGAGGGGGATCGTGACCCCGACAGGGGGCTAACACTGGGGAGAAGGGCCCTTTCCCCTAGAGCCTGGGGTGTGTGGCCACTGCCAGAGCAAGTGTCTGACTCTCTGCATCCCTGCAGCACAGCCAGGGCCTGGACAGGAGGCCTGTGATGTGTGAGAAACAGACTATGAACATCCCTTACACCCCAGAGATGCTGTGTGTGGTGCCCCCAGGCCAGGGGACGGCGTTGGGTGTTTACCATTAACCTTTCTCCTCTTATTTTTGTGATTGATTTTTAATTGCTGTTGGTTTAATAAATTGTATTGCTTTGAATTATATGTAGTGATTAGTGGGTCAGGGAAGCACCCAGTACAGAGTTAGTACCTGGGAGTGGGGACACCCTCGGCCCCCCAAATGACCACAATAGATTGGGGGTTGAGCCCCCAGGAATCCTGGGCCTAGCTCTGTTGTGGATACAGGGATTCTGCCACACAGGAGAGTGGGATGGGAGCCCTCGAGGAGTTGGCACAAGGACTCAGATCCTTTTGCTAACCCATTCAACCGGGATAGTATATAAATCAGGAAAGTTTCCCACAATAGCGGTCCATTCCCCTGCTTACATGTGTATATTACTGGCCTCTAGAGTGGGTTGGAAATTTTCTGACAAAATAAAGTTTTGATGGCAAATGCCTGTTGCCCAAAACATCTGGGTTTGATGCAGGGCCCAAGCATAATTTTTTCAGGCCCAGTACAAACTTCTAACACGAGCCCCCTCCCACACACATACCACAAACCCTCATCCCATACATACAATCTCATGAGCCATGAAAATCTTTTTCCTAATGGTAATGGGGGTTGCAGCCTGGGCTGGGCCCCCCAGGGTCCTCTGGGCCTCTTGCCCCCCTCCCCCCTGCCGATGTGGGGACCCTGGTTTGATGAACTTTTGGCAAATCCAAGGCTGGGCTGCCACTGGTCCCTGCCTAGACTCTTGATGGGTTTCTGGCAACCACGGTGCTTCTAGGGTGCATGGCTCAGGGGCAGATTCACCAGGAGTGAGGCTGCATGGAGCTGTATGGCTTGGGAGCTCTGGCAGCTGCTGAGTGAAACTGACAGTCTTATCAATTTCACACAGCTGCTGCCAGTCCTGAGAGAGCAAATTTTGTTAGAGAAACTTCTTATATTTTATTTCTGAAATGAATTATTTGTCCGATTTCTCATTTCAATGAGAAAACATGAACAAAATAGGTTCTGCTTCCATCTAAACTGATTCCCCCCCTAATTTTCTGTTTCAGCCCCTCAAACTAAAAAATCAATTATTCACAAGCTCTACTGGCCTCTATTGGATAGATTCAGAACCAGTAATGTCTTATGCCATATACTGTTACCAGTTAAAAAATTCTTCTTTAGTTCAAGTGCGATAAGCCTGTGGTTTTGGAGAAGGGGTGGGGGGTGTTCTCTGCCTATCTATGCACATAGATTACATGGTTTTGGGGACGGTATTAGAATCTAGACAGAACAATAGACTCCTGTGAAGTTCCAAGTGTCCATGGCATGCGGCAGAATAACAAAAACATCAAGTGGCAAATTTATGCAGCATAGTGACCACCATGAAGTCCTATGTGGCTCCTGATTTTTTTTATTTGATTTGATTTGACACCTATCCAAATCTCTTAGGTTAAGCAATTATGATTTATCATACTTCTCTCTTCTTCCCCAATTGGAAATATAAATAATGTTACATTATGTTAATTCAACCCCATTTACCAAGAAGCAAAGGTAAAAAATCTGGCTCTTTTAAAAATTAATGAGCCTTAGAAGGCTCATAAAGATTCTGAAATGATGTGACTTTCTTCTGTTTGGGAGAACTAACATTCATTAGACAGGTACTCTATAATGTTCAAGGGTAACTGGTTTCAACTGTAATTTTGCCTGACCAAGGACTATAAAACTCAGCCAAACTCAGAATCTGTGTTCTCATCTGCTGGAAAAAAGTTATTGGCAGGTCTGTAAACAGGAAGTTGGTAAAAATAGAAAACAAAAAACTTTGTTAGGACACCAGGTCATAAATACTTGTTAGATATAATAAAATCTGCTCTTGAAATGAACCATACATGAAAAATGCAGGTGTAGTCACTGCTAAATTTGGGGAATCACCCAGTGGTACATCTACTTTTGCTCCAGTTCCAGGAACTGTGACATATCCACAGTGCTATCTGTAGTCTATTGGTCAAAAAACAGGTCCTTCATTAAATAATACTTTGATTCTCTCAGGTGTGGACAAGCGCAACACAGCAGCTTAAAAGTTTCATGTACTAGAAGGTGCTAGCACCTAGAAGAAGGAAAAGTAAAGGGGTTTCATATCAAACTGTATAAAAGCAGTTTTCCCTTTTGATATGTAATTATTTTCATTTGAGGGGAATAAAACAGACTATTTTCTCTTCTTTCATTTAAAATGTAAGGATATGGAAAGTTAGAGAGACAGAAAGTATGGTTTTTATACTGATTTGTTACTTTCCCACCCTTGATCAGATCCTTTCACTCTGACTAAGAAAGTGTGAGTTTCTACCTTTCTTTCTCACTTGCAGGGGAAAGCTGCCTCAAAAGAACCCAGGCCCCAAGGCAGGAGACTAAATAAAATAAGGATCTTTATATTTACATTAACCCTCATTTGTCTTCTTCTGGATCCTTTGGATGTAAGTTTTTCATATTCTTTACAGTTCGTTTTGTACCTGTATAATAATGATGGTTAGCGGTATGATTTGTAGTGAAATAGTTATACCAGTACAACCTTTAGCGCCAGTGCAGTTATACCAGTATAAAGGTGACATATTGGCACAGCTTATTCCCATTCCCCTATAGGAATAAACCATGGCAATATGAGCACAAATTTAACTATGCCTGCCACTTGGGGTTTGTACTGCTTTAAGTGTATCATTAGTATATATCTATTATATATAGTTCAAGTGGTTCAGCTTTTGTATACAGACAAGCCCTAGGGCTCTCGGGTTTCTGTAAAATGCAGCCTTGCATGTTAAGTGAAAGGAAGAAAAGTAACTTTCTTGTCAAATTTTAGAAATTACATGTTATCTGTGTGTATGGTTGGTAAGTCTCATTTATTCTTAATACGGTTCTAACTCTATTCTAACTATATATAACTAACAGCTGGAGATATTGAAAAATACTTGTGTTTTACAGACATCTTTGCCTATTGTTGCATCTAGTTCATCATGAGTCACACGGAAGGTAAAACCCTATTTACAAAGGTGGGGGCCAATGATTCTGGAACAGAGGTCTGAGAAGTGCCCTCACCTGATGACTTCCTAAAAGGTAAGCTGAACACAAGGTGAATAGTCAAAGGAAGAAATATAGAGAGTCTATATTCCCCTAAAACCAACAGTATTATCATATTTGAAATAAAAAAGAATCTGCTTTGAAATGAAGATATATATAATCTTAGGCAAGCTTGTTTTGCACTAGTGTACATTTAGTCTGTGGTCATAAAAACAGAATAATGTTCAGGTGCTGGTCACCAGAGGGAGCTCATACAGTTCAATGGCTATATTGCCAAACTGACAAACAAAATTAAAATATTTTGTACAAGGACATAGAGTGTTTACAAAGTACAACCCTTATCCGTAAGCAGTTCTACAAATGTGCATGATTTCTTGAGAATCACATTTAATTTTTTTTCCATATTTAGCAAGGGGAAAAAGAAGAAAATGACTTTTTGCCTCGAAGGCTACATAGTTTTCCATAAACAGTGAACCTGTTGCATTAATTTTTGTATGTAGTGTTATAATGAATAGTTACATAAAATAATACAAAAATAATCCTTAATATGTATTGCCTTTGATTTACCACAAAGCTTCAGTTTTTTACAGGACAAAAAGTAGTTTATTTTCTAATTGGTTATTAATACATGCACAAATATGTTACCTCATCTTCTCTCTCCTTCTCAGTCCAGCTGTCTTTAGTAATGTTTATAGGCACATATAATCTCAGACAAACACCACATTAAAATGGAGTTAAGGTTGAGAGTTAGTATTAGTAATTTAGGGTAAAATCATTACAGCTGATGGCATAAGTATCTCAAAAGCAGAGGTGGGCTGGACCAGCAGGACCTAAATGTTAGAGTGTTGAATTTAGGAAAATTGAGAGTTAAGGTTAAACATAAAAGAAATCCAAACATTTAATGTATGGAAATGCAATCAGGACACGAAAACAACTTTAACTCTGTCCTGTGGTTACACCATATAGAAACCATATACAATGAAGGTACTTTAATGTTTTCAATCCCAGATTAGTTTAAAATTATTTTAAAAAACAGACTGGACTTTTTTCTCTCTCCTTTCCCTCACCCCATCTGGTGTCACAACAGGCCTGAATTAAGGTTGTTCGTGTGTTTTTGCAAATGTGTACTGTGAGCAGAGCAAAGCAGCCAGAGTAGGCTGGCTAGGTAAGCTGCTTTACAAATACTTTGCTTCACCAGAGCAGTATGAGCCATCTGGAGTATGCACCCATATCCCCCTCCTTCCTGTTCCCTAGATTCCCATGCTTCCTTTTGCATCTCCCTTCCTTCACCTACACTACCCCAAATGTCCCCTTTCTCCTGCACTTGCTACATTCCCTGGCACACACATGTCCCAGTTTTCCCTTTCCTCCTGCACATCTTACATTTTTCTGTGCACGTGTGTGTACGTGCATGCACACACACACAGTTTCCTCCTATCTCTTGCCATCTCTGTTGAGTAAATATGGTGCAATGGATAACTTTTGAGACTTAAGTATTTAGGATTAAGGGTCATTTTTTGTCATTATTTTTCATAACTGACAGTTTCTGTCAACAGAGATGGGTGGTCCTTTAGAATAAATTGTAGAATTTGCAGATGACAGAAAAAGTCATGGAGTGGCAAATAATGGTAGGAACAGGTCAATTGCAAGATCATACATCTAGCAACCAAAAATGTAGATCACACTACTAGGATATGGGACTGTATTTTGGAAACTCTGACTCAGAGAAGGATTTAAGGGTCATAGTGGATAAACAACTGAACTTGAGCTCCCAATATGATGCAATGGCTAAGAGAGCAAATACAATCCTTGGCCCTAACAAGCAGGGGAATATCGTGCAGAAGTCTTACCACTGTACATAGCATTAGTGAGACCATCACTGGAATGATGTGTACAGTTTTAGTGTTCACACTTTCAAAAGGATGTTGACAAACTGAAAATGGTTCAGAAAATTGCTACAAGAATTATTCAACATTTGGAAAACCTGCTTCACAGGGAGAGACAAAAAGAAGCTCAGTCTATTTATTTAATCCAAGAATAGGTTAAGAGGCAACTCAATTACAATCTATATGTACCAACAGGGGGAGACTATCTCTGATAGGTGAGAGCTCTTTCATCTAGCTGAAGAAAGAAAAATTCAGGATAGAAATAAGGCATACATTTTTACCATTGTGGGTAGTTCCCCATTGGAACAACTTGCTTAGGCTAGGTTTTGGATTCTCTGTCATTTGAAGTCTACCAGAAAGTATGGACTTGATGCAATAATCACTTTGTGAAATTCTATGGCTTGTGTTATTCAGGAGTTCAGACTAGATAATCATAATGGTCCCTCTGACCTTAAAATCTGTGAATCTATGCAGGCTTGTCGTTTTCTAAATGGCCACCATCTTCCATTATTCTCAATGAAAATGAAACCAATTGTTAGTCCATTACTGAGATCATTTGGGACAAAAATATGGTCTGACAGAGAATGCTTTGTTTCTTTAGCTACCCATTTTTAAATCAATTTTAACTCATAAACTAATTAACTGGTTGTAAATTCTCAGAAAATTGATTCTGGAGTTAGAGTTTACAGAGTAAATGTTGTAATTTTTGGGAAGATATGATGTATTCTTATTTAACAAAATCATTGAATTCCTGCTTTAAGTGCAAAGCCCAACCCAATCTTTACTATGAAACCACAAGCAGTGTTTCCATGATATCTACATCTTTATTTATATATTAACATACACACAATTATGTTGTATTTGTGAGTTTTTAGGGCCTGCTTGGAAATGTTGCATTGAAACTGGTTTTGTTTTTTAACTGAAAATTTGTTTACGACTAAATGAAGTTTTTTTGCGTAGTATCTGCTTTCACCAACAATTTCAAGTTTTAATCAAAAGCATTTTGGCCAAAGAACAAAAATGTCTGGGTTTTGGCCAAAATTTTTTGAATTGCCTCCAAAATTTTTCATTTCATGATAAAAAGTTGAAATTTTCATCAAGAAAAAAAAAATTCTGACCAGCTCTGGAGTGTAAGTGTGTGTTTATACACATGTGTACAAAAACATTCACATGTTCACCTCACTATACTTTTAATGACGTTGGCAACAATACATATGAAAATCTATCGAATATCTTATATTACTTAGACTTGAACAGAAATGCAGTGGGAAAAAAATAGTTCTCTAAGTAATCATTACTCTGATTCAGCAAAAATAATGCTTTAAGCCTCCTGTATGTTCCCCTGATCCAGGAATTGCCCAAACCCTGTTGTAAATTAGGGCAGCTCACCTTAACTTAGGCTCAGCTGCCTGCAACCTCAAAGAGATGTTTTGGCAACCAGGGGCATGTAGGGAGTAGGGATTCCCCAGTCATCCCTGCTTTCTCCCTGTATTAAAGACTGCAAGGAAGTGGCACAGAGCTGTTATGTGAACTCTATACCACCTGGGAGCTGCTATAAGAACTTTACACCACCTAGGAATGCCCCTTACAAGAGAGGACTCTTCAGATGGCCAGATCTGCCAACTTTACTGCCACAGTAGAGCTGAGAACCTCAAAATCAAGGCCTCATTTCTCTCCAACTCTCAAGAATTATTTTTTAAACTAAACTATCTGTAGTTGGAGCAGATAACTTCACATTAGAAAAATGAACAATGAACTTAATAAAGGCCGAGGGGATGGTTTGTATTCAGAACTAGACTAAACAGATTGAAAACTGTGCTCTCTACTAAGAAGGAAATAGTTATCCTAAATCTGTGACTTAGCACATTATTGTACTGGACTCTCGTTCAATAATGTATAATATTTGTTGATTTAAAATGAAGTAAATCCAGTTAATTCATTAAATAATTGAATATCCACCCCCCCAGTACTATGTTCCTACATTTATTGAAAACAATCCAAAACATTAGATAAAATATAAGACCTTTTATAATCAAGAACTTCATAAACAAACACACACACACACGTACACACACACACATACGCCACCATATCCTATTGCTAAGAATAATCTAACGGTCATTTAACCGCTTCACTGAACAGACAGGCCTTACATTGCGCTCTGAAATTCACCAAACTCGGGCTCTGGCAGCTCGCCAAAGGAAGCAGGTTTCAGAGGCACGGGCCCTCCACTGAGAATGCCCCTACCACCAGTCCTGCAGAGCTGGAGGACTGCACATTCATTTTATGTGTAGTGCTCCTGTGTCTTACAACTGCTATGTTTGATATTTTCTTTATGACTTCAGCTTATTTGCAGCTTTGGCTGCTAGATGTATTTTCACACAGTACTCAATACAAAGTCTAAACTGAAGCTCAGAAATATAGTCTATCAAACTGAACTGAACTTAACTGATCTCAAGAAATAATAATGATGGGAAGTAAGCCGAATCTATTTCTACATATTTTTAACAGTTTTTGGCACTGTTACCACTAAAAATCAAATACCAGAAGAATACACAAAAACTTAGTTGTGAAGCAGTTAGGATCAGTATGCATATATCTGACACAAACCCACAAAAGCACAGAAATGAAGTCACTTACAGTAGATTCTCCTCCACTCGCAGGTACAACCCTTACCATTATCACAACTTCAGTACACCACACACTACAACTCTACCCACTGTGACACACCCCTTTACCAAACTAGCCATTCCCAGTATTCATAGCTATGTACGTTTGACGTACTAGTATGTTGTGAAGGGAGAGAGTAGTTTGGTAAAAAAGATAATGCAAAACTGACATCCTTAGGGGGTAGTTACAAGTGTGGGATGTGTGATATATGGTAGATGTGGTAATGATAAAGTATGTACCCTGTGGGTGGAAGATTGAGCATCTACTGTTAAGATGGCTTAACTTCTCATCTCCTTGCTTTTGTGGGATCCTGTCAGATATGTTATATGTATAGGAACTCTAAATATTACATAAAAGTTTTTGTGAATTAATTTCCAAGGTTTTTAAATGCTTAAAAGAGGGTGCAAGTGTTGGCAAAGGAGGACAGACCTGTAGCGAGTAGAAGCACAGTTCCTGCTAGAAAAGATTTTATCCAGCCATAGCTGCATATGAACTCTTCTCAGTTATATGCAGGTGCATCTAAATTCTTATGTGACAGCAGCTGCACATAAAACTCT
Source organism: Mesoclemmys tuberculata (assembly GCA_007922155.1). NCBI lineage: Eukaryota > Metazoa > Chordata > Testudines > Chelidae > Mesoclemmys > Mesoclemmys tuberculata. Next base: position 32,238,300 of record ML675618.1, on the reverse strand, counting down.
TTTTGTTATTCACACAGAAGCTTTCAGAAATGATTAAGAATGGCTAAAAATTACCCGAAGTGCCTTTTTAAAAAAAAATTACACATTGTACCAAATCCACTCATGATATACCTCTTTACCAAATTTTGTGTATGTAGACAATGATTTTAAAAGGAATCAGCCAACAATCAATAGGTTGGACTTCCAATGACAAATTTCAGACAGAGCCCAATTTCAAAGACTTTCCATTAGAATGTGTAGGGAGAAACAAAACTATAGAGCAATTAAAGGGCATAACAACTAGCACTCTTAGAAAAAAGCAAAAATTCATATTTCATTTTAATTCTATTTTAGAGCACAGTCCTAACTATGCAGTTATTATTAGGTGCCTCCATAACAATAGGTTTTTAGAGTTTAAAAGGAAGACGTATACGGTGTATATTTCCTATCAACGATTTATGTTCTTTCTCAGCACCTTGGGCTTTTCCTGCTCAAGAGGCTTTTATTAGAACAGCAGGTGTGTTAGATGTTAGAGGGAGTGTTAGAGGTACTTGAATAGAGTAGTGGGAAGAATCTTATTATTTATTCTGCCCATATCATTCTGACACTTGGGTGCATAATGTAGAAAAACTACTCATGCCACCAATTGATGCAAATCGGTTTCACCCCAGTAGCTATCACTCCCACCAACTGAGGAGTGGAACACCTGCTGCCTACTGGGCCAAATTAAGAGAAGACCAGAATGAGCAAATGTCTTTTCTGCACCACCCTAATAATTGTCCAAACTAGCTCTGGAGGGCTTTAATGGAGAAAGATTTCCAGAATCGAGGCCCTGACTCACAACAGCCCTTGAGCATGTGCTTAACTGTAAGCACATGAGTAGTTCCATTTGACTTAGAATGTAAGCATGTGATGAAAGGTAAGCATGTTCTCAATGCTTTCCTGAGATGGAGCCTGACAGCTGTCCATCAAGAACACCTTGCCACCTACCTCTAGATGCTCACTTCTGGAGACAGATAGCAAGAGCATTCTGGTAGAGTTTAACTGTAATGGTCATTTACCTGAAAGATGGGATATAAAATACCTGTCAATAAAATAACATACCTGTCAGAAAAAGATTTTGATCTATCCATAAATTGGATAAACACCAAGAATCTGTCAGGAAATAACTGACAGAACATATTTACAGGCTATAAGGGAGTTTTTGTTTCTGTGGTTCTTCGAGATCATCACGCTGATTACAAAAATGTATGAAGTAAATATCCATGACAAACAGTTTCCCTCTTCATAGTGTAATATTATTATTATATAGAAGTAAATTTGCAGTAGCCTCTATTTGTGTGCACAAACAGGCATTGTGATGGTAAAATAGTTAGTTAAATAGTTAATATTTATTTGCAAATACAGAGGTAAAATAATAAAGGTTTTACAGGTTTAAGTGATACTTCTGGCTTTACAGATATCCTTATTTTAAGCATAGGGAATATCTCTCAAACTAGAGTCATTAAGATCAGAAGAAATGTTTTCAGTGAGACCATTGTATTAGCAAATAGCACATTTTGCAAATAGAACTATCGATTATAATATAACTATCCATTTTCCAGAAACAAATTCCTTTTTTGTATGTCCAAGTGGGAATTTGTGAACATGCACTAGGTGCATTCTTCAATCTATCGGTGCAAAGTAGGCGGTTGATTGTAAAAACGTGGCTCCAAATTAACAATGAAATTTCAGTTCTGGGAGTCAATTGCTACAATAATAAAATGTAGTGATGTAATACTAATAGACTTAATGATTTTATCAGACTTGCAAAGTATTTTCATCTGTATAGTGGGAGTAGGAGTGAAGCTTAAAACAAATATAATCATGGCTTTAGAAACTTTCTTATCCCCAAAAAACTGTTAGGTAATTAAATAAATGGAGAATTGGTTTTGTTTCTGTGGCTCAAAATGGGAGGTTGTGAATTGTCATACATAATAATTCTGTAATCATAGACTTTGGCTAGAATGTCCCCTGAATACATATCAATAATAGCTTTTCTCCAGCCCTTGCAGAACAAAAACCTCATCAGCATGGATTCAGCATGTTGAAGGGTTTTGCTGGAAACTCACCACATTTGGTCAGTGTGGGTTGGCGAGCGCCTGATTTTGTCAGCTAAGGCTGCCCACTAACCTTACCACCAAAGCTGAACATGCCAGAGACCACTTTCTCTGATGGCACTACTGAGAGAGTCTTTGTCAGACTTGGAATGGGCAAACAGTTCACATAAAATAAGAACTGACTTAAACCTTTATCCAAAACACAAAGTGTGCCCAAACCAAATCAGTACTGAGGTTCAGAAAAGCTGGGTTACCCTATTCCTTATTACATTTCACTTTGCAACCACCTTTATATTTTCTGATTCCAGCTTGGCCTATAAATAGAAATGTAAAATGCCAAGGGAAAACTTTTCCTTGTGGTATTTCTTACTGGAAATTGGAAGTACCATAAATCTCATAAGGAAGTCTCTCTTCACAATGCTTCCAGCCCAATTTTACAGATTCAAGAGGCTCAGATCAAACCAGTTTGCATTTTACATTTTGCTAGAAATCTGCTCAGTGGGGACTGTAGTAAGAAATGAGCAAAGTAAGAAATAAGAAATCAGCTCTTTTTTAGCTGAAGCAAAGACCAGAAACTGCTCGGCTGAAATTATAAAGTAAGAGCTCTGCGAAGTGATCAACGAACTAAAGAAATCTAAGTTCTAGCTGTATGAAAAAGAAGAAAGTCAATGAAAGTCTGATTATTTGAGAAAATTTGAGGCAAAATATATGAACAATTAGGCTGACCATGCAAATCAAATCACCACTTTCCTCAGAAGTCCACACCTTTCACTTTGGAAAAGCTGCTACAGGAGCAAATCTCCTGTCTGTTAGGTCCACGCCTAGACCAATAAATATACCTCAGTGCCTGCAAGAGTAATCACATTTTCAAAAGCTTGTACTGAGTACAAAAGTAGTGCACTTCCAGCAGCGGCAGAGGGAGGGGTTCAAGTAGGAGATGTGTAAATTGGGGATTAGAATTGGCTGGAAGATTTTTTATTAAATATTTATTTGTCAAATATGCTTTTTCACTAAAGCTGAAATTTTTAATGAAGTTGTATCGATTTCAACAAAGTTTTTGATGGGAAGATTTCTGACAGGTCATGGGTGCACACTCTCCAGACATTTCTAGAGAGAGAGACCCTAATCAAAAACCTGACTTTTTTGTTTCCACGCAATTCTCTTTCACAAATATATTTTTAAAGTTTTGTTTTTATTCCAAAGAGGAACAAAAACAAATGTAAAAACCTCAAAAGTTGTCATGAAATGGAATTGTTATCTTCCAGCCCAGCTTTACTGAGGATATTCAAGGAAGATGGCTGTATGTACACAGTTGTTGAAAACTGTCTTAGCACACAACTGTGCAGGCTTTTAGCTGATAAGAAGATTCTGTCAAATGCCTTTTTCAACCAGTGCTGGGGCACTATGAGCTTAAAACATACAATTATTATCCCTTGGCTCCTCCATGTATATCTAAGTAGCAACTGCATAGAGCTCATTTCAGGGCTCTTTGTTCTATCTCGCATTGTTCCAACAGTGTTATTTAGAATAGCTGTATTTCCAGCATAAAAGCACGTGTACCAGTGATGTATTCCAGGAATAGCTCTGTTTTACCTGCAAGTCCATACATGCTTCTTATGCCTTTACAAAATGGTAGACAAGAATGCCAGTAGCGGGAGCAGGAGGCTCTTTCCCCAGCTACCTCTGCACCTGGATGCCTGGCCAGAACACTGACATGCTCTGCCATGATTGGGTGCTGTTGCTGCAGGAAGAAGACATTTTGTAACTAACTTTGTAAATGTTGTAGTTGCTTACCTCCCTTACCCTCCGGTCTGCTTTCAGGTCAGAGATTTGACTCAGTGAGGACAACAAGCTTGGGACCCACCTGAAAGATGAACTCACAGCTACCTTCTGTCTGGTGTTTTCCTCAAGGCTGCAGAGAATGGCGTTGTCTAGGCCATGCTCTCCTCAAGACAATTCTCCCAGGCCTTTTTTGCCCTATGTGTACAGTTGCCCCCTCTGTACAGGTAGTGAGGAGGATGAGAAGAGAAGAGTGGAATGCAGACCACCATTGAAGCAAAAGGTAGAGTTTTAAGTTATTTGCGGTCTAGAGAATATGTTTTTTGTTCTGTAATTTCACAGTAATTTAAAAATATACCTAATGTTCTGCCTCTGGAACACTAAAGCTCCTTTTCAAGATATCTGTCTGGTGCCAATAAAATCTGTCTGGCCTTGGACTGATGCTTGTCCTGACTAATATTCAGGCTGCCTTTGAACTCACAATGCTTTGAGGGAACATCCTGTGCTAGTTTCTACCCATTGTCTGTGAGCATTCTGCACCTGTAATCAGAGTAGGTACCTTCCAGACTGATGATAGTGAAAAAATATTAAACTGAAGTGCCCTGTATATGTTAGTTAGACAGCTATCTCCCCTGGAAGTTAAAGTTGCCAGAAGGGTCTTATAATAGTAGCCTCGCCTGAATGAATCTAGTTTCATATTCTGTCAAAATCTTTAGTAAATGTGCTGATTTCACAGAGTGCTAAGCACCTGCCTCTGAAAATCAGACCCTTTTTCATGTTGGAAACCCAAAAACAATAGTCATTTTTGAATATTTAGATCCTATGCCCCAAGCCTCCTTTGTGACTTTTGCCACTAAAACCTCTGCCCATACTTCTTTGAGTCGTTTCTCAAAACTCATGCAGATCTGGTCACCTCAACTCAAGAAAGATATATTAGAATTGGAAAAGATATAAAGAAGAACAACAAAAATGATGAGAGGTATGGAACAGCTTCAATATAACGAGAGATTAATAAGACTGGGACATTTCAGCTTGGAAAAGAGACAACTAAAAGGAGATATGATAGAAGTCTATAAAATCTTGACTGGTGTGGAGAAAGTGAAAAATAAAATGTTATTACTCCTTCACATAACACGAGAACTAGGAGTTAACCAAGGAAATTAATAGGCAGCAGGTTTAAAACAAACAAAAGAAAATACTTCTTCACGCAATGCACAGTCAACCTGTGGAACTCATTGCCAAGGGATGTTGTGAAGGACAAAACGATAACAGGGTTCAAAATATGACTGGATAAGTTCATGGACGATATCAATGGCTATTAGCCAGGATGGTCAGAGATGCAATTTCATGCTCTGGGTGCCCCGGGCACTGTTGCCAGAAGCTGTCAGTGGACAACACGGGATGATGATTGCCTGTTCTGTTCATTCCCTCTTAAGCACCTGGCATTGGCCTCTGTTAGAAGATAGGATATTGGGCTAAATGGGCCATTGGTCTGACCCAGTATGGCCATTCTTATGTTTATGTTCTTATGGATGTACTGATTGGGAGGTCCCTTAGTCTCTACTGTTAAAGCTGTTACATTCTAGATAAATAATGGAGTCATTTGGGCCAGTCAGAAAGCACACAACCCTAGTAGCTAGAACTGAAACCTAGGATCTAGTCCCCCTGCTTCTTGCTAAAATTGCATAGGCACCTAACTCCAGAAAATGGGTCTCACTGAGAGTTACTAGCAGAGCTAGGTGCCTTTCTGCTTGAGAGAGGAGGAGCTCAGCACGTACCCCTCTGGTCAACATCTCCCACTGGCTAGCTTAGGCAACTCCCATCATAGTAGACTGACTTTTGTGAATTGCACTCGAAGGCAGGTATCTTTCCCCATAGGAAGCCTAGGGATATGCCTACACAGCTTTCTGGAGTCCACAGGAGTGGGCATCCCAGCCCAGCTCAATAACTTGGACTACTGGGGTTTGCACAAGTACTCTAAAATTAGCTGTGTAGACAGTGCTTTAGAGTTGTGGCTTGGGCTGGATGTTGAGTTCTGAGGCCTATGGAGGAGGTGGGCTTCAAAGCTATCTTGACAGCTATTTTTAGAGCACTAGTGCGAGCCCCGCTAGCTTAAATCTGTTGTCCCAGGCTGGGAGGCTTGCTTCTGTGAGCTTCCGAACACTGTGTAGACATACCCTACGTGCCAAACGCAGGCTTTGAGAATCACAGTGATTTGCTAGGCATCTAAAAGTTAGGTGCTATGACAGGCAGCGTCATCACGCCAAACTCCTTTGGTGCAGCTAAGTCATAGCTTTTAAAAATGTCACTCTAAATACACACTACTAATCCTAAACTAGCTCCTACATGTCTAGGGTGGATAATGTCTATAAAATAAATATTTCTAAAGCTTTTGTGGTTTTTCTAGTTAGTAGGAACATCCATGATCCTGTTATTTTGCCCCTTGTTCTCCCCCTGTCATTCCCTGTTTTGTTCATTTGTTTGTTTGTTTTTGTTTTTATCTCCATGTTATTTAAGTCTTCACTTAAATTGTAATTTCTTTGGTTTTATTTTGTTTTCTTGAGTATCATATAGTGTACATGACATATCTGTAATGTATGGTGCCGTGCAAGTAATATATAAAAACAACCGCTGCTGGCATATCTTGGATAATTTTGCTAGCAAAATAAATAAATAAATTGGAAGAGGGAAACTGGAAGATCCCGTGGTTTGATCAGTCAACCAGAGCACAACACCGTCTCACCCAACACGCTGTGGTTGCTCTTTATCAAATTGATTTTCCACAACCTCCTCTGAGCTACACACTCATCCATAATTGGCTGTGATGCACTTGTTGGGGGCTGGGTTGCAATTGGAAAGACATGGTGTTCCCTGTTAACCCTTTGTATCCAAGTAAATACTGGGTGCCTGATTTCCACCTGCTTTCTCACAGAGATGTGGTGTAGCCTGATAATCTGTCTAGAGAGACTGTGTCTTTGCATAACTTCCAGGCAGCTTTTGCTAGTTTAGTGACACACACTGAGAAAAACTCTTGTGCTATGGGCTGCTCCATATCTCTGTCCTAACAAAGTGCGTGTGTAGGGTGGGGGGAAGACTTGTCATATTGGTTATTTGGGATGCTGAATGTCCAAATATGTGACTTGATATTGGACTCAACATGTCATCTGACCATCACATGGTTATCCAGCATCGCTATACTGATTAGCATGCTGTCTGACATCCTAATTACCTTCTTTAATGGTAATTTATATATAAACAGAGTATGAATCAAGGGTCTCATCATCTCTCTACACTGTACTAATCTACAGACCGTTTTGCTGAATAATGGGATAGACTTGAAAAAACAGATATGATAGCCTAACGAAACGTCTGTGAATATTCCAGCCATTTGCCCCAATAAAGCTTGTGCCTGAGGGGTCTGCGGTGAGGAGAAATGATAAGAACAGCAAATCCCATTTCTGGCCCAGTCAATTTGGTATATACAGTATGTTTCCTTTCCTTGTCTAAATTTCATAATATACATACATACATGCACAGGCCTCCTGGTGGATGCATTTAATTAAATGGCTCTTATAATAGAATTCTTTTACTCCGGAAGGATGTCTGTTTCTGTGAGATTTAATGACAATTTATTATTTCTGTCATAATGAGACAATACTCTAGACTGAAAACAGGTACTTTTGATATGGCCAGGGGTTTCATATGTGATACCAAGATACCTTCTGAGATGTTAGACATATGCATAAACCCTGCACAAATACCAGTATGAAGTAATTACACAGGTTTCCTCTCTATTCTTTTTTTTATTTGTAAAATATCATCATCAGTATGAATATAATTCTGGGTGCCTTTTGAGAAATAGAAGGCCTGAGAGTTGGCCAAATTCTGGGGTGAATTATTCATTGACAGTGACATCTGCAAATCATATACGCTAATGTGAAACACACAGCAAATAAATAAATTATTCCTTTTAGATATATTAAATGCCTTATATGGAATAGATACTACATTCCCTGATTAAAAAAAAAAAAAGCAGATGAGAAATGGGAACAGACTGTTTGCAATTTTCTGAGATCATGAGAAACTGCTGAGCCAATTGGTTATTTCTACCCACTTGCTTATTTCTCAATTAATGCTCCTGTAACATACAGAGTAAACAAGCATTGCTCTGCTTGTTGCTTACTTAACCATAAAAAAACTTTGTGAAATATGGTACTTCAGCAATTGAAGGTACCATAGTTGTATGCAAGGGCCTGCCAATAACAACATGAAAAACTTCATAGGTCTGCCAAGCCTGCTTCTCAGAGAAGCTGAGGCTTCTCCAAGTTATATGAACCATTTCCTGCACATGGGTTCCTCTTTTTCCTTCAACACAGCTTGAAAAAGATATTTATCATACCCAGATATCTTCTCTTCAGACGGCAGTCTTGGGGTTGCTTCTGGGAAAGCTTGAATAATTAAATCTTTGCGCTGTCGAATAAGGACGTTTCGTAACTGTATTTTTTTATTTTCATGATGACTCTATGCTGCAGCAAAGTGCTGCAGTTATAATCTACGTCCCACTGATTTCCCACAAGCTCCATGAGATGTCAGGAAACATTTTTGCATACTGTCCTTTATCTATAGAGAGCTAGATTGTGGCTTGATCTATCTGTTCACATAAGGGAGTCAGGCAGAATAAGAATGCCCCTTAGGCACCTATGAAAGTTAGTTGGATCTTGGGTCCAGGTGCACAGGAGTAAGTGAGGTACTCACCTGCTTATTCCTTTCTCAGACTAGGTGGGTATGGGTGGGAATGGGTGGAATCTTGGATCCCCTCTGCTGCTCACTGATCAGAATAGCTGAACCAGCACAGAGTAGGGAGTAATTTGATCCTGATATAGGCCGGCAGTAAATTATTAGCCCTTGGGAGCAAAGGGGAAACAGAGAGGAAATTGTGCCTCAGAGAATGATCTCTGAGTGACTGTGCTTCCTAGAGCTATTCATAGGTTGATTTTGCTTATGCACCACCCCTTGCTCAGGCAAGTGTCTAAAGCTAAAACTGAGCTTTTTACAGAACATCCATTGTGGGCAACCTTTTCAAAACTGCATGCAAAATTGGCCAATTTGCAGGTATAAACATGCACATGTTTTTTGTGAGTGGATTTCTCCATGTACAGTTCTGAAAATGTGGCTTTGTGTATATATATATATATATATATATATATATATATATATACGGTTTATTTGTGCAGATAAGTACACAAAAATAATTTCTCTGTAAATATACAATAGAGATGAGTATTTGTATATAAATACTTTAAATCCTCATTGTCTGTAAATATTTCCTCCCTCACATATGTTTTTCAGAAAGTCTTTTTATTCTAAACACACATTCACCATGCAACAAAAGCAACAGTAACTTTAATTCCAACTTGGCATAGAAATGTTCACTGTTTTCTCAGATTAAACTCCTTTCTCCAGCTGTATCTATTTTAAGGCTCTGATCAACTCCACAGTTGGCTCTCATGCTTCCGAAGGGTAATGAAAACCTGTGGAGAACACATAGTTTATGCAGCAATGAAAAAGAGCAGAGACCATAATCTTTCCCAGAGTCCAAGAGTCTCCCAAAATTCAAGATTACATTAGCACACAGTATTTCTAATTTAGCTCCTATGTGTCTAGAGTGGATAATATCTACAAAATAAATATTTCTGAAGCTGTTGTGGTTTTCCCTAGTAGCTAGGCCTCTGGGTGACAATTTGATTACGATCCCAATTCAGCAAGGTACTTAAACACATGCCTAACTTTAAGCATTGGTGTTGTCCAGTTGTAATCAATGGGACTACGCACTCCTTTTAGAGTGAGGCACGTACTTTAATACCTTGTCGAATCGGGGCCTTTGTGCAGATCACAATGACTGACCCTGGGATTCAGTTGCTTGTTGCATGCAACAACTGATAATACTTGCTGAGAACCACAGTCCATTTCTTAGAATGTAGAAAGGGAGAAAAGAATTATTACAAATCACACTGAAGCTTTCTAACCAAGCAATGCCCCTTTGTAATTCTGTTTTCAATATGTTAGACGTGTAGCTTCCAAATACCTTATTATGTGTTCATTGTTAGTATTCATTGACTGACATCAGGGCATGTTGAGCAGTACAGCGCAAACAGGCAGACAGAGAATTTGCCCAATCTGTATTAGACACCAAAAATGTCAGTTGCACTTAATCCATCAGATCCAAAAAAGCTCTTGAAATACTGTTTAGCCTTAATTGACAGAATATATGGGCAGTAGGGAATGAGATGTGAGGTGCTTGTTTTTCCACTATTTCTTCTGGACGTCCGTGAAAAACAGGTTTCTCAAGACTTCCCTACTAATGATACAGCAAAGTAGCAGGTGATAATGAGTGATATTTCTAGAGGTGGTAATTCAAAAGGGAGCTTGGAAAACAAAGCTTTAGTGAGCTTCAGTTTCATCCTTCATAATAGGCTAGCCTGCTGAACAATTTGAACCTCAATCCTGACCTCAGTCATGGAGTCATTAGGTTGTGCTGTAGAAGCAGCCCTACACTGTGTAGACATTTGCACCTGTGAAAAGCAATTGCAAACTGGCTGTAAAATGCTATCATTCTGCTTTGTAGGAGTTTTAACTCCTAGTTCACAATTCTTTTTCACAAATGTAAGTGACTACACTTGGTGCAAGATGGGAAAAATCAGGCTTCCCATCTGTAATCTGTGTGGTATGTTCTGTTTTAGAAGTTAAGAGAACGACTCTCATCAGACTTGGTCAATCTTTGCTTGCTTTATCCATCCCTCTAGCTGGTTATCCAAAATATGTGGGCGGTATCACTCCTTATAAAATGTTAGATGAGACAGACAACATTATTTTTGTCTTGAGCTTTTTGTTTGTTTGTTTGTTTGTGTTAGCCATAATAAATGGGGTATGTGAGAGGGTGCAATTTGGTTTGAGAGAATAGTCAATAGAAAAGAGAAAACGGAAGAAAAAGATCTGTTTCTGATTAAGCTATTAAGTAGATATCTTTCTGAAATCTACATGAGAATAGAAGGGAGTACATCCATTTAAATAGTGCCTGTTTTAGCATTGGAGCTGGTTGTCATTTCTCGAATTTTGAGTTTTTGACAACATTTTGAGATGCAGATTTGGTTTTTGACCAACATCTGCCTTCTTCCTACATTCTACCCCAAAAACGAACATGTTTTACAGAACATTTTATCCAAAAGGTTTGCATTTTTCAACAAGCTATAGAGTTCGTCAACACTATTAGATGATCATGATGGTCCCTTTTAGTCCTAACAACTATGAATGTATAAATAATTGGTTGTAATCCTTCACTTAACAATGCCCTTTCTCAATTGCTTTCAGTTCGATAAAGAAAGATTGCTTTTTGAAGTTGATTTTTAGAGATTAATTTTACTTCCTTTACACAAGCTACAGTTGTTATAGACAAACATTGTCTCTAACTTTTGATTAGCTGATTTGAGGATTGTTTAAATTACATTATTTACTTGTACCATGCTAACCTAATATGAATATTCTACTGGATTTCATTAGTTTCATACAAATGTATCACTGTAATGTTAGGCAGCTACAAATGTTCTAAATCCCAACTAAACTGGAAATAGATGCAATTATATGAAGTTCCACATGTCGTAAAAAGAATTGTGCTTAAAAGCATATAGTATTATTAGGCTGGATTTCCCAGGAGAAGAAAGACTATTCTGAACACAAAATCCCTTTATTTTTTATCCCCTTAAATCCATCTTTGTGTTACAAATTTCCTGATTTTTTTAAAAATCTCTTTTCCCATGTTGGAGCTGTGCAGTCTGTTATAAATATTTCAGTTAGTACAACTGCATATAGTCTCTGACCAATACAATCACTGCTAACCCAAGGTCAGACATTTAGATAACATAAAAACAATTATGTACCTCTGATATTTTCATGTGCAGTGGGAATATCAAGGGTGTGACTGTTTCTTTGAGGCAGGGTAATTTGCAGGAATATGCAGCAACATTAAAAAATTCATAAAACTGTTGCAGTGTGTCAGAGACCATGAAATAACATGAATAAGAATTAGATATTTTCGGTCAAATCCCCATATCTCTGGTAAGTTTGGGTCAGGTTCAAAGTCCTCCCAGATCATTAAAAATCAGATCTCCTAAATACACAAATTAGATGTCACAGCCTCATTTTTACAATTTTCAGTGTCTAATGATAGTCATTTCACAAGGATATTAATGGGGATTTGTTGTCTCATTCAGCTGTCTTCTGTCATATGGATTCTTCTCTTACCATAAAGCTGACTGTATACCTTTAGCTGAAATAGACAAGGAAGTGACATGTCATCATTGTCATCTGGAGATTGGTGGTCCCACTATAATACTACTCTTACCTGCAACAAACAAAAATTGACCTCAAATCTCAATAAAACTTTTATTTATATGCCTGGTCAAATTCAATTTGCCTGGCCTTTGAAAATCTACATCTGTTCTGTGTACAATTTGTATTGCCATTTGTTACACAGATGTGTAACAAGACAAATACCTGTCCAGGCTTACATGTGATTCAGAAATGCGTATGTTGATCATCCTGGTAGAAAGAGGTTAAGGAAAAGACAATAAATCAGTCTACAAATAGTTTCACTTGGAAAGGTCTAGGAGAACAGGGTTATTTTTATCTTAGGATGCTTTTAATTTGATTCAAAAATGCTTTACCACATGTTCAGCCAGAAGTTCAAAAGGATTGGTAACAAACATTTAATCTTTTTTATTCTGGGTTTGGCACTAAGCCCTCATCAAAAAGCATATGCAGTCAAACAGCTTATCTCCACTGAGCTGTTTCCCTTAATGTGTTCCTAATTATAATCCTATATATTGCTCACTGTGGCCGATTGAACAATATGGCAGTAATTTCTTTACAGGCCTCACTGTTCTTTGAACTGTGAGTACAGAAGACTAGAACGGAACCAGATCAATGGGATTTGAGTGCTGGCAAATCAAGCCAGATGCAATCTCTGGAGAATATATTTCCAGCTGTTCTCCAGAAAGGAACTTGAGCAGCCAGCTGGGAACTTTGCTACCCCTTACAAAATATACCTAAGTAGCTTTATGAAAAGTGAACCATTGTTAGCTCTGTTGGATTCTGTCTCTATGGAAGTTGTCCTAAACCCCACAAAATTGGGCAAAAGTTCACAACAGGGCATCTGGGTAGAAACAAGGCCAAGTGTACAGGTATTTTTCACTGCTAGAATTTGTTAACCCTACTGAGAAGTTTCTAAAGCATTATTTAAGATCTGCTTCATGGAAATGTTTCCACGGACTGAATACCATAATTTAAAGGTGAAGGGGGGGGGGGGAATTGAGATAGCATTATTGCTTTGCTCTCTTTTTTAGTGTAAAGAAATTCTGCGGGGTGATTTCTGTTTTTAATTTTTTTAATATTAGGAGTTCAGGGCCTCTCCACCCTCTTTTTCCGGAATGAATAAATGGTTAGAGCCCTGTGTGAATACAAAATTTATGTCCATGGACGTGGATATCTATGGATATAAATTTTCCACCTGTCCAGGGAGCTATAAATGGTTACATGGACAACAGGTACAATTATGACATCACAGATATCAAACACCACAAATGCCACATAAATAAGAGCATATAGTCTTGTTACCACAAATACCGTAGAACCTTAAGATAACTTTGTTAGAGATCCAATACCTTGACCTTGCTGCACAGTGAGGGCTTTTTAAAAAAAACAGGGGAAGAGAGGGGCACTACACTACATGGTTCTTGCAAACCTCCAAACTCCCATGTAGGAATTTCAGAGTCGCAGTGATCATTGTTTTAACCCAGAGGCTGAAACAATAGCCCTGGAGAGGAAGCACTGCAGACCGGTAAATTGTCAGCATATGAGGTGTTGGAAGGAATGAAGTCTCACAAACCATAAGTTCTAACACTAGGGTTCTTTTTTTAAACATTTCTTGAGTATTGGCTATTATTTGGGCATAGGGAGTTAAATCCACAAATTATACAGGGGTCATAAACACCTGCAGGGAATGCTGCAGATCTTTGTCCATTGTGGAAAGAACTTCTGTGTTGGTAATGCATCAACCAGCACAGAAGCCACATATTATATTTAATTTAGATGGCATAAATGGCCCAAAGAATCAAAGATGTAAACATGAACCTAAAACTGTCCAACATTAAACAGTTTTTAAGAAGTTCTAGGGTTTGGTCTACAGAGACCTCAGCCTGCTTAGTTCCAAAGCAGAAACATTAAGAAATTAATGCTAACATCTGGAGATTTATTGGTTAGGATGAACAAGAGGAAAGGAGCTAAAACAAGTTCTAAAGCACTTTAAAATTGAAATTGAACGATTATCTAGAACAAACAACAACATCCCTTTTAAAAAAGAGGTTATCCATTAGAGTCTCTTATTTTGTGGGACAATCTTTTTGGTGCTCAGCTTTGAGATGCTAAGACAAAGAGATAGATATGAGTGGTGGACAGACAAAGCAGTAAAAGTGGGGAAAATACAGCTTTTGATGCTCTAGGTGGCAGGTAAGCACAGAGAGATGCTTTGAGTTGGCAGGTCACCCACAACCACTGTTGTCCTGGGCTCTGGCTCCTCTTCTGGTCTGGGGTCTGGGACATCATCTAGCTAGTCTGGTCCCTCTCCTGTACTGGTCTCTCTCTGGCTGGGCAGAGTTGGATGGGCTGTCTCTTCTCATTATGCTGGTGCCATGTAGCACAGTTGACCTCAGGATCAGATGAAAAGCAGAGAGAGAGAGACAGGACAGGACAAGAGGAAAAATAGTGATACTGAAAGCAACCTATAAGGGAAGGGGAGACACAGAGCAGGATCTTACATGTCTCTGGCTGGAGTCTGCACTGATGTGGTGGTGATGGCCAGGTGTCCTTGTTGATGGGCTGAGGTCTGGACTTCACAATGACTTTTGGGGTCCAGGGGTGAAGTACAAAGTCCCAGAAATGATGCAAAGACCTGACAACATTTCTCCCCCTTCCAACAATCTCTCAGTCAGTCCACATATCCCTTCCCCCAAAGTGTTTTTGTAAGGGCCCCAAAAGAGGGGTTATGGGCAGAATAGTCCATCCTCTTGATATTTTCTTCACCGGTTAGGCCTAACTTCTGGCATGCTGAGTCTACCCCATTAACTTCCAGTCCCATACTCTTTTGTTTACCAGGTCTGGTCTCAACACAGTTTTTCAGTTGTATTAATAAAGTCTTTTTTAGTTAGACTAACATAGTCTTTTTGTTTTACACTTTTACTGATTTTTACAAACAATTTTATGTAACAGGCTGAGTTGGACTTTTGTTACTTTTCCTCATTACAATTTTTCATTACAGGTAATTGAACCATCTTATAAACTTACATCTGCTTTCCCACAGGCTCACAACTGGAGTAGGCCTGCAAAGCCCCAATTATTACAACATACAACAGGGGTGGACCAATCATCCTCATCCAAAGCCCATTGACTTCTGTGCATTCTGAATCTGTCCCTAGTGGCCCCAGTATTCCACATCCACTGGCACATTGCGAGGAGAAAAGATTGAAGATCTGCGTAATAGCCCCATACACTACCACAATGATGGGAATTAGATTTCACCTCTTCAGCCACTCTGGACTTCACCTATGTATGGCCCAAATACTCAGGCTTTAAGCAGCTAGAGTTCACTCTGAGAAAACAAATTGAAAATATAGAAAAGCATATTTATTTCTCTGCTGTCTTTCAGTTACAGCAATCTCATGTGTTACTTGTAAATAAACATTGGACAAAATTATCATATTTCAAAATCCGGGCTCTACTGAAATAGTAGGAGCATCATTTCACCATGTTTTTAAATTTCTCTGTAGCAGCTCACCTGGATGATAACATCTAACATTGAGCCCAGAATTGTTAATGTGCAGGGCACACTGCAAAATTCATCTTTATTCTCTTGCCTTTGCTAGGGAGATGGCTTGAAGGCAATGGGTGCATATATTTAGATTTTGATTACAAAAATGTTAAGATTGGTATCCTATCTATATGCTATTAGGCCCCAAATCAGGAACGCTTATAGTTAAATCCATCCCTGTTTGGAACAGTACTTATCAAGTGCATAAAGTTCTGAACCTAAACCAATTGGACAGGTATTTCCAATAAATAAAACTAAAAAAAAAAAATTTCAGAACTTTTGTGATAAGCTTTTTAAAAAAGAAAGTGTTTCTCTTTTACTTTCCTGGTTTTAAATCTTTCTCTGGTAATAAAAATATTTTCTCCTGAACTTAAACCTCATTAATTTTCTTAGATTTCAATCTTCCATTGCCATTCTTTTTTTCTGATTTGGAAAACACCAGAAGTGTATGATTCCCTTCACTTCTGTTTGGGAGACTGACATATTATTGTCTTTAGCTTACTATTTACACTTGGAGACAAAGTATATTGGAGAGATTGTATGAAATGTGACTACAGATATGTAGAAATGTTGTTTACTGCACTACAGACTTGTCTACAAAGCAGCTGGAAGTGAATCTCCCAGCCTGCGTAGACAGACTCAAGTCTACCTGACCCATTGGGCTGTAGAGCCTGAGGTCCAGCCAGAACTAGGATATCCACATTGCAATTTTTAATGCCCTAGCCCTGCTAGTGTGAGTCTATCAACCCAAGCTGGAAGGCTCACTCCCAGCTGTCATGTAGACATATTCTCAGATACTAGAGTGATGAGGACCTATATTGAATAGAATAAAAATGTAGCAACACAAGAACATAACAGAAGAACATAAGCATGGCTCTGCTTGGTCAGACCAATGGCCTATCCAGCCCAGTATCCTGTCTTCCGACAGTGGCCAGTGCCAGATACTTCAGAGGAAATGAACAAAATAGGGCAATTATTAAATGATCCACACCCTTTCATCAAGTCCCAGCCTCTGGCAGGAAGAGGTTTAGGGAATCCCAGAGCATGGAATTGGGTCCCAGAGCATCTTGGCTAATAGCCAATATCCTCCATGAATTTATCTAATTCTTTTGTGAACTTTTGGCCTTCACAACATCCCCTGCAATGAGTTCTTCAGCTTCACTGTGAAGACTGGGTGTTGTGTGTTTGTTTTAAACCTGATGTCTATTAATTTCATTGGGTGATCCCGGGTTCGTGTGTTCAGTGAAGGGGTAAATAATATTTCCATATTCACTTTCTCCACACCTTTCATGATATTATAGACTTCTACATGTCCCCCATTAGACATCTCTTTTCTAAAATGACTAGTTCCAGTCTTTTTAATCTCTCCATGTATGGAAGCTGTTCCATACCCCTAATCATTGTTGTTGCTCTCCTGTATAACTAGTCTAGTTTTAATACATCTCTCTTTTTTTTTTAGATGGGGTGACCAGAACTGCACACAGTATTCAAGGTATTCAGATCTTTGGGGGACACCACTATTTCCCTCTTGCTTTTGTGACAATTTATGTGTACCTTTTCCCTCCTGTCTTTTAACCAGTTACTGATTCATGAGAGGACCTTGCCTCTTATCCCATGACTTCTTATTTTGCTTACGAGCTTATGGTGTAGGACCTTGTCAAAGGCTTTTGGGAAGTCCAAGTACATTATATCAACTGGATCACCCTTATACACATGCTTGTTGACCCTCAAAGAATTGTAATACATTAGTGAAACATGATTTCCCTTTACAAAAGCCTTGTTGAGTTTTCACCCACATATTGTGTTCATCTATGTGTCTGATAATTCTTTCCTTTACTATAGTTTCAACCAGTTTGCCTGGCACAGAATTTAGGTTTACTGGCCTGTAATTGTCAGGATCACCTCTGGAGCCTTTTTTAAAAATAGGCATTACATTAGCTATCCTCAATCATCTATTAAAGAGCCTGATTTAAGTTATAGATTACATGCCACAATTCGTAGTTCTGCAATTTTATATTGGACTTCCTTCAGACCTCTTGGGTGAATGCCATCTGGCCCTGGTGACTTACTACTGTTTAATTAATAATTTTTTTACAAAACCATGTCTAATGACACCACAGTCTGGGATAGTTCCTCAGATTTGTGACCTAAAAACATGGCTAAGATGTGGGAATCTCCTTGTATCATCTGCAGTGAAGACTGATGTCAAGAAATCATTTAGCTTTTTTGCAACAGTCTTATCTTCCTTGAATGCTCTTTAAGCACCTTGATCGACCTGTGGCCCCACTGATTGTTTGGCAGGCTTCCTGCGTCTGATGTGCTTAAAAAAGTTTGCTGATAGTTTCTGTGTCTTTTACTATTTGTTCTTCAAATTATTTTTTGGCCTGCTGATTTGCTTTTACACTTGACTTGCCAAAGCACATGCTCCTTTCTATTTTCCTCAGTAGGATCTGACTTCCAGTTTTTAAAGGATGCCTTTTTGTCTTTAATTCCCTCTTTTACTCTGTTTAGCCATCTTTGTTTGGTCCTCTTACTGTTTTTTGTTGGTTGTTTTTTTTTTAGTTTGGGGTATACATTTAGTCTCAACCTCTGCTACGGTGTTTATAAATAGTTTCCATGCAGCTTGCAGGCATTTCACTCTTGTGTCTATTCCTTTTAAGTTCCGTTTCCCTAATTTCTTCATTTTTTGTAGTTCCCCTTTTAGAACTAATGCTGCTGTGACTGGTTTCTTTGGTATTTCCCCCCCCTACAAGGATGTTACATTTAATTACACTATGGTTGCTGTTACTGAGTGGTTCAGCTATATTCAACTCTTGGACCAGATCTGGTGCACCACTTAGAACAAAATCAAGAATTGCCTGTCCCCTTGTGGGTTCCAGGACAAGCTGCTCTAAGAAGCAATCATTAATGGTGTCTAGAAACTTTGTCTCTGCATCCCATCATGAGATGACAGTCAATATGGAGATAGCTGATACCCCCCCATTAATATTGGGTTTTCCGTTTTTGTAGCCTCTGTAATCTCCCTGAGCATTTCATAACCTGGCCAGATGGTCAGCAGTATATTCTTACTCTTATTATTCAAGCATGGAATTTTCTATCCATACAGATTCTATGATACTGTTTGATTCATGTAAAATTTTTACTGTGTTTTACTGTCTGCTTTCTTTTACATATACTGACAGACCCCACCAGTGCGATCTACTCTATCATTTCAATATATTCTGTACCCTGGTATTACCGTTCCCATTGATTATCATCATTCCACCAAGTTTCTCTGTTGCCTATTATATCAATAGCCTCACTGAATACCAGGCACTCAAGTTCACTCATCTCAGTATTTAGATTTCTAGCATTTGTATGCAAGCACTTATAAAATTTGTCAATATTTATTTGTTTGCCTTGTTAGTTTGATAGTTTCTCTTCAATTCATACCTGTACTTTATTAACCTCTATCGTCTCCAGTTTATTACTAGGATATAGAGCATCCTTTTTAATAAATCCTCCCTTAAGGGATGTGTCTGTCTGAACCATGTGCTCCACCACACCTGTTGGCTTTCCCCCAGTCCTCAGTTTAAAAACTCCTCTCTGACCTTTTTAATTTTACATGCCAGCAATCTGGTTCCATTTTAGTTTAGGTGGACTCCATCCTTTTTGTGCAGGCTCCTCCTTTCCTAAAAGGTTCCTCAGTTCATAATAAACCTAATACCTTCCTCCCTACAGCATCATCTCATCCACACATTGAGATCCTGCAGGTCTTCCTGTCTGACTGGCCCTGTGCGTGGAACTGGAAGCATCAAAATAGTATAATGGAGGTCTTGGACTTTAATCTCTTACCTAGCAGCCTAAATTTGGCCTCCAAGACCTCTCTCCTATCTTCTGTTATGTCGTTGGTACCTACACATACTATGAAAAACAGCTCCTCCCCAGCATTGTATATATGTCTCTCTAGATATCTGCAACCTTCATATCTGGCAGGCAATTTACCTTGGGGTTCTCCCAGGCATCACAAAGCCAACCATCTCCATTTCTAATTATCAAATACCCCATTACTATTATTTTTTTCTAAGGACTGTGATCCCCTCGCCCAGACAGGTATCCTCAGTGCAAGAATATAACATGACTAAGGATACAATTTTGTCATAGAGGTCATGGATTCCATAACTTTAACAGATCTCTGTGATTTCCAGCTTCTGCTTCAGCCTTGGGTAGTGGGGCTTGGCTTCGGGCTGTCAGCCCCCTTCAGCAGCTGGACTTGGGCTGTCAGCTCAGCAATGTGGGGCTTAGACTTCCGTGATTTATTGTTTAATTGCCCACATCGTGCCCATGAATTTTAATAAAAATCCCCATGTCAAAATCTTAGCCATAACCATGACATCATCTAGAAGGAGGGTCCCAGCTATGGGCTCATTTCCCTCCGCTCCAGTTTGATGTTTACCTTCTCTGAGCCGTTCATCCTCCTCAACAGCACAGAGGCTGTCAGACTAGGGGTGGAACCACTCTACTGTGTCCCTGAACATCTCCTTTGTGTGTTTTTCTTTCTCCTTAGCTCCACCAGTTCAGCCACTCCGGCCTCAAGAGCCTGCACTCAGTCTCTGAGGACCATGAGCTGCTTGAACCGTGTGCACACTGTGGTATAGCAAGGGCAGAGAGCAGTAGGAAAGTTCTCCTATTTGTAAGCCCGCTCACTGCTCAAGGTCCCTCCCCCAGCCTAAGGGGAGGAATCACTGAGCCGGGATACAACTGATTCCTTGGGACAAATAATGAAAAAACAGGGAGGGCCGTGGAGGTCACAGGGTCAAAAGGAGGGAGCCAGAACGGGACACCGACCAGAGAACCCCAGACAGCGCCCACTGCTCCCGGAAGGTGTCAAGGGAGCCAGCGGATGCCGCCCAGAGGAACTCTGCCTGGATTCATGAACGGATGGAGGAACGGAAGTAGGCCCCACAGTCGCAGAGCACCACCTCAGCCATCCTCCTCTCCGTGGTCTTGCAGATGGCCACTTTGGCCAGGGCCAGGAGGAGATTGACGAGGAGGTCCCACGACTTCATGGGGCTCCAGACGGGGTGTGCATAAATAGACAGGTGAGGGGAAAAGTGCAGCCATAACCTCAACAGGAGGTTCTGGAGGAGCTGGAACAGGGGCTGCAGCCTGGCGCACTCCAGGTAGGCATGCACCAGGGTCTCCCTCACGCCACAAAAGGAGCAAGTGTCGGGCCGAGGGGTGAACCACGCCAGGTACATGCCTGTGCTCACGGCTCCATGAAGGAGCCGCCAACTGATGTTCCCAGCAGGCCATGGGTTAAGGTAGTGTACAGGATGGCCCACTGGGGGTCCTTGCCCTCCACAGGTGGCATTAGGTCCCACCATTTGGTGTCTGGGCAGGACACAAGGGTGAGGAAATGATGGATGTGCAGCACGAGCATGTACAGATGGTGTCTGGGCACGATTTGAAAGAGGACCGGCTGCAAGTTGTGCAGCCGGCTTGGTGCATGGGGGTGGAGAGGCCGGGGGGGGGCTTGTGGGGCCGGGGCCCAATGATGAGCACTGGAGGGCTGGGGCTTAGGGGGGGCCGGGAGCACCCTCTCGCAGGACCCATTCGAGGTAAGCCTGAGAAGCAGGGGGCAAGGCTGCCCTCACTCCTGGAGTACGCATCGGGGGGTTCGAAGGGTGGGGAGCTCCACTCAGTCCCCCCGGGCGTAGTCCAGGAGGTCTCCGATCCTGGTGATTCCTGCCAGGACCAACTTCCATTGTACCGAGGGGGTCTCCACCACCTGCACATGCAGATGGGGGTTGTGTAGCAGGGGCTCCGCGAGGAGATCCTCCTCCTCGGTGACCGCAAGGGGCCTGGAGGCCAAGACCAGCCTCCAGGTCCAGAGGAGGTCCTCGTAGAAGACCGGCAGCTCGGAGAGGTCTCGTGGAAGACCTCTTGGGTGGAGAAAAAAGAGCTGCCGGTCGTATCGGACCTTCAGAGGTGGTGGAGGAAGGCGTGCGCCAAGTGGCTCCACGCCTGACTACCTGCACCATAGAGGAGTCTCTGCAGGGCCTGGAGGCGAAAGGTGTGGACCTGGCTGTGGATACAGAACAGGCCCTGCCCTCCTTCCTCCAGGGGGAGATCAGGATCCCTGCAGAGACCCAGTGCAGTCCTGACCAAAAGAACTCCAGAACTGCCTTCTGGAGGTAGGCCAGGAAACTTGGGGTTGGGACCAGGGTGTTGAGCCAGTGCCAGAGCATGGACAGGACTAGCTGGTTGATCACCAGTGCCCTCCCCCGGAGGGAGGGGCACCAGAGCAGTCCTGTCCATTTCCATAGCCGCCCAGACACCCGGTCCTGCAAATCTTGCCAGTTCTCTGCCGGGGAGGGATGGGTGGTGGAAAAGTAAACGCCCAGATAGAGTAGCGGACCCATGCTCCACTGGATGGCTTGAAGTGCGGGTGAGAGGGAGCTCGTCCGCCACTCAGCCTCTACCATCAGGCCAGAGCTCTTGACCCAGTTGACCCGAGTGGAGGAGCCAGGCAGCCTCCAGCTGCACCAGGTTGCCCAGGTCCTGGACCATGAGAAACACGTCATCGGCGTATGCTGACAGGACCAGCCTCAGCTCTGGATCACGGAGCACCAACCCCATCAGCCTCCGGCGGAGGAGACGAAGGGCTCCATGGCCAGAGCATACAGCTGGCCTGACAGCGGACAGCCTTGGCACACTCCTCGCCCAAAGCTGACTGGTTTGGTCAGGGTCCAGTTGAGCTTGACCAGGCACTCCGCAGAGGCATACAGCACCCAGAGAAAACCCACAAAACGGGGTCCGAAGCCAAATGCCTGCAGGGTGCCCAGGAGATACCTGTGGTCCATCCTGTTGAACGCCTTCTTCTGGTCCAGTGACAGGAGGACAAAGGACAGGCAATCCCTACACCCGAGCTCTAGGAGGTCCCAGACCAGATAGAGGTTGTCGAGGATGGTGCAGCCCGGGATGGTGTAGGTCTGGTCAGGATGGACCATGTCCTGCAGCATGGACCCTAGTCGCAGTGAGAGGGCCTTGGCTATGATTTTGTAGTCCGTGCTGAGGAGCGAGAGGGGACACCAGTTCCGAAGGTCACGGAGGTCTCCCTTCTTGGGCAGCAAGGCTCCCTTCTTGGGCAGCAAGGCTCACCTGCATGAGAGAGGGAGCTCTCCGCTGGCCTCGGACTCGGCCCAGACGGTGGCGAGGTCCATGCCGAGGACATCCCAGAACACACGGTAGAACTCCACAGTCAGCCCATCCATGCCCGGGGATTTATTGGTGGGCATGAGGTGAAGGGTTTCTGAGAACTCGGCTAGAGTGAGAGGTAGCTCTAGCCAGTCCCGGTCGCCCTCGCTGACCGTGGGAAGTTCGTTCCCGAGCACCCGGCAGGTGGTGGCTTCAGTCGGATCTGGTGAGAAGAGACTGGTGTAGAAGGCCCTGGCCCTTCCATGCATCTCCACTGGGTCCGTGAGGGGGGTGCCGTCCTCTGCCAGGAGGCAAGTGACGTGCTTCCGGTCCCCCCTCCTTTTCTCCAGGACATAGAAGAAGCAGGAGCTACGATCCATCTCCCGAAGGAGACGGATGCGGGATCGAACAAAGGCTCCCCGAGCCCGAAGGTCTTCAAGGAAAAGGAGGAAAAGCAGAAGGGCAGCATTGGGGAGGAAGGGCGGGACAGGGGTGAGGACCACCCGTACACCTGGTCCTCCAGGGGCTCCACAGGGATGTGGACACCCCCTACCGCCAAGCCCTTCTTCACCACCTCCTGGGCAGCGGCCTCAGACGCCAGGAAGAAGACTGCCCTTCCGTACATTTTAGAGGCTGCCACCACTGTCGTGGGTCCCACCACCCGTGCCAACGCCCGCACGTAGGTTTCCACGTGGGGCGAGGTGGGCACCAGGAGGCACCGGACCCCATGCCTCCTGGTAAGGGTGCGGAAGGGGCCCCGGCCACCTGGGATGGTGCTGGAGGCGGCGGTCGGGGCAGGTGACTTGGCAGTGGCAGGCGGGGGGCCTGCGGCCACCTGGGCATATGCTCTGGGCGCGACGCCACCCCCAGAGCTGGTGGAAGGGACAGAGGGAGAGGATAGAGGGGGTGGAGGAGGGGCCCCTGCTGCGGGAAGTGCTGCCTTCCGCATGAGGCCTTTGCCCTTTTTTTTTACCTCCCTGGTTTTTCCTCCCAGCTGAGGGTGCACCCCCCAGATCAGGGGGGGCAGGAGCCGTGGTGGCAGCAGAGTCCCCGGTGTCCCTACCTGAGTTGTCCATCGCCGGCGCCCGGGGACAGACACCCGGCAGCTCAAGGGAGGCAGCAGGACCAGTTGTTATAGGCAGGGACAGGGCCTCAAGGTGAGAGGGAGGGACGGGAGCATCTAGGGAGGGGGTCCCTGTCCCAGGCACACCCGCCACCTGGGGGGGGTAGGGACAGGTTTGGCAAGGGGGGAGCTGAATAGGGGGAGGGAGAGGAAGGGGGAGGGGGATTAAAGAGGGAGAGGGGCAGGGAGGGATGGGGAAGAAGAGGAGGGGGGGTGACCACTCCTCCCCGCTAGGCTGGAAGCAGGAGAGGAGGGCACCAGCACAAGGGAGTACGGGGGGACAAGCTGGGTAGGGGCGGTGCACTCATCAGCCCGGGATGAGATTGCGGCTCCTCTGGCTGCACAGGGGGCGGGGCAGGACTAAAGCAACATGGGGGGTGCAGTGTGTGGGGGGGTCAACAAAAAAAGGGGGGGAGATCAATTAGGGGGTCACCATGGATGCTGCCAGGGCTAGAGTGTGGGGGCCAGATCAGGGGGAAGCAGCAGTGGGCAGGGGAAGCAGGGTGGGTGCCCATCAGCAAGCTACTAGGGCTGGGCGGGGCAGGGCACAAACCAAGGCAGGGGTTGGGCAAACAAACAAACAAAACAAAGCAAAGGGATGAGGGGACAAACTGCAGGGGGGGCAGCAACAGGGGAGGGGGGTGAGCAAGCTAGCAGGGGCAGCAACAGGGGAAGAAAGGGGGAAGGGCAGAGGTGTCCCCTAAAGTGGGGGCAGGAGAAGAGGCAAATGGCAGCAGGGAAGGGGGGGGAGGGGTGCTCACAGCAGCAGCAGGACCCTGGAAGCAGCAGGGGTGGTGGCAGTGGCGGTGGTGTGGCCACTCACTCACCCCCTCCCCCCTGGGAGAGGGCGGGCAGCTAGCAGGGCCCCCAAGAGCCAGGAGCACTACAGGAGCAGCAGCAAGAAGAGTAGGAAAGTTCTGGAAGGGAGATATGTAAGTGCTAGAATGATCCAGGCTTTATTCCCTATAGACTAGCCAGAGTCATTAGAGGGTAATTAGGGTCAGCTGACACCAATTATAGCCCTCTACTCCTGAGAGACAGTGTGGAGTTGAAGGAGTAGGTGTGTTGTGAGCAGTGGTGTATGGAGTTGTGAAGAGGAGCAGAACGGAGTACAATGGTGTGTGGAAGAGCGGTGGAGTCCTGAAGAGGGTACTAGGCTCAAGAAGCCAGAAGAACAGAGGGGGGAGAATAGCCCAGGGGAAAAGTCTGCAGCTACAAGTATGGTGCAAGCAGCACATAGCTACTACTCAGAGGGCCCGTGGGCTGGGACCTGGAGGAGTGAGTGGGCGGGTCCCTACCCCTCCTCCCTGGGAAAATGGGGTAACCGGTGACGCCCTGGCTGACTACGAGAAGCAAAAGTGTGAGACCCTCTAAGGAGAAGCCAGCCGTTTGCCACAACACATATGCCACTGGCCACAAGGCAAGTAATTACACATGCTGCATTCAGTGCAATAAACTGAACAGCCCCCCTCTGCTCCTGGACTTCTGTCTGCATTATTTTTACTCTTTCAGGGGTTTTGCTTGTTCGTTTTTTTATATGTTCTTTGTTTTTTGGGGTGGGTTATTGGCCTAAATTTAGAGAATATTAATTAGATATATCTGACTCTCACAGTCCCTCGCAAAACTGCCCTGCTTGCTGTTCCTGTTTGTGGTATCCTTTGGTCACTTAGGAGCTGACTTTTAAAACCCCTGTTCTCCTTGAGTTAGCCCCACCCTCTTGCCAAGGGATCCTAAAAGGAGTAGGGATCAAAGGGTGGCAGACTAGGCCTCATTAATGAACTCTCAGCCTAGCCTGGCAGGCCGCTTGGTTCTGCACACCACCCCAAAACAGACCACACTAGAAACTTCAATCAAACAGGCACATGGCAAGAAAGCAAGCTCACAACAACCAAACTAACAGAAAACACCCTCACCCTAAGGGTCACGTAGTTGCTCCTCCTTCATCTTGAGTTCTTCCTTGCAAAACTCCCATTTGGTTGCCTCTGTTCATGATTATTTGCACACTATTGAAAACCCATGTTACGAATGGCAGAAACTGTGCATATTTAGCAGGGGAAGCACTGCACAGGATGGTGCAGTAGAGCAGCTGTTTTTTTTTTTTTTTGCAGAATGGGCAGTCAGGTCTATTAATAGATGCACGTTAAGTGTCTGGGCATGTTTGACTTTCAGTTGAAGCGTTCTGTCAGTCTTAGTGAACACTCTGTAAAATCTGTGTTCGTCCTTAATGGCCGTGTAGCAGTCACATTTGGGCTTCCCTGTAACAGCTGGAACTGGGATTGGAATCTGTTGCAGACTGCACTAAATGTAGATGATCCAACTGAGAATGCAGACTGAAAAAAACTGTTTGAAAATGTAACCCATATGAAGGCCTATCAACTCACCCACACTTAGGGCTTGATCATGCACCTGCTGGAGTCAATAGCAAAGTTCCGTTTGACGTTAATAGTGCAGCGTCAGACTTGATCACTTGGAAATACACCTAGCTCTACTGACTTTAACAGGGACAGAGATTTCAGCTTCACCCTGTGTCACATGTTCACTCATGGAAGTCACCAGCACAACAGATCTAACAGATGTCATCCCCAGATTCCACAATTATTGTTCCACTAATAACTCTCCCCACTCTTTTCTCTCCAGCACACAGCAGGGAGGAGGGAACACTGTTCTAAACTCAGTCAGCTGAAAGCAGGACAATTCCTCCATGGCAGCTCCTCTTTGGGAATTCCAGGATTATCCGTGGAGCTTGAAAGGTCTAGTCCTGTTTACCAATTGCATACTGGCACTCAGGCCGTTATATCTAAAAACACTCAGGGCCAAATTCTCTGCTAACCGAACTCCTCTGAAGTCAGTATGGGTATGCCAGCAGAGAATTATTTTTCTTTAATATTTATCTCTCCTCTCCCCCCCTTTTGAACTTGCTCTTAGCTTTCTCAAACAAATGCATTTTAATAATTCTTCCATCAGCCTAGAGGTGTCTAAACTGGTGCTTAGATTGTCTTAACTATTGTGAATTTACAGTTTAACTGAATTTTTCACACCCTTGAGCAACATAGCTATGTCAACCTAAATATTAGGTATAGACCAGGCCTTGGTTCATTTTGTGTTGGTTGATTTTGAATGTTTGCTTGATCATCTTTGCATTTTTTCAGTAACAAATAGTGTTTCTTGTCTAATTTAGTAAATGTTTATCTTGCCTCTGGTATGATTAAAATACTGCAATTGGATATGTGATTAAAACCCATAGAACATACCAGGAAAATTCCATGTTTGTACTGCATCAATGGATGGGCCATTGAAGTTGCCATGTCCTGTGCTCTGATGGCAATCTTACTAAATCAGATCAAAAGGAAACAGATGAGGCAGAAGGTTTTATAACCAGGGCCAACAAAAATGTGTGGGAACAGATTTTTCCACCTAGATTGTTTAAGACTAATCAGATTGAAATTTTTTTCTCCTAGTGAGAGAGAAGCTATTAAATAAGCAGTTTAGTAGTTCAGTCACCCCCAACTCATTTGATGTCCCCATGAGATTATCAAATCAAATGAAAGTAGCACCTATAGAAAATACTGAGTACAGAATGCACTTTCACACTTTCCTGAATTTCTTCCCTGGCTGCTGAGTCTTTACTGGCTTTTTTGTTTATTTTAATTATAAATGAATTAACATTAATTTACAATGTTCACTATCTGCAGAATGTTGATGATTTAATTTTAAAAAAGGAAAACAACTAGTGAACTGTTTAATGTAGCGTATGCTGCTCCCTCCAGGAGACTGTCACTCATGCTTTCTGACTGAGAATTAAATTGTAATATCACGATGTTGAAATAAAAATGAATAATTTTATCATATTTTAATAAAAAGTGGGTCTCACAGTGGGAAGCTGTGATAATTCTCAGCTCCAGTAAGCTTCCTGATGGGGGCACATCGAAATGGGCTCATATTTAGATATAGATTTCATCCACTATGAAATGATTCATTCTTAGTACAAACAGAAACTGCAATGATCCACTCAGTTTTCACTGTAATTCCAGTTTGCTTCTTCACAACTCATTGACATCACATGGAATTTTTTTAAAAGAAAAAGTCTATTCATTGAAAATTAGAGAACAAGTAAGAAAAATAGGAAAGTGTTTTGAGAAAATTTGCCTGACAAATGTGTCCTTTTTTGTTGAAAATTTTGAAACTTGAAAACTCTACCTCGTATAGAAACATGAATTTTTCCAGAAAATTTACATGGAAAAAACAGTTCCTTTTTATCAAAAAAATGTTAAAATTTGAAATTTTTCAACGAGCTCGCTTAAAAATGTTTCTTATATATCATAGCTTCAGGGCCCAAATCTTCATTCCACAACATTTTATTTCCGCTGTTCTGTGGGTGCTAACTCTTGTGGAACTGGCCAGGCGGGTATTCCACCTTCCCAAGGAATTCCCTGAGTGGTATCCATCAGGCATAGCAATTGTTGAGTGGGTGGCTGGGGGAAGAGGGCTATCCTAATCTTTCTGTATTTTGGCTCTTCCTTGCTACTGCATTGGCTCGTTGGGGTTGTGGCCAGCTCCTCTTAAGAAAAAGCAGCCCTGAAGCTGATCATAATTAATCATGTTGCAGGGAGGGCTAATCAACCAGGCTGGCTCCAAAGTCAGGGAGCTTCAAAGGCAGCATAGAGCCCCCAGGTTCTGTTCTGTGTGCACCTTGGTCAGGCCCAAGAATCTCACCCTCCATAATATTTTTCTTCAGTGGGCAGGTGTTGACATGGTTGAATTTTAGGCAGGATTGTTGGATTAGTTTATGAATCCAGAGATCAAGAGCTGTAGCCTGGCCCAGACTATGGAACAGAATCAAGTTCTCTGGATGGGATTGAATTCATGCTACCAGGGGATGCTCCTGTGCAACTTGGAATAGTCCAAGTAAGACTGGTCCCAGAGCCAGCCCGTCAGTCAGCCAACAGAGCCCCTGCCCTCACGGAAGGAGTACATGGATCCCCTGAGCTAAGGAGGGGAATGAAACTGAGGCTTGTACTGGACAGCCAGTGAACTCTGAAGGGGATTATGATACTTCCAAGGCCATCTTCAGTAAGAGAGGCCAATAGCTTGACTGCCTACAGGTCTTCTTTTCTCTCATGCTTTTATTTGACCTCATTTGCTGATTGCGGACTGTTTTGTGTGCTTTACCTGAGAGGGGAAGAAACAGCCTGGAGGCCTTGGCTGGAGGGTTTAGCGCCAACCTGCAGTACCTGATGGAGTGGGCATAACTGGACCCAACTTGTTTGTGCTCGTCACATAGCTCCTAAAGGGGGCACTCTGCCAAGGAAAGATTTGTGACACCAACTCATGTGAGGAGAGGGGAGAAGTCTCTCCAAATGCTGGTGATAGCAAGGGCCAGGAAGACAAAAGGGAGGAGGTTTAAGCCACAGTTGGTGGGAGGAACTACACTAGTATACAGCAATGAATGTAGCACAATGAATTTACAGCTGAGATAAAACAAGCTAGATTAACCTCCGAGATGTATTATTGATCATAAAGAGCAATCTTGTTCTAAAATTACCTGGGTCCTGATTACCTTATGTTCCTTGCAGGACATAATAACGAGTAGAGGATCCAAGTATATGGAAAATTTATAAAAAGAGATTACTTCGCAAAACAATCCAGGGCTGGTGGCATGCCTGTCTGCTCATAGCTGCCTCCTAGAACTGGGCTGTTCTTAACGGTTGTCTTATTAAAATTCAAACCAATGACAAGGTCAAATGTATCCATATAAATATATTGTCTGACTTGCCTTCTTTTGGAGAACTAGGTCCTGCACTGGTGGAGGGTTGGACTTGCTGTTTTAACAGGACACGTGAGTAACTATGATCCTTTAGTCCATATCAGTCAGCAAGCTGTGGTGACAAAGGCTGGTGCACTGAAAAGGTGTGTGCAAGCAGATATGTACCCAATCTTATTCTTATCTCAGTTAAAAATGAAAAAAGAACAAATAATTAAGATTCAACTGAAGTAAATTTACACTAAGGCTCTTTTACCCCACTCTGGCAGGATACATTGGCCTTAAAGTGGGAGTAAGTAACACTTACATCTGTTTTAAGGTCTATTTACTCTGCCAGAGTGCTGTAAATGAGAATCAGGCCCAAGAGAGACTGTAGTTCACACTGTAGCAGAACTGGGGCATTCTGCCTTGGAGTATCTGGAACATATGAGAGCAGACAAGGCATTAATTACAAAAAAAGATTTTAGCTTACATTAAAACCATGTGATGGATCTATTACAAAGGAATACAAGCAAGGAAACTTGGAGTAAAGGCTGTGACTCTATCTTACACTGGAGGGGCACAAGTAGGTATCTCATAGGGTGTGATCTTATGTTTCATAAGTGATTCAGCACAATGAGGGATGTAAGGGTGGAGTGAATATCGTACAGGCAAAATCCTGTGGTCCTTACTCAGCTTTTACTCAGGCCAGGTCCCATGAATTTAAGGGATGTTAACCTGAGTCAGATCTGAGTAAAGACTGAGTAAAACCTTCAGGATTTGGCCTACAGTAACTCAGAATTTCCTTGCTTTTATTTGTCTAGTGGTTCTAGGAAGAGGGGGAAATGGAAACACAGGAAACTAGAGGCTGGGTGTGAGGCATGGAGTATAGTCTGTATCATTTCGAAATAACAGGCTTTTAAGAGTTTTGAAATGCATGTGGTACTAATACATATTGGATTCAAACCCATCTGATTTTGGCTTCATATCCTTCTAAGTTTCCAGTTACTCATTCATTAAGGAATAACACAACTGCTGCTTAAAAGTGTGTCATTTCTTTTTCTTTTTTCTTACTTTCTCTGCTATGGACAATTTGTCCAGCACAACCACACTCAGAATTGTAGAGGAAAAGCTGGGACTAGAAAGGACATAGCATGGGGTGTGAAAACTGAGCCATATGACATACATCTTTACGAGTTGTACAGTCTCTGAAATAACACCTCAACTATTAGCCTACAAGATAAGTGCAGTAAAAGTTGACAGGCTGTGCTTTATCAAACACAAGGTAATAGTTGGTACAGTGAGTACAGTACATTACATTGGGATGGCTGAGGTGTGACTTACACTGTTAGAACAAGGCTGTGGTTGTGGCATTAAGCCAGTGGTTGAAGTGAAAACTGAAAAGTGACAACAGTATCCTGCCAAAATCTGGTATTGTCCCACAGGCTTTCATTTTATTCCAAAGGTCATTACATGTCATAATCAGCCAACTTTACTTCAACAAATTCCCACTGAAGGAAAACATTTCTTGACAGAATAAGTGCTGTGCTGATTTTTTTTTTAATATAAATCTTCTTTATACAGTAATAGACTTCTAAAGTAATGTTTGTGTGCAAAAAGGTGAAATCCAGTGAAAAATGTGGTTCAGTAAATGGATAAATCTTGTAGCTCAGCAATTTATATCAATGTTTTACATAGGAGGAAATCCTCTATGACATGTATCTGATAATGGAATCATTTCATATAAGGGCACTTACTGTATGAGGGCTTACTGCTCAAGCACTATACAATGGAGTACATTAGCAGCATAGTACCAGTTTAATACCAGGCATTGAAAGCTGAACCCTGCATTCAGTTACTGCATCAGCATGAGTTAAAAGAGCCTTGTTCTAGAAGCAAAAGGCATGGCGGAGAACTAGCAAATATTGAAAAGGGAGGCTGTCTGTATAGATTGGATCAGATTCACATTCCATTGCCCTTTCTTACATTCTGACCTGTGATTGTTCAGGAAAAGGTTCTTCCCCAAATCCTCTTCATCGCTAGTTTTGAAAACCTGATCTAACTGGCTTTCTCCTTAGATCCTTATATGGCTCCCATTACTGTGTTGTCTGAGCACTGCCAGCATATCTGAGCACCCAACATCTCACATTATTTAAGTGGGCTATAGGACTGACTAGTTAGTACTATCATTGTTTGACAAATAAGTTGATGCTATAATTGTTAAGCACCTGTTACGAAGGCAGGAAAAGCATTAAAAATTGTGAGTCCTGGATCACTGTAGAATACTTCAAAAAGCTGAACAGTTTTACAAAAACTGGGACTGGAATAAACAATGACTTTCCAGCCAAACACTTTGCATTTAATGAGATGAACAAAATATTAATGTTATTTGGAAACCTCCCACTGAAAATGAATGGAGAAACCTCTCTCTAATTTTGAGCTGGATTTCCTGCTGAACTCAAAGATTCCAGAGTTTTTAAGGGCAAAATTCTGCCTCTGGGTATGGTTTGGCTCCATTGTGTCTGGAGTCCCCAGGAGGAATTCGGTCACTGTTCCTCCTGAGGATTCTCAAGGAGTACATGCTGCAGTGGCAGGGCCACCACCGTCAAAGAGGGTGCAGCGTGCGCTGTCTGTTCTCAGCTCAACAAGCTTGGTTGGCCATTTGCGGGTGGGGCAGAACGAGGGTCGCACTCTCCTGCTCTCTCTTTCCAGCAGCGGGCTGGGAGGCAGCAGACGTTGTGCACCCCAATGGAATGCTAGCTGGCCCTTGTGCAGGAGCGTAAGAGGAAAGGCAGCCTGGGGCTGCCACGGCGGCCAGTCTATCCATAAATATTTATTCTCTGTATACTTCTTGTAGTGTCGTTCCTTTTTATTTTCTTGGGACCATACTTATCCACTCACAGTAAACTGAGGCTGGAACCACTGATGTCACTGCTTTTTAAACCTGAGGCTATGGCTACACTGCTATCAAAAGGTGTGACTGTAGCACAGACATGCCTACCAGTGCTACCTTTAATCTACTTGGCATGGATAACAACAGCATTGACGATGCAGCAGTACGGGCTTGAGCACAAACTAGAAGGCCACTCGGAACCCTCGATAGCACTCACGCTGCTAGCCTATGCCAGGGTCCATGTCACTGTATCTTGTTTACTATTTTTGGGTGGCTACACCTACAGGAGCTACATTCACACCTCTGACTGTAATGTCGACACACCTTGAGAGTCAGAGTGAACAAACGGCCACACTTGGTCTTTGCTGAGAACATTTTTTATTTTAATTTGACCCTTTTTGAGGGGGACCCCAAGGTCTGTGAATTTTCTCCACATTTCTTCCGGGATAGCCTTCCGAAAGTATAAATGCTCTCTGCTACCTGTCCTGCTCTCCTGCAGGCCAGGCAGGAGCAGAGAAAACATTTTAAAAACTCTTTAAAATTCACCCCTGTATAAGATGACCAGAAAGAAAGTGTGAAAAATCAGGACATCTGATCACCCCACCCCTGCAACCTCTGTCTGTTGGGAGCTTCTAGCTGTTGATACTTGAGGGCTTACAATAGCCTCTCTCTGCTTGCAGTGTCCTATTGCTCTTCACGCAACATTTCTCATAACTCACATGTGTTCCTCATCCCAGTCCTTACTTTCAAGAACTTGTTTTTGTTTCTCTCTAGCTAAGACCCGAATATGACCACCCATGCAGCACCTAAATACCTCACAATCTTTAGTGCATTTATTCTTACAACATTCACAGGATGTGGATTCTTTTATGCCCATTTTACAGAGGGAACTGAGGCACAGAGAGGAAAATGACATGTAGAGGAAACCTCTGGTAGAGCAGGGAATGAAACTCAGGCCTTCCACAGATGAGATTAGTTTACTAACCACTGGACCATGCTTCCTCTTTCTCTGGCAGCTATATCCCTAGCCATCTTGTTCCCCCACCCTTTTATTTTCACTAGACCCAGCATCCCTATCCGTTTCGAAGTCTTGTATGTAAGTTCCTTTGCTTTTGCGCTCCTGGACATCTCTTCAGGACCCTGCCTCACTAACATTGGCACTCCTCATGCTTGTTTCCAATTCTGATACATGCCTGAACCATCACCTGATTTTTTTGGAAGTGCTGCATGGAAGGGCTCTGCTACTTTTGTCAGGCTCATTGCACCAGCAGGGCAATTTTTGGTGGCATAAATACTTGTATTTGACATGTTATGTCATTTAAAAGAACAATTTGAACCTCCAGGGCCAAATTCCCCTCTCAGTTACACTTTTACATAGGTGTTGAAATCAATAGTGTTGCTGCTGTGCAAGTGAGAAAACAGTTTGGCCCATACATTTGTGAGCATCGAATACGGCTACCAAAAAATAACAGAAGTAAAGTGAACCTGAAGTGCATGTTATTTTATAAAAACATCTTGGATACCAGATTATTTTTCAAAATATAGGTGAAAAATGCTGATGTTCCATTTCATGGGAAATCCCACGGTTCTGTTTGTCATTCAGCATCCATCTGAGTTTTTTAAATTACGCTCTTCTCTTTGATGTGGAGGCAAACGTTTGAAAGGAATAAAACAGAAAACAGGCTCACTCTTTCACCAGTGCATGAAATATTCCTTTTGTCACTTAATTTCACCGCTATATTCATTTGTGGTTACTCACCTTCTCCTCAGAGGTCTCTGGGGAGCCAGAAAGCTGGCTATCTTATGATCTGGAACATGAACCAAAGTATTGCTCCCAATAAATTACATCTGAAGTGTTTACCGGAAAATTAGCTCCTCTTGGGTACTACAGAATGTTGCAGGCCTGAAGTGCCCACATTATAGCAAGTAATTCATACATCAAACATGTGGTAATCCCAATGAGGATGTGATGGACTACAGTGGCCTGGGAAGAGAGGTTTGTCTGTTCACTGTGTCGAACAATGCTGAAATGTTTTTTCCCTGTCCATTCACTTTAACAATGTGCCATTCTGTACCTCATAAGCACTTAATTTATTCCAACTCTTTGGCCTGACCTGTAATCCCCCCTTCTCCATACCCATCTGACCCATCTGTGTTTCATTTCCCACTCATCAGCATCCAAAGAGCTAGGCCCAGGCCCTGTTTGGAACCATTAGACAGAGATTGGCACTGTTCCCTCTTCCTGCACCACATCCTCTGCTGAAAAAAATGACCATCAGATCAGAGAACAGAGCCTGCTTTGTCCCCAGCAACCGAGATCTGGAAGCACTTTCAATCATTTGCACTCTATACCCACTCAAACGCATTAATGTGATCAACATTGGGCCTGTTGTGGGCATTTTTTCCAGCAAATAGCTTGCTAACATTCCAGGCATGTACTTCCCTGAAAACAAGACTGAGACAGGGCCCTGAATATTCAGTTGGAAAATCACCAAGAGCAAGAGCTTAGCTTGGCACGGCTGGTGTTGATTCTTAATAAGTGACTTCCTAAAGCCGAGGCATGGGGCTTACAGCTTCAATGACTTGTCTGAAAAATATTTTGTAGGTGTCTCATACTACTTTATTTCCTGTGGTATGCGTCATATTGTGAGCTATTCTGAGCCAGGCTGTTTAAGCACACTAACATTTTTTTTCCAGGATTGTGGCGTTCAACTAAAAATGTGCTTATACAAGATGAGCTCATAGCTATTAGTGCTGATGTAGTTTTAACTACTTGGATACCAATAGCCCGAGGCCCTAAAACCTGCTGAAAAAGGAAAATACCTGAGCAAAAACTTCTCTCACACTAGTTTAAGGCTTTCCAAAGACAAGGTGACAGACACAGTATTTTTTTAGGGAAAACAAAGTTTCAAAATTCAGGTCTTGTTCCTATAAGATCTTTTCTACAGGCCTTACCTTTCATTCTCACTAGAAAAGGTCCCTGTTCTAAGGATCACTGAAATAAAGGTGTTGGAGAGATTTGAAGCATCTAATTAAAAATAAGTAAGTCCTTTAACGTTTCTGGCTGGGCTATGTATACTATGTGTAGGCACAGCAGCTTGTTTAGGGCAGCTAGACAGACTAGATACACCCTAATGTTTTATTCATTTGGATGAGTCTTTCATCAACACTGCTACCATGACAAGGCAAGTTTGACTAGGTGGAAGGAGACTGATTTTGATTTTTGTCAATGAGCATTGATGGAGGAAGGTGACTGGCTGGCTTTCTAGCCCAATCACACAGCACCATTGATCTGTGATGTCCCACTGAGGGGATCTTTCAGTTATGGCATGGGTCTGGTGCCTCTCTCCCACTTAAAAGAGAGTGAATGGGAAAATTTTGTAAGCGATAGTCAGAATCTCAGTGGCAGGGATTCATGAGGTTCTACCCTTGCTGATAAAGAGGTGAAAGAATGAGTATTTGGAGGGTATCTTGCTGCTGTCCTTTTGGCCAAAGATGCCACCTTACTACAAGGCCTATTTAAGGGAAAGACTGGGGATGTGACAATTGACAGGATAGTTTTAGGATCTGACAGGTGTGAGAAATTAATGGCATTAGGGAGTATGGGGTAGGCGTCTATGTGAAGTCTCAAAACTGTCCGGCCTAATATTTATGACCTGTGACAGGGCCAGGCCTGACAGCTTTGCCAGAGTGTGGGAAGGCAGATATATTAGCCCCAGGCTCAACAAAGCCCTGTTCCCTGGGTGACTCAGCTGGGGGCTGATTAGGCAGTTAGGCCACCTGGGGCTGCTTAACCAATCAGGCCAGCTGGGTCCAATCAGGAAGCCCCGCCCCAAACACTTAAAAGCCTGCAGGGCAGGCAGTGTGTGGATTGTGGAGCTTGGAGAGAGGAGTGGAGGACGGAGGTTGGAAATAGGAGATATAGTAAACAGTTTACCATTACAGTTCGTGGTTTTTGGAGGTTTGCAGCTTGAGAGTCTGCAACTTGGAGTTGGCGGCTTGGAGCAGGCAGGCTGCCGCCTGCAGCCTGCAGCCGGCAGAGACCTGCAGCTTCCACTGTGGCTACCAGTGCCCCCGGAGGGCAGAGCACCTGGCAGGGGAAGCAGGGAACAGTCCACGGACTACCCCAGAGGGAAGGTAGCAGTACCCAGGGGCCCCTGCCCCTCCCTCGAACCTCCCCGCAGCTGCACCACCGGCCCGGCCGGCAGAGCGCAAGACCCACGGAGGGGCGGAGTACCTTACCCTCCCCTGCCCCCACCTTGCCACAGTCCCTAATCAAGTCTACTTCTCTCCTGGGGACATTCTACTCTGAGGGGACAGTCACAGAAAAGCCAATGGTAACTGTGTAGAGATAATTATTATTAATATATTCATTATTTGATATTTATTAGTTATAGAGCTCCCCAACACACACCAGGTGGAGGTGGGATTTCCTTGTGGCAAGTGGGATGATTGCTGTTTCCATCCAAAACCAGCTTGGAGAAAGAAGATTCAGTTTTGCTTTAGCTTGTGTCTGAGTCTGCGTTTGTGTGCACATGTACGTAGCCTTATCCAAAATGTTCATTGTGTGTTGCTCCATAACAGTGCAAACTAGTGACAAATGGTTTACAGTATAAAATGCAATTAGGGGTTGTTCATAATTTGCATTAAAAAATCCAATCCAAATGTTTGGACTAACTGTATTATAATTGCATCAATCTGAATTAAATTCAAGTTCTGTTGTTGATGTAACTTTTCTAACAGAAGTCCTGGTAGTTTTATTAAATTATATTAACTAAACAGGAATACCTTATGCAGACCAACTCTACCTTCCAAAGTTTATACTCCCTACACTGCAGCGTTTTGGGGGAGATAATTCAAGGACTACATTAAAGAACTAGTAAATTTTTGACACTCATTGGTCATGTGCGTATCAATGTATAGATTGTCAGAAATTTTTATATATATTTATATATATATAATTTTTATTTTTGTGATACAAACAAATATCAGATTAGTGATTGTTCTACACTACTAGGCTATATTTAGGTTTAGAATTGGCTTCCCATAAGATAATTGAAAGTCAAATTTTTTAACTTCAGTCTTCTTTCTTTCCATACAGTCTGTTTATTACAAATTGCCTTGTTTTGTAAAACAAAAATTAAGGCTTCCCCATTCAGCAAAGGAATGGGAAGACTGTGGGTAATAAAATGTCAAAATAACAAACTCTGTGATCAGTCATGGTATCTCAGATTTGGTTTTTATTAGCAATGTGTGTTAGAGTTGTTCTGAAGTTCTAAACTCATGATGTTTGGGTTGATTTGAGTTTTTCCCTTGCTCAGCCCCATAACAGAGCTTTAATGTTTAATATGGACATAAATTCACTGTGGCGCTCAAGAGAAGACTGTATTTGAGAACTGAATAGACTGCTTGAATTTGCTCTGCAGATTACACTTACACCACCAAGTAAAGTTCCAAGTAACTTTCCTTTGCAGGGCAGCACATACAAAATCTCAGGAAACAGCAGGGCTTAATTAGGACCCTGGTTTATGGTTTCACCTGAAAAAATATATTTAAAAAATCATGTATGTTTGGCTGTGCAGATTTTCTAGTCAATAAATTCTTGCTAATTAATCACATTAACGGCACTCCTTAAAAGTTGAAACAAAATCACAAAACAAACCAAATTCCCCATAAATTTCAGATATAAAGAACTATTCACTGTTGCATATTCTGTATTTCTAAAAAGAACTTTACAAGTGTTTTCTTCTCTCTTTTTTTCCCCCATGCGCTGTGCAAAAATGACTGCCACCATCAGAGAGCAATGTTGCAGGAGGTGAGGAAGAATGTATTTCTTTGCAAAAAGATTTAATTCTGCCAAATTATATAAATTTTTCTTTACACCAGGAGTTCAATTCTTGTAACTACAGCTGTTTTAGAATTTCAGCCACAAGTGGTTTCACTCACCTCCCCCAGACAAAAAGCAAAATGTATTAGGAGGTCCTGCTCAATCACTGTATTGTTCCAGAGTGCAGAAAGCAGTAATCCTCAATGCAAACTGTGGCACTGAATGCTGTGCTACTATCTGCGCCTGTCTGATATAGTGCTGATGACACAAAAGCAGGATTATTTTAGACCAAGCCTACCAAGTGATAAATAAACAGAAGGAGTCTTACTTCACAGGACATTCATTTATAACAGGACTCTGTTTTTTTGTTTTTTCTTTTTAAAAACCCAACAACTTGTAAACTGACAAACTACTAGATCAAACAACATCTCCAGCATGCATGATTGTCTGCTTTGTCTGATTGTGAACAACAGCTAGAAACCTATTTGCTGCCCCATTCCTAAATGAACAGCAAATAGTTCTCATGATAGAATTTCTCCTACACTTTAGTTCTTCTTTTCATATATCCAACACAATTCCAGATCAGCATGGAAAACCCTAACAGTTTCAAAATGTGAACAGACTTGAGTTAACATCAAACCTTTTGAACGCTGCCTGTTAATCTGCATGGGTCACTCCCTGTTTATATATACCTTTAAGGTTAAGGGTCTGTCAGCATTTATGTTATAAACTCTGCCAAAATGGGCTTTACAGCTCTGCTATAAACATTTGATCTTGGCAGAAACTTGACATATACCAAGAGCTCTGCACATTTTCTTTTCTACAGAAAATCCAGAAATCAGTCATTTTGACTGTCATTATGTTTGGTGGACAGAAAAACAAGCGGGACAATTCAGTGATGTTGGATGCTTGTGGTCTTCAGCTGTCCCTTACCACTGGACACCTTTTATTCCATTCATTTGTATCTGTTTTAGTCCCTTCCCTCCAGCTTGAGGTCCTGTATTTTAGGCACCATCTTTCCAGCTAAGGACTGGTCCCCAGAATCCAGCATTTCTACCCTTTAATTAACAACAGTGATAATAATAATAATTACTATTATCCCTCAGTATTATTATTGGTGGTTGTAATATCTCCTAGTTCATGTATATCTGACCTTGCCACAGAGACTCCAATGCAGACCTCATTATGTCTGTTCATATATTCTCTCTCAGTCAGGCTCCTTCAGGCGCTCAACACATGCTTCACCATCTCTTCCTTTTCAGAAGACATTCTGCAGTTCAGGGAGCAGTTCTGTTGGTCAATTTGCTTCAATCGTAACTAAGCCT
Source organism: Mesoclemmys tuberculata (assembly GCA_007922155.1). Classification (NCBI taxonomy): domain Eukaryota; kingdom Metazoa; phylum Chordata; order Testudines; family Chelidae; genus Mesoclemmys; species Mesoclemmys tuberculata. Next base: position 32,198,439 of record ML675618.1, on the reverse strand, counting down.
TAAGGACTGCTCTTGTGAACTCATGATTATGATTTCTGTCTCCCTTTTGAAGTACCCTTCTACAAGCCATGACTCTGTTAATCTTCTATCATAAATAGACTTGATCTTTCTCCACCACTGTCTGCACTTTGATTTGTGTAAACTTTTGAATCTTTCTTTGGCGATTTGCTTTCTCCTTTCTTTTATGCTTTTTTGGGTGGCAGTTTTGACCATTGTTTGTTATCAAGACTAGGTGCTCTTTTACTCTGGCTGGTTCCTAATATACTTTGATGTTTTATTCTTCATTGTCAATTGCTTCATCCACAGATAGCAAACCTTTTCCTCCATCACATTATCAGATGTACATCCTGTCCACGTCTTGACTGATATTCATTACTCTTTGCATCACCAGGAGCTTACTTGTTTGGATTTCAATTTTTTTCTATTCTTGATTCCATTTGGTCAATCTGGCTGTGTACTGTACTGTTGGTATCACCAACATGTTAACGGCTCAGATCAAATTCTTCGAGTTAAGTTTTGTCCTTAGAGTAGTTCTTATTCTTCTGTAATATTCTTTCTTCACTTCTTCTTTGACTTCCTTATGTTGTAACTCTGACTTCAAGGTATAAAGGGGCCATGCTGAAAGATATTTTGGATAGTACCTTAGTTAACTTGTATGCCATCTGGTGGCACCAGTTTTGCACATTTAACCAATCGAACCAGTAGGTTTATATCTTCACTAGACATTTCTACACATATCATCAATCTTTATATTTCTCCTTTTGTGGCAGTCCATATAGTTTCTGATCATCCATGTATAGCATATGGCTAACTGCTTGTTGCTCTTTGCAAATACGATAACCACAATTTTTCTCATGGAACATCCATGTCAGCAGGAGCATTGCTACCACAAACACCACTGGTGATAAGGAATTCTCTTTAAATATTCCTCTTTTCATTTGGACCTCATCAATAAAAGTACCTTCCAGGTAGAGTTGAATATTCCAGTTAACTATAGATTGCTGCACAAAGAAACAATCTTTGGATGAATCTTATGCATTTTCAGTGTCTTGTTGAACCACAAATGTGGGAAGCTGTCATATGCTGTTTGGTAGTCTATTCACACCATCTCCATGTTTTTCTTTTTGCATCTTCTGTAGTCACCCTGTTCAGCCTGAAATGGTCTCGTGTTCCTTTCATATTTACTGCACAGCCTTTTTTGCTGAGAAGGCAGCATTCCATTGTGAACTAGCACTATCCAGATCTTCTTTGTCAGAATTGCCATTAGAAGCTTCCACATAGTTGTTCTGATCAATCTATAATTGCTAGGATCACTGCACTTCCTTCCTTCCTTCCTTTCTTTCTTTTGGTATGAGGGCAGTTCTCCCTGTTATCATCAATCTTTGCATCTTTGACATCTGTTCTTCAAACATTTATTAAGTTGTTCAGGTAAACAAACCTGAAGGGTTGTTATGCATTTCAGTCAGAACCCATGCACAATCTGGTCTGGGTGCTTTCCAGTTTTTCATTCCTTTTGGGATCTTATCTATTTATTTCTTTGCTATCCATGTATATTTTTATGGTGTGTTTTTTAAAATTTCTCTCACATTTCCTCTTCTCCTTTACATGTCATAATAATTATTGATTTGCCTTTAATTGCCACATTAGGTTGAGTTGGCATGCTATACCTTGCTGAGTGCCAGTAAGTTTAGGCATTGGTAAGTTATTATTATTTATTTAACATAAAAACAAGCACCTAAAGGCCACAACCAGGCTGAGTTCCAGTCTTCTAGGTGCTCTATTAACAGATAATAAATGACTGTCCCTTCTCCAGAGAACTTGTAATATAAAAAAAACAATATGCCATAAGTTCATGAGATCAACAAGTGGGGTGGGGAGACAGCTTATAATAAAATAAATATAATTGTAGGTGCTCAATTCTTAGCCAGTCTGTAGTAATAAGCACATCTCTCCATCTGCTTAGCCACTGCTATATTGTACTTTACTGTATGCATGAGGGAAGAGGTGAGTTTTGAGGAGGGATTTGAAGGAGGACAGACTGACAGCTTTAAGGATTTTGCCTAGGATCTTTTCCCACTTATTGGGGCTGCATGGGAGAAAGCATGGAAGTACTTCTCAGAGAAGTGGAGAATTGGGTGACTGAGGCTGGCATCATTGGTGGAGCAAAGATAAGGGTTGACTTTGCAATCAGATAACAGGTCAGGATTGTAGGTTGTGGCTAAATTATGGAGAGCTTTGCAAGCAAGAACAAGAAGTCTGTGCTAGATATGTTGGAAAATAGAGAGCCAATGGAGGAATTTAAAGAGTGGTGTAATGTAGTCAGAGTAACAAGTCAAAAAAGGATTTTTGTAGCTGGCTTTTGAATGGATAAGGTTACAGGGATTGAGAACAGAGAGACACTTTCTCTCTTGATTATGCCTCTGCAGTCATGGGATGGTTTTAATAGACAAGTATTGCTTTAACTTTTGCCTTACAAGAATCATATGATAGTCCAATGTGCCTTTGGAAAAACTGAAAGACAAATGAAGATATCTTTTGAAGATCAATGATATTAAATATGTCCCTGATTATGCTCCTGCAGGGTGCATTCCCCACAGCCTTTCTGAAAACAAAGGCAAGTTTTTCCCAAGAGAATGGGCTTTGAAAAGAAACAATAGTGCCTTACTGCAACCTCACTTTGCTGTAGTGGGTGAATACAGCTCTGCTACCAGTGTGTAAAATAGAGCAGGCCAGAAAATAGAACTTCTGTCCCTCAGAAAATTTTGAGGTTTCAGAAAAAGTGGTCATCCTGATGGTAGATGTAAAGTAAAATCCTTCACATTTTTTGTGGGACAAATTTTTTTTTAAGTCAGTTTTAGGAGAAGGAAAACACATTTTTCAGCTGCCTACAAGGAAGGTTCTTGTCAATTTCACCTTTTCCTGCAGAAAAACCCTTCCAGGCAGACATATGGAGCGTCATCATTTTCATTTTCCTGATGGAAAGTCTCCTTTTTGAGTAACTGAAATTTTCCTGCATGTGAAAAGGGCCTTTTATGTAAAATAGTAAAAAGGCAATGTAACATATTGCTAGCACAACTACAAGGGAGATGGGGGAAGAAAGGAACGATCTGAATACAACTATGAACTTTTACTGTTGTCATTGAAAACAATGCCTAACTGAATGAAATTTTTTATAATGCTTCTGTTTGGGAACATCTATATTAAATGGTTTTAATTGTTTGTTATATGAATAAAATTTAAATGGATAACATTTTTATGTATAAAAGCTAAAATTTGTTTGCATAACCAATTGCTCGTGGTTTTCATTGTGCACCAAAACTCACTGCACATTCTTTAGTCAACCAAAATTTATCTGTCATACACACATTAAGAAAAAGGGTCAAAAATGGGGGCATGAGACAAAAAGATGAAGCCAGAGCAGAACAGAGGTTTGCTTCCACTCAAATACAATAATATACAGACAAATCTTAGAAATGTAGGGCTGGAAGAGATCTTGAGAGGCTGCCTGGATCATCTTTCCTCTTCCCCCCATAGCAGAGCTGAAGCAGGACCAATTATACCTAGGTCATCCCTGACAGTTGTTTATCTAACTTGTTCTTTAAAATCTACAATGATGACGATTCCACCACTGTCCTTGGCAACCTATTCCAGTGCTTAATTATTCTTATAGTTAGAAAGCTTTTCCTAATATGTAACCTAAGTCTCTATTGCTACAAACTAAGCTGATTAATTCTTGTCTGCCCTCAGTGGACATGGAGAACTATTGCATACCATCCTCTTTATAACACCCTTTTATATATTTGAAGATTGTTATGTCCCTTTCAATCTTCTTTTCTAGACTAACCATACTCAGTTCTTTCAAACTTTTCCTCCTAGGTCAGGAGGCATAACTACAGGCGGGCCTGGATGGGCCATGGCCTACCCACTTTGAAAGCAGGCCTACCGAATCAGATTTTAAGCAATTCATCCTATATTATTTTGTTTTTGACACAAGGCTTGTGCCCACCCGTGTCAACCACAGGCCCTGCCAAAAAATCAGTTCTGGCTACGCCTCTCAGGTTTTCTAAACCTTTCATTATTTTTGTTGCTCTCCTCTGGACATCCTCCAACTTATCCACATCTTTCTTAAAATGTGGTGCCCAAAACTGAATACGATACTGTAGCTGAGGCCTCCCCAGTGCCAGGTAGAGAGGTATGTTGTCTTACATACAACTCTTCTGTTAATACATCCAGAATGATCTTTGTCTTTTCCAGAAAAGCATCACATTGTTGACCCTCATTCAATTTGTGAAGTACTGCTGCCTAGCCACTTAATCCCCATTTGGTATTATGCATTTCATTTATTCTTCTTAAATGTAGTTCTTTTCACTTATTTTTACATAATTTCATCTTCCTGATTTCAGACCAATTCTCCAATTTATGAAGGTTGTTCTGATTCTAATCCTGTCTTCTGCTGTGCTTGCAATCCTCCCAACTTGGTCTCATCCACAAATTTTATAAACATATTCTACCCCATTATCTAAGTCATTAAAGAAAATGAATGCACCAGATAAATTTTCCCAGTCTGACAGTGAGTCATTGATAAGTACCCTCTGACTATGTTTTTTTCAATTAGTTATGCATCCATCTCAGTAATTTCATCCAGACCACATTTCCCTAGAGATGTGCTTTGAGCATGTCATGTGGGACTGTGTCAAAAGCCTTGCTAAAATCAAGAGATATCACATCTACTGCTTCCTCTTACCAGCAGGCCAGTAAACTTGTTCAAGAAAGAAATAAGATTGGTTTGACATTATTTGTTCTTGAGAATTCCAAGTTGGCTATTACTGATTATCTTATTATCCTTTAGGTGCTTACAAGCTGGTTGTTTAATAATTTGTTTCAGTATCTTTCCTGGTATCAAAGTTAGGCTAACTGGTCTATAATTCCCCAGATCTTGTTTGTTTCCCTTTTTAAAGACAGATACAATGTTTGCCCTTCTCCAGTCCACTGGGACCTCTGTTTTCTATGAGTTCTCAAAGATAATCTTTAATGGTTCCAAGATTGCTTCAACTTGTTCCTTAATTGCCCTACAGTGAATCATCCTGCATGGTGTCATCCATTATTAGCACTCCTTCCCCACAAAGTAGAGGACCTATGCTTTCCTTCAACTTTCTCTTGTTCATAATTGTGACAGGGCCAGGCCTGACGGCTTTGCCAGAGTGTGGGAAGGCAGATATATCAGCCCCAGGCTCAACAAAGCCCTGTTCCCTGGGTGACTCAGCTGGGGGCTGATTAGGCAGTTAGGCCACCTGGGGCTGCTTAACCAATCAGGCCAGCTGGGGCCAATCAGGAAGCCCCGCCCCAAACACTTAAAAGCCTGCAGGGCAAGCAGGCAGTGGTAAGTTGTGGAGTCTGGAGAGAGGAGGTGTGGAGGATGGAGGTTTGAGTTACAGTTGGAGTTAGTTATAGTTTGGAGTCAGTTACAGTTTACAGCTTTGGAGGTTTGCAGCTCGAAAGCCTGCAGTTGGAGGTGGCGGCTTGGAGCTGGCAGGCTGCAGCCTGCGGCCGGCAGCCTACAGAGGCTTGCAGCTTCCACAGCTGTTACCGCAGCCCCGAAGGGCAGAATACCTGGCTGGAGCCACAGAGAGCGGTCTACGGGCTACCCCAGAGGGAAGGTAGCAGTACCCAGGGGCAGAGCGGGCCTTGGCTAACCCCCCCCCCCCCGATCCTTCCCCAGCTGCACCACCGGCCAGGCTGGCAGAGCGCAAGACCCACGAGGGCGGAGTACCTTACCCCCCCTTCCCCAACCTTGCCACATCTGGTGTCAGAAGTGGGATTGCTAGCGCAGCAGTTACAGGGGGAGAAGGCGAAGCAAGAAGGGAGGGGGGCAATCCCTTTTTTTTCTCCACCAAGATGGAAGACGTAGTCAAGGCCCTCGTACAGGCCACGGCGGCCCAGCAAGAGGCCATCAGGGTCCAGCTGGCCACCCAACAGGAGGCGGTGAGGCTCCAACAAGAGACTAACCAGTTGTTGATCAGCCAGGCCAACCAGGACCGCGCCCTCCTGCGTGAGGTGGTAGCCCAGCTGAGGGCCATGTCTTCCCAAACCCCGGGGACAGTGTCAGGCAGGGCGCAATCCCTACGAGCCAGCAGCTTCTTGCAGAAGATGACGGTGGAGGACGATGTGGAGGCGTATCTCCTGGCCTTTGAGCGGATTGCCGCCCGGGAAGCTTGGCCATTGACTCAGTGGGCTGGGATCCTGGCCCCTTTTCTGTGTGGGGAGGCTCAGAAGGCCTATTTCGACTTCCCCACCATTGCTGCCTCGGACTATCCCCAGTTAAAGGTGGAGATTCTGGCCCGGTTGGGGGTGACAACGGCCGTACGGGCCCAGAGGTACCATGAATGGAAGTACCAGGAGGGCAAGGCCCCACGGTCGCAGCTATTCGACCTGGTTCACCTGGCCCAGAAGTGGCTACAGCCAGAGACCCACCAGCCAGAGGAGATTCTGGGGACTCTGGTTATCGACCGGTTCATGCGGGGATTACCGGCTGACCTCCGGGCCTGGGTAGGGCAGAATGACCCCTCGTCCTACGATGACGTGATTGCCCTGGTGGAGCGGCGGGTGACAGCCAGAGGCCTCTCCCAGTCTACCAGGGAGGGCCTTAGCTGGGCCAGACCATCTGCCCCAGTCCCTGGGGCCCGACCCCCCGAGAACCCAGGAAAGGCCAGGTGGAGGTCTAAGGAGAAGGAGGGTCCGCTCGAGGCCACCAAGGGGCAGGGTAACATGGGCAGAGAGGACGGAGTCAAGCCCCCCAGTCCTAAGGCCAAAGGGTTGCCTAGGGTCCCCTACCGGTGCTATGCCTGTGGGGAGTGGGGACACATAGCTGCCCAATGTTCCAATGCCGAGGAGCCGATGCAGTGTAACATGGGAAGCTGGGCTGACTCCGGTGGCCTAATCCACCTCGTAGGGGTGGCCCTGACCCCCCATAGATACACAAGACCGGTAAAGGTGAATGGGGAGGAGACGCTGGCGTTGGTGGACTCCGGGAGCGCTATCACACTTATCTCAGGGAGGTTTGTGAAGCGCAGCCAGCTAGCACAGGCTAAGCGCACGGGGGTAACGTGTGTCCATGGGGCTGTGAGTTACTACCCCACCGTCCCCGTGGACATAGAAGTACCGGAGGGAGTCACCCGGGTGACTGCAGGGGTGGTTCCCAGGCTTCCCTACCCTGTCCTCATCGGGAGAGACTTCCCGGGGTTTGAGGCTCTCCTACCCCCGGAAACCGCAGGGGAGGGGAAGGAAAAGGAGACGGCTGGGGTAGCCCTTTTCCCTGATGCTCACCCCCCACTGTTCCCTGAGATGGCCCCAGATCTAGTTTCAGCCCCGGGAAAAAGCCGGAAAACCAAAGCAGAGAGGAGGGCCCCTAAGGCCCTGGAAACCAGAATCCTGGCCCAGGGGTCGAAGCCGGCTATGGTGGAGAGACAGAGCCAGGCGGCAGCTAGGGGAGCAACCCAAGGAGAAGTGCCCGTAGCAGACCCCGAGTTGGGCCCCACTGAGTCAGGGGTCAATGAAGGAGAGGACACCCACCCGGAGATGGAACAATTAGGGGCGGGGCGAGAAAACTTCGCTCGGGACCAGGCCGAAGACCCGAGATATGTTACGGCCAGGGCAGAGGCAGTCGAGGTCAACGGAGTCCCGGTGGAGGGGAGAACTCAGGGCCCAGGGCCGCACTTCGTGGTAAAGGGGGACCTGCTGTACCGGGCCACAGAGACCAACGGAGAGAGGGTGCTACAGCTATTGGTACCCCGGAAGCACCAAGGTGCCGTGCTCAGCCTAGCCCACAGTGACCTCTTTGGAGGACATTTGGGTGTAGAGAAAACCCTAGCCCGGGTTCTACGGAGGTTTTTCTGGCCAGGCATCTATGAGGACGTGCGACGCTACTGCTCCTCCTGTCCGGAGTGCCAGCTGCACAGCCCCCAGCCCCGGTTGCGGGCCCCGCTGGTGCCTCTGCCCATCATAGAAGTCCCGTTCGAGCGGATTGCCATGGACCTCGTGGGGCCGCTGGAGAAGACAGCCAGGGGTCACCAACATATTCTGGTCATCCTCGACTATGCTACCAGGTACCCTGAAGCCATCCCCTTGCGGAGCACCACCTCCAAAGTAATAGCCACGGAGCTAGTAAAGATGTTTGCTCGAGTGGGGCTGCCGAAAGAAATCTTAACGGATCAGGGAACCCCGTTTATGTCAAGATTGATGAAAGACTTATGCACTTTACTGCAGGTACGGGCCTTGCGGACCTCAGTCTACCACCCGCAAACGGATGGTCTCGTAGAAAGATTCAACCGAACCCTCAAGACAATGATCAGAAAGGTAGTAAGCCGGGATGGGAGAGACTGGGATACCCTGCTGCCGTACCTTATGTTCGCCATCCGGGAGGTACCCCAGGCCTCCACGGGGTTTTCCCCCTTTGAACTGTTGTACGGACGTCACCCCCGGGGCATTCTGGACATTGCTAAGGAAATCTGGGAGGAAGGACCCTCCCCGGGGAAGAACATTATTGACCACGTACTCCAGATGAGGGACCGAATAACCCGAGTCACCCCCATAGTACGGGAGCATTTGGAGAAGGCCCAAGGGGCCCAGCAAGCCCATTATAATCGCCAGGCCATGATTCGGAAATTTCAGCCGGGGGACCAGGTGATGATACTGGTGCCCACAGCCGAGAGCAAGCTGCTGGCCCAGTGGCAGGGGCCCTACGAAGTGCTCGGGCCTGTGGGGGAGACCAACTACAGAGTACACCAACCAGGGTGCAGAAAACAAGAACAAATATACCATGTGAACTTGTTAAAGCCATGAAGGGCTCGAGAAGCATGCATGGTAGTCCAGGAGGGGGTACCGCGGGAGCAGGTGAAAATATCCCCCGATCTGACGCCAAACCAAGCGGCCGAGGCAGCGGAGATGATAAGCCGCTACCCGGACGTCTTTACGACCCGCCCCGGTCGGACGACGGAGGTGGCCCACGACATCATCACTGACCCTGGGGCCAGGATTACGATGAGGCACTACCGGGTACCGGAGGCCAAAAGGCAGGAGATTAGAAAGGAGGTGAAGAAGATGTTGGAGATGGGGGTCATTGAGGAGTCCCACAGCCAGTGGTGTAGCCCGATAGTGCTGGTGCCAAAGCCCGACTGGACTACCCGATTCTGTAATGACTTTTGCCGGCTAAACGAGGTGTCCAAGTTCGATGCATACCCCATGCCCCGTATAGACGAGCTGGTGGATCGGGTGGGCCAGGCTCGGTTCCTAACGACCCTCGACCTAACCAAGGGGTATTGGCAAATTCCCCTAGCTGAAGGCGCAAAGGAGAAAACGGCGTTCTCGACCCCGGATGGGCTATTCCAGTATACGGTCCTCCCCTTCGGTTTACATGGGGCCCCGGCGACCTTCCAGCGGCTGATGGACAAGCTGTTGCGCCCCCATACCGATTATGCCGCTGCGTATTTAGATGACATAGTCATTTACACCCCGGATTGGGAGACACATCTAGAAAGGGTAGAGAAGGTACTGGGTACTCTGAGACAGGCTGGCCTCACCGCGAACCCTGCCAAATGTGCCATTGGTCTGGCGGAGGCCAGGTACCTCCGGTACATCGTGGGGAGGGGCACGGTAAAACCCCAACTAAATAAGCTAGAGGCCATCCAGGGGTGGCCCCGGCCCAACCGGAAGAAGCAGGTCCGGGCGTTTTTAGGGGTGGTAGGGTATTACCGGCGGTTCATTCCCCATTTTGCCTCTAGAGCCAGCCCCCTGACAGACCTGATAAAGGCCCGGGGCCCAGATATGGTGCGCTGGTCCCCAGCTGCAGAAGAAGCGTTCACAGATCTGCGTACAGCTCTATGCAGTAACCCCGTACTCCTCGCCCCGGATTTTACTAAAGACTTTATTTTGCAGACTGACGCCTCAGAAGTAGGGCTCGGCGCGGTCCTGTCGCAGTTAGTGGGGGACGAGGAGCACCCCGTGCTGTACCTCAGCCGGAAACTCCTCCCGAGGGAGCAGAAATACGCAGTTGTAGAGAGGGAGTGCCTGGCAGTCAAATGGGCAATGGAGGCCCTCCGGTATTACCTGCTGGGACGCCACTTCACCCTGGTGACTGACCATGCCCCGCTACAGTGGATGCAGCGGAACAAAGAGAAAAACGCGCGAGTGACCCGGTGGTTCCTGTCCCTACAGCCGTTCCGGTTTACCATCCAGCACAGGGCGGGCTGCCGCCACGGAAATGCTGATGGATTGTCCCGGGTTCACAGCATGGCGTCCCAAGTTGCCCAACCCGGTGGGATTGAGCAGGGGGGGGAGGATATGTGACAGGGCCAGGCCTGACGGCTTTGCCAGAGTGTGGGAAGGCAGGTATATCAGCCCCAGGCTCAACAAAGCCCTGTTCCCTGGGTGACTCAGCTGGGGGCTGATTAGGCAGTTAGGCCACCTGGGGCTGCTTAACCAATCAGGCCAGCTGGGGCCAATCAGGAAGCCCCGCCTCAAACACTTAAAAGCCTGCAGGGCAAGCAGGCAGTGGTGGGTTGTGGAGTCTGGAGAGAGGAGGTGTGGAGGATGGAGGTTTGAGTTACAGTTGGAGTTAGTTATAGTTTGGAGTCAGTTACAGTTTACAGCTTTGGAGGTTTGCAGCTCGAAAGCCTGCAGTTGGAGGTGGCGGCTTGGAGCTGGCAGGCTGCAGCCTGCGGCCGGCAGCCTACAGAGGCTTGCAGCTTCCACAGCTGTTACCGCAGCCGCGAAGGGCAGAATACCTGGCTGGAGCCGCAGGGAGCGGTCTACGGGCTACCCCAGAGGGAAGGTAGCAGTACCCAGGGGCAGAGCAGGCCCTGGCTACCCCCCCCCCCCGCCCCCCCGATCCTTCCCCAGCTGCACCACCGGCCAGGCCGGCAGAGCGCAAGACCCACGAGGGCGGAGTACCTTACCCCCCCCGCCCCAACCTTGCCACATAATGTACTTATAGAATCTCCTCCAATTTCCATTCATGAGTTAAACCTAGCAAAGTGTAACTCATTTTGTCCTTTAGTCTTTCTGATTTTGTTGCTACATGCTTATGCTTTTCTTTTGTACTCATCCTTAGCAATTTGTCCATGTTCCACTTTTCATAGGATTCCTTTTGATTTACAGGTCATTAAAGAGCAGCCATTTTGTCCTCTGACTATTCTTCCTATCATTCCTTTACTTTGTGCTAGTTGTAGCTCTGCCTTTAATATTCTGTCTTTGAGGAACTGCCAGCTGTCCTGAATGCTTTTATTCCTTAGATTTTCTTCCCATGGGATCTTACCTACAAGTTCTGAGTTTGTTAAAGTCTGCTTTTTTTATCTCCTTTTTTCCTTATTCTGCAGTCCTCAGTCCTTCCTTTCCTTAGAATCATGAAATCTATTGTTTTATTATCACTTTTAGAGTCCTCTCCATTAATCAGATTCAGATCTATGATGGCTGTCCCCTTAGATACTTCCTCCACTTTCTGAAACAAGAAATTATCTATAATACATTCCAAGAGCTTATTGGATGTCTTGTGCTTTGCCTTATTGCTCTTTGTACAGATATTTGAGTAGTGAAAGTCCCCCATTACTACCAGGGCTTGTGTTTTGGGGTATTTCTGTTGTTTGTTCTAGAAATGTCTTACCCATGCCCTCCTCCTGATTTAGTAATAGACTCCTGTCTCTATCCTTACCCTACCCCTGCCATCACATTGCCTCTGTTCTTTTCTCCCTTTTTTTTTCATGCAGACACTTTCAGCTGGTCTACCTTTCACCTCCTTTTGGACCTCAGAACATGTTAATATATTCTTGGTATACGAGGGACTATCTCCTCTCTTTTTCTGGTGATGGGGTCAGTACTCACGGGGTTCAGCCTTCTGCGTCCTTCAGGCCTGTTGCTGAAACACTTGGGTAGTCTTTGCTGCTGGGGCCCAGCTCCCTGCTTCTCTCAGTCTGTCACTGTGCAGAGGAAGTGGACAGTGGCTGCACTGAAGGGCTGGCATCAGGAGGGCAGTGGGAGGGCTAAAAAATATGATTACTCCCTGCCCCACAAAGCCCTTTCAATGCAGTCCCATCTTCCTCTTGTTTCTCCTTTATAAAGTACCTCTGTAAGTGGTGGGTATGACAATACACCTTCAGCCATCTCAATGTATGCCACCACTGTATTTTAGGCAGATGGGTAGGGAGTGGGGATGGAGGGAAATTTTTAAATAATAAAACTTAGCTGATTTTGCTATATATTTAATCATATTGGAACAGCTGCACCACAGCAGGAAGTAAGCCATGAGTTTCCACTTTTTAATTTGTCCTTGGTTTCTCATCTACCCAACATTCACTTAAGAGAGATAATTCCATGTTTTCTTGGCTGTTGAATGCATTGGAGGAGGCAAGCTTATGGAAATAACAGAAAGGGGGAATAAGGTTAAAAAATTAATTAACATAACTGTCTTTTTTAAATGGGTTGAGTGTTTTATTTACTATTGTTTATTATTATTATTATTACAATCAAGTCTTGTTACATTATTGGGAAGTTAAACAAACAGCATGTGATCCTGTTCTGATTGGAGATCTTCTATGCACAGATACCCAGGTGCTTTTCCTATTGCCTTTCATGTACATTAAAATGTTGCTATCAAAACAGATTCCCTTTTGATATGACTGAAATAACTGAATAGTTAAAGGACTGGGTATCAGGACAGTTTGGGTGTGAAGTGGTTAGGAAATGTGATCTTTTGTAGCTTGAACATCCTCCAGAATTAAATTTCTATGGCTGTTTTAAACTTTTTTTCCTAGAGATTAGTGGAGCAGAGCCACATCTATGTGGTGCCACAAGGTATCAATAAGCGATTGCAAGTGGAATTGTGAAAAATTATGTAAAGTCAATATTATTTAATATGTTAATATGTTAACCCCTCTCTTCACAGTAATAAAATGCAATCTTATTATGTTTAGGCTGGAACATAATCCACAGTGGTTCCACAAAACCTAGTTTAAAATGTTCACCTGGCCTGTTGCTTTCACAGTTTTGCTAGTAATTTCAGGCTTGGTTAAACTTTTCTAAACCAACTAACAATGTTCCTTGTGATTTTCTTTTTTCTCATTAATAGGAGTGGGCTTAGTTTGATTTTTGATAGGTCCCACAGATGTTAATAGGAGTCATGTGGCCACTAAACCCCAGTCTTCAAGAAGAGAATATAGAGAACCTCTTCATTTTGCCTGACTAATTTCAGTGCCTTCCCAACTGCGAGACATAGGCTGCCTTTGATCCTCAGCAGACTTCAAACTGATACAGATCAAAGGCAACTGTGAATAAATATATAAGACATGGTGGAGGAAAAGGTAGTTGACCAAACAGCACACACCAGTCCGATGGCAGAATATGATACTCTCCCCCACATTTTTAAAACTCATCTGCCTTTTTTTATTTTAAAATGAGGTGAAATGAGAAACTGTAGCCCTGGGACAGACTAAACGATCTTAGTAGATGCTAATATCATTCACCTGTTTGAGTTTAGGCGTAAAAGGAAGGCTAAGTGGAAGCTAGCTGGTATACATAGAGTTTTGGGCCTACTGTTCACAGACAGGGGAGATTTGTGACTCTCAAAAACCCACAAAGTGACAGAAGTAGCCCTCAATCAAGAGATGACCTGCAGGAAGGAAGGTCTAAAAGGTAGATAATAGCAGGAAGACCAGATTAGCTGAGACACACACACATTCTAGTCTGTGTAAATGTAGAAAGAAGGAAAGTTATTCTCTCCTGAAAATATTAAGTAGAATTTGGGGGAAATTTGCATTTAGGATGATAATTATAACAATCATAATAATAATATAAGCCAGTCTCTATTAATACAGTGTTTATTTTAAATCTCAAAGTACTTCAATAACACTAATTAATTAAGCCCACAAACAGCAGCAATATCATAGACATTGTTCAGGTGGGTAAAATGAGACATTGGGTGGTGAACTGGTTCAAGACCACATACAAAATCAGTGGCAGAACCAAAAGCAGAATCTAAGAGACATTTGTGTCAGTATATCATTCTAACCATTGGACACATTCTCGACTGGGCTGTACTACTGGTTTTCTGTCTTTCATATACAAATTTCCTCTTTTGTTATATAAAGATATTTAATATTCTGTTCCTTATTCTTTTGACAAAACTACTATTGTGTATACATAAATTAATCTTTACCCTCCTAAATAGTTACATATAAATAAAGCAGTGTTGTATGTGCTTTACTGAGTACTTCCTGGTGACCTGTGAAGCACTGGTGGATCATGTGGTATTGGCTTCTTTTCAAAGACCCTAAACATCTATGAAAACTGCTAGGAGAGGGAAAAAAGACAGAGAGAGAGAGGCTTATAGCCTCTATTGACGTTACTGCTATAAGAAGAAGAAAAGAAACAGGAGTTGTTTTTGGACACTTGAGCCACCACTAGTTGCCAGTGAAAGCCACCCTCACAAAACAGCTGCTGAGCAAGGAAGAGCCAGGAGCTACCTGTAGAATGAGAATCCGTAGGAGCTATTAGTGGTGGAGGACTCAGAGTATCTCTACACTGCAATGTAAGTCCAGGGTCTCTGGGACTCAAGACCACAGACTGTGTTTCTAAATCCATGCTTGAGCATCCACATTAATTAGTGACCATGGCTTACAATTTCTGGACTCAAGTCTCATACCCACACTCACGTGTCCACACTGTATTATCCAGACCCAAGTCAAACCAACCTATCTTTGGCTTCCTAGTCCCCTCTCCAGTTATAGCCTCTCTAGCTCTTGATTCATGATGCCCTGTGGAAAGCATGATTATCTGTCCCTCAGCACTTTCCTGGAAGTTGTCTCGGCCTGCCAATATATCCAGCTTTTTTGGGGTTTCCACTCTCCTGCCTACCAGTACCAGAGCCAGCAACTTAGATGAGGCACCATTTGAAGAACTCATCCTGCTTGCACATTCACTCTTGTTTGAGGAAACAGGCAGAGCATCCATAAAACATGGGTGGACATTTTAGTGATGTTTTCTGACCTACTGAAGACACCCTGAGAAGGAGGAGGAGGAGACTGCAGCTGGATGCTCCTACTCACAACTCTCAGTATAGTTGCTGATGACCTTTTTTGTAGATCAGCACTTCTGGAGGTGGATCACGAGCACAGGCTGGTGGGATCACATCGACATGTGAACCTGAGGTGAGCTGCAGTGGCTCCAGAGATTTCACACGATTTTTGAGAGCTAGCAAGTGAACAAATAGGATTAGTGTTAACCCTGAATGTGCTGATATAAGGCAAAGGTCTAAAAAGGAACATAAGGCCAAGAAATATGTGCTCTGAAAGCTTAGAATGCAAAGAATATTCTTTAAGATCTCAGCGAATGCTGAGGTGGTAATACTCTGGGACAGTTTATAATTAACTTTAATTAAGGTATGGCAATGGAATTCAAATTAGCCAATGGAAAACAGAGCAATCTATGTACCAAGGACCTGATTCTCCTATCACTTCCACAGGTGTAAATTAGGAGTAGCTCCACTGAAGCCAAAGGAATACACTACATGTAAAACTGCATGGAGTGGGAAAAGCCTCAGGTCCAGTTGTGCATCATCAACGTTCAGAGATATGCCAATACTAATGAAAATCAGTTGTGCTATTAAAGACCATTCAGCAAATAGCAGGCCTTATAACTCCTCACTGGGACTTGGGTTCAGAAAAAGGAGACATCAAAGCAGAGCTCAAGTTGGACTTTCTTATGGATATTTCTAATTCAAACAAGAGCTTTCTTTGCTCTCACAGGAATAATTATACTGCACTCAGTTTCATTACCCTCAGACATGGTCAACAAGTTGCCAGGGATAGCCCAAATTCCTGACTAGTCATACTCGGGATCCTCAACAGCATATTCTGTTTTAACAAAATAAGGCATGCCAGCCTTTCTGCTGCCTAAACCCTAAACCCTAAATCTGTTTGGAAATATAGCTATCTCATTTAGTCCTCCTCAAAAAAACATTTCATGTGTTTATTATTTACAGTGCACTGAATCCAATGGAGGAAAGGGGATGGGTAGAGTTCAAGCCTTTCATACAGAAATCCACTGCAGAGAAATAATCTCTGAGACTGATCAGGGTTATCTCCCTGGTGCCCACAGCATCTGTGGAGCGGAAAGTAACTATGTAGTGATCAATTATATTATAGATGGCTTACGGGAGTGGGTGGTTTTATGTGGATATATAATTTAGATATAACTAAATAAGCTGATAGAGATTTCATTGCAGTAAAACATGTGGATGTATATAAAGAGTTTTAAAATAACATGTCATTAGATTCAGCCATATAATTAGGTATGTATCATATAATTGAAAAAGTGAACATTTTGACTCTTGATCAGAAGACCTTTTAGGTTTTTCCCAGTTTGAAAATGCACAGTATTATGTCATGTAAAGTTTTTTTAAAATACCACAAACTGATCTTCTTGAAAGCAGGCAGAAAAAAACTAGAAAAAATAAACACAACTTCTTTTTATCTCTTCAGATTGAATATGGCCTTTTAAAAAGAAGCACAATGGAAGTATTTTAAGTAGAGATTTGTGAGTGATGGGAAATCCCTAGGCTGAAGACACTATCACCTGGCACTCTAGCTACTGTACCTATAATTCATATCTTGGGGCAGCTGTGGTCTAGAATATGTCTGGAGTTTGGTATTGTCCTGATTCTATCTCTGTTCTTGATCATGGGCAATTCATTTAATCTTTTGGTGCCTCAGTTTCTTGATCTCTAGCATGGAGGTGATGATTTGTACCCAGCTTTATAAAATACAGTGGATAAAAAGTGCTATTGAGATTCATATTATTGTGTAGAATTCTCTTTAATTTATACAGTTACACCTTTCCATAATGTAGATGAGTTAACAATTTACTTTTACATGAAATATGGACAAGGAATCCAGTTGGCCTGTTGTCAATTCTCACATACTTAGACTCATAGACTCATAGGTCAGAAGGGACCAATATGATCATCTAGTCTGACCTCCCGCACAAGGCAGGCCACAAAACCCTACCCATACACTTGCTACCTACAGATTTCCCATTCAGATTATTTTAGCACTCCAGCCTTCCCCTGGTAAAGGAAACTGTAAATAAATAGGTCTTGTGCCATGACCTAAAAGTTTTAAAAAACAATAAAACAGCCTGAGGTCCCGCAAACCAAATAAATCCCATAACAGTCTCCTACCTTAAGAACACACTGTCCCCAACCCATTAAAGGATACATCCAAGGACTGTGGACTAGAACATCACAGCTGGTCTCATCTGTTGGGACAGGACATTGTTGCTGATCTATTCATTGTGTATAAACTATATTGATCAGTTAGAAATCCCAGTTTGACAGTCTCATCCCACTAACAGCTCCAGAGTTATTAGAGTTATTAGTAGTTTCAGAACCCCCAAGTGCATAGGAGCAACATTCACACTTAGGAAAAACTTTTTGAATATGCAATAGTTCTATTAACATGTTAGCAAAATCACAAACATTTCAACCCAGTAAGATAGATAGAGATAATACAGAATGAGCATCTGAGCATCCATATACTCACACCAGCCCTTGCAGGAAGACCCAAAGTGTTAGTCGTCATCCTCATCAACATTGTCCCCATCATCATCATCATCACTGGTGGTCATCGTCCTGGCATTTCCCAAGGCATGCAGGCTGGGCTACAGGTTTTGCATATGTGATGCTGATGCCCACTATGCCTAATGCTTATTCAGTACAGGCTTATATCTCCGTTTCTTACCAGTATTGCCTCACCCTACCAACGGTAGGGTGCCTGTCTCCCATATTTTACGGGCCTTTAACCTCAAACTCATTAGCATGTACGTCAGTTAGTTACCATGGCATTATAGTGGTTGGACATCTGATGTTTCTATTTCAAAATATCTAAAGCTGTCTGCTGGCATCTTGTGGTTATCTGTCAGCAATTTAGTCATTCTTGTTTATTAAAACATTCCAGCTTGTGATATCTTATGATCTAGGATTACTTGTGGTTAACTGCTTAAACTAAGGCCTGATTAGTTTAGCTAACCTATTGCCTTACAGGCCTTGAGGCTTGACGAGTCATTGCCCTCATTGCCTTACCTTATATCTATGCTTTATCTCGCAAATATCTATACCTATAGGTTTCAACATGATGGGCTTTTTAAAATACAAAGAACTATATGGTTATAGGCTTGCAAAATAGGTGCTAAAATTGAACTATTTAAAATAAGATTTAATTAAATATCACATTGAAGTAATTTCAACCGAACATTTTGATCTTTTGTTCAGTGTCAAGTCTTGGCACCAGAAAATGTTTCCTTGCAAGGGGATAACCTGTAGGCACTAAAAGAAAATGATTGTAGGAAAGATTCAGGAAGAGAGAGTGGGCTAGGTCCTCAGCTGTTGTAAATTTCCATAGCTTACTGGTTTCAACCTTTTTTCATTTGCAGACCCCTAAACAATTTTGAATGGAGGTGCGGACCCCTTTGGAAATCTTAGACATAGTTTGTGAACCCCAGTGGTCTCTGGACCACAGATTGAAAATCATTGCCATAGCTCAATTGATGAGCATGGCCCAGAGAGAGGATCTGGCCCAGGCTATACATAAATGAACATGGAGACACCATAACTATTTGATTCAACTTTGGTTGATGTGTCAGAGCCTGGAGCACTCCTAAGAGAAATAATATTAGTAACTTTGAACTTAGCCATTAGCTTTCTACTTTGCAATTACTCCTTCCTTGTGTTTGAGTTTTGACTGAGATTTTTTTTAACTGAACAGCAGCCTCAAGCAGTAATCTGTGGGAAGGACATTTAACTAAGGAAGAGAGTACCAACAAATACAAATCATACCTATATGTTACATTTCTATGCCTAAAAACAATTTTTTAAAAAGTACTTTCCAAAAATTCAGGAAAATATTGCAATGATAAATTTAAAGGTATACTGGAATAGATATATAAAAACATGATTTAGTGAGTGTGTAGCAGTGACAGAACAACACTGCCTGCCTACAATTTTGTGCTTTACTGAGGATCCTCCCACCCCATCCCCAGTTTTACAACTTTTGATTTATTTAAGATGCAACAAGGATGCAAGAATGATTCTCAAGGGTGCATTTGCATAGTCCTGGGGCAAATATGGCAAGGTCATTACTTGGATGCATTGGTACCAAAGGAGCAGAGAACCTGGTGCTACATTCAGGTTAATACAAATGATTGTAGCTGATATTTTGTTTTGGTGCTCTTGAATAACTTTGAGGGGAATTTGAAATGGCTTTCTTGTTGGCCAAGGCCTTCTCCGTCACTCCAGTTACAAAGGCAACCGGATTCAATATCTAGTAGGACACCCAGCATTACATGTATGTTCTACTCATGCTGCCTCTGTTGCATATTGACATTAGTTCTACAGGAGTACTGTTTGAAGGACCTCCCTAGCTGGGTTGGGGGTCCTTTGCCGCACCCAGTTACCACCACAGGGCTGCTCAGTTCAGGCCCACCCTCATAGTCCTTGCAGTGGGCCCAGCCCTTGAAGGCTCGCTTACTTTGTATGGAGGGGGGAGAAGCAAAAAGTTCAGACTCAGAGAACAAGCCCCTCCCAGGAACAAGCAAAATCAGGGGCACCATCTTACTTTAGGAGTTCCGGGGTAGCAGTTTTACTGGCATCCTTATGGCCTGGTAGCGGAGTCAAACCATCCCTACAGGGTTTGCCCCTGGACTCCAGACAGACCTGGCCTGGGAATCCTCCTGCTATTCCAGGGACACACTCCCTTCTTAAGGCTTCCTCCTTGCTGACTACAGAATCCTCCTTTTAAAGACACATCTGATTAGCAAGGCTGGGAGGGCTACTTTAGCACACAAAGCCTCCTTAGCCCTTTCCCTGTCAGTGTGGGGTTTATACAGCCTGACACAAGCCCAAAATATAACAAGAGCTGAATCCCACAGCCTGCTCCTACACTCACATTCATTCAAAGAAAATAAGAAAAATAATTTTTGGACACTCTTTTGTTTTAAACATTGGCATATAAAATTTTAAAAGTAGCGTTCCTCTGTGTGGTATGTTTTTTCTGGCAGCATCTCTCTTTTTGTGCACTAATATAAAAGTGATATTTTACAGTATTTCAGCTTCTGATCTGGGCTGGAATCAAGAAAGGCAACGGTGCCCAGCAATGAAAAACAGAAGTGAAACACAATTAACTGACTTCTTGTTTAAGATTCAGAGTCATATTGATTTTAAAAGTAAATTTAGAGTCTGTTCTTATTTGGTATGAATGAACAGCTTCAAGCATCCTTTATTTGTTTATATAGATGAGGGTGATGGTTAGAGCTGGTAGATTTTTTTTTTTTTTGTCAAAACGTTTTGGGGTTTTTTTTTGTTTTGTTTTGTTTTTTGAGAAAAAATGATTTTTCAACCAAAATTTGGATGAATTTTTCTGTTTATTTGATGAAAAACAGAAGTGAATGTGTGCCATTTTACTTATTTTTTAATTTTTCAATCAAAAAGGAAAATAAAAAATTCCCACACTTTTTTTCCATTTTAATTGAAAATACAAAACTATGACATTCCATTTTAGAAAATGTCCCATGAATAATTGCCATTTTTTAACCAGCTCTGATGATGGTATTTGTAGTTCATATACTGCTGTTACAGCCATAATCACTGGACAACTATGCAGCCATAGGCACACTCCCTCAAGAATAACATGGAATTAATGCTGAATCCTGACTGAGAAAACTGGTGGTACTGTTAAGCAACACAAATAGGCATCTCTCCATCCAGTGAATGAGCTATTCAAAAATATTGTTGCAGAAATAAAGTAATCTCTTACTAGTCAGATGTATCTCAAGTGTATTGGGCACGTTTTCCGGTTTCACAAAGCACGTTAGTATTTCTTTGGATCCCACAGT
Organism: Mesoclemmys tuberculata; assembly: GCA_007922155.1. NCBI lineage: Eukaryota > Metazoa > Chordata > Testudines > Chelidae > Mesoclemmys > Mesoclemmys tuberculata. Next base: position 32,177,511 of record ML675618.1, on the reverse strand, counting down.
TAGAGTGAGCACACACAAAAGCATGTCTTATTAATATGATCCCGTCTGACACCAAGAGAAGGTGTAGCACTCATAAGGGAATATCAGGGTTAGCTTTACTTGTGCCCTGTCTCTTAAAGCAGTGATTCTCAACAAGGGGTACCATACCCTGAGGGTATGCAGAGATCTTCCAGAGGGTACACCAGCTCATCTAGATGAGTGTTTCTTAACCTGGGGGTCATGCCCCTCAGAGATCACAGGACGGGTTATGGGGGCTTGCAAGTGCTGGGCCAGCATTAGGTGGTGGCAAGCAGGGCAATTGCTGGGGACCCCATGTTCCAGGGGGCCCCCGCAAAGCTAAGTTACGTGCTTCAGCCCCAGGTGGTGGAGTCTGGGCTTCAGACTCCTGAAAGGGGTGCAGTAGTCAGGAAAGGTGGGGAACAACTGCCTTAAAGGATTGAAGATCTGCTGAGGGGCCACAGGGGAAAGCTGTTGGCAGCTGCAGAGTGGCATGTGCTCTAAAAAGACTGAGCAGCAAAGGCGGCTTGCGCAAGGTGTATTTGTGTCAATTTTAAAGTAGTGCTGCAGCCTTCTGAATACATTATTTTCAAATTCTGCCCGTTGGTAATGACAGATCCTTTGGGGGAAACCAAATTTTAAACAAAGCCATTGAAGATCTTATCTGGCACAGTTTTTGTGGTAAGGTAGGCTTGGCTTAATCTAGTGAAGTGATCCACTATGACTAAGAAATATTCATAGCCTCCTTTACTTTTGTCTAGATGCATGAATTCTATTGAAATAAGCTCAAATTGTTCTGTTGTGACCATGTTAGTTAGTAGAGCTCTGGTAGGCTGGTGAGGTTGGGTTTTTTTTGTTTGATGCATGTACACACTCTAGCGACATAATGTTCAATGTCCCTCTTCATCCGTGATTAATAAAACCAATTTCTTGTGAGACTGATTACTCTCTATGTTCCTAACTGCCCCATCTCTTCTTGTAGTTATTGATATGCCTGCCTTTTGTATTTTTCAGGTAATACCAGTTGATTTTGTAACTTGATTTTCCTATAAAGGATTCCATCTGAATCCATAAGGAGAAACAATTCATCCATGGGAAATGAAAATGTTGTTGATCCGATAAACTGGGAAACTGCTGATCAGACTGATGTGGCATTTACACCAGTCATGGGAAGAAATGAGTGCCAAAACCAGCAGTGCACAAGAGATCACCAGAACAATCCACTGACAGTCATCCAACTAGAGAGTATCCACCGACACTGCCATATGAACAGTTGGAGACACCTGCTTGTCTACATCCAACTCTTGGACTATTGAATGCAACTGGAGTTTATCCTAACATTTGTCTCACACCATACCAAGTGCCTGTATCTCATCCTGCATTCTATCCACGACTGATGTAATATTGGTACCTGAAGTGATGGTGACTTATGGTATGGATATTGCTCTAAATGAAGTGTTTTATGGCTGTGGTTAGCTTGCAATTATGTTAATTTAGTACGTTTTCTAGATAGCTTGCTCTATGCCCAGTGACTTGGAGTAACATGATTATACCATTAATCAAAGACTCAATTGAGAATGACAGTTATGAGTTTATGGAATTCTTGAACTACTGCTAACAAGCCCAACAGATGAGCTATACATTATATTTTGTTAATAGAACTGTTGGGACAGCATTACATTTATGAGTAGGGCGTATGACACTCATAAAGAATGCCAGGGTTAGATTTTCCTGTGCCCTGTGCTTTTGAGGATTGAAGGTCTGCTGACGACTCACATGGGATAGCTCTGTTTGTGGCTCTGTGTGTGCTCTAAACGGACTGAGCAGCAATCGGACTTGTGCAAACTCTGTTTGGGGGGCAGGGTTTGGAAAGGGCTTGATACTAAGTTTAATAAACTCCAGTTTTAAAATTGTCTCTGGTCTGGGAGTGTAACAAAGGACCTGGGGACATTCCACAATTGGACATAATACAACATAATAACTGGCAAGAGAAGAATGGATGTTCTCAGCTCAGTATAATCTCATAGTACTATCTGTTCCCATTTAGTACAAAACCAAATGATCTCTTATCAGGAAGGAAGATAAATTGCTTCACTCCTACCCATTTGCTGGAATGGACAGACAGCTTTACTATAGGGATTTGATAAAGGAATATTAAAAAATGACCAACATTCCTCCAGTCCCCTCCCCCAAAATATATTACATGAAAAATGCTCCATCACTGCATAATAATAGAGAGATTTTGACACAAGTCAGGAAATTGTGAGCTGAGGTTTCACACTCACTCTATCCCCATGTGTGTATTACTACAGAGCCTTTCAGTGCGGCTATTTTGTGCCTCTGTGAGAGTGCAAAGCACCTTTAAACTCCCGTGGTGTACAGGGAGCACACTAACTGCTGCACTCATTGAATGGGAGACGCATACTCCTCATTATCCTTTACTTTACCTCCTGGGCCACTAGCAAAGCTGACTGGTATGTGGGGAAAAAGCAAAGCCATGGCATAGCCACCCCTCTTTTCCCCCTCACACTCCAGGCAGCATCTCAGTAGCAGCCCGTCATTCTACCATGTGAAGTGGCTGTAACTCTGCCCAGCCCTTATGTGTAATGTGCAGCGGAGAGAGAAGGCTTCTCCCTGCCTCCACTGCCTGTCTGTCTAAATGTTGGGCAGAATCTAGTCCTACATAGCCATACAACAGTGATCAATTTGTTATGCTATTCAGCAACTAATGCAATATAATGGAAAGGAAGGAAGACTTTTGTTTTTTTATATTGCTCGTTTAGTAAGACTGTGTAAACCATTGCAATGATGTATGGTTGATTTGTGGTTTTACTGAATATTTTCTAAAACTTTAGAGGCACAAGTCATCATCCAACTGCAGGCAGTCATTTTGGTAAGTAAAATAGTCTGGTTACTAAATAAGCAACGCACTGTTGATGAAAAGGACCGGTGGACAGCAAGGATACATATTACAGGGCAAAATCTGACTCTAATTTTCTGTTGGATTGAATAAACTGTGGGTAATGGGTATTTTGATATCAGTTTCTTGCTAATCAAATGCCTCACTCATCTATTCCTGGAAACTGAAGACCAATGAGGAAGAACCAAGGCCCAGACTTTTAAAGATATTTAGGCATCGCTCACTGAGTACTGCAGGGCCTAAGTGATTTAGACATGCTCAGTCCCATTTTCAAAGGTGATTTTGGCCGTTAGGAATTTGAGTCTCATTAAAAGTCGTTGGAACTGAGGTTTGCAAGTGCCTAAGTCACTTCTGAAAATGGAACGTCACCATCTAAGGCACATAGGCCTTGCAAGGATGAGTGCTGCAATTGCCTAAATGGTTTTAAAAATCTGGGCCCAACCCCATAATTTGAGGAGACTGGCCACGTTTCTCCTAGGGAGGGTAGGCTTCCGGTTACTAGTATCTAATAATACAGATTCAGAAATAAACAAGAGTTTAGGAAGGGATATAAACCCCCATGTCTGAGATTAAAGCTCAACCTCTAACTATTAGGACCTATGAGGAAACTTACCCTGTGGCCTGCTGTAGCATGTCTTCCACTTTCCTCTGAAGCAGCTGTTACTGGCACAGTTATTGATGGTCTGTTAGTTTGATCTTATAGGCAATTCCTACATTCTAGTAAGGAAACTCTTGTATGGACATTGCTCAGTAAAAATCACTTGACACTAACAGTCGAGCTATCTTTATCCAGTGTATGTTAAATCTTCCATTTTTCATTCAAGTAGTGAGGTGAGTCAACTCTCAGAGTAACTGATTAGCACAGACCAACTTGATTATTGTCAGTCTAGAAATGGATGTGGATATGGCATAGACATCGCACTGTCTGATTAGATAATCTCTTCCTGACAGTGGATGAAGATCAAGTGTCCATGCTGAAATCATTACATCCATCAGCTGCCTTTAAAAGCACTGATCAGGAGGTGTCATTGGCTCATCTGAAACTCCTAAGCAGGCGTAAACAGGAATGTTGCTTCCTTCCTATTTCTCCGAGAGGTCTCAAAGTTAATTTGAAGTACCTGTGCTTCTGACGCACGGGGCTGTTATTTGTGATTCCACATGGTTTCATCCTGTCCCTCCTCTTGTTCAATGTATATGTGTAGCCATTCAGGGTTAGTGGGCACGCATGGAATACTGTTTTTAATATGCTGATGATACCAGTCTTTGTCTAGCCTGATCCATCCAGAGCTGTTGAACTTGTTTGGTAGAAATTAGGGTATGCTTGAAGGATAGCTCAATCTGAATAAGACTGAGTTGAAGTGGGTTGGTTAGAGGAAGCAACCTAAATGTAAAATGAGGATGATATAACCGCATGCGGCTCTTCAGCCGTGGTAAGCCGCGGCTCCGGAACGCGGCTCCCATAGTGACTAGGGGACCAGAGCAAAAATTCTTCCCCTATTGCAGGCATGTCCAAAGTACGGCCCGCGGGCCATATACGGCCCTTCATGCTTTTTAATCCGGCCCGCCGCTGTGAGCCCCACTCTCCAGCTCCGCCGCCGAAATTGACAAGGGCGAGTCAATTTCATGGCGGAGAGTGGTCTGAAGTGCTGGCTGCTGGGGTGCAGTGTGTTGGGTGCTGTGTACATAAATGTGTATTTAATACACTCCATTCATCTGATCCTTGCCCGGCCCCTCTGTCAAATTTTAGAATGCATTGTGGCCCGTGAGTCAAAAAGTTTGCCCACCCCTGATATAACCCATCTTGAAGGTGTGTAGCCACCTCTTATTACTAGGGTTTACAGGCCAGTTATATTGTTAAATGCCCAGATGTTATGAGGTAATCATTCAGAAGTAATAGCCAGATGGTTTTTTCCTCTGCATCTGGCCAAAAGGTTGTTACCATTTTTTCTGCAAACAGACCTTGCTGCCATAGTTCAGTCCCCTATATTAGTCTACTACCTAGATGCTGATCTACATAGGGCTGTGATGGTTGGTGCTTGATGGAAGTGCCCCAAGTGGCTAGGGGGTCAGTTCCTTCTCAATGCAGAGGGCAGTTGGTAGGGGTACTGAGGCCCTCCTACTCCTCTTGGCTGTAGCCCAGGGACCTGTGAGGCTTACTAAAGGTTTAGCACACAAGAGTGCTTTACGGCTGCCCTCCCTGGGCAACTTCCTACCACTCTCTGTATGGTCCAAGTTTTGCAATCTTTAGAAAAAGCCAACGAAGAAAAGCTACTAACTGCACCTTCCGTGTGTCAGGGCCCAACAGGTAGGCTCCTCTTTTCCCAGAGGCTGCTGCTGAGTCCCTTCTCAGACGTTCCGAGGGCACGACCTTCTCCCTGCCGTGTCATCCCCCTTCTGAGGTGTCTGGTTTCCTTTTAAGCTCCGCCTCCATCTGGAGCAGCAGGGTGAAGTTGTCTAGGCCCGGAATAGCACTTTAACCCCTTCAGTTTTCGTGCGGGGTTTGTACACCCTGTCATAGGATTTATACCTTAAATCAACTCAAAAACTGAAGCTGGAATAGAATCTAGTGGCAAGGGCTCCCTGGAGTTGGGGGGAAATTGGGGCAGTTTGCCCTGGAGCTCCCATTTGAGAGGGCCCCTAAGCTAAGTGGTTTTGTGGCCTGGCATTCAGAGTTGCAGCACCACTCACTGAAATCTAGCCCAGCTGTCTCCCCTCCCTCCCACATTATGGCAGAGGGGTGGATGGGCCAAACCTGAGTGGAGCTGCTACCCCATGTGCCAGGTAGCAATGCTTAGAGCAGGGAGTCAGGCCTAGCCCCACAGGACAGAAGCCAACCAACCGTTGTGGGGTGAGTGTAGGATGGACACACTCTCCAACCCAATCCCCACACCTGGCCACTCCTCAGCGGTAGTTGTTTTTAGAAGGGTGCCCAAGGCCCCCCAAAAAACCTTATTCAGCTGTAGTGGTGACCCACTTATTAAATGGAGTTTTTCACTGTATGTATGACACCAGGGCTCTGCGGTCTATCCTGGCTGCTTATTGAATTCCAGCTTGAGTTTAAGGCATTGATTCTAACCTATGCAACCCTAGATGACTTAGCACCTGCTTCTATCTCTGGACCATATTATGTTGTCACAGTGGCGATCACAGGAGGTACACAGGAGGATGCAAACCCATCAGTTTAAAAGTGACGAGGCTGCTGATAAGGCATTCTTAGTAAGAAACCCTAAACTTTGGAATTTGCTTCCATATTTTTGATCTAAAAGAGTTGAAATTTACTGACCTTTTCTAAATATTCCATGGGCCATCTCTTTTCCCTGATTTTTGGTCTGGGAGGGACATACTGAGAGGTGACGTAGTTCAATGCAGTAGAGTAGTTTCAATTTTATTTTCTTGGAAATGAGGGTTAATTTTTATTTCCTCTTCAGGCACATTTTCTGATTTGGGGAAGGCCAAGGGGTTTATGCTTCTTCATCCAAGTATGACTTTATTTTAACACTGCGGGTTTATCTACACTTAAAAGGCTGTAGTGGTGCAGTTGTGCTGCTGTAGAGCTTCAGCAAAGACACTATCTATTACCATGGGAGCTCTTCTCCGGTGGATGTAGATTACTCCCAGGGCCAGCCCTAGACCAAAGGGCACCTCAGGGAAGAAGCATCTTCAGCGCCCTCCTTCCTTTCTTAAACTTTTGAATATCTTTTTTTTATTATTGCATTTATAGCCCATTTCATAACTTTGTTGCATGATTTACATGCATAATTTATCCCTGTCATATAAGTTGATACATTTGCGTGCCATATATAAGAACATAAAAAAAATTTGTTTCCTTTAAGCTTATAGAAACTTTTTAATTTTCAGAATAATTGAAATGTACAAACATCAAGAAATTGAACTGTGCACCAACATTGGGTGGTCATATATAGTGTCACAGTAGGTGACAGCCTCAGAATGTTAATACTAGTCCTTTAATGTACAGGTTCTCGCCTTTGCCCTCACTCGCAAACTGAAGCACAGTGTCAGAGAGATCCAAAGACTGGCTAATGGCATTTTCAAGCAATAAAATAGCAAGTGATGTCCGTCTCTTGTTGGCCATTGTCAAGTGAAGATATGTTTTAATGAGCCTGAGCTTTGAAAAGCTGTGCTTACAACGCACGACTGTGACTGGCAGCGTGAGCAGAATCCTCAAAGCTGTCCACACATGAGGAAAAGTGTCTTTCAGCTTTGCATCATGAATGAACTGGAGAACTTGGAGGGGAGAGTGCTTCCCTGGTGGCAAAATGTGATGGATGTTGCCCAGTTTGACACATTGATGTTGATCACTCTTTCGCAGTGTGACTAAAAATGAACCCACAGATGGAATACCTGAAACTTTTGCTTCAAACATTCTATTTTCCCTTTTGTTGCTAATAACAAACACAGCACCCCCAACTCCAGCAATCCCCCAAGCCCAACAACTCAGGCGGGGGACTCCACCTCCTGTGAGGCAGTAGCTATATAAATGGGAGAACCCCTCCTGTCAATGTAGCGCTATCTACACTGGAAGCTAGGTTAGTATAACTGCATCGCTCAGGGAGGTGTGTTTTCCATGTCCCTGAGCAACATAGCTATACTGACATAAATTGCTAGCATAGAGCAAGCCTTATATAAAAAGTACTTTTAACATGTCATAGCAAGCTAAGCAAATTATTTTCACATGCTGTGTGTGATTTGCCACATTTATACACATTCCAAACATGGTTGGCCTGATTCTCCACCTCTTTCTCCTGGTATTCATATACACCAGTACCAAGAGAGTGTAAAGTATGCGTGAACTTCTGTCTGCAGAATCAAAGTGACTGTTTTATACATATTTTACACTTTTGCACAGATATACTACAGAGGGTGCAAGGCAGCAGAGACTCCGGCCTCATCTCTGTGGGTCGTAGAACCAAAGATTTATTTTCTTTAGGACAGAGGCTGAAGATCTTTAGTTCCTTCCTCATCACTTTGAAATTATTCCCCTTCAGTCTTTTAAAATATGAAGCCCACCTTGTGATTTCTGTGGTCTTGGGGTTGGCAGCTCTTTGCCTAACATATTAAGACATAACAAAAAAGGCTATGAAACATATATATATATATATATATACACACACACACACACATTCATATATATATATATATATTCATATATATATATATATATATAAAATCACAAGCTGCAGTCATGGAAAATATGCTGATGCCATAGAGAGAGAGATTAAAGGAGCTCTAAGAAATGACTAACTAGAACAGGATTTGCTGGTGGTGCATGTACAGGCACATATGGGGATGTCAAAAAATATTTTTAAAAGTGAAAAAACATAGCAAAAATACATTATTTCCATTTGTTAGTATTACAAGCTACGCTACATCAGGACCATCAGATTTGGGTTAATTTTTAAATGTAAAACATCTTCCTTGTGAAGTCTGTCATCAAAAATTATAAGGAAGAAACAATAGGCATTTGTCTATTTGAACAGGATTCACACTTTGATTTAATATGTATCTTGTCAAAATTAGTGTCTTAGTAGTTTTGAATTCCTACATATATCAGCTATGAATACAACCTGATGCTGCTTCCAGGAAAGTTGGTGGGAATTTTGACATTGACCTCAGTGGGAACAATTTGGGCCCCAAATTGTACTTTCAAAAGATGAGATGGATGTAAAAATGTAAACATGAGGGGTCAGGGAAATGAAGTTGTTGGTTTATACAGATACAGTTTGTGTTAACTGGCAAAGAGATGATTTGTGGTAACATCTGACCTTGTTTTCCCCCAGCAAGGATTAACAAAGCTTTCTGAATAGTGCTAAGACTTTACATGTGCATTTTCTTGAAGCAGCTTCAGTGTAACTAAGCACCCCAAGAGGTCTGTAAACTTGTTAAAATATTAAGAAAGACATAATTGTTAAAAGAGCAGTTCTTACATGAACTCCCAGGTGGAATATGAAAAGTCTCCTAAAGGTTCAAGGTAACACTGTGGCATTGAAGTCTGATGTTGCTCAGTTCATTTAGAAAATACTATAAACTACTTTACTATGGGAATTTGGTAAAGGAATCTTTCATTAATAGGAAATATTTGACTGTACACTGCAAATAAAGTGATGTTTACATAATTTGGTAAGATGTTTCAAAGATTCAATATCCTTCTGCTGTGGCTTAATGTAAGCACTATATCAAACATGCCATTTTTCATAATACTAACATTTCATAATTAAGTAAGTCAATTATGTTCAACTGCACCATCAATAGTTATGCCACTTGAATATACTTTTATTCCTGACATTTTTGTCTGAAACAAATGTATATTGGCATTCAAATCCTGTGCCATGGAGAAACTGTAAGCATGCTCTAAGTTTAGTCAAAGTTCCAAATTCTATGGAGCTTATAAAACTGTAGTTTTCAGTTGTAGCTAAAAGATTTATTTATATATAAACTTCTTCATGTTCAGCTGTGCTCTGATAATAAACTAGGATACAACTTCACTTCACCTCCATTTAAAACATTTCCTCCCCATTACAAACTGTTTATGAATAAAAATTATCAAGTATAGCAAACCAAATGACTGTCACCTTGCTAGAGCTCCCTAGTTAGGGTATCAAAGTTTTTCCCCATTACTGTTTTTCTAGTTGTAGCACTCTTGTTAACTCCACACCACATGCCTCAACCATGAAATCAGAGAACTGGGCAGCAGAGCTACATGAGCCATACAGAGTACTTACAAACAGAATCCATAGTTTGGTTCACAGGGGGTGGCCATAAACCAGATCTTCCGTGTGAAGGTTACAGTTCAACAAACTCAAACCTCCAAGAGACTATCCAAAGGCAACTCCTTGGCCAGACCACGCCTCCCAAAGTACAGCATACAGCTTGAACAGACACCCTCTCACAGACTCATAGGAATCACACGACTATGGGTGCCTAATGGGAGATGTAGTCCAGCCAGGGAGCCCAGCCAATAATGAAGGCGTAAGGCAACAGAAATGCAGCAACCTTATGCAGAAGGGTAGGATCCACAAAGGGATTTAGGTGTAGCAAGGCTGAGCATCACCGTGCCTTACTTTTAGGCACCTAGAAAATCACAGGAACGACACTCTGAGCCATAAAACCTGAGTCTGGCACGTAGGTTCCATATACAATGAATGGGGAGAGATAGGCATCTAAGAATGCAATCCACAAAAGTCAGCACACTAGGCAGGACCTGCCAAACCATAAATGCCAGTGGGATATGCTAAATCCTACTTCTCTCTCAGAGATAGACACCTAACTCCAAGCTGTAGGAAGGGGCCAGTATCCCTGATGTGACCATTTTTTCCCCATTATTTATTCACAGTGGAACAGTTTCAACAGAAGAGAGTGAGGGAGAGCCACCCTAGGCTAGCCCATAGCATAGTGGCTAGGGGGCCTTTCCTAAAAGGTGGGAGACCACAGCTCAAATCTTTTGTCCCCCAACTGACTGAGGAAAGGAAGTTTTCCTGCTGTGGAAACTTCCTCTTCCTGTGCTTACAAAACATAATGAGCTTGTAACTCAAAGTTCACCATGATCATTTTGCACTGCTCACTTGAGAAACTTACCTTTGTGCTACATCTTACTTTAGTGTGATAAATAAGTGAATTAGCAGAATACAATGACAAAGTCCAACCTAGCCTCTCTTTTATATCAGTCAAACAGAGCTAAAATCTGGGGTTTGCTGTATTTTTCAGATAAAACGATGAGTAGTACACCAGCTAACTTGTGCTGAGTGAAGAAAAAAAATACAACATATTTTTTTAAATGTGTAACTAGAATGAATAGAACATCTAAGGTTTCTTGCTATTTAAGCCCTTTTACAGATTAACAAAATCAAGAGAAGAAAATTCACCTGAAATTTTGATGTAGGCCTGACAGGACAAGGGCTGCAGCTCATAAAGAAATCCTGATTGAAAGATTTATCTTCTGGAACGGGTCCATGTGGATAAAGTGGCTAGATAAGAGAGGATGGAATAGCATACAGTAGAAACAGGTTCTTATGCTTTTTGTGTAGTGGCATTCTTTTGTTCTTTGTATAAAATATTCTAAATAGAAAGTCTGAGTCTGCATATTAATTGGTGGGATTTAAGAACACCAGATATGAAGCCCACACACATCACTTCTGATTGGCTCAGAAAGAAAGCTTAATGGAGTATAACAAAACAATCACATAATACTTTCTTTCTGGGCCATCTGAGGAACACCTGGATAGAATTTGAAATGTGAATGATTACAGAAAAATAACAGGCTGGCATCTGCAGAGTATCATCTTAATAGGTAACACATTAAGTAGAAGATTTGGGTGCACAAAGCATGTGGGATTGGGCCTTAGGAGTCATTTTAACTTCACCCAGGTCCTGATCCAGGAAAGCACTTAGAATGTATTGAAGTTCATCCCTATTCAGGAAAGCACTTAACCACACACTTAACTTAAGCATGCACTTAAGTCTCATTGACTTCAATGGGACTTAAGTATGCACCTTAAGCTAAGCAAGTGGTTAAATGCTGTCCTGATGAAAGATGCTTCTCTGAATGGGGGCCATAAAAGCACAGTTCAATTAAGCCTATTGAGTACACATATTTAATATATTCATAGCCATCTTTTTAAAAATACCCTCCATCCATCCCTTTGTTTAGCAATGAATCTAAAGCATACTGCAGCATTTTACAACTACTATTTTCCATCTTTTACAAATATGTCAAAGTTGTCATGATATACTCAATAATTTCTTTTACACTATCTTACAGACATCACTTGGGAAAGCTGGAAATAAACAGAAGTTTGGATGGTTCACACAGGAAAGTTACACACTAGAAGTGTTTTCATGGTCTGCAATTGTGGTCAACTGTCCCTAACCAAAAGGGAACCTCTAATTTACTAGTTTATATGATTGAATTTTTAACTGCTGCACAGAGAAAAGACATTTTCTATGAGCAATGAACTCTAATTACAATGTATGCAGGCTGATTATTTAAATAAGCAAACAGTGTTCTATTCTTGACATTTCCTCTTCTGGAAAAAAATTACCCTCTAGGAAAGACTCCAATGTTTTATAAAGAAATTACTTCCTATAATCAAAATTGCCTTGCTATTTAGTCAAGGAATTTGGGTCAAGTACACATTCTCATGGTTCAAAAGACAACCATGTGTATGTTTCAGTTTACACTTCTTTCTGATTTTCTGTTCTGATTCCTGTAACAGTATAATATATTCTCTTCATATTTAATTGTCGACCACATAATAAACTTTCCAGAAATTGAAAATCACTAGACATTCCTGGTTTGGAAAATTGTCATGAACATTTAGCAGCCTAGAACAAAATCTTTTCTTAAACCTCCCTTTGTTGTGATGATGATGATGATCATGAAAAAGATGCTGTTGTTTATGGTAGCATCTATAATATGTAAAGTGCTTTCCAGACACTCCAGAAGGGATGATCTCTGGAGGTGTTCACAGTTTAATGCCAGTCATACAAGTACAGAGAGGCTAAAGGAAGGGAATAAAATATTGGCCCAAATTCTCTTTAGCACGGCACTGTGTGTAGTCAATTACACTAGCACACTGGGAAGGCAAAGTGGATATAAAATGCTACCAATAAGGATCAATATTTTACTGCTCATCATCAAAACACACACACCCCAACAAAATTACAACTTTATCTTGAACTAAAGTGCAAGTGACAGTTTTCAAGGGATTTTTGTATATATATACCATGCTTTCTGCTGAATTCATTTCAAAACAATCAAATGTGGGGCTATATTGTACCCTCCTGATGAAAAACCTGAATATTCTGTCTCTAAAAACTGCAGGAGTAGGACAGGGTGTGTAGGAAACTCGTCAAGGTTAGGGCACGGCGTTTCCTCTTTAAAGCAATTATGGCTTGGAGGGTTGTGGACAGGGCAAGTCGGAAGCCTCAGAATCTGTTCCAGTGCTCAAGGTTCTGGACACTCTGAATCATGGGTCCTCCATAATCACCCTTGGGGCCTTCTTCTCCATCCTAAGGATCTGTACTGTTATTGCCATCTTTTCCCTACATCTGTACATCAAAAGGTGCAGAGGGAGCAATAAAGGAGTTCATTTGACGTGGAGCAGCTTTAACTTAAGGTACATGTATGTTACCACTGATGTCGGTATAACACATGTCCACATGTGAATAATCCACCCGCTGATGGAAGCAGATTGGTTGAGTATTGTCTGATCCAGCATGAAATAGTCTAAATTCTAGGGTTATATGAAAGGAAAATGGAGACTTTTCACTCTGGGTAGGTACAAGTAGACAGGTCTGTTCAATGTATCAAGAGCTGCATGTGAGAAACTGATTCCAAATGTGCTTGGAACATGTTGAACTTTTATAACCCATCATTGCAATGTTCTTTTGCTGTAGGGTGTTTTTGTTTGTTTTTGATAGGCAGTTGTGATCAATAGAGTGTTAACACTGGAAGAGAAAGAAAGATGGTATGGAATAAAACTGGCATTCCTCAGTATGGCATCACAATCTATGCCCCCAGTTTGAGGAAAGTTAATGCACATTCTTTAAAACCTAATTTCCAGCAGTAAAGATCTAGTTCATTAAGTGTATTCAGAGGTCCCTTTCATTAACTTGAGCTGCTAGTTCATTTTATTTATTTAAACTTCTGTTTTTAAAATTAAAATACGGTGCTGATTTATCCATCAAGGGAAATTTAAACAAAGAAATGTAAAGAACAAACAGGCCTCATGAACAGACACATTCAGTTTTCCTTTAGAAAAGGTATAGTACCGAATTCATTCCTAGCATAAACCGACTGAAGTCAGTGGAGTTACATCAGTGAGAAGTTTGGCCTCTTGTGTCTGTTACAATGCGCTCCATCTCTTTAATTGTGTTTCTGCTGCTGATAATAACTGCTTTGACTTAAATATCATTTTTCTACAGTTCTAGGAATTTCTTTAGTTTCTAGGATCTGATATAAAATAAGCTGCATTCATAAACACCGGGTCTGTGCTGTGGACATTAGTGTCCTGAAAGAAAAAAAAAAAGAAATTAGCTGCTACTTTATCTTTGAACTTGCCAGGCTGCAACGGGAAGTTGTTAATTCCTCATGGCTAGACACAAACATTCCATCTTTAGTGACATGTGTAAAGGTTGCTGTTCAGAACAGACTCTTTTCAGGACCCGTTCCTTTTGGGCACTTACATTTCTAAACCCCTCAAGAGGTCTGCACTTGTGAAAACCAGAGAGTGGGGACTCTGGTGTTCTGCCTAAGACAACGCCAGCCCTCTTGCGAACAAACTTTGGCTCAATCCAGCGTTGGAAGCGAACATGAAAAAAAGTGTCAGTAGCTCTTTTATAAGTCTTTTTGTGGTGCATCGGATTGACCCACATTATGGCGTACAATAGCATGAAAGAGTGTTAGTAATCAGTGCTAATGAATACATGTTACCTGATTCATAGACTGGGCATTACCCTGCACTAATGCTTTTGTTTCATGTTCATTAAAATTCCCATCATGACACAAAATGCTGAACATTTACTCTAACAAAAACAAAAGCAAACAAAAAATGAGACACATTTATTGCAAATTTCAGTCCAAAAAGATATAAATAAGGAAGTCACATAGCACAGGCATGTTGTCCCATTCCTCTTCCACTTTAGTTCATTAACTAATGTTTTTTAGAAAAGATATTTAAACTGAGACCACTGTGAGAGCTTGTGGCATAATCCTCCTCTTTTCACCCCTTTCCTCCCTCTCAACCTTCCCCCAAAAAGATGACTTTGTTACTCAATTCTCGCCCTCTTTAGAGGAAGGGGAAAAAACTGAGAGAAATTCAACACTCAGTTTGCACTTGTCCAAAATATATTGTGACTCTCATTCTTGTACATTTTTCTAGGACTAAAATGGACATTTGGCTTGCTGAATTTTGTAAAAAATATTGTTGAACTGATTTAATACTTGGCTCTTCTACAGCACTTTTCATCAGTGGATCTCAAAGTGCTTCACAATCTTTCAAATATTTATCCTTACATCATCTTGGTGAGGTAAAAAAGTGCCATTATCCCCCATTTTACAGATGGGGAACTGAGACACAGAAAGGTTAAGTGTATGCCTACACTGCAGTGTAAACCCAGGGGTTGAACTCAGGATGATACCTAACCTCACTGCTATCTCCACACAAATTGCACTAACCCAGGGCTTGGACCCAGGGTCCCAGGATGCCATGGGGGTGGAGGGACAGAGCACGAGTCAAACCAGGATCCAGGGGTTCAAGCCCTATTGCTTTGCAGTGTACATGCAACACCAATGGATTCATGCTCTGGAAGTCAGCCAAAAGTATCCCACAGGCTGACTTTCTTTGTCCTCTGGACAGTTATGTTTGATGGACAGTCAAGTTTTCCCACTCTGAGCCACAAAGGGCTACAGTAGCCATATTTTGGGAGGATTTTTGGAAGTCTGGGATATGTAGATGCTGGAACCCCAGGTTGGGACTCAGGCTTCAACAATTCCTTTCCTGGGTTTATAAATGAGTGTAGACACTCAAACACTAGATTAACAAACCCCGAGTCTACTAACTTGAGTTCTACTAATGTTGGGCTTACATTGCAGTGTACACACACCCAAGATTCCACAAGAAACTTATGGCAGGGCTGAGACTTGAACTGAGGTCTTTGGCTAGTGATCTAAGTACCTGACCATCCTCCATCTTCATAACTTCATAGCTCACACACACACGCACAGAAATTCTACACACAGTTTATTTCTCTCTCTCTCTTTTATATATAAGCTCTGTAATGTTAAGCTTCAAACACTTCTCTCAGATACTATAATAGCCGGGATACAAATAGAAAACTCAGTTCAAGAAAATGTCAGTAATTGCAAATGGAATGTTTTGTTTATGGATGAAAAATCCCTCTTGTCTTTCTGTGGAATTTCTAATGCCTATGTGCCTATGATATTGAGGGGCTATGATTGTTGGATCTGATATGTAAAAACTATCAATTTTACCACAGTCTTTTTTGAAGGTGAAAATATATGTAGCAGCTAGAATCTACTTTTTTTCACTGTGTGAAAAATCACTAGTTAAAAAGACGATGCAGTAGGTGAAGCTATGGTCATTGCAGAACATTAGAGAGGACAAGAGCACAGTGCTTCCAATAAATCTCTCTTTTTAGGCCTGCTTCCTATATGTAAAGATTTGGGGGTAGTTTATGCAAACCTTATTCATGTAGATGAGCATTTACATGACTATTCTTGCAGATGACTATTGTAGTAATATTAGAATGTGATCACCAGATAGCATAGTATGATGAGATGAACAGGAGAAAGAGGATCAGGTTTCAAGAGGGATCTGGAGTGCTTTACACCAGGGACTCAGGCATGGTGTACACTACAAATTTAGGTCAACAGAAGCTGCCTTATGTCGACCTAGTAATGTATGTGTTTGCACTACCAGGTCCCTTCCGCCAACCTAACATGCGTGTTATGTCGACTTAATTAGTCCACCTTCAGGAGAGGTGTAGTGCTTAATTCGATGTTGAAGGGTCGACAAACAGGCAATGTAGATGCAGCATTGTGTAGGTGGACTGAATTGGCCACCAGGAGGCCAAATTATCCTCCAGAGGCCAATAGAGGCCTTGAAGTACCTCTATTGCAATCGGTGCCAAAGCTGCGTTCAAATTTCCACAAGGATGACTGGCTCGTCTACACTTCAGAAACAGAATACCGAATCCCACAGCTCGAATTGGTATCTAGAGACTTCGGCTGTTTTAGAAACATTCTAAAATTGACTGCTAAGAAGTACATCCCAAGTGGTCACTGCAAGGCCTTCACTCCCTCTGGACAAATGAATCTGAATCCCTCCTGAGGGAATATGAAAGAAGCAGCAACGCAGAGAAAGCCACTGCGCTGCTTGAGTCCTTTAATTCAGCGCATCTGGAAAAATGGAAAGAGACTGCTGAAAGCCTTGATTTCACCCATTCGAATTGCAAAGCATGGGCTCTTTTACAGTAAGTTGGAGGAGCCCTGCCAGTAATGC
Source organism: Mesoclemmys tuberculata (assembly GCA_007922155.1). NCBI lineage: Eukaryota > Metazoa > Chordata > Testudines > Chelidae > Mesoclemmys > Mesoclemmys tuberculata. The sequence continues at coordinate 32,160,555 of ML675618.1, read as the reverse complement.
AACGCTCAGCATAGGTGACCACAAATGCTGTTGCCTCTCATCTTCTTTCTAATACCAATAAGCTGACAGACAAGATTACACACCAGGAGGTCCAGCAGGAATTCTGCAGAAACTTTCAACAATGCCTGGAGGAATCTTCACTCTCCTCTCCTTACTCTGTCAAGGAAATCAATGTTGTGCTGTTGGAAACCAAAAGCCAGAAAGGTGCAGGTGTTGATGGCATTCCTCCAGAGTTTCTTAAGAACCTGGAGTGACGGGGACAGGAATGGCTGGCAGCGTTTTTTACTGCCATGCATAGAACCAGAGAAGTGCCAGTAAATTGGTGACAGGCAACAGTGGTTGCCTTACTGAAGCGTAGGAAACTCCCAGGGGATGCAGACATCTAGTGCCCCATCATCTCTCTTTTTTCAAGCGCCAATAAGCTCATGGAATGGACACTGCTCTATTGTCAGTCTGAAATTACTGAAGACATCCTCCCAATGGAGCAGGCAGGATTTTTCCTGAAGAGGAACTGTTGTGATCAAGTAGCTTCAGTAACTGGCTTCTTCGAGGCAGGACTCCAATATAAATTGAAGACAGAGATCGCCCTTGTTGATTTGTCCTCTGCATATGACACTGTCTGGAGGCAGAGCTTCCTTCTCAAGATTTCCCAGGTCATTTATTGCTGGTGAGCGATCTGTCTTTTGGCAGTGATGACCGGGCACCGCCACTTTAAGGTACATCTTAATGGCCAGATCAGCAGACCAAGAACTCTTAATGTGCGCATCCCTCAGGGATCCATCCTGGCCCTAATGCTTTTTAATTTATACACCGCAGCTATACCAACAACAGCGTCGAGGAAATTCGTGTATGCAGATGACATTGCCCTAGCTGCTTAGCGCACAAGTCTCCATACCATCAGCTGCACTCTAACCCGAGATGTTAATATAATGACTGATTATTTTCAATGCTGGAAATTTAGGCCTAAGCCCCCCAAAAACATGGTGATCGCTTTCCATCTAAACAATTAAATAGCTAATATCAAACTTGATGTGCAGGTCTGTGGGGAGAGTGTCAGCCATGAGGCTAACGCAAAGTATCTCGGCATTACACTGGACTGGAGTTTGACCTTCCAACAACACCTCGAGAACACTCACAGTAATGTCAGGCCTGTTGTTGTGCTGATTAGGAAACTGGTTGGAACATCATGGAGCTCCAGTTCACGGACCGTATGAACTACAACAATGGCCTTGGTACACTCTGCAGCTGAATACTGTTCGCCAGTGTGATCTTACAACAGTCGCACCTGGAACAGTTCAACCGCTCAAAACTAGCAGTGTGTCATTGACCCTGCCGAGGAACCACAGGGTTTTCCATTAGGTCAGAAAGACTGGTGCAGATCAAATCGCCTCAGGACATCTCATGGGAGATGTGGACAAACCCTCTTTAAATGGAAAATGAGACAAACACCTGTGTATGACTGTGATCACCAGTCACAAATGATGGAGCACTTCGTATCTGAGTGTCTCCTTCGTTCTTCCATTGGGGACCTGAAGGACATTCACCATCTCACTGCTGCAGCAATGTACTGGCTACCAAACCTAGGTATAAATTTTGTAATTGTTGCTACCTATCCAAGCCATATGAAAGAAAGAAGAAGAATGGTTATTTTGGGATCTGGAAAGAAAGTCCCTGATTGCAGCTTTCTGAACAGACCTGTGTTCCTAAAGATGTCATGTACCTTTCCTGACCATCCTACAGTGATGTCAATGAAATGCCCCATGCGATCCACCAGTGCTTGCAACACCATTGAAAAGTATCTCTTTCAATTTATGTACTCTTTGGCAAGGTGGTGTGGTGCCAAGATACGGATATGCGTGCCTTCGATTGCCCTACTGTAGTTAGACCCCATTGTAGCAAAGCCACAGACCCTGGAGATGATATGGGTATCATAACTTTACCCATGTCCAAGCACATACCAGGCTCAAACACTTGAGGCAGGAGAGCAATGAGGCCTATGTATGCAGCAGTGTATGCAGCAGTCTCTGTAGGCAACTGTTTGGTCAGATTTCAGCAAGACGGGCCAGCTGCAGCGTGATCTCCCAGAGTGACCTGGACCCAAAGATGATCAATATACATGGCAGCTGCTCTCTGGTAAGGTACAATGAGAGCACAATGCAGTTAGAAGGAAAATAGAATCTCCCATTGACAAACCCAGAAAACAACCAATAAACCAAAATACCAAATAAAGCTTCTGGTAGTGGTAGTGATCAAGTGCTAGTGATCAAGTCCACAGAGAGTTTGAGAATGAGCAGAGAAGGGGAATCTTTGTAGTGAAAGATTTCCACACTGCCTGGATAAACAGCATGGTGGTTCTAAAGAAACCATAGAGTAAATTATGGATCTGCATAGACCAAAGCCATTGAATCAGTTCCTAAAAATGATGCCACTATCTACTATTCAAAATCAATCAGTTACAAGAGGTCAAGCAAGTGATTCTAGATAGGTAGTTGGCAGACAAAAGCCAGGTACTTGCAGGGGCAAGAGCATACTTCCAATGTAAGGAAGAGCTGAGTGTACATTAAGGGCTCAGAAATTAAAGTCAAATACATGTAATTCCTGCCTCCCAATGCAAGAGAGTTATAGAAAAATAAGCAGAATTCACTGGAAAAGTACATGCCTCACATCCAGTATTGATGATTGTTTGCAACAACTTTGAGAATGTGTTTACTGGCCAGGAATGAGTGCACAACTACGGTCCTTTATGGAAAGGTGCGAGATCCACCTGGTTTGTGATAACCAACAGAAGAAGGATTTTCTAACACCACATAAGCATCCTTCTGCCCAGGAAAAACGACTGGAGTAGATATATTTCTCTTCAAAAAAGAGAAATACTGTATTTCACAACAGTAAATATTCCAGCTTCTGAGAAATGAATACTCTGAATGATATGAGAGCCAGTAAGTGATTCACAAATTAAGGGTGCACTTTGCAAAATACGGCATTTTGGACACTGTATTCACTGCCAGTGGATCCCAATTTGCCTCTGTAGAAGTTTCTAGGGAATTTTCTCAGCACTGAGAATTTGATCCTCACCCAGTATACCCACATAGCAATGGGAAGCTGAGTCAACAGTGAAAACAGCAAAGAGACAAGGCAGTGTCCTCAAGTTCCTAAACTTATTTAATACTCCGGTACACGGGAGTATTCCATCCCAGGATTGCCATAGATATCTTGCACAGGCCTGGATGGGGGTGCTGAATCAAAACCCTGCTGATGGTTAAGAGAGCCATGCTACAGGCAGAAGCAGTGAGAAACTGAAGAATAGAGATGCAAAACAATCGGAGGAAGCAAGCACGTTTCCACAGCCACTCAACCGAAAATCTACATGCTCTGGAGGAGGGTGTACCAGGGTGGATTCAGCTCTTAGAAAGACATAAAAAATGTGGGCTAAAGGAGTTGTGAATGGTGCAGTGGCTCCCAGGTCAGATGAAGTGACCACTCAGGCTCAAACCACAGGCATCCATGAGTCAACGGATACAGTGAAGAAGAATGGGAAACAACTTCACATGAGTTTACTAAGATGCAAGAGTTCAGGAGAACATAAAAGACTGATAATTTTTTGAGGCTAGCCCAGCAAGGATGGAAGAGAATCAAGAGAGAGACAGGTTGCCAGCTTTGGAAACAGGTGGGAGAAGGGCCGAAGTCATGTGGTTCAGGTCCAGTAGCTCATTAAGGAATCCACATGATCTCAGAAACTATGTATCTGTTTGAAGGATGTGACTCCAGCTAGGCTAAGTGCTTTTAACCTCTGTCCTACAGGTGTTTTATGGAACTGGAAGTTAGTTAATCATTTCTTGTTCATTTGTTTACATCACAAAAGTCTTCCAGCAGGGTAGTGTTTGCAAGGCCTCAGAACAGAGAGACATGCAGTTAAGTGTCTATGGTGTGGCCTTATCTATATTATGGGTTACGTTAACCAATTATCTACCCCAAAGTGAGGGTTTACACCTACTTTAATCAGTGAGAATTCAAGACTGACTACAGTAGAGAGGTTATCAATAGAAGGGGGACCTGCTCATGCACACCAGAGACAACACAGCACTCTCTTTATAATAACTATTTTTGTTAGCCAACCAAACAACACACACTGTACTGGAAAGAGGTGTATTGTATCTGATAAAGGAGAGAGAAACAAATACAGGAGGCTTAATGTTTGCATTGTTCACCCCATGACTTTTGGAAAAACCCTAAGTGGTAGTCATCAACCTCACCATCATCATCAGTGGTCGTCATTCTGACAGCTGCCCTCCAGACATGCAGGCCAGGAAATAGCTTTTACAATGTGTTGTGCTGATGACCGTTGGGGTTCATACACATTTATGGAGGTTTTAACCCTTTTCCCTTATTTGAACTTCTACACCCCATTCCTTTTAGGGTGCTCCATTTTCCATAGTTCCTCTTACACTCATTAACATTTATGTTGCCTTCTCATCATACTAACAGGCAGTTGCCTTCAGGAAGTCTCTAACATTTAATCCCTGTGACCAATAGTTATCTTCTGGTGTCTACTAATCTCTCATAGACACTATTGTCCAAACTCAGCAGTTATTTTCAAAAGATCAGCATAAACATAGACACAAACTCAGCAAGTTTATTATTAACTAACTTATGCTAACTTACTTTTATAATATAGCTAACTTAGCCTAAGGCCTAATTTTGCTAAGTTAAATATCTCAGAAGCCTGAGGCCTAAAGGCCCTGCATTACATTAATTAACACCTATATTTCATCTCTATTTCCTAAATACACCTGATATCTTTTATCCTTGGTTACAGATGAGATGCAGGAGGCAGATCACATCTCAGGCTGTCTGAAGACTTAAGCAGATGTCACTGCACCAGTAGCAGTTGGATCTTAGTGTCAAGTTTTTTTCTCTACTGTAGTGTCTAGAACCTTACTTTTGCTTTTTAAAGGATAACTGAGATTCTCACAGTCATATGACTCCAGGAGATGGAGCACTAGGTGTGAACCTATTTCACCTTTTCGTGAATCTGGCCCTCATCCAATTCAAACTCTTTGGGAAAAAACTATTTCAAATATGTTTTGCAAAAGTATTTTTCATTTTTCAACCCTCTCTACCCAGGAGCAGATCAGGAAGTGAACTGTTATGCTGAGACTTCATCCTTTCTTCTGTTTCCAGCTGTCCCTTCCCTGCCCACTGCTCCCCCAGCGGGGTCTGTCATTGTGAGTAGTTCACACAAGTGAGTAAAGGAGCTCCTTACCCCTTCCTACTCCTCAGTGGGGACGTGCAGCTGGGTTCACAATTGCATCTATATACTTTTCAAGCTGCTACCATGATATAAACACCTACAGCTCATAATACCCCTTTCAGATTAAGTATTTTACCTCTTCTATAGAGGGGTAAAGAGAAGAACAGAGTGGCTACATGACTTGGCTGAGGTCATACAGTAAATCAGAAACAGTCAAGAATAGAACCCAGGAGACCTGATTCTCAGTAACCTAGTCTAACCATCCTCCACCCCCCCAATTAATTAGAATGGTGCTTTTAAAATTAAATTAAATTATATTAAATTATATTAATAATTGCTGAGAGAGGGGTACTTTTCAGAAGATATTGGGTGGGATTTTCAAAAGCACCTAAGACTGTTAGGAGCACACATCTTGTTGAATGGACTTGTGCGCCTAAGGGAATTATATGCTTTTGGAAATCCCATCCACTGCCAGATAAGCACCTCAGCAAAAGGTGAATATTTTCTTGTCATACAATTCCTTTTCTAGAGATTAAAAAGACTTGGTTTTGACTGTTCAGTCAAGCAGAAATACATTACTGATGTCTGCTCAAATCTCTTTCTTGGTCTTATGAACATTATATGCAATTGGGTTTTGTTTGCCATTCCAAAAAATCTATATTGTGTGTGGGAGGAACAGCAAAAATATACTTCAGCTGATACTTACTAATTACCAATGTTAAAAGCTTTGCTTTTTAAATGTTACTTAAAAAAACATTGTGTTTGTTGATGGGAAATTCTACCACATTCTGTGTGATCATGGGGAAGCCCAGATTTAAGCATGCTAAGTTTTGGATCCCACTCAAACGATCTGTTTCTCATTTTTATTAACTTCTTCATATGATATGACTCAACTCATTAAACATTTCAGATTTAAGTTAGGGCCAAGAGAAAGTATTTTCCCCTGCCAAGGCATCCTGGGGTGGAATTCCATTATCCATCATGTTTCTAAATAGGGATTCCCTCCTACTCAATTCTGAGTAATACTTTGGAAGTAAGATCTTGGTATTCCCTCAGAATGACTGGGCTAAGCATGCTGCTCAGTATGAATCACTTGTATACAGAGGCACACTGCACATGCAGTTTGTAGTTAGCTTGTATGTTTTCCATTCATTTCATTTGCTTCATCAGCATCGATTCAGCCTGTCTGCAAACCACACCCTCGTTTTAAATGATTACAGGAAGAAAAGGTTGAGCAAGCATGACTTCTCTTTTACCCTGAAGGCAATCTGCCTAATATGTATGTTTAGAAGTTACTCCCAGAGAAAAAACAAGAGCTCTTGTCATTTTCAGTAGTACGGTGAGAGACCCTCTGCTCCTACTGTGGGGTGGGACGCACAAAGCTACAGAGTGCATGTGAAAGGGAGGAGTCACTAATTGATCCCTTTCTCATGGCTGAAAGCAGCATAGCAGCTCTCTTCACAGCTGATGCCCTCAGCTGAAAGCTGCTCTGGTCCTCCAGTTGTCTGCTTCTTCCCAGGACTTGGTCATCTGGCCAGGTCATAATTTAAGTCTACCTCTTCTGGGGTAAAAGAAAGTCCATTAAACCAAAGTTTAAGATCTCATATCAAGTCTTTGGCCCAACTCTGGGTGCTGTGGCCTTCACATCCTTCTCACAGGGCTTTCAGTCATCCTTATTTCTTTCTACATGGCTTCACACCACCTCCTCCAGTGGCTAGGAGGGGAACCCAGGCCCTCTCATTACATTGGGTTCCAGACAAGGGACTCTGTAACCAGCAGCCAAAAACTGCTTTATCCAGCACCTTATTCCTGCATCTCTGGGCTTCAGCCTTTCTCAGGCCCTCTTAGATGCACAGATTCATAGATTTTACTGTCAGAAGGGACCATCATGATCATCTAGTCTGACCTCCTGCACATTGCAGGTCACAGAACCTCACTCACCCACTCCTGAAATAGACCCCTAGCCTCTGGCTGAGGTACTGAAGTCTCAAATAATGGTTTAAAGACTTCAAGTTACACAGAATCCACCATTTACACTAAGTTTAAACCTGCTAGTGATCTGTGACCCATGCTGCAGAAGAAGATGAAAAAAAATCCAAGGTCTTAGCCAATCTGGCCCAGGAGAAAATTCCTTTCAACCCCAAACATGGTGATCAGTTAGACCCTGAGCACGTGGGAAAGACCTACCAGGCAGATTTATGGGAAAGAATTTTCTGTAGTAACTCAGAGCCCTCCCCATCTAGTGTCCCATCTCCAGCTGTTGGGGATTCTTGCTACTGGCAGTTGCCAATGGGCCACATACCGTCAAAGGCAGTCCCATCTTCTGTGCAACCTCTCTAGGTTCACCCTTCTCTCAGGACCAAGGCTCTCAGGGCTCTTTCTGGAAACCCTGAACAAAATCCCAAGCCAAGAAGTATAAACAAAAACCCACTTCTGCCCTTCCTGGGTTTGAACTTAACATCACTCCTAACTGAATACCTTTCAGGTATCTCTCCCTCAAAGTCTTCTTCCTGCCCTTTTGTTAGGGTTTTCCACCAGAGCCTGCTACACTCCAGTGGCTGCTCTGTTTCATTCCTGGCCATTTGCCAGCATCAGAGCGGAATCCCAAGTTTTACTCTCTGCTCCTGGTCTCCATCTCTGTAATACTAGAAAATGACTGCAAACTCTTTCTCTGAAGCCTCTTTTTGCTCAAAACTTCTTGCCATTAGTGGCTCCATGTCTAGCTGGCAGCTGGTAACAAGCACAGTTCCCCAGGGGTTGGTCCTGGGGCCAGTTTTGTTCAACATCTTCATTAATGATCTGGAGGATGGGGTAGATAGCACCCTCAGCAAGTTTGCAGATGACATTAAGCTAGGGGGAGTGATAGATACCCTGGGAGGGATAGGATACAGAGGGACCAAAACAAATTGGAGGATTGAGTCAAAAGAAATCTGATGAGGTTCAACACGGACAAGTGTAGAGTCCTCCACTTAGAACTGAAGAATCCTGTGCACAGCTACAGACTGGACACTGACAGGCTAGGCAGCAGTTCTGCAGAAAAGAACCTGGGGGTTACAGTGGAGAAGCTGGATATGAGTCAGCGATGTGCCCTGGTTGTCAAGAAGGCTAATGGCATATTGGGCTTCATTAGTAGGAGCATTTCCAGCAGATGGAGGGAAGTGATTATTCCCCTCTATTCGCCATTGATGAGGCCACATTTGGAGTACTGTGTCCAGTTTTGGGCCCCCCGCTACAAAAAGGATGTGGACATGTTGGAGAGAGTCCAGTGGAGGGCAACACAAATGATTAGAGGGCTGGAGCACAAGACTTATGAGGAGAGGCTGAAGGAAGTAGGCTTGTTCAGTCCGCAGAAGAGAAGAATGAGGGGGGATTTGATAGCAGCCTTTAACTACCTGAAAGGGAGTTCCAGGAAGAATGTAGCTAGGCTGTCCTCAGTGGTAGTAGATGACAGAACAAGGAGCAATGGTCTGAAGTTGCAATGGGGGAGGTCTAGATTGGACAGTAGGAAAAAAATTTTCACTAGGAGGATGGTGAAGCATTGGAATGGTTTACCTAGGGAGGTGGTGGAATCTCCATCTTTAGAGGTTTTTATGCTTCGACTTGATAAAGCCCTGGCTGGGATGATTTAGCTGAGGTTAGTCCTGCTTTGAGCAGGGGGTTGGACTAGATGACCTCCTGAGGTCCCTTCCAACTGTAATGTTCTATGATTCTATCATCACCATTCAGCTCCTCCCCAGCTGTGCTTCATTTCTAATTAAGGATGGCCAACTCTCCAAGTGCAGCCTGGCATGTCAGTAAGCTTCTCAGGCCCACATTAACCCATTCAGAGTCTGTGTCGGGTGCACACGCTATCACAGATGCCCAGAAGCTCATGTAAATGAGCTTTCAAACTCCTCCAAGTAGAATTTCCACTAGAATCCATTTGATCCTTCAGTTTGTCTCTGCTCCTCACTGAAGAACCAGTGCCCCCAAGTCAATCGTCCTAGGAGCTAGCAGACCAAGAGATTCCATTGAAGAGTTCCAAAACCTAGTTGGCCAACTGAAACGTATTAAGAAAAAAAAGTACCCAATAATATGGATCTGAAAGCGGGACAGTTACTATTTTTATAGAGTAAGCATTTTATAGAGCAGGCATCTTTTATGCATAACATGATTTAAAATATACATCATCTAGATGTGGTATGTTATTCATTTGTAACAGATTAACAAAAGTAAGAAATGATGGCCAAAATTTAAAAATGGTTGCCTAAAGACAGACTCCTATGGTGTGATTTTCTTAAGGACTGTGATTTAGGAGCACATGTTCCATTGAAAGTCAATTTCTATTTAGGCACCTAAATAAGAAGTCAGATTTTCTATAGGACAGAGGACCTATTTGAAACAAAGCCACTGATTTAAGTACCTAAATAGGTAGGCTCAGATCTTCAAACGTATTTAGACACAGATGCCTAACTATGCCTAAATGCCTAAATCATTACATGCATTTTTATTAATGTTTGCTCCTTTTAAGTTTCCTAATTAACATTCTTGTAATATTAGCCACTTTTTTTCTCACAGTATTGCTTTTTGGCTTAATTTTTTTAAAAAGGTGCTTAGATTTTGCAAAGCTGAAGCTGCAATTTCACATTTATAAATTCAATTCATGCAATTGAAATGAAATTTTTAATCAACACTGATACAATGGTAAAACAGAGTGAACATTTCTTTTGTGTTTTTACTTCTGTAAGTTTTGCAAAGGTAAAACAATTTGTAGTTTACTGTGGATTTTCTATAAGGGAAAACCTAGATGCTTCATCCTATTTCATATCTTCTACAGAGAGCATAAGAAGCACCTAAAATAAAATAGCATCAGGGTACAGGCAGAGAAGATCGATATGGCTGAGGGCTATTTTTATAGGATAGTAAGTGTGGGGTAGCAATAGACAAAAGGAGACAGAAGACATATTGGTATAATTCTAGATCAAGAAAAAAATCAAAAAGATTTTCAAAGAAATCACTGGGACCCTAATCCGCTAATAGGAAAAAAGATGGTTTTGTACTTTTGTGTACTGAGATTCAGGATATCTAGGTTCCATTCCCAACTCTGGTACATACTTCCTGTGTGACCCTGTAAAAGTCATTGAATCTCTCTGAACCTCAACCCCTCATTTGTAAACTGGGAATAATAATGCTCCTTTTGTGTCTCATGTCTCTTCAGATGCTAAGATCTTCACAGCAAAGACTGATTTTACTAGGTGTATGTACAACAGTGGGGCCTGTTGGAGCTACCATAATTACAAATAACCAATCATAAAGAATGCACAAACTAGCTTTTTTTCAGTGAAATGCTTGCAAAACAGCCATAGGAATTTCCTCCTTTAAGGTCTGATTTTGCAAGGTAATGAACAACTCCTTGACATAGGACTCACTCTTGACTCTCATTTACTTCAATGAGAGTTGAGGGCACTCAGCACTTGGAGGAGTTGCTCAACACCTCACAGTTATGAGCCCTTAATGATCTATTCTTACCTAAGATGGCCTCTAGCCTCTTTCAAGGCTAAAAGTTTAGCTGCTAAAAATCCTATTAAGAATTTTTCTCATAGTGGAAGTTTTAATGACAACATAAACCAATTAAATGTCACCTTGGTAATTCCCATGATTTCATTAGAACTCCCTGATGTCTAATACATACAGAAGCTTTAAATATCTCCATATTGCATATTATATATATATTATGTATATAATATACAGTAACAGGTGTCACTAGAGATTTTTTTTCCTATATACTACAGTTGATTGAAGCTAGGGACTGCTGCATGCTAACAAAATGTCAGGCTTTACTAACTCTAACCTGGAAACTTCACTTGACTGCAGTCCCTCATATTCATGGGAATCTATCCAGTGTAAGCAAGGAAACATTTTTCTACTTTATCTGAGTTTGCTCAAGGAACTGAAATCATCCAGTACTGAGTCACATGCCATTTGCAGAGCCCCTGACTAGTGCATAACAAATTCTAAGAAATCCTTTATTCAGAATGTCCTCTGGTTTTGCAAGCCCATGGAATTCAGGTGACCACAGGAAACAGTTGAGAGGTTTTCCAGCCTGACCATATCAGCCGTCTCACCACAAGAACTTCCTATTTTGGCTGAGTCCCTTCAATCAATTTGAAGTTGCTTTTTATGATCAATAGGAGTGAGTTTAAGGATAGTTTGTTTGCTTTCTGTTTGTGAAGCAGTTCTTGTTCACAGGCTTCTCTTTCTTATATGAGAACTGCTTCTGTTTGCTTTAATACTTTAAGCCTTTGCTAATTTTCCAAATAGGAGGGTGGGGGAAAGAATAATACACCTCTCATTGAGTTTAATGCAAAGACAACAGTAAAATTAATTATATGAAATATAGCAGGCAAAGAATAATGAGATAACAGAACAATTAATTATTATATCAGTAAATGTGCATGTATATTGAAATGGACTGCAAATAAATAGTAATGTAAACCTTAGCAGTGATATGGAAAAGTGATATGGAAAAGTGTTATCTGTCTTAAGGTTTAGATTTACAGTCAAAGATCTTGAAAGGAAAACTTTTGCTGAAGATACAAAAAATTAAAACAAAAGCAAAAAATCCAAAACACAAAACCATTAGTATATAACAAAAAAAACCCTATGAAAGCGACCTAGGTAACTGAAAGGGATTTGCATGCATAGAGTGTAAGTAAATTAATGACCTCAGTTACTGGAAAATAATATTTGCATTGGATAGCTGAACACTGGAACAAGGTAAAAAAGAGTGCATCTTATCGATATCAGATCTTGACATTCTAATTAGAGCCTTGCTATGGATATTTTTTTCTGTGAGATGCTCTTCTTTTTAAAGCTAAACAATAGTGAATTCTCATGTTGCCTATGATCTCTTAATCTCAAATTCAACACAGATACATAACACTGTTGAATGGAGGAAGAGAGAATTGTCTGATTAAAATATATGTTTGATCCTTCATGGGACGTGTAGACTATATGGACTACAGTGAATAACTTGTGGTGTAGATATCTGCATTGGTCCTATATGATTACATTAATATGCAAAGTTTTGGGGGTAAAAACTTTGTATTTGTATCTGTTCTATAGCGTGCCTATCAATATAAACAAAAATAATCATAATAAAAATACATAAGGAACACAGAACTTTCTGTATCAGGTTAGACCATTAAGCCATCGTGAATGGTATCCTACCTCAAGCATTGACCAACAGCTGAAGGCATATATGCAATGCTACAAATGAAGAGAAATATCCTTTCCTGGCCCTTGTAGTGATTGGATTACAAAGCTTAGGGTGACGATCATGAGAGCCTGAGATAAAGCGTTCTTGGTTGCTCAAATGAGGAATGAACTATTGGAAGAGGTTAGACTGAACCAAAGCCTGACTAGTTCTGGATCATTATGCAAGATCTTTGCTCAAACTTTCCTGCCATAGCCAAAGTCTAAGATTAACTAAATACTAACAGGATCCTTCCCATGCCCCCAAAAACTGAACTTCCTATGGTCGAAGAATAAAATCCACTCTCAAAACTACCATGGACATCTGCCATGCGGTTCTAATGTACTATTTTCTAGACCAGGGGTGGGCAAACTATGGCCCGTGGGCCAGATCCGGCACCTCTACCATTTCTGTCCAGCCCGGCATGATACCCGGCAATTGAGGAAATTAATAGAATCTTCCTCCATGCAGGGGCGTAGCTACGAGTGAGCCGGGATGGGCCACCCACTTTGAAAGCAGGTCAACCCAAGCTCTGCTTAAGCTACCTTCAATTGGAGCTTTTTCAGCCGGTGGCTTCCCGAATTTCCTGCTTCCGGTCACATGGCCAGAAGCAGGAAGTTTGGGAAGTGCTTGACCGCAAGTTGTAAGTAAAAGTTTAGCGTTTGTGTTGTTACAAATTTGACACGTGTTCACAAAATGACTTGCAATAGGAATTGCCTCCTAAGATAAGCTTTGGAGAAACGTGTATTCAGTTGCTTGTTGTGAAAAGAACATAATGGGGTTTCATTGATCTAGTAGAAATGTGCGGCCCACGGCGACTTACCAAAATTAGTGGAGTGGCCCCTCTGCAAAATTTATTGCCCACCCCTGTTCTAGACTTACTATTAATACTGTTGTGACGGATGCTAAAGCATTTCCTACAGTAGATTATTGATTTTCTCAAAACTCACAAATATAAATCTAGAAATTCACATTTTAACTTAAAAACAACAGCAACAAATATTAGAAATAATAGAAATGTACAGTTAAGGTCACCCAAATAATCTGAGCCCTGCCCTGACCCTTACTTTCTGCCCTTCACTTTCTGCATACATTAAATTCTACATTTACGATGCAGATTTTTGGATGAATGAGAGTTTGATAAGAACATTAAGAAGTTTCAGCCTAAGGTACTTTATTTGTGTATTTTTCCTGTGGAGTCAAGGAACTCTAAAGTACAATGTCTTTGATTTTGTGCATATGCCCTGATTCTCAGTTACACTATAGCTCTTTTATACCACTGTGATGGTACAAATGAGCCTTAGAGGGCGTTGACTTATTTTCATACCTTTGTGCAGAGAGCTTCCCTGGCAGCACACAGATGTTATAAGAGCTCTGTACCTGCCCTTCTCCCAAACCCCTACAAAAACATCATGTTGAGGAAGGGCCAATGGAGGGAGTGGATTCACAGAATAAGCACTGTGCTCTCATTATTCTCTGCTTCCCAGGGCACTTATTGCCAGACTCCTTCCAGATCCCCCATGAGCTCTTGCCTTCCTAATCCACTCCAGACCTGCCATTGAATATGGTTCTCTCTCTCTTACACTAGATATACACATAGACCCAATGCGATTCTGTGCCTGCCATTCTCCACATTGTAGCTGTACGATTCAGAGCTGTAAAAGGCTTTCTAATGTCTGTGTTGGGGCAACATAGAGTTAGGAAATAAATGGGGATGCAAAAACATACGGTAACTGCTTCCATTGCCTAAATAAACTCTCCATAAATGACCCAATATGAGTCAAGGGAACTCATGCTCCAAGTCCCACAGAACAAAAATAATTTGAAGTTTTTAGGCTAGGCCATTTTCAACTATGACAAGCCAAAACAGAGATAGGAAATAGAAAAAGCGGTCACATGAGATCATCTCAATTTTTGAACCCTCACATCTCCAAAAATACCTTTTCTGATTTGCCTCGAGCTGCCCAGAAAAGTTCTACTCAGGCATAGGTGAAATTTCAGATGGATGTGTTTAGCTTTGGTGAAGTTCCTGCAAGTCATAATCATCCTCATAAAAGAAGGCAGGCTTCAAATGAAAACTGTGGCGAGTCTGTACTGTTTGTCACACATAATTATGGAGATAAACTAACCTCCAAAATGCAGCTTTTGATTCTGGAGGCCATTTTGCCATCAAGAAAATAACTGATGAGAAATTCAATGTTTCTGTCTGAGTTACTGGCATTTGGTCTATTTCCTCAGTGCAGTTGTTCATTACAAAAAGCACTGTGTTAGAGTCATTGCTAAAGATGAAAAAAATAGCCACAGATAACTCCCCCAAACCTTCTAGGAGACTTGGGGGAGGGAGAGGGGAATCTTAGGAGGCCCCTGTACTACAACATTCATTGTTTATTTCCTAACTTTTAACACATGGAAAGATTTGGAAACAACAAGAAAAGCTGCACTGGTATTAAGATTTTATTCAAAAAAATCAGTTAGACTTGACATTTTAAATGATATTGACAAAAAATCACTGAGCCACAGGAATGGACCTTGGATCAGTGTTTTGTCCACAGTGGAATACAAAAAAAAAGTTTATTCTGCAAATATTTATATTAATCTGCTGAGTAAAACATATAAAAATTCACAATTACCTTATACACCTACACACTATGTCTCACGCTATGACTCTCTGAAATAAGGCTATTATAGCCTCATGCTTTAACACTCCGTCCCACTCTTTTTTTTAACAAGCACACACAATTACATGCGGAATGCTGACTCTCTCAGCTATGCATAGCTGTAAGCAAGAAGGGCTTTTCCTTAAAGTTTAATCGCACTCTTCTTTTCTCACTTACACTTCTGGACATCTGTAAGCTGACAGTGAATTTCTAGCCAGACTCAGACATATAGAATCCTCTTTCCCTCTGGACAGATGATAAACCTTTTCCATGGTGTTTCTTGTATTATGCATTCCTTTATGTGAATGTCAAAGCTAAGTGAACCAGAGCCAAGAGAAAAAAATGTACCCATGTCCTTAAACTGCCAGCTGATCAACCAGATCCATAAATAAATTACAATTAAAACTCATTTCCCTCTCTTCTGTGGAACTGTAAGGGATGTGCAATGCAACTGTTGTGATCTGGTTATGGTTCCAATCTCAGTTAACTCTTACTGGTTTATTTTCAAGCTGGAATATTAGAGTTGCTTCTCCTGTAGTTAAAACTTCAGTTAATAATTATTGTTC
>ML675618.1:32105780-32144837 GCA_007922155.1 Mesoclemmys tuberculata | reverse complement strand
AGATGACTCCAAATTTATACTGGGGTAACTGAGAGTAGAATGTGGCCTAAGGTCCATGCCCTAAACATATGGCACACTGACAGTTTTCCTCTTAAAATTATGTATCTTAGCACAAGAAGAAAGCCAGTTCTTTGGACATCGTGTTTCATTTGTCTTGTGCCAAATTAATCTGTTGATACTTTTCCGGGTACAAGTGAAAATATGCACCTGCTATAACTAGTAACAGGCCAAATTATGCTTTCAGGTACATTGACTTCACTGCAGATGTGCAGCTATAAATGAGAGAAGAATTTGTCCCAATGTTTTCAGATCAGTGGTGCATGATGTTATTTTCCCTTGAACTGAAGCGAGAGGCAGAAGTGGATGTAATGTACTTTGCCCACAAACGCTCCCTAATAGTGGTGCATTCAAGCTTTTAGCTGCAGTATTTTCTTACAATCTGTTAATTACAACATCCAAAGTCTTAATCATCCCAAGCATTTTAAATCCTGTAACAGACATAAGTAGTCAGGACAAGAACATCTTTTCACTTCTTCCATACCAGTCTCTTTTATTTACAACCTTGTATACACAGGTTTCAGGACTGGATATTTTCATTACACGAAATAACAGGACTGTAATAATTGAGATGACTCCAGTAAACTTTAAGTCGTATTTAGTGAGCAGTCTTGTTAGCCAGTTGTCAGGTCTGCACGCATCAGCATGTGCACAGTTACATGCTTGTTTTGAATGTTTTCTGCAGCAAGTTAATGTGCAGCTCAGATGACATGACATTATGGGTACCCATACAGCATAAATGAGAAACAATTGCAGTTGCACAAATGTATGGATCCAGTTGCAGAAAATCTGGTGTCTTACATTAAATAGACTAAATTTATTATTTAATGCATATTTCTTTAGCATATATACATCTTAGTGCATAAAGGTATCTTGAGTAATACTTTTAATAAGAGATTGGTATTTAATAAACGTGTAGACTTTTGCCCTGTACAATACTGTTTACCTCATTAGGTTGCAAAGGGTGTAAGTCTGGACAGAATTTCATCCATAATATAATGGTTATCACAGAATAATAGAAATACCGGGGTGGAAAGGACCTTGAGAGGTCATCTAGTCTAGCCCTCTGTGCGGAGGAAGAACCAAATAAACCTAGACAATCGCTGAGAGGTATTTGTCCAACCTGTTCTTAAAAACCTCCAGAGATGGGGATTCCTCAACCATCCTGGGAAGCCTATTTGAGAGTCTCACTATCTGTGTAGCTAGAAAGTGTTTTCTAATATCTAACAAATATTCCTCACTGCAGATTAAGCCCATTACATCTTGTCCTACATTCAGTGGACATGGAGAACAACTGATTACCATCCACTTTACAACAGCCCATAATATATCTGAAGACTGTTATCAGGTCTCCTCCCCCGCCTCCTCCCCCTGCCCGAGTCTTCTTTATTCAAGACTAAACATGACCAGTTTTTTTAACTTGCTTGCTAAACTTTTTATCAATTTGGTTGCTCTCCTCTGGACTCTTCAATTTGTCCACATTTTTCTTAAAGCCCGGGTCCCACAACTGGACACAGTACTCCAGCTGAGGCCTCACCAGAGTGGGATAATTACATAAGACACTTCTGTTAATACACCCTAGAATTTTTTTTTTTTTGCAACAGCAGCATATTGTTGACTCATATTCAATTTGTGAACCACTATAACCCTCATTATGAACCAGATTCCTCTCTCCCCCACCCTTAGTCGCATAAATAGTACCTTGCTCTGCAAGTTGCCCCATTGAACTCTGGGTCTGCTTCCAGAGGAAGATACTACTGCATGTGACTGGAGGGGTAGGGGGTTGTGCAGAAACTATCCCTATCCTAAATACTTGTAATACTGGTTGAGCACATTCAGAACATTCATGGGCAGTTTTTGAAGGGGTTTTCTTTTGGGCATAGAATCATAAAATTACAGAAGATTAGAGTTGGGAGGGACCTCAGGAGATCAGCTAGTCCAACCCCCTGCTAAAAGCAGGACTAATCTCAGCTAAATCATCCCAGCCAGGTCTTTGTCAAGCTGCAGTTTAAAAATCTCTAAAGATGGAGATTCCACCTCCTCCCTAGGTAACCCATTCCAGTGCTTCACCACCCTCCTAGTGAAAAATGTTTTCCTAATATCCAACCTAGACCTTCCCCACTGCAACTTCAGACCATTTTTCCTTGTTCTGTCATCCACTACCATTGAGAACAGCCTAGCTCCATCCTCCCTGGAACCCCCTTTCAGGTAGCTAAAGACAGCTATCAAATCCCCACTCATTCTTCACTTTTGCAGAATAAACAAGCCTAGTTCCCTCAGCCTCTCCTCATAAGTCATGTGCTCCAGCCTCCTAATCATTTGTGTTGCCCTCCACTGGACTCTCTCCAACTTGTCCACATCCTTTTTGTAGTGGGGGGCTCAAAACTGGACACAGTACTGCAAATGTGGCCTCACCAATGCCGAATAGAGGGGAATAATCACTTCCCGCGATCTGCTGGCAATGCTCCTACTAATGCAGCCCAATATGCTATTAGCCTTCTTGGCAACCAGGGCACACTGCTGACTCATCCAGCTTCTTCTCCACTGTAACCCCCAGGTCCTTTTCTGCAGAACTGCTGCCTAGCCTGTTGGTCCCCAGTCTGTAGCTGTGCACTTGTCCTTGTTGAACTGCATCAGATTTTTTTTGGCCCAATCTGCCAATTTGTCGAGGTCACTCTGTATCCTATACTTACCTTCCAGAGTATCTACCACTCCCGCTAGCTTAGTGTCATCTGCAAACTTGCTGAGGGTGCAATCAACCCCATCCTCCAGATCATTAATGAAGATGTTGAACAAAAGTGGCCACAGGACCAACCCCTGGAGAACTCTGCTTGTTACTGGCTGGCAGCTAGACATTGAGGCATTCCAACTTTAGAGGTTTTTAAGATGTGGCTTGACAAAACCCTCGCTGGGATTATTTAGCTGAGGTTAGTCCTGCTTTGAGCAGAGGATTGGACTAGATGACCTCCTGAGGTTGCTTCCAATTCTAATATTCTATGATTCTATGATTGATTACTACCCATTGAGCCCGATGATCTAGCCAGCTCTCTATCCATTTTATAGTCCATTCATCCAACCCATACTTCTTTAACTCGCTGATAAGAATACTGTGGGAGACTTTATCAAAATATGTATATAACTATGTAAGGAAATGGGTAGATAAACAGAGAGTGGAATTCTGGCCTCATTGAACTTTCCAGCTGTACATTTTTTTAGTGTTTTATCTGGTCTAATTTCAATTGAGTTGGCATAATAATGAGAAAAATTAACTGTGAACATTTTCACCAATTCTGATTCATATGCTTTTTCTGTTTTCTGGTCTGTGAATATTCATCGAACAGATTTTTGTCAACAGGAATGTTTGGGGAGAGAGTCTGTCCTTCATGCAAATACCAGTGTTTCCCCATGAACAAAAATATAAATACCGATTCACTATTCATGCTGGAAGTACCTGTCTGATTTTTGAGGTTTCAGTCATCCAGTCTGATAGCAGACATAGTCCCACATGATTTAGTTACAGCCCAGAAAAAATATATAGTGAATAATAAATGCAAATAAACCGTGAACAACCCATAGCCTGAAATACTTCTTCAGAAGTGCTGATCAAACAATTGTGAATCATGGATTTATACATATTTATAATTATACATACATTAAATTTATACATAATTTATACATATCCACATATTTGCAAATAATTCATTAACAGAAAAAAACTAGATAAATTATCTAATAAATACATCAGGTAGACCTAGTTTTAAATATCCAAATCAATGGGGTTTCCCCAGAGACACTTCTCCACAACCTAAAGCCACATATGTAATAGCCAGGAAGAACTGCCTTGTAGTAAGCCTAAATATTATTTTTCTCAATTTCATTCTTTTCCTCTTCATTATATCCTGTGCGTTACCTTAAGTACGTCCTTTCCATTCTTAGTGTTTACACTCTCCCGATATTTGTAGACGGTTTCCATGCCTCTCCTCTTATTCATTCGTAAACTAAACTACACATATTTAGTCTTTTTAATCATTCCTCGTGTCAATTCCTCAATATTCAAAAATTATCTTTGAACTCTCTCCAATTTGATAATATTTTTGTGGTAATTTGGTGACCAAAAATGACTGCAATATTCTAGGTGTCATGACATCCAGGACAAATAATGATGGTCTCTTATCTCCCTCCTCTGTTACATGATGCCTTTGTGAAGGCAATTCAAAACTACATTGGCCTTTTTTCTGCCCCATGTTGAAAACTCATGACTAATTTTATGTCCACTGTTGCCGTTGGATCTCTTTCACCATTATTGTTTTTCCAAATTACTCCTCCCACTGAGCATCTATATTTCAGAACAATTTACTCGGATGTATTACCTTGCATTTCTTCAATTCAAGTGTTATTTTATCTCTGCCCACACTTTTCAGTTCTCTGGGTCCCTTTATATTATATCTCTGACTTCACTAGTTACAGACCTTCCCAAATCAATAGGATCTCCCAGTTTTATTTTAAAACTGTTTGCTTCTTCTGCATGATAATCAGTGAAGTTAAATGAATCTCGACCAATCCATCTTTCCCAAATATGATACAGAACACTGTAATTTATAACTCAGTTTCAGTCCTCCAAGCAGATTTCTATCCCTATGCCTGTGTTCCTATCCAATCCAATTTGAGTTAAGTTTTCAAGATTCAAGAGAGCAATAGAAAATGCTTTATTTAAAATCACAATAAATTAAAGTGATTATTGGGTAATAGGTAGAGTGAAGAGGGTGAGGGAAGTGCAAAAGCTCCTTTGAAGATCTCCACTTCGGAGACGATCACCTATAAAAAATATAATGGTTTGCTGTTTTCATTCCATCCTACCACACCATCTCCCAGCTTTCTAAATGCCAAGGCAAAATCAGCAGCTGGATAAAGAGCAGCTGCCCAAAACTGAGCCCAGGAATAACTGAGATGATGCTGGCAAGAAGAGGGAAGAATTTTACTGCATTTGGTCTTCAAAAGAGGAATAGGCACAGAACGTAATTTTTCAAAACGCCTGAGTGACTTACGAGCTAATATTCCATTTTCAAAAGTAACTCACACAGTTTGGAGCCTAAGTCTTATTGAAAGTCAATGGGACTTCAGCTTCTAAGTACCTAAAATACTTTTGAAAATGGGATTTTGTCTCCTAAATCACTGAGGCACTTTTGAAAATTTTACCTATAGCCTTTTTGGAAATAAATGAGGCAGTTTCAAATAGAGTGCAGAGGAACACTAGATTGGCTGAGAAACACAGGAAAGTTGTTCCCGAGGAGCTCTTGCTGCAATTTGTGAGCATATGATATATAAATATGCTGGGGGGTTTTCAGCTTAATATCTATAATTGTTCAAAACTATGTACCACACCTATTGTAAAAAAGAAAAAAGTAGACAAGAATCACTTATTAACTGGTTTATTAACTTTACTCATAGATTCATTGACTTTAAGGCCAGAAGGGCATATCATGATCATTTGGTTTGAACTCCTGAACATCATAGGCCACAGAACCTTGCCCATCCACTCCTGTAATAGACCCATAACCTCTCACTGAGTTACTGAGGACTTTAAGCTACAGAGAATCCACCATTTATAGTTTTTAAATCTGCAAGTTGACCTGTGCCCCATGTTGCAATGGAGGGCAACCCCCTCTGGGTCTTTGCCAGTCTGACTCAAGAGAAAATTTCTTCTCAACTCCAAATCTGGTGAACAGTTAGACCAAGAGCATGTGGGCAAAACCCAGCAGCCAGACATCTCAGAAAGAATTCTCTGTAGCAACCCAGACCCCTCCCCATCTAGTGTCCCATCACTGGTAATTGGAGGTATTTGCTACTAGCAATCGCAGATTGACTATATGCTATTGTAGGCAATCTTATCATACCATCCCCTCTATAAACTTACAAAGGCAATTCTTAAAACAAGTTAGGGTTTTTGACCACACTGCTCCCCTTGGAAGGCTGTTCCAGAACTTCACTCCTCTGATGGTTAGAAACCTTTGTCTAATTTCAAGCCTAGACTTATTGATGGCCAGTTTATATCCATTTGTTCTTGTGCTAACATTGGCAAATAACTTAAATGACTCCTTCCCTCCCTGATTTCCTCTGATATATTTGTAGAGAGCATTCATATCTCCACTCAGGCCTTCTTTTGGATAGGATAAACATGCCAAGCTCTTTGAGTCCCCTCCTCCTATGCCACCTCATTTCTGCTCCAAAAAGGAAATAACTCTACCATTTCTGTCACATGCTTTTTGAGGATTCCTTCTCATTGCTAAATATATTTATTTAGCTGGTGTTCTGTGATAAAGCCATATCCTAGAACCAATACAGTAGTTCAGGTAACCATTGATTACTAAGAGCTGGGATTTTTCCAACAACAATATCGGCCGTTGAATTGCAGAGAGTTGTTAGCTCAAAATGTCTCAAATTCCAGCACCAAAGGGTTAAATAAGATCTTGATTTGGTCTGGAGGGAGTATATTTGTTGTTGTTATTTCAAAGATTGGAGAGATATGCTGGCTTGTATAAAGTATGTGGCTTTTTATTTTAGATAGCAGAGTACAAAAGGTTAAGGCAAAGCAGCAGCAGACACAGAAAGCAATTTACTAATATATATATAAAAAAGGGCTGGGCAGGCTAATGGACCTGTATGGAGCACCTCGCAATGCTATTTTAAGTTCTGTAGGAAGTTAATCCTGCTCCAACAACTTGACGAAGAACTGTAAAAATACCTTTGCCAAGAAGGCTATCAACATTTTAATCTACCTTGCATTGATAAAGAGAAGGGGGATGGTTCATTTTCATGGAATAAAAATGAAGGCAAACAAAACACTCTTTGTTTGAAGAAATATTGCACCTGCAGTAAGTTCACTGCTGACATCCTTAGTTGAAATTTGATTTTTCCTCCTTCCCCCTTCTGTCGTTATTTTCAGTTCTGACTTGGAATGCGAGGCATGCAAGCCATCCTTCTTGTCACTGACAAATTTCTTTCTTCAACTGTGAAAAAGAATAGGCCATCCTCACCTAAGTTACCATCAGCAAGTCATCTCAGCAATGCACCTGCACCTTGTAACATTATACTAAACTTTGCAGGGCTTCGTACTTGTGTGACAGACTACAGAGATCAATTTCCTGCCCATGTAAAGCTCAGAGCTAGGGATCCTGTTCTGACAAGGAAGGCCTTTTAAAAATATACCTGGTTTCCAAAGCTGTGAATCTAATTGAGAGGTAAATAAATCCTTCCCATTTGATTTCACTGAAGGAGAAAACTGCATTAGAGCAGTAGCTATTACTCTAAAACTGTAGGTAAGAAGGAGGTGCAACTTCCACTGTAATCCATCTTTTTAAGTGGTTCCCAAACATATTCCTTTTGGGATGAAATTCTCTATATTTGGTCTCAATTCGGAAACAGATTTTTCTAGAAATTTTCACACAATCTGTGAGATATATATATGTGTGTATATATATATACACACACACATATATATATCAAAAAGGATCCTCATGTGGAGATTCTCCCCACACCCACACATCATCCCACTGTGTGGAATGGAAGGAGTTTGCCCCCCCCCCGGAAAAAAATGCAGGCCCTACCCTGACAGCTGACATCTCATCCAGCATGCAGAGGTCTTGAGCCTCCTTAACTGCTCTGGCCCCCAGTGAATCCCACTAAAATGGAAGTCCTATGAAGCTTGTACTGAAAGCTTGACTGTAATAAGCTTTACAAATAAATTTAGGCAGACTGGGATATTTTAAAGCTGAAGGGAGAGCCTCAGTAGAGACCACATGGGCACAAAGAATGTGTAGGTTCTACAACCTTATAGTAAGTAAAGTGATTGTACAGTATGTTCAGACCTCAAACTTGCCTTGTGCTTTGAGACTCATTGAGAACCATGTAACAAAACAAGTTGGTTTAGTAGTTTCAAAGGCATGCTTGTTAAAGTGGCAATGGGTACAAGCTGGTTCCACAAAACTGACACCCACAAATGATGGTGTTGTTCAGACTTTGGGAATCAGATCAGGACTAGTTCCTTTTGTTTTGGATTCAAACGAGGTATGAACTTCAGGGGACCCTTTCATAATCATTGGTCCTGCCACCACGGACAGAACTAAGGTGCAGCAGATTGCGGAAGCATTGCTGAAAAGTTATGCTGAGGAAAAAGAGGGGTTCTCATGAAAGCACATGAAGGGGAATGATAAGAGACCCAGTGGGGAAAGAACGGGAGGAAGAAGAAAGAGGGAGGGACAAGGAGAAATTAGACTGAAGGGAAATGGATGCCATAAAAGATGGAAAGGCAGAAAAGATACACAGCACCATAGAAAGAAAAGAGTCCATCAGGGCAACCAATGACAGAAAGTCAGTCCATCATTTATTCATATATTCGCCAAAAGAAACCATTGTGATCATTTAGTCTGATCTCCCATACAACACAGGCCAAAGGATTTCCCTGAATTAATTCTTGCTTGAACTACAGTATATGTTTTAGAAAAACACACAATCTTGATTTAAGAATTGTAAAAATGTGATGAAATGACCTCTAAAACTTCTCTTTATCAAGTAAACAGGTTGAGCTTCTTGAATCTTTCCCTACAAGGCATAGAGTCCAGTCCTTTAATCATTCTTGTGGCTCTTCCTGAAGCATCTCCAATTTATCAACATCTTTCTTGAATTGTGGATACCAGAACTGGACGCAGTATTCCTGTAGAAGTCGCACCAGTGCCGAAGAAAGAGGTAACATAACCTCACTACTCCTACTAAGCATTCCACTGTTTATACAACCAAAGATCACATTACTCGTTTTAGTCACAGCATCACAATGAGAGATCATGTTTAGCTGATTATCCACCATGACCCCATGAGTCCTTTTCGGAATCTCTGCTTTGCATGATAAAGTCCTCAATCCTATAAGTATGGCCTACATTGTTTGTTCCTGAACATATTACTTTACATTTGGTCAGATTAAAATGAATATTGTTTGTTTGGGTCCAGTTTACCATGTGATCCAGACCACTCTGTATCAGTGACATGTTCTCTTAATTATTATTATATATTATTAAAAATAATCACCCAGTCTTTGTGTCACCTGCAAACTTTATCTGTGATGATTCTATGATTTCTTCTAGGTTACTGTTAAGAATATTAAATAACTTTGGACTAAGTAATCTACTAGAAATAGACCTGCTATTTTTAGCTCAATCAGTTAACCAGTTTCTAATCCATTCAATGTGTGCCATGTTGATTTTATATTGGTCTAGTTTCTTACTCAAACTGTTGTGTGGTACCAAGTAAAATGCCTTACAGAAGTCTCTTAGACCAACACTATTGTCTTTATCAATCAAACTTATAATCTCAACAAAAAAAGCTAGTTGGTTAGTATGAAAAGATGTTTTTTCATAAAACTGTGTTGATTGGGATTAATTATATTATCCTTCCTTAATTGATTATTAACCAAATCCTGTATCAGCCATTCCATTATTTTGCCCAGATTGATGTCAGGCTGAAAGGCCTATAATTATCCAGGTGGTCCTGTTTACCCTTTTTAAATACTGGCACAACATTAGCTTTCTTCTATTCCTCTGGAACTTTCTCCGTGTTTCTGAGGAATTGAAAATCCTCATTGATTTCATGAAAATCAATAATTTTCATTATTGAAAATCATCATTAATGTTCCAGAGAACTCTTTAGCCCAGTTTTTTAAAAATCATGGACATAAGTTATTAGGACCTGCAGATTTTTAAATGTCTAGCTTTAGTAGCTTCTGTTCAAAATACTCCTTAGTTACTGCTGGAATGGAAAGTATTTCATTATCATCAGATGATACATCATTAGGCTTTTCCCCCAAATATGGAACAGAAATATGTATTGAACACTTCTGTCTTTTCTGCATTATCACTGACAATTTTACTATTTCCATTTAGTAATGGACCAATATCATTGTTAGGATATTTTTTGTTCCCAATGTACTTTAAAAATCCTTCTTATTGTCCCTATCTGTGCTGGTCACAGATTTCTCATGTCCTTTTGCTTCATTTGTCAATTTTCTATAATTCCTACCGTCTGATTCATATTCTTTCCTATCAACTTCCCCTTTTATCCATTTGTTGTATATATGTATTTTCTTTTCTTTAATGTTTTATAGCTGCTTCACTTCCCCTCAAAACCAGGTTTGCTTTTTAATCATTGTGGCCTTTTTTCTCAGTTGTGGATTGTGACTTTTTGAGACATTGCAAAGTGTTTTTAAACAATTCCCAATTATCATTCACACTTTTCTGTTTAAATTCTTCCTCACAGCTGATCAGGCTCATAATTGTTTTCAGCTTTGTGAAGTTGGCACTTTTAAAGCACCAAATATATATATATATATATATGTTACTGGTTTGGACTTTATTCTGTTTGCACAAAACAAATATAATCAAGTCATGAACACTTGGACCTAAGCTACTATTAATTTTCTCCTTGTGTCTTTTTTGTTTCCCTTTTCAATTTCCTGCAAGTCCTGGCTCTGTGATCAGCTCCTTTTTATCTATCAGAACAAGGGCTAATGCAGAATTCTCTGTGTTGGATGCAACACCTTTTTAGTTATGAAATTCTCATCTATAATTTTTACAAATTTTGAGGGCATTTTAGTATTAGCAGCATGACACCTTCAGCATATGTTATTCAGATTGAAGTCCCCTATGCTATTTCAGTTTACCCCCTATACGTTAGAGATAGGTGCTTAAGGAATCAGTCATCCTGTTCTTAAACTACCTGTCATCTCCCTTCCACTTGGGGGCAGGGTCCCCTGGTCAGCTTCCAAAAAAAAAAAAAAAATCAGCAGTACAAACCTGGGAAGGCGTGCGCTAAGGGCAGTTGGGGGCATGGTGGAGTAGCTGGTGTGTGCTAATTCATCTTTGCTGTGAACCTCTGCTGCTGCAGCTTCAACAGAGCTATGGGAGGAAATTGCATCTGCCTTCTCTTGGGAGAATGGGATTTTGCATGAGTAAACTGAGCAGGACTTGGCCCACTTACTCAACCTTTTGCCCTTGGGGCCTGATCTACCAATCTGATCTACATTTCTAACGGAGGCAGAATTCCTATTAAAATCAAAAAGGAAATTTATCAGAGTAAGAGCCTGATCCACAGAGGCACGCATCACCTGCCAGGATTGAGTACCAATTGGCAGTAGTGAAGAGAACCTGGTACCGTCTGCTGGTTCTTCAGTGCCCTGTATGAAATCAATTGATGGTCTCACTTCGGTCCCCAGTAGTGGACAGACATCCACATCACAAAGGCGTTCTTGGCAGCGCCTCAGCTGAAAGACTTTATGGGCATGGAGTCTATGCCCTGTCTCCACAAGAAAGGTCTGGAAAACTCTCCTAATGGAGACCCAGTTTACAAAAACAAAAGTCCTTTTGCTGGCATAGTTTATACCAGTTTCCTAAATAAAATCAGTTGTATGAGCCAAAAACCTTTTGGTCTGTATAATTGTTTCTACACTAGGGCTTTTGCAAGCATAGGTATGTTAGTCAGGGATATGATTGCAGGGAACTGATGTAAGTATGCTGCAAAACTTTTAAGTGTAGACCAGGCCTGACCTAACTTCTTGGCTCTAGAGTTGACTCTCCAGTTCAAATAGAGAGTGGACGTGGTATAATGTGGGAAGCTGGCTGCCTTTGCTGTACCTCTTGTATGAATAAAGCAAGGAATTTAGTTGACAGAGTTGTGAGTACATCACTTTCCCATAACCCTAAATTCATAAACACAAACTCAGTACATGAAATAATGAATAATAATGAAATAATTCTGTATGTATCTGGAAATCCCAATGTCTAAAGTACTAATATGTCTCAGCCATTCATTAATCCCCAGGGAATGCCCTCTGCCTTAAACACATGTCCTAGCAACATTCACTGTTTCTTTTTTCTGCAGGAGCAAAACTATAACAAACAGAGAAGGACAGAGGGCCAGAATATATACATTGGATATAAAAGATTTCCTCTAAAATACTGTCTGATCTACTATCTCAAATACAAACTATTAAATGCTATAATTACTTTTTGTCACAAGAAGCCCTGGGGACATTTTGCTGTACATAACTCCTGTCCACGACCTCTGGTTTGGTCACTGGGCCACAGGCAGAGCAGGTGCCAGTTCATGCCGGAGACCCAAGGCCTCACTGACAGACAAATGAATAGCTGGAAACCAGTCTGGCTGACATGTGGGTTGGTATAGCTAACATAGATATTAGTGTAATAAGAATGCATTTAGTGTTTAGACTTTATGGAATGCTTGTAGGATGCCGTGTGTGTGTATTAATCCTCTTTATATCTGTATCCTGTGGTATAAAGTTATATTGCATGTTTGCATTGTAAGCCTCTGTAATTGTGTGACTCACCGGATACGAAAAGAAGGATTAATTAAGGCAAGGTGCTCATCCTGCATGCAAGATGTCCCATTGAAGGCCAGTGAGGCATTATGTCGCATCAAAGGACAGAGATCTTGTTGACTGCATTCCACAGTTCCTCCAGGAAGGAGTGGCCTGCCCAGGAAGTCATCCCATCAGTTTAGATTCTGGGATGAGCAGGGTATAAAAATCCTTGCCTGTATCTTTATGCTCTCTGGACTCTAATGGGCAAAAATTCCAAAACATTAGCAAAAGATCCTCATGCTGCTTGGCTTGGGTCAGCCCTAAAGGACATAGAGAGCTGCTTATTATAGAATCTTACATTACCTTTTTAAATCTAAGAGTGTAACACATTTGTGTACGTTTCCTGTTTTCAACTTGCAAATAACTCTGATTTTTTTTGTCTAGTTAAGAAACCCTTAGTTAGTTTATTGTAGGATTGACTTCCATGTGAGATCTGAGTACATTTGGCCTGGGATATGTGACTAGTTCTTTGGGACTGGGAGTAATCTGAATATTGTTATGATTTTTGTGTAAAGTGACCATCTATCACTTAGACCAGCTTGGCAAGATAGACTGGAATGCCTCAGGGGACCAGCTGTAACTTCATGGTCAGACAGTTATTGTGCTTTAGGAGTTCACACTTGTTACTGGGTTGGTGAACTCTAACTATAGAACATACAGCCAGTTTGGGATTTCTGCCCCTTCTTTTTGACAGTCTGCCGTGAGGCTGGCACTCATGGCTGTGAGCCACTTCAGACAGTGTGACAGTCACCTATGCACATGTCCCACTTTGCTTTCAGAACTTTGCTTTTCTTTATAGGGTAAAGGACAAGGTACTCTCCTTTCTCTTAAAATTAGGCTAAAATAGAGTTAAAGTTCATAGTCCATGAGAATATTTCCTTATTGTAACTATTCAGCTAACTGCTAATAGAACGTTGCACCTTAACTAGTAGCAGAACCCTGTTTTCAGCACACGGCCACACAGCAATTATTGCTTTAATCCTAGGAAATTAATAAAGTTTGATGGACTATAAGATTCTGTCCCAACGGATGTAGACCAATTGACGACATTGCTGACACTTAAAAGACCTCTATTAATGGCAGGGTCACCGAACTTGCAACATTTGCTGGGTGCAGTATGACTCTGAGTATTTGCTCCTGCTAGACACAAGCATGCTGAAATTTCTTCATCCCCAGTTTTTAAAATCTGAGATTAAATGTATATTTCACATTACTTCCTTCCCCTCCCCCCATCATTTCTTCCTCTCTCCTCCCTCTCTCCCCCAACTTTCCAAATGAGCTGAAGGATTTCTGGAAATACATTTAAGGAAAACTGATTATGAGCTCTACAATCAGCAATGGTACAATCCTGCAAGAGGCTGAGGATCCTCAATTTTTGCTGTTCAGCATGTTTCAGGATTGAACCCTAATGGCAGATATAAAGTTCAAAATTACAAATATATTATTGTTTGCCCACAAATGAGTACAAGGGCCTGGGTTTTTTCTTCATAAACTGATTAGATCAAGCACGTAAAGCAGTAGGAAGTACCAGGCTGCCAAATAAGCAAAGGAGAACAATATTTTTAAACATTTTGTTATACATTTTTTGTAAACAAATGTTAGATTTGATTATATAACTATTTATAATTTTTAACTTTGGCATCTCTGTATGTACTTAACCTTTATATTTTCCGAGGGCAGCTTTATACATGGAGTTTCCTAGATTTAAAAAAAAAGAAAAATTGGGGGGAAGGAAGAGGGAGCAGAGGCCAGCCTTCCGGCTAAAAAACACCCTGGTATAAATTCCATAATCTGAAACTAATTGCCTACACACTGCTAGGATCCTGCCATCCTTCACAGAGGGCACCAGAACCCAGCTGCCCTTGAGTCAGGACTCCCAGATTCTGAGGAAAACATACCCTTTCATTTTTAGTGGTGCTACTCCACGACAAATATCTAATCACAGAATCAGAGCTTAGGGATGGAAGGGACCTCAGGAGGTCATCTATAAAAGGTCATTATAATAATAATGATTTTACCCTACACTTTTAGAGAGAGGATTTATTTCACCCATATTGCTTTCACCACTAATCTGTGTCCACCAGCAGCAGTTGAAAGCCCCATTAATAATATGGGTACCTTCCATCTCCTTTCGTTGCCAAATCCCCTTTTAGTCTCTCATCACAAAAACTATGTATGCCACATATTCTCAATCATTTTCTTCTGGTCTGTTTGTACACTGTGGAAGGCAGCAGACATAGGATAACATGTTGTTTCTCCTCTATATAGTGTCCTCTGCTCCTCCATGGGCACATAATTATAAGAGTAAATACTATTATAGCGTGTGTATATATATATATAGTGCTACTCAATGCACATAAAATCATCATTAAACTGCTTCCTCAAAAAGGGGAATCCGCAGGTAACATAAAGCTGCCATAGCTGACCCCACACCACTCATTCCTGCCCCTGGCATAGTGGGTGTTCCAGAGATGTGCTAGGGACAGGGTCTGCTCTAATGTGGGCAGAGGCTGAACCAGTAGGGGAGACAGAGAGAGCAAAAATCCTCTTCCCCAAGTGCACTGAGCAGAACTCAGGCAGCTCTGAGCTCCTGTCTTGAAGTCCTTTTTTTCCCCTGAGATGCTGTGTGGTCTAGTGGATACGTTTGAGCTCTGTCATAACTTTCTTATGGCGCTTTAGGCCTTAGAACATGCTCTCTGCCTTTTGTAAAATTGGGATTATTATATTTGCCTCCTTCTGAGCATGCCGTGAGACTTCATCAAATGTGGATTGTGAAGGACAGAGCTTCAGGAAGGCTAATCATTAGAAGAGGTAGAAATACAACTCAGATTCCCAGCCCCGTGCATATCCTTCTAGAGTAAGCAGGCGTTCTGATACAGCATGTTGCAGGAAGATCTTTTTTCCAGGCTTTGCATTTCCCTGAAACATTTGGAAATGGCTCCTTTAACCAGATGAGAATAACTCAGCAGCTGAGTGTTAACTAAACCACGTATGTGTGCGAGCAATGTGACCTGAGCTACATATTCCACAAGCATAGCAAAAATGCTCATGCAAAATGTACTGAGAATGTGCAAAGGGTGGCTTTCAAAGGCTCATAACTTGATTAAATCAAAACTAATATCCTCCAGAGCGTTCTTCGTGAGAAATTTCAACTTTTTACCCTCAGTCATCTTTGCTGTAGAGCTATTCATAAAAACTGCAGTTTTTTATATAAGAGGGAGTGTATTTTTTTCACTCGCCTCCTATTCCCAGTTTAACCAATTTTGTCCAGCATTTCTGACATTTGGGTAGAGAACAATCTTGAAACATTTTCAGTAAAAGGGTGAAAGTTTCAAACAGTCATGTGCTACCGCAGGAGAGGGGATTAGAAGGAAAATTGTTTCACAAATTTCTCATAGTGGGTCTTGACCAAAACCCCTAAATAATTTTCTGAAAATACCCATAAAATAGGTTCTTTAAGATTGTTTCACTTGTGAATTACTTACTACAGTAACCTATTTACTTTATGGGGAGGTGACAATTCCCTTATATATCTCTATTGTCATCAGTTACTATAGCTCATCAAAGAAAAAAATACTTTCCAAAATCTGAACACAGATGGTGTTATCCTGAGAATCGTTTGTTTGGTGGTTTCTTTGGTAAATGTGAGGACAAAATGTAAAGGTGAAAGAAAATCAATAATTTTGTTTTTCTCTTTTGTAAATTAATTTTGGGGTGGGGGCAGTTCAGGTATACATCCAAGTGAGTGGAGGAGTGATTCATGAAGAGGGTTAGGATGTCTGTGTCAGAGGATACATCTACACTGTAATTAGACACCTGTGGCTGGCCTGTTTCAGCTGACTTGGACCTGGGGGACTTGGGCTAAGGGGCTGTTTAATTGCAGTGTAGGGATTCTGCCTCCGGCTGCAGCCCAAGCTCTGGACCCTCCCATCTCACAGGGTCCTAACACCCAGGCTCCACCATGATCCCAAACATCTACACTGCAATTAACCAGGCACTTAGCCCATGTCAGATGGCATAAGCCAGCCACAGATTTTTAGTTGCAGGGTAGACATATCCAGTGTGACAGAATGGGAGCAATATGTCAGCCAGGAGAGAAGTACTTTGAATGGAGGGAGGCCTTTGGGTTGGGAGATCTAGGCAGTAGCCAGCAGAAGGTAGATAGAGGAGTAGAATCGGAGCTTGGCTGCGGGCTGTATGAAGTGCAGAGAGTGTTTGAAGCCAGGAATCAAAGGAGTGAGGAATGGGGGGAGGGTGTTAGGTTACAAGTATACAAGAAAGGAAGGAAGACCAAGTTAAGATATGGTGTCCAAAAAGAGCCAGGTATGTGGGGAGAATGACCACCCCATTTTTGCCTTCTGTGTTATAGGAACAGTTATTTCCAAGTGTAACCCTAGTAAAAGAGATCATTTTAGTAATATAAATAAATCAGCAAAGGCAGATAGACAAGAAAAGCATGCTACTTTGTTTTCTTTCAAGGTACTCTGTTTCAGCTGCTCTCCACATAAAGTGTAGGTCCCATGTAATCACTGGAGTGAAAGTCTCCACCATCATGTATATTTTAATGTAATTATTGCAAATTCTAAGCATTACACCAAAAGGAAAGAAAGGTGGGCGAGAGAAGAAGGGAGTGGAAGAGCAAATGAACCAGAGTTACAACAGCCAGGATTAAAATATATGCAGAAATCCTACTAAAAACACAATTAGTACACAAGCAAAGCTAGGGATAGGAATAATGCCCAGTAGGTTCATATAAATGAAGTAGTACACAAGGAGTGCATGTAGAGTCTGGTAGGTAGATGTCAGCCCACAGAGCTCTGAAACAACACGACAGGCTGTGCTAATCCATTAAGGATTTAGTTTAATAAATCCTTAAGACTCATAGATATTCAGTCTCAAGTCTGTACTGCACTGTATGCTGCCCAGCTCTGTGGCCTGGAATGCAATATCATTGCCT
Source organism: Mesoclemmys tuberculata (assembly GCA_007922155.1). Taxonomy (NCBI): domain Eukaryota; kingdom Metazoa; phylum Chordata; order Testudines; family Chelidae; genus Mesoclemmys; species Mesoclemmys tuberculata. Next base: position 32,127,402 of record ML675618.1, on the reverse strand, counting down.
GTGGCACTAGATTTCCAATCTGATCTTATTGAGAATGTGAAATTTGATTGATGCCAAACCACAATCAAATCACATAGTCTTCCCAAGCTATCACCATCTTGGAATCATCACGATTTGTTGGACATAATGAAAGACAAGTGAAATACATGGGGTAGGAATAAAGTACATTATTATGCATATATAGAATCTTAATGGGCATCATGTCTTCATTTGTGGGCATGTATGCTTTGGTTTCAACTTGTTCTTCTTGTTCGTTGTGGTTTTAGCTTTCCAATTAAAATTTCATTGGCAATCATTAAGATTTTGAGAAAATAATTTGTAGATTTTCCGTGCAACACAACATGTTAAAAATACCAGAAAATCCTTTATGTTCTAAAGTGCTAACTGCAGAGCAGCGCAGCCACTCAGAAGGTCTCTAAAATCTGCTTGAGATTAGGCCTAAAAATAAATCGGAGTAAATGGAATGTTTTTATGTGCTCAGATATTAGGACCAGCTTGAGCTGCAGACCATCTTGGCAGCCATTGGTGGACCTCCCTGGTGTCTAAGGAATTGCACACTCCGTTCCAAATCCTTTCGGAAATTGCCAGTTTGATAGAATAACATTGCAGGAAACCACTCAAATTTAACATATTTGTTGTTTCATGTTCTGCCAGTCAACTAGCAGAACAATGACAGGACACCAGATTAGGTCATAGTTCTGACAAAATACAGACAATAGATTCAGATACAGAAGATGCTTTTGCTTGAACTGTAAAAGATACATGTAAACTTGAACTGTAAAAGATATCTTTTTCTTTTGAAAATGGGGTGGGAGAAGTATATGATACTATTCCTTATGAAAATCCCTTGTGGCCAACATCATGATGGACAGTGTAGACATTTTGTTCCAGGATATGAAACATACTGAAACTGAACTGAGCAAAAGCTATGCCAGTTGTCCAACTGGTGAGGGCTTACTTATTATTTGTATTGTGGTAGCATCTGGAAGCCCAATCAGGGATTGAAGCAGCATTGTGCAAGGTGCTGTATACACACAGAACAAAAAGATGATCTCTGCCCCAAGTGATTATTACCTAAGTAAAGGTACAGCTATGTAGTTTCGGATTTAAAATGGATGGCTTTGTGTTACAATATTATTATTTATTATTTTCGTATTTCATTTTGATCACAATTCATTTAGGTTATGTTAACTATTTACAAAGAGAACATTTTGTTTAATAATTGTTGAGAGAGTGGCAAAAATATAACAGAGGCCTGTTTGTATAGTCACCAATTTAAGTGTAAAATCAGAATGAGATCAGAATCAGAGTCCATAAATGCTAACTTCCCATATCAAGGAGATTTGGCATATTCCAGAGCGCTCCCCATGAAGAAAGGCTCTATATATAACCTCTGCTCTACCATGCCAGCTTCCTTTATAGACTGATTAGGAAGACCAAAATCCTGCCCTTATTTTCTGAAGACATGTAAAGGCTGTGGGGAATGGAATGGTTTGTTTTAGAGCAATCCTGCTTGTGCAAAGCAGGATAGCTCCACACAGTTAAGGGGGGAACATGTGCCTGGGCACTGTTTACTGCTCCTCCAGATATGAACCACATGTAGCTCTCATCTACACCACGTACATGCTGGTGGCCTAGTAAACTCCTCAAACCAGTGGCAGGTGTAGTAAATGGCCCCACATCTAACACTAGGTCAAGGATTAAGAAACTATTCTGCTCTCCTGCTGCATAGGTGTACTGTAGAAAAAAGGCTCCTTACATATTCTTCCCTTCCTAGCACACCCAAACAGTAGAGGGTACAAGTTTATCCTAAGCGTTATGTCCCCTGAACTACCATTGATTTCAATGTTAGCTGAAAACTGCACTAATTGCACCACAACTAGCCCTGAACTCGCTGACAGAAAGATTTTCCTCCGAAATAATTGATTCAATTCAATCAAAATTTTCACAGGAACCTATTGATTTTGTCAATTTCTGATGAAAAATTATCAAAATATTTAGTTTCAAGAAGGTCAAAATATGTTGTTTGGACTATCATTTTGACTATAAATTATATTATATATAAAAGTAAAATGAAGCACTTCAACTGTAATGAATAGTTTCATTTCAACAGACTAATTTTGAAATTTCTGAAACAAAAATTTTCAGAAATTTCATTTTGTGGGACAAAAGGAAATTTTGAAATGTTGGAATTTCCTTCAGAATAGAAATTCCATGTTTCAACCAGCTCTACTTAGCCTCTTGCAGGAAATGTTCACAGCATCTAACAGAATTGGGTCATCTTTGTTCCTTCCCATCTGTTTATGATAGCTGCACAACAGAAGGATGCAGTTCTTTCTTTATTCATGTTTTTTTGGGAGGACTCCAGTCCTATACAGTCCTAAATTTCTCAGCATCTTGATATACAAAAATGTTAGAACACAGGAAAATAAATTAGATATTAAAAGAGTTGTTCTGCTTCATCTTCTAAGCAAATGGGATGATATCTATTTTAGCTAAAATATTGCTGCATCTTTGTGACTGAACACATTTGAGACACATTAAACGTGAATGTAAGGGGAAGTCTATTTTTCTTCCACGCTAGATAAGAGGCCTTTGTTTCCTTTTTAAAAATTGAAATGGCAGCTGTTTTGGCAGCTGCGTAGCAGTGTAAACAAGACACCATTTTCAAGTTTCCACATATTTGTCATGTTACGGGCACTGGGAGACTGAACCAATAAAACCAAAAGTCTCTAAGTGAGGATTGTCTGGTGTGGTTTTGGATTCCTTACTCCCAACAAGGAGGTATGTTGTAATCCCAGCTCAAAAATGGTAAGGGAATGAGGAGTTACAGTGATGAAATTACATCACAACTCCCAGCACGAATAGTAGGCTGATATTTAACATTTATTTGTATTGGTTTGTTCTAATTAAAAAATGAACAATATAAAATATCCATGAGCAGCATTTCAAACAATCGTTCTACAAGGACTAAAATTTAAAATATTTGCTTAATACACAAATTGTTGAAGTTCCTTTTATAAAAGCTCAGTCATGGAATTCCTGACTTCCTGCAACTACATGCCAAACTGATCCAAAGAGAAAAAAAAGGAGTAAACATAGATAACGTTCTAAACATATACGTTTTTGGAAATGCAGCAGTGTGGTGTGAATTGGTTGGGCTAATATCGTTGATGTTTTCCTATGGTGTCTTGTTTGGATATTTTTTTCTTTTTTGGATATGTCTGTCATGGGAAAAGAGAAGTCTGTGGGCAAAATCAATGGGAGTTTTTCCATTTGCTGGGGCCAGAATTTCACCCAGAGTATTTTGAAGTAAGTTATGCAGGTAAATCTGAAATGAAGCACTGATCCAGCACAACAGTTAAGCGTGTGTGTTACTATAAGCATGTGAACATAGACTTCAGTGCACTTCACTGTGGCATTCACTCTGGCTTCAATGGGACCACTCACATACTTAAAGTACCTGTGTGCTTAAGTGCTTTGCTGGACTTGGTCTTAAGTGCTGTAGTTATACCACATCACATAATCATGTATTCTAAATATGCCACATATGTTGCAGAAAGGAATATTTTAGAGAAATTTAAAATATTTTGTTGGAACTACTTTTTGCGTGCCTTCATCTTCAAAGCTAGGTGCTTGAGTTACCAAATTATACAAGGCTCTGAGGGAGCCCTAAAACTACTAAAACTGACCTAAAATAGATTTTCAATACCTTAATAATGCCATGATTCTACAATCCATTAATTTTTTTCCCTTCCAGGGCTAGGGTCCCATTGGAAAGCTGTTTCCAGAAGTACAAAGCTTTCATTTCTAGACCATCAGGGCTGCATATTAGCAGGCTGAAAAGTCATTAATTTTTCGTATATCTAAAACACGAATCTCTAGTGTATGGCTGAATATCACCCAACCTGGCTCTTGGGCAGGGTATTCCACATTGGTGGAGAACTATAGAAAACATTTCTCTGTCAGGTGGATGAGAAAATATGGCAGCTGTTTGAAACTCCTTAGTCTGACATGTTTAGAATAAATTCCAGGGGAGATGAATGAGCAGACAAAGATCAGGTAACTTGGTCAAAGCTGCATAATAAATTTATCACATGGATATTACTGCCACACACCATATGTAACATACATTTTATCTGTGTGTGTGTATGTGCACTCACAAATACATAAATGCATAACAATACTGTTGACTCTCCCTCTTCTTTTCAGTGTTTTAGATGGGTGTATGGGGAAAAAAATCCTTTCTTGCCTCGGGCAACAAAACATGTAAGGCCAGGCCTGACTGGCAATTTAGTTAATATCAAGTGATGGTTTCTTGAGTAAGGGCTGGACCACAGCATGTTTAATAGCCATTGGCAGCTTGCCCTCCCTTTGGGCAATAATAAAATTTCTTCATTAAAATTCACACAAATAAAACTAATCAAGGGGATCAGCACTAAAGGGATGTGGATTGAAAGAAAAGAAAAAATAAAGAGCACTTTTAATCATGTTAAAAGAAATCAATATTGAGGCGTTATTTCAAAAGAAAGGCTTCAAACTGAGACAGGTGTCATGTGAACAAGTTCCACATCCTAGGGCCAAATACCTGAAAAGGTATTATTATTGCCTGTGCTGATCTAAGTCATGATGATGAGATCCCCACATGGTTTCAAGGTACATATACCCACTGTCCGAAACGTAGCCACTGTTCAAGGATTGAATTACCAGCTGGACCAACTTAGGGTCCATGTGCCACTTTATAGACAGAGATCACAACAATGACAGGGTGGGCTTAATATGCCCACGGTTGCTCAAGTCAGCTAACAAACGTGCTGCTGTCTTCTGAGCAATGGAGAAGCCATGCTACACATGCTGCTAAGAGGGAATTACAATAATCAGGCCTCATGTTCATAGGCATTTGTTGCCATTGCAATGTCATTACAAATAGATATGGAGCCAGCCTGTGCAACTATGTCACTTAAAAAACTCTTTCTTGTGTGAAAAATTATACCAAGCATCAAAATTGCCATGGAAGAGGACTTAGAGTTGGCTATTCTGTCACGGAGTTGGATTTGTTCTGACTGTGACTGCAGAGAGCTACTGGTGGACTGATCTGGATCGGAAGACACGATAGTGATCCTATTGGCCCTATGAAGTTTGTCCTTTAGACTGGAAGAAGTCAAAATGGCTGTAGTGCTTTATCATGGGTTTCTCCTAACAGTGAACTAAGTATTCTATTCAAAGTCGAACATGAGGGAGCCAGTGGAGAAAATAAAAATACGATCTGAAAATATTCTTTTTCAACTTTGCAGTTCATCTCTGTAAATCCATTGTTGAAGAGTAACCTTTTTTCCTACTGGGGTTACAGGTCACACATCTGAGCAGAATTGTGTGGAAACTTCTGGTTTTAGTCCCTTTCGGTTTTGGGTGAAGCCTGGAACAGAGTTTCAAGCTTACTTGGAAGAGACTTCAGGTTGTTAACAACATGATTTTCACAGTTCAAGATATACATAAGAACCTGGAGTACTGGTTTTCGTAGCTTTCAAATACTTCTGACTTAGGTCTGTGTCTGGTCTCCTCTTCCATTTTGTTATCAAGCTGGCTGCCAGTCAAGCCGGCCTGCACAAGTTTTCTGAGGACAGAGAGAAGCAGCTGCAAACTCAATAGGAGGTCTGAGCAGACCAGCAGCACAGCTGTTCTCCAAATTGGTTTCTAAAGTAAAAGTCTTTTGTGTTTACATGAGGTAAGGAAATGTACAATTTGTACCTTTGAGATTTTTTATTAAAACATCTGAAAGGCAAAGAAAGCAAAAAATGTATATAGGGAGGGCATTGTACAAGAGAAGGGTTCTGTGTCAGCAACTAAAACATGTGGATTAGCTTCCCTTTAATAACAGCTATTAATGGGAACTTAGAGCTAATTTAGTTGGTAGTAAAATGCATGTTAATATTGTTGAAGTTTTTAGTATTGTATTGCTTGTAAATGTGAATTGTGAACTGTATGGCAACTATCTGGCTGCCAATCACACTGGCCTACATTTTTTTCTAAAGAAAAGCAGAGTGGAGCCCCTGCATACTAAAGAGGAACGAATCATCATTATAAACTGATGTGTATTTACAGGGTGCATTTGGTGGGGTCCTCTTCTGGGCACCTTCCAAAATTCTCTGACAAATATAACTGGATTTAAAAAAAAAAGAAAACATAGCCCAATTACTGATGATTTCTGAACTGGTGATGGAGGGAAAAACTGTTAACTTCCTTTCATAATAACCGTATTACTTGTATAAGAGACCACTCTTATTAGGCCACATCTTGTTTTAAGAGATTATCCAAATGTGGCCCAAGGTGGACTGAGTTTCTTCTTCATCTTTATTAGAAGACTGCCTTTTTAGGCACTAGCTTTTGCCAGTTCTTTAAAAGTTAGCCTAGATGTTTCAATGTAGAGATTAAATGTCTTCTGTCACTAGTGTATTTCCACAGGAGAGCTATTCCTGCAACATTTGAGGGATGAAAGCTAAATTATTCACTATTGTATCTGACTGTTTGAAAAAGATAACCTATCACTAGAATTTGTATGAGTTTTGTTCATGGAGACAAAACCCGTATTGTGTTTCTAATGAACCTATCTTGAGTCATCTGTGATTTGTACCATTTTACAGAATAACCATAAAACATCTTTTTACATTTGTAAAATTAGGCATCTGTACTGCATTCACAGAATACACACATGCATGAGCAAATAGGTAATTTAATGATCAAAATATGTGTTTGCAATTGCAGAAGGGATATTTTTCAAGCTAAAATACCCATGAGCATGAGCAGCTACTTGTTTTGCACCTATATAAGCACATGCCTTTACCTATTTGTTTATGAGGAGTTTGATCCAAAGTCCATTGAAATCACCTCAGTGGGCTTTGGTTCAAACCCAATAGGTACATCTTGTGGCTGCAAATTAAGAGCTGCATTTTTAAAATGCATCCCTTGCTGTCCAAAGCAAATGTCTTTGTGTTTTCATTATAACAATTGTAACAGAAGATGTTGCTGCCAGATGCTGGGTCACTCCAGAGAAACATATATTACCAACATGCAAGAGCTGACTAAATTGGCGCTATTAGGAAGAACAAAGAAAGGATCTCTATCTCATCTGCAAGAATGTTCAGAATTCTTTCAAGCACAGGATATTTTCCACCAGGAATAAGGTTTTATTGCTCTTAGGGAGAGTATGCAAGCTGTGCAATCTGAAGCCTGCAAACATTAGACTTAGTGGCAGTAGGTCTATTCCTGGAAAGTGCTGAGTCTCACATGGATCTTTCTGCTTCTAGGCAAACCCTGCAACCAACTTTCCTATGCTGGAGGCAAATGGGTCTTTTTTCTATTGTCTGAGATAAGAGAACAGCTTTAGTTTATGTTTCACTGAGACCAAAGGGCTACACAATTTACGCACAACACAGGCCCCTGGCTTCCAGCTATGGAGAAAAGAAGCTGATGTCTGTCCATTATTTGGCTGCAATTTTAACAGCTGCTTAAGTGTCTTAATAGCTAGGCAGGTATTCAATCAGGTACATAGGTGAAAGCAATTTCTCTAAAAAATTCTCAAAAGGTTCATTTCATGCAAGGTGAATATGCACACTTGAAAGGGAATCCAAACCCTACTGGAGTCAAAGGAAAGACTCCACTGGAAGTCTTTCTTGATTGTGGGCACTTATATTCTTGTTCATTGTGGCCATGGCTGAGAATTTGGGCACCCAGCAGAGATTATGTAAGGGGGTGTGGGTCCACAGTTGGATGTATGGGCTGAAAAGGCAGAACAATCTGTGACCCTTCTAAGCAGTTGGGCTCAGGACTGCTCTTCTTATGAGTGCCTGATAAGTGTGCAGTATCCATAAGAAACTCCCAAAGAGAACTGGCAATGGAGGGAAAAAGAGCAAGTGCAGCAATGTGCAGCTATTATGGTGCACAATCTTCTATGCTGCTAAAAAGGACTTTGTCCAAGAAAGTGAAGAGGGCTAGAGGATTCAACAAGAATGGTGGTGGGGTGGTGGTTAAATCCTCATCAAGTATATGGCCCGATCCAGAGCCCATTGAAGTCATCGAGGGTAGGGGGATCAGCCATTGACTTCAGTGGGGTTTGGATTAAACCCTTAAAAGGGACCAGATGAATGAGAGGGTCATTTTTTGTACCTGCAGCTGTCTGCCCTATGTCTTGGTGATCTCATGGGCACTTCCACTTACTAATCAGGTACCCAAATATGTGGAGACCCCTCTTGCAGGCTGGAGTGGGGAAGCTGGCTTTCCCACTGCTGCTGGTGTTTGGGATGCATTTTTGTGACAGGGATGCAAAGAAAGGAGTTTGTAAATCTCATAGACTCATAGACTCATAGACTCATAGGTCAGAAGGGACCAATATGATCATCTAGTCTGACCTCCCGCACAAGGCAGGCCACAAAACCCTACCCATACACATTTATAACAACCCCGAACCCATGACCGAGTTGTTGAAATCCTCAAAAATGAGATTTGAAGACCTCAAGCTGCAGGGAATCCACCAGCAAGCGACCCATGCCCCATGCTGCAGAGGAAGGCGAAAAACCTCCGTGGCCCCTGCCAATCCGCCCCGGAGGAAAATTCCTTCCCGACCCCAAATATGGCGATCAGCTAAACCCTGAGCATGTGGGCAAGACTCACCAGCCAGCACCCAAAAAAGATTTCTCTGCAGTAACTCAGTTCCCATCCCATCCAGCATTCCCACAGACCATTGAGCAGACTTATCTGCCGATAATCCAAAATCAATTGCTCAAATTAAACTATCCCATCATAACATCCCCTCCATATACTTATCAAGCTTAGTCTTAAAGCCAGATAAGTCATTTGCCCCCACTACTTCCCTCGGAAGGCTATTCCAGAACTTCACTCCCCTAATGGTTAGAAACCTTCGTCTAATTTCTAGTCTAAATTTCTAGTCTAAATTTCTAGTCTAAATCAGCATTGAGCTCATCTGTTTGAGTCAGCAGATGACTGACTTTCCTAAGGGAAGTCTGTTCTTTTGCAAAATTCATCATGAAATCAGCCACACTAGTCATGGGCTCTACTGCAGTGTGTAGGAAGCTGCCATCTCATTTTGACACTGCATTCTCAAGGGCCCCATTCACCATTTCCCTAATGAGTGCCAGCTGCTTTTCGGGCCAGCCATTTGCCTTACTGTTTTCATTTCCTATAGCTGAACAGAAGCATCTCCTCTGAATTTATTAAGCCTTTCAGAGAAGGTTCTGGGCCCTGATAGGCTGCTCCCACTGGCCTAGGTGCTCCCAGTATTGGTCCTTCACAGACAATGCTATTCTCTTCCTTTTGGATGTTTGTGCCCTTGCTGGTCAGTGCTGTGGGGCAGCTGTTTAGGGGATGTGTGATTCTGTTCTCCTCCGTCTTTGCTAGTGTCCATGACAAGGGCAGTGACTCCTCTTCCTGTGAAGAGCTGTAGATGTGAGGAGAGGGCTCTGACGACTCTTCTCAATGTGATCCTCCACAGATGCCTCCACAGCTAAATGATGAATTCCTTAAGGGGGACTTCCCTTTCGCTGACTGACATTGGCTTGATAAGATGCTCCAGACTGGATGTTTCTGGTTAAATAAGGAGAAAAGGAAGCTGTCACAAATCCCACCCTCACAAGACAAGGCAAACAGTTATGTGTCCGAGGACACCAGTTACTGGGTTGAACATCTGTTTACACCTACACAAAGCAGGAATCTTGGCTGATGCTCAAATGTGCAGCGAGGCACAAAAGAGACCCACAAAAAAGGAAGGGAGGGAGAAAACAGTTGAGAATGAGGTGTCTGTGTATGACATGGTAATTGTTGATGAAAACTCAGAACTCGAGCTGAGCTGTCTCCAATGGCATGACAGTGGAGCAGTAAGGAATAAGAGTAGGGACTATTGGACTATAGAAGTTTTCAAATGTAGAGCCAGATGCTCAGGTGGTGTATGTCAGCATAGATCTCTGGAACAATGTACATTTACACCAGCTCAAGACATGGCCGCAGCATGCAGTGCAAAATTACTCTGGAACCCTAATAGTTCCTGCGTGTGCACATGCTGCCCACTGACTCATGAAAGCAGTGTCTGGTGCAGTGCCCTGTCCCATACGTTGCTTCCACAAGGGTGGCTTGGAACTTCACTATCTCTCTCCAGACTGAATGTGAAACTCTCAGGCCAGTCTGAACTCTCTTCTCCAGCTTTTGCTGAGTCTGCTGCTGTCTTCTGAACATGTCTGCAGTATTTTTCTTCTTCATATCATCCACAACCTTCCATTGCCATCCTGCAGCATTCACCCCATCTAATAATGCTAGCCATAGTCTCCCTTTATAGGCAGCTTCCACGTTACGAAATGTATCCCCTAAGAGAAAGGTACATCTTCCATTGGCTAGACCTGACCCCTCCCTCTCCCTCTCCCACTCTCTCTCCCCTTCTCCCTCATCTCAGCAGGGGGGAGGGGAGGGAAACACAAAGCAGCCCATCACCGTAGCATTTAATTTCAGAAAGAGGAACTATGCAAAAATGAGGATGTTAGTTAAATAGAAATTAAAAGGTATCATGCCAAAAGTGAAATCCTTGCAAGCTGCATGGAAACTTTTTAAAGACACCATAATAGAGGCTCAATTTATATGTATACCCCAAATTAAAAAAACATAGTAAAAGAACCAAAAAAGAGCCACCATGGCTAAACTACAACATAAAAGAAGCAGTTAGAGGCAAAAAGGCATCCTTTAAAAGTGGAAGTTAAATACTAGTGAGGAAAATAGAAAGGAGCATAAACTCTGTCAAATGAAGTGTAAAAATGTAATTAGGAAGGCTAAAAATGAATTGGAAGAACAGCTAACCAATGACTCAAAAAGTAACAGCAAAAATGTTTTTAAGTACATCAAAAGCAGGAAGTCTGCTAAACAAACAGTGGGACCACTTGCCAATCAAGATACTAAAGGAGCACTCAAAGAAGGTAAGGCTATTGCAGAGAAACTAAATGAATTCTTTGCATCAGTCTTCACAGCTGAGAATGCAAGGGAAATTTCCAAACTTGAGCCATTCTTCTTAGATGACAAATCTGAGCAACTCTCTCAGATTGAGGTGTCATTACAGGAGGTTTTAATACATTTTTGATAAATTAAACAATAGTAAGTCACCAGGACCAGATGGTATCCACCCAAGAGTTCTGAAGGAACTCAAATGTGAAATTGAAGAACCAGAAATGTGGTCTATAACCTATCATTTAAATCAGCTTCTGTACCAGATGACTGGAGGACAGCTAACGTGACACCAATTTTTATAAAAGGCTCTAGAGATGATCCTGGCAATTACAGGCCAGTAAGCCTAACTTCTGTACTGGGAAAACTGGTTGAAACTATAGTAAAGACCAGAATTATCAGACACATAGATGAATACGATTTGTTGGGGAAAAGTTAACATGGTTTATGTAAAGGGAAATCATGCCTCACCAATCTGCTAGAATTCATTGAAGTAGTCAAAAAGCATGTGAACAAGGGTGATCCAGTGGATATAGTGTACTAAGATTTTCAGAAGGCCTTTGACAAGGTCCCTCACCAAAGCTTTTAATCAAAATAAATGGTCATGGGATAAAAGGAAAGGTCCTCTCATGGATCAGTACCTAGCAAAAAGATAGGAAACAAAAGGTAGGAATAAATGTTCAGTTTTCAGAATGCAGAAAGATAAATAATGATGTCCCCCAGGGGTCTGTACTGGGATCAGTACTGTTCAACATATTCAAAATGCTTTGGAAAAAGGGGTAAACAGTGAGGTGGCAAAATTTACAGATCATACAAAATTACTCAAAATAGTTAAGTCCAAAGCAGACTGTGACGAGTTACAAAGGGATTTCAAAAACTGGTGACTGGCAACAAAATGGCAGCTGAAATTCAGTGTTGATAAATGCAAAGTAATGCACACTGGAAAACATAATTCCAACTATACATATAAAATTATGGGGTCAAAGTTAGCTGTTGCCACTCAAGAAAGATGTCTTGGAGTTATTGTGGATAGTTCTCTGAAAACATCCACTCAATGTGCAGTGGCAGTCATAAAAGCTAACAAAATTTTGGGAATCATTAGGAAAGGAATAAACAATAAGACAGAAAATATTGTAGTGCTTCTTTATAAATCATGGTACCCCAACATTTTGAATCATGACTGCTGTGGAGAAAATAAATAAGGAAGTGTTATTTACTCCTCATAACACAAGAACTAGGGGTCACCAAATGAAATTAATAGGCAGCAGATTTAAAACAAACAAAAGGAAGTATTTCTTCACACAGCACACAGTCAATCAGTGGAATTCCTTGCCAGAGGATGTTGTGAAGGCCAAGATTATAACGGGATTCAAAAAGGAACTAAATAAATTCATGGAGGATAGGTCCATTAAAAGCTATTAGCCAGGAGAGGCAGGGATTGCTGTTTGCCATGGGAATGGCCAATGGGATAGATCACTTGATGATTACCTCTTCTATTCATTTCCACTGAAGCACGTGGCATTGACCACTGTCAGAAGACAGAATACTGGGCTAGATGGACCTAGTATGGCTGTCCTTCTTGTGATAAAGGCAGGCCTGATGGCTTTAAAAGGGTGTGACTATTTGAGGACCAGGAGAGGGGTGAGTGGGTGCAAGCCCACCCACCGCTCGAGGCCCCTCCCTCAACTTAAGGGGGGACCCAAGGGACCTGGGGCTCAACTGATTCCAGGGGACAACAAATGAAAAAACAGGAAAGGGTGTGGGGGTCACAGGTTTAAACAAAGGGAACCAAAGGGAGGCACTGAACAGAGGGCCCCGGACAGCACCCACCGCTCCTGGAAGGTGTCTAAGGAATCCAGCAGACTCTGCCCAGAGGAACTCCGCCCGGATGCGTGAATGGATGGAGGAACGGGTATAGGCCCCACAGTCGCAGAGCTCCCCCACAGCCAACCTCCTCTCTCCCTCGTGTTGTAGATGGCCACTTTGGCCAGGGCTAGGAGGAGGTTGACAAGGAGATCCCATGACCTCATGGGGCTTCGGATGGGGTGTGCATGGATGAACAGGTGGGGAGAAAAGTGCAGCCAGAATCTCAACAGGAGGTTCTGGAGGAGCCTAAATAGGGGCTGCAGCCTGGCGCACTCCAGATAGGCGTGTGCCAGGGTCTCCCTCACACCACAAAAGGGGCAGGTGTCAGGATGAAGGGTGAACCATGCCAGCGAGGTGGCCGGCAAGAAAGGGTGTAGCTGATACATGCAGGCAATTGCCTTCAGAAGATGATGCAGGGAGATGAAAGGACGGCCCAGCAGGAAGCTTGGCCCTGAGAGCAATGGACCAGTATCCTCGCCCCATTTCTACGCGGGGGAGGCCCGGAAGTCATATTATGATTTGGCAGCAGAAGTTGCTGCGGACTACGCCCAATTGAAGGCAGAGGTTCTCGCCAGGTTGGTGGTGACGACAGCCACACGGGCTCAGAGGTTCCAGGAATGGAGGTACCAGGAGGGCCAGGCACCGAGGTCCCAGCTTTTTTACCTGGTTCACCTGGTGTGGAGATGGCTGTGCCCAGAGAGCCACAGCTTGGAGCAAGTACTGAAGACCCTCATTCTGGACTGGTTTGTGAGGGGCTGCTGCCTGAACTATGGGGAGGGGTTAGTTGGACTGACCCTACCTCATATGATGATGTGGTAGCTGTTGTTGAGAGACAGTTGGCATCCCAGGGACTTGCCCGGACTGCCAGGGAAGAAGGGTGCCAGAACAAGAGGTTGTACCCCAGCCTAAGGTCCCGGACTCCCGAGACTGCAGGCAACCTCATGCTGGGGAGAAGAGGAGCTGGAGAGTGGCCCGAGTCCACCAAGGGGATTGGGGATCCCAAGGGAGGGGTCTGGCTGGAAGTCGGGCAGCCAAAAAGGCGGGGGGTTGTCACGACCACGGTACAGCTGTTACAAATTTGGGGAACTGGGGCATATAGCAGCCCAGTGCCCCAACAGGGATGAACCCATGCAATGTAGGGCTGGGGGAGTGTGCCAGTCCCTGCAGCCTGGTCTACCCACTGAGGGTGGTGGAGACCACCCAAAGATATACAAGGCCAGTAGAGGTAAATAGTATCAGGACTGTGGCCCTAGTAGACTCAGGGAGTGCTATCACACTGGTCTCAGGGAAACTGGTGAATCTGGACCAGCTGTCCTGGGCCTAGTACACCCAAATCACTGACTGCTCCATGCATGCAGGTTGGTATCCAACCATTCCACTCCAGGTTAGGATTCAGGGGAAACAGGTGAGGGTAACAGTGGGTGTCATCCCAAAACTTCCCTACCCAGTTCTCATCGGTAGGGACTTCCCAGGGTGGGTCCCTACTCCCTGGGAAGACTCCCCGATGGGTGTGTCCAAAGTAGCCCAATCCCCTAGGGTTGAGCAAGGGAGGGGGATGTGTGATTAAGGCAGGCCGGATGGCTTTAAAAGGGTGTGCTGGTGCCTGGGGGAGGGGGATGGCTCGAAAGGGTTAAAAACCCTCTGGTTGCAAGCAGAAGACAAAGCACAGCAGGGCAATTGAAGGCATCTGGACCCAATGAAGGGCGGGGCCAGGGGTATTTAAACCCTGCCTTCCCTAAAGGAGGGGGAGGGAAACAAATGCAAGGGAAGGTGTCAGAGGGCTTGGAGCTGCTGTAGAAGGGTCCATCCCAGGCCAGGAGACAGCTCCTCTACAGCCAGGGGAGAGGAGATAGTTGGGGGGTGCCCTGGCCACAAACAGGAAGGTAAAGTGTAAGACCCCTGGGGGAGGCTGGCAGTTTGCTACATTATGTTCTTATGTTCATTATAATAATTTAATTATCTGAATTTCTAGAGATTTGCCCAAGCCCCAGAAGCTCAGCCAGTTGTGTGCTGGTTTTGAAAACACTGCCTATATTTTGACGTGGAAACACGCATATCCCACACTATGCTTTCTGCTGACAGGAGCAGCCAGCAGTGTTGGGTGCCTAATACTGAGTGTCCTTAAAGATTACCAGAACCATCCATAATGGCTGATTATAGCCTTAGCAAGTAAGCACTAGTCTTGACACACAATGATGTCCCACTCGTAGTGGTGGTGATTATAAGCCTCTGCACCTGACAGGTTAATTCCAGTAGCTACAGCCCGGTTTGTATTCCCAGTTCCCTCCATCTCTGATCGCGTCTGCTGCCCTGTTCTTTTTCTCTCCTCTGAACATTAACTGTTCCTAAGACAACAGTTGCAGAAAGTGCTGTATTTTCCCCATTATGTGAGACTGTTCAGCTATTAGCTATTGCACACGGAGTTCCCAAGATGGCACTGTGCCCAGAACTCATTGGCAGGCTATATTTAACTCCTTCCAGTACAGATGCAAGCCGCTGAGAAAACATGAAGGCACATTTTTTTTCCCTACCCTGTAAATCTTGTCTTTTTTGGGGATGATCCACCAACCAGAATGTTTAAGATGTAGCTTTCTGTCATGTGCACTCCAGATGAAATCAACAGGAGATCATTCTAGTAGGACTTTGGACCTGCCTTTAAAATGGGCATGGCTGCAGTCCAAAATGTTCAAAGATAACACAAAACTTGAAAGCACAGTTCAACATGAATAACTCTGGGTAGACACAGATCTCAGTGCTTTGTACTGGGCATATAGCACTCACAAAACACCCAGTGATCACTGTACAGCCTGGTCACTAGTGTCAATGGAGTTGGCAGGTGTTTTGGGCTGTAACAAGGATGGAGGTTGAAAGATGGAGAAGAGACCAAGCTGGCAAAGAGACAGTGAGTTGGCATCCGGGTGGGCCATGGAATTAGCAGCTAAATTCAGGTATGCATTGATCCTTGCTTTCATTTGTCAGCCACACAAAGTAGGATGCTGCCATGCTCCCTCTAACAAGAATACTATCGCTAAGGATAAGATGAGTCACGGAGGTCACTGAAGTCTTGGTTTCCATGATTTCCAGAGACCTCTGTGATATTTTCTGCTTCAGCCTTGGGGCAGCAGGGCCAGAGCTCTCAGCCACCATGGGTGGTGGGGGGAGTTCCGAGTCACTGTGGGCAGCAGGAGCCAGAGGGAGCCCCACAGAGAAACAGCTCCCAGCCACCACAGAGGCCTCCCCACAGCTCCGAGCCACCACGGGCAGTGAGGCCCCTTGTGATTCTGAGTTGCCATGGGGGGATCCGGAGCTTGCTGCCACAGCGGAGCCACAAGCACGACATCTCAAAGCCACAAGCA
This sequence comes from Mesoclemmys tuberculata, assembly GCA_007922155.1. Lineage (NCBI taxonomy): Eukaryota > Metazoa > Chordata > Testudines > Chelidae > Mesoclemmys > Mesoclemmys tuberculata. The sequence continues at coordinate 32,111,185 of ML675618.1, read as the reverse complement.
CTGCAAGGGGCCCGCAGACCCAGAGCTCCCTGCCACAACCCTGCAGCTCTAAGCTGCAGTGGTGGCAGGTGCTGGACTCTCTTCACCCCCAGCAGGGCACGGGCTCTCCTCGCCCACTCAGCCCCATTTTGTCTCAGTTCTTTTCAGTAAAAGTCAGGGACAAGTCATGTGCTTCTGTGAATTTTTGTTTATTGCCCATGACCTGTCCTTGACTGTTCCCAAAAATAGCCATGTCAAAATCTTAACTACCACCACTGATCATTCTACTGAAGATCTGCAAGGCAAAACTTGCTGGCCCACCATTAATCATATTATATAGCATCTTCCATGTGGCACAAGGAGCACTGCAGACAGCTTATAGGTTGTAATGGCTATGGATTTCATTTTCCTGCCAGCTTGCTTAGATTGTGAAGGAACATATGTTGTATGGCTTTTGGCATGTCATCCTATTGCCTCCTGCCCTCCTTCCTCCATCTGGCTAGTGGTTTCTTATGGCTTATAGCAGCCACATGAGGGGAAAAAATGAGGCTTGCTATTTAATGGCTGCGCTCAAGTTGACACCAGAGGAATGGGGTCCTTTTTGAATAGCCTCCATAAGAGTAGTGAGGGAAAATACCAGAAGAAAATATCTCAGGAATTTCTGATTAGAAGTATCAGTCTGAGACAGCAAATGAGAATTGAAGAAAAATGATCAGCAACTACATTCCTATATTTCCAACAAATCAGGTGCCAGTTCAAGAAGAAGCAGTATTGTCCAACTGCTGCTTTAGTAGTATCTATCAGAACTGCAGAATTCATAGCTGCATAATTCTAGAAACACAGGGACAAAAAACCAAAATATGCAGAAAGCATTTCATAAGATGTATCCAACCTCCAACAGGCCTACAAAGAATCCCACATAGAAGCTGAATCATTGGTGTCCCTGGCCGCTGACCTTCAGAGATACAGAACTTGCTTTGTAGACATGTTAGTATTTGATCTAGTTAAAAAAATAAATAGGGAGACAACAAAACACTTAAACAATGTCTATTCTAAAATGCACTCTAATACCTATGATTAGATCTACAAGAACAGGCAAAAAAGGACAGCGTTTCAAAAATTCCAACATAGGCACAAGGAGAAAGTAAATGCAGTCACATAAAGAAAGATTTATGTTGAATTCCATTTCATTTTAAGTAGTGATAGAGAGAGAATCTCTAAGGTCTAGTTACTCAGTTTGAGCTCCTGAAGGCTGGCTGGAGGCATATGTCAATTGTGTTTCAATAGTACATTGATAGAAAATGGAGCTTTTATTAAATATATGTTCTGCAAGTGATTGAATAAATGTTTTTGCAATAACATAATAATCTGCCTCTCTCAAAATTCTTCATGAGTTCCCACATAGCAAAATTCCAAACTACACAAAACCACATCAGGGTAACAGTTTAATTAGTGCTTGAGATTCTGTATGCAAATCAAAAGTTCACTGAATTCTTTTCCTGAATTTATTTATTTATTTTCAGGATAAAAGCAAGATCATGTATTTGGATTTTATTTCTCGTTTGATTGTGATTTAAGTTATCCTTTTATTTGGGTCGTGTTGTGATAATTGGGCCTCCAAATATATTTTAATTGTGACTGTCACAATAACCCATAATAACAAATGTTGATGGGAAAAGATGTGAAAGTCTGAATAGCTAAACAACAAGGCCTACGGATATGATTCTAGGACTGTGTTGAAATCATACTTGTAAAAAACAGCAGATGTGCAGCCAGAAATTAATGGACCAAACTTGGTGTGTCAGATATTAGACCTATTTGGTGGACAAGATAATGAGGGAGTGGGCTAGTCCATCCATCACTTCCCTTTGTGGGTCCCTAAAAGAAAGAGACTTTGGGAGAAAAAAAAATGAGAACAGACGGAAATAAGCTTCACCATCATGGCTGCATCCCCTACCATCTCCTGGGAACCTGGACATTCTTTGTCCTAATCCTGAGGGATGTTCTGACCAGCTCTGACCAGTAAGAGGGATCCAGATTACATTGACACTCCTACCAGCCCCAGCTGAATCCTAAACACCATCTGAGAGGAAATGGGATCAGACTTTAACAGCGGCAATGACAACAGCTCCAGCTCATCTCAATTAACTACTTCTCTTTCCCCAAAAGAACAGGTATCACCATCTTTGATACTAAGAGACTGTCAAACAATAGGGTGGTTTTACTCCAAAAAATATCTAGAGCTAATGGAAAAGGGGATGTGGTTAAAATGAAAGCCTTATTTAAGATTTTACATTTCAAATGCTTTTCCTTTTTTTCTGTATCTTTAATAAAAGGTTAAAAGGATTTTTAATGGTGTGTTTGCCATGGTGCTAAGCAGGCTGAGGTCTCTGTATACCAAGCACTAGACCTCCTTTAACACTGCTTAATGTTGGACAATGACAGGGTCTTGTTAACATCTTTAGCCCATATATTTCATCTAAATTACTACAAAAAACCACAACTGTGGCCATTTGAAATTACAACTTGCTTCTTCTGAAGAATTTTTTTATGTAACAGACCAGCAGGACTTTGCAACTTACTACAGCATCCAAAGCAGAGGCAGCTGCAAATGTCTGTGAGCCTGGACACTGACATAAGTTTTCAGAGTCTCAACAATAAAAAATGTCCCCTTTTAGAAAAGGAATTTTTCACTGAAAATTTTAATTTCTTTAGAATTCATTTTTTGATAACAGAACAAAAATGATTTATTTTTATTTTATTTCTTTTTGTTTTCAAAACCTCAAAACAACCAAAAATGGGGAAAAGTTTCATCGTTGTTGTTAAAAAAAAAATTGCAAAATTTCCACAGAAAGAAAATGAACATTTTTGTTTCCATGTCTGTGTGTGCACACACTGCAGGGGGGGGGATGGTTCATTTCCCTGTATTAAGTAATTAAATAATTAATATGGAATTTGAAAAACTGGACTTCAGATTTCCCCAGCTACAAAGATGTTTTATAGAAATATTGATGTAACACAAATTAGTCTCTTTTGATACTATTATTCTGTTCCAGGTGAGAGAGGCTACCCAGCAGATCTATCTTGCACTTTACTGTTCAATATACCTGTGACAGGCACCACATTCCAAGTATTGCATACAGCTCAGTGACATCTCAGACTGTAAAACTATAATCTGATTTTGATCTAGGAAATGAAGGAGGACACCTTGCAGAACTAAAAAGGCACATGATCATGCCTATGTCATGTTGACCCCTACAAAAGTAAATGTTTGGTGATTTTGCTTTTTTTCCCTCTGTTACCATCTGTCTTCAATGCCAGAATGTTCTCATTGTGTGCAACACTTTGAAATTAAGACTAGTGATGAGAGAGTGTGATTTGGCCTATCATAAACCAAAAGATATTTAAATTATTTTGAGTTGTGAATAAAATAAGAATTGTACCTGTGTAACTGCCACATCTGCTTGTTAGCAGACTGCTGTCTGTCTATACCTGCAGTTTATTCGTTTACCAATTTTACTGAACTCAGATGGCCTTCATTTCTCAAAACTGGAGGTCTCCTATACCCTAATTAATGTGTGTGTAGGGCACTTGAATGGTTGCAATCTGATTGACCATTTAGTGAACTCCAACAGAAATGTCAGAGTTCAAATTTAGGATTTTTTCTGTATTTAGCAGCCCAGAATAAATAAATGTACCACCTGTCAAGATTCCAGGTCAGCAGGGACATGGAAATTATAATACAAGTGCCTGTTACAATTCTAATGGTAGATAAAAGACAATATCTGGCCCTCCTTCTTTTAACTGAAGAATTACACCCCCCATCACAAGCCCCTTGGGACACTGTTAATGTACTGTTTAAGAGGTCTCTCATGAGAGAAAGTCATTTCTACAAATCAAAGGCTTGTGCACTTTGGGTCTGATTCAAGACTCGTAGAAGTCAATGGAATGACTCTTGCTGACTTCAATGATCTTTGGAGCAGGCCTTTTATCTCTAAACACAGGGTGAGGTATTCTAGGTTTGGAGGTTACAGAATGTAATTATTGCAATGTTTTGCTGTTACAATGTGTTAACGCTAACAAAGAAAAATTGATTGAAATGCACAGAGCTTTTCAGTGGTCATTCATTGAACACTCTAAATATGTGTAGGTTTACCAACTGGGTGAAACACTCCCACAAGGTTGGCGAAGTAGCATTTTTTGGCAATGCTGATCTGATAGATATTTTACTTAAACATATAACGAGCTTGTTAGCAGCAAAACAACTGAAAGAAATGTAAGATTAATTGGGAGTATTAAAATATTGCTGAGATGACTCATTACACACTTTCTGGCAAAAAAATACACATTAGAATCATGGTTCTGCTCTCTTAAGCAGCCATTTATGCATACTTTAAAAAACTCTTAATCAAAGTTGATATCCTATTTTTATGAAGCTTTGAGCAATATTCAGAAGACAATTTAAAAGTCTCTTAACCACAGAAACTGTTTTAATGTGTAGCAGACTATTTCAGGATCACCAAGGCTAGAAACAGTGAGGTACAATATAAATGGCTTTTAACAAGCTCTGATATAATGAGTTCTGTCTATACTTATATAGACCAATTAGATGGCATGTGTATTGTATGTCATGAAGGTTCATTGACTAGGAAGTCATTGAGACGGACAGGGGAAGACCACTATCTGAATGTCCTTTTTTAAAAAAAAACAAAAAATGGTGTTAGGGATATATTATGGGCCCCAACATCCTAGTGATTTAAATAAATTCCCCCTCATGCCCAAAAGTTGTCGCTCTAAAGCAAAAGTGTACTGTTACAGACATTTACAAAACAGCTTCATGAATTAAACTATTCAGAGCAGGGACTTTCTCATTCTATTCTTTGTAGCACCTCTAACACATTAGGGCCACAATCCTAGCTGGGGTCAGTGGGTGTGACTGTAATACAAATCATAAACAAACAACTTCTGTTGTAAGGCAGAATGGTTGTGCTGCTCAGCGACTCAGAACTCCATGCAGTATTATTCAGTGATGTTTATGGGAGAATTTCTCGACTTCTCATCCAGAAATTATACCCAAAGATTAACTGGATTATGCAAAACTGTTGGTTATTTTACCCATTGTGCAACATCTGCTGCTGGAAATGCTGTTGTTTGTTGGCCTGCTGTTGTTGACACTCTGCCATCCACTTACACTATCACTGAGGGTCAATGCTGGTGGGAGTCACACCTCAACAGACCACTGCAGAATCTGCTTTTCTGTCTCAGGGCCTCGTGTCAGGCATAGGGTTTGTAGGGTTAGTATGTTCATAAATGAGGGATGGGAAAAGGAAAGACTAGCCACTGCCTCTGGCTGGGGTACCATTGCAACTGGAACTCACTAACAGTCCTTCCTCCTGGGTCAACTCCCCTCCGCCCTCCTCCTCCCT
>ML675618.1:32077692-32105770 GCA_007922155.1 Mesoclemmys tuberculata | reverse complement strand
AACTGGCACTGGCTGAGTGCAGGAATCAGTAGGCTGAGGGAGGAGGATGTCCCATCACAGGCAAGACCTCCCAGATTGTCCTATATCACAATCACAGCTCTATCAAACTTCTCCAACTAATCCTGCCATCATTTCAATACAGTTACAGAAAACACTGCTGGAGTGCATACAGACAATTCCTATTGCCAGCTCCCAAGGTTGCAGAATTAAGGTTGCATGGATATGTACCTTAACTCTGAATTTCCTAGTTTGCAGAAGTTTAAATATGAATAACCTTAACTCGTTACTTCCTGATTTTCAGATAGCTAAATTTTTGCTGAACTTGACATTCTGGAAGGGCACAAGATACCACTGGATAACTTTAACTCTGCATTAACGAAGTTTTGTGTCAATGAATTGTACTGATGTTGGAAATGTATATAGACTTACAGAGCCAGTCTAATGGGCCAAATTTAGCTCTGTTACATTGTTGCAACCTTACTAAAGTCAGCGGTGGTACACTAATATAACAGAGTAGAATTTGGATCCCTGTGTCTTTAAAAGAATGGTATAAAATGAGAGTGACTTTTCAGAATACCAACTAGCGTTCACTGTCGTAAGTGTCTCATTTTTTCATACAATCACTGACAGATCTTCCCAACTAAGAAGTTACCTAATGAGTCATTCTTTTACAATATATCATCAAAATGGTTTTAAGTGATCATTTCCTTTAAGTGTGAGTACTCCATTGGGGTGAAGAGGAGTGAATAGAGGAATTATTAACTGTTAATAGCACATCTTTTATGGAGATTTAGACCAAAACATCCATCATTATTTTCTATTATGATTTGGAGTCGCTGTGCATCTCTTTCAAAATTTCTGAATCTGTCTGAATGCAGTATCCCTGGCTACTTAATGTTTATACATAATCTACCAGCCTCAGATGAAGGCCATTATGAGCCATAATGCTGAAGGGGTGCTGTAGAACTGATTAAAGACTTTCTCTAACTCAATTTCTACCCTAGCAGCAGTGTCTGTTCAGTTGGACACATTTTATTTCCCTCTATCTTCAGGGTCCATTTACTGTTTTTCATCTTCACTTGTGAGAGGTGTTTCAAATGAAAAAACCAAAACCATATTCCTTTTTTCATGCAATAAGATTCAGGAAATCATTGTTGATGGACTTCATTAGCTGAAATTAATTATCTGAATAATTATCAGATTCTGAACAAAATCCATTGGAAAACAAAAATGTTCTACCCCAACTTCTTGTACCATTCTCCCAGTTCACTACAAAGTCTAAAGAAAGTTAGAATCCTGCTTTTTTCTTTTCTTACTCATTCCCCCAGATCTTTTTTTCTCCTCACTCCTTCCCTCACACTAAGCAGTGTACTCTTTATGCTGGCTCTGTTTCTTCTTTCGCTGCATCACCCTTCTCTGTAGTGAAGTTTTCTATCAGTGCTTTAAAGTTACATAGTTTTTGCCTGAGTGGAACACTGTTCAGTGCAGCAGATCTGCTGCAAGTGGTCAGCCTGTTCATACTTTCCTGTGAGTTGTACTTTTTCTTGGTCATCACAAGTCCTGCCAATGAAAACATCTAATCTTTTAAGCACAGCTCATAGAAGTTTACTCCATTGGGGGTGGCAGTGGCAAAGGCTAGTGTTTTTCAGTTTCACTGCTGTCCACAAATACTTTTCCTCAGTCCTTAATAAGTGAATCATGGGGGTGTTCTAGTAGTGACTCAGAAATCATCCCACTTCGTTACCTAATTCACTGATGTTTGAGCTACTAGCATGGAGTGTTCCACTACAAACGAATCAGTTTCCATCACCTACCAGGAATCCTTTGCTGCTAACCTCAGACATTATTGTCCTTCCAAAGTCGCCGTACAATTTTTTTTACACAGTTTTCAAAAGCAGAAGCTGTATTAACAATGTCTGTGCCTGGAAGTCATAAATGTAATTTGTTGAAGAGAATACTATAAAGAGAATCAGATGTTTATGGGGTCTATGATTAATGATTAAACAAGTAGCTTCTGCTTATAAAATTAATCCTTTTGGTGGTCTGCTTGATAAGACCTTTAAGCAAGTAATATTCATGTGCCAATCTGAGGGCTCTGATACATTTGGCTTGGTGAGCTAAACAAACTTCTGTGCAGTTACTTTAGAGCTTGAAATTTTAGAAGGCGTCTAGTATTTTTATAACATGCAAAGCTTTTACTGTTTAACAAATGTGTGATGTTTTGTATTTGCTGAAAATACGCCACTGCAGTGTATATATAGCCCTAGTGCCCACCATGAAGTTTGAGATACTTAAATACAGAATATTAATTTGAAATCCAAATATAGAATCCGTATGTGTGCGTGTGTTGGTGAGAGGCGGGTTAGTGTTTTGTAAATGATTACCTTTCGGAGATAATGAAAAACAGCCACTACTTAGTTAGTGTAATGAAACAGAGAAAGTGCCAGCCAGCACAGCAGGGTTAAAGAGAGCTTTTGGGCCCAGCTAGCCCCACCTCACTATACCTGCAGTCAATGCCAGGCCTGAGGGAGGAGAAAAGGAGAAAGCCTGGCCCAATTCAGGGCTGACTGGTGAAGGGGCAGAAGCTAGCTTTCTGCCTATCTGAGGGAAAGCTTGAAAGCTTAATAGTGTTCTTTTAACATAGATTTTTTTTGGTGTGCAAATTGTTTTTTTTTTTTAAAAAAAACACAGTAAAACACCAAATTCCATCATGTGTCCAGCAGAACTGGAACATTTAGATTCACCACACAGACCTCTGCCACGTGAACTAATGCGGTAACTGATAGCCATACTAGTAGGTTGTCAGCTACTGGATGGACCTGCACTAGAAAGGGGTGAGACACTTTGTCAGTAAGTTTCATAGATATTGGATGGTACAGGTATGGTGACACTTGAGGATGTTTGGTTCCATTGCAAGCTGTAGTGGACACAGATTTGTTTCCACATTACATAAGAACCGCCATACTGGGTCAGACCAATGGTTCCTCTAGCCCAGAATCCTGTCTTCCAACAATGGCCAATGCCAGGTGCTTCAGAGGGAATGAACAGAACAAGCAATCGTTGAGTGATACTTCCTGTTGTCCACTCCCAGCTTCTGGCAATCTGAGGCTACGGACACCCTGACCATTTTGGCTAATAGCCATTGATGGACCTAATCTCCATGAACTAATCTAGTTTTTTTTTTAATCCTGTTATAGTCTTGGCCTTTTTCACAACATCCTCTGACAATGAGTTCCACAGGTTGAACCTGCATTATGTGAAGAAGTACTTCCTTTTGTTTGTTTTAAACCTGCTGCCTATTTATTTCATTCAGTGACTCCTGGTTCTTATATTATGTGAAGGGGTAAATAATAGTTGCTTATTCACTTTCTTCACACTAGTCACGATTTTGTAGACCTCTGTTGTATCCCCTTTTAGTAGTCTCTTTTCCAAACGGAAAAGTCCCAGTCTTTTTAATCTCTCCTCATATGCAACCTGCTCCATACCCTTTAACATTTTTGTTGTCTTTCTCTATACCTTTTTCAATTCTGATATATCTTTTTTGAGATGGGGTGACCAGAATGGCATACTATATTCAAGGTGTGGGCGTACCATGGATTTATATAGTGTTTTATGATCTATCCCTTTTATAACAGTTCTTAATATTCTGTTAGCTTTTTTGACTGCTGCTGCACATTGACTGAATGTTTTCAAAGAACTATCCACAATGACTCCAAGATCTTTCTTGAGTGGTGACAGCTAATTTAGACCCCATCATTTTCTATGTATAATTGGGACTGTGTTTTCCAATGTGCATTATATTAAATTTTTCAACACTGAATTTCATCTGTATTTTGTTGCCCAGTCACACAGTTTTGTGAGATCCTTTTGTAACTTTTCGCAGTCTGCTTTGGACTTAACTATCTTGAGTAATTTTATATTATCTGCAAATTTTGCCATCTCACTGTTTACCCTTTTTTCCACATTATTTATCCACATGTTGCACAGCAATTGTCACTGGGGGACACTATTATTTACATCTCTCCAGTCTGAAAACTGACCATTCATTCCTAGTCTTTGTTTTCTGTCTTTTAACTAGTTATTGATCAATGAGAGGACCCACCCCTGGCTTCTCATCCCAGTTCCATTCTCATCTAACCAGTCCCAGTCTCCACTCCTCAAGTTTCTCCTCGCTGTTTTCCCTTAATCCTCAGCTCCTTGTCCCTGATCTCTTTGCCCAGACAGTACAAGTTCCTTTTTCCTGTCAGCTCCTCATACAAACTGTCTCTTACCCCCCTGGCCTCCAATTGCCCCCTTCCTGCCATCCACAATTCTCATCCCCATTGGCTCCCAGTCTTAATCTCCCTTCCCAAGATCCTCATCATGTCTCAGTTTCCCCTTATCCCCTGGCTCCTTATCCAGTTCTCCTGCTGACTCCTTGTGAGATCTCTCACCTCTCCCTTCCCATCTCCTTTTCCTGGACCACTGGTTTTCAATCCAAGTCTCCACTACCAACTCCTCATCTAATCTGAGATGTTCATTTGCAGGGATGAGAGGGTGGTTCATGTTCCCCTATGCCACCTTTCTCTAGATCATCAGCTCATATTTGGTGAGGTTAGGAACGACCTAATTATCATGTGCTGTTGGACCAACTTCTCTTGCGCCTGGTCTACACTGGCAATGGAGGTCAACGTAACGTTACTTACATCGATCTCTTAAAGCCTGCATCTACACTGGCACGGTAGTTCCATTGACTTAAAGCGTGGCAAAAGTCGACATAATAAAACCACCTCTGCAAGTGGCGTAGCTTGTAAATCGAATGTCATGGGTCAATTTTGCGTCAGTGTAGGCAGAGCATAATGTAATTTGATGTTAATGGCCTCCAGAAAGTATCCCACAATGCCCCGTTGTGATCAGCATGAAGAGAGCTTTATAGCTGAACTCATCATGGCTATTGCAAGGCCCCAACGTGCTCCACCATGGAGTCGACCAGAGGTTTTAGATCTCATCAGTCTGTGGGGTGAGGAGTCTGTTATTGCTCAGCTCTGAGCCAGCAAAAGAAATTTGGACATTTATGGGAAGATATCCCAGGGCATGTTGGAGAAGGGGCACAACAGGGACGCGCAGCAGTGTCCCGTGAAAATCAAGGAGCTACGGCACACATATTAAAAAGCGAGGGAAGCTAACAGCCATTCTGGCTCCTTGCCCCAAATGTGCTGCTTCTACAAGGAGCTGCATGCAATTCTTCATGGCAACCCCACCATGGTGTCACCACACAGCATTGATACCTCTGCTGGATCCCAGTCCAGGAAGAATGATGAGGATTCTGTGGACGAGGAGGAGGCTGAGGAGAGCAGGGTGCAGGAAAGTGGGGTGTCCATTCTCTCAGACAGTCAGGACCTATTCCTGACCCCAGAGCAGTCCGGCAGCACACAGGGCAGCAATAATGATCCCAGGTAAGGCACATCTGGTGAGTTTTTTTTTCTTCTTAGCAGTTCTGTCCTATTAAAAAGGGGGGTGGGGGCAGAAAGGGGAATTCAAGCGTTTAGTGGAATTTACTGGGTGGTTACCCCCAGAACAGATTATTTATGTGCAGAGATATGCTCTGAGAATCATCAGTTGATATCTCAAGGAAACTTTCATGTAGGTTGTCTGTTATTCTTTGCACAAGGTTTCAGGGGAGGGCAGCCTTGTTCCTTCCTCCCCGGTAGGATACTTTGCCATGCCATGCAGCAATCAAGGGAGCCGGCATCATGGCAGAACACAGGTAGCAGCATAAAGGCCAAGCCCCGCTGCGTGCAGCAAATCTTCCCTTGCCTCGTGCGTTACCCTCAGGAGACTGATATCACCCATGGTCACCTAGGGAAGATGGCACATGTTTAAAATACCTGAGCTGTACAGCAGATACCCTGTACCTCTGTATTCCCCATTGTAGTGTCCTACCAAGTCACTTTAATTATTTTTATTTGATTTCAGAACAAACTATTAAGCCCCCTGTGCTGTCCTCAGATCCCCTGCAGCCGCCTCATGACAAAACGGTCATCCAAATTAAACCATGTTGCCCACGCACCCCTCTAATACAGTGCATTTGAAATGAGCTTTTTAAAGATCTTTAATCCTCTCTACAGCACAGTAAAGTGCCCATGGCTTACCATTTCCGTAACGGCACAGCGAGCCGACCCTTCTGGGATGTTAGGAATGGAATGAGGGTCTGGGTTTGCCTTGTGCACTGCAAGGGGAGTGTTTTATACATTGTTGCAGTTGTTTCATTTTCCTGGATTTGCTAATGGCAACCTTGTGCATTTCTGTTCATTCTGTAGACACCTCGGCCTTGTCCCCACCCCAAACTGCAGCGGAAAGACTATCGCCGATAAGAGGAAAAAAATCCACCATCAGAGCTTGTCTCAAGTGAATATTCACCCGCTTCAGGGGCTAGCTCCGAGCAAAGTTAAAGGAAAGTGGCCTTTCGCATACAACAGTTCTGCAGCCACTGGTCATCATCCCACAGCTGCATAATGATTCGGTCCCATCAGTCTGTGCTTGTTTCCTGGGACCAGACCCTGTGCTCCACGGACTGCAGATGATGCGTTATGGCCTGCAGCAATTGGGAATTGTTCTGCTTGATGTCTTGTCGCAGGGTAGCTTTGGTGACATCGCTGTTGCCTGTGCTTCAGGTTCTCGCTCTCCTTTTAAAATACTCAAGGATAAGCCGTGATGTATTTGTGATGCCCACAATAACAGTAGAATGTTGAACTGGCTCCATGCCTCCGCAGCAATGGCGAGCACACGGCATAAACAAACGGCACAAAAACCAGTTTCTTGTTTGTTTGGGGCAAGAAGGGAGGGGGAAGGAGTGTTGCATCGTGGGACAATGAAACTTGCCCCAAAAGCCCTCGTGGCTAGTTGCACTGCGTGATAGCAACCCACAGTGCACTGCTTTGAACGTCGACACAAGCATGGTGAATGCGGACGCACGAGCCTGGCGCAAGAAGTGTGGTGTGGACACACTCCAGCGACTTTTAAAAATTGACTTCACTCTGCAGTGTAGACATAGCCTTGGTAAGAGAGACAAACTAATGAGCTTACATACAGTTCTATGTATGTAAGTCTTCCAGACCTGTGTAAGATCAAAAGCTTTTCTCTCTCCTACTGAAGTTGGTCCAGTGAAAGATATTACCTCAACACCTTGTCTCTCTAATTACCATCTGATTGTTTGCCTACGTGAAATTAGTTCCTAGTCTCAATACAGTTACAAATGGGCGAATTCCACATTGCGCTCACACAAAACAAAAACCTCTTGAGACTGGCACTTAATGGTGATCCTATCTGCAGTCTCAATGGAAAGGTCAAGCATTGATTAGGTGATTGATGGAGGTAAATTTGTTCATTCATGAAGGTGGATCCTTCAGTCTGAGGTACACTGGTGGAGGAGTGTGAGGGAAGCGTGCACTGTTGCAGCTGACACGATCCCTGTTTTGTATTTTCCACTGTAGTCAGTTTAGTGTGTTTTGCTAACACAAAATCCACTTAGAAAAAGAAATGGAAAACTAATAGGGAAAGTAAAGTGGCTTTAATTTGAGTGCTCAGAGTGATAGGAAAATTTTCATAGATTATAATAAAACCCAACTTCCTGGAGGTGTTCGTGCCTTGAACATCATTGATAAGAACGCTGTGGCTTGGCTTGACCGGGCTGCATATGTCAAATAAATAATTATAAATAAATAATAATAAAACAAAACTAATGTTTCATGAAGATTCAATGTAGGCAACAGAGCACAAGATGAATATGATTTCAGGGTCTAGTAGATCTCTGCTGTCAACTGCAATGTTCTGAACTAGCTTTAGACAGCTTAGTGGATATTCTAGTGAAGGGTGATGTGAAATCCATTTATATTAACATAACAACAATAACATGCGAATCAGGAGCTTGGCATCATAATACACCCATATTTACAAAACTACCCAAACAGTCACATAACTAAGGATAGTTAGGAAAGCTGCGGACACAAAAACAATAGAACATTTTAACCATCATGCAACAGCTCAATATTAAAGGTGCTTAAGCTGAAGTGCTCCAGGCCAACATCACCATGATTCAATCAACATTACTTTGGTCTTGTCTGAATAACCTTCGGTGGCTTTTCAGTCATCTATATCTGGCTCTTGGTTTAGCAAAAGGATCAGGACAACACAAAGGCCCGACTTGCTTAGCTATGAAAGGCACACAGAGATAGAAATATAAGGCTCGATTCTGCAATCTTGTCTCTCATTTAAGCAGTATACATTCATCTGAATAGCTCCAATCAGCTCCAGGGAGCTATTTGTGTACATAAGTCCTACTCAGTGTAGCTAAGGCTTGCAGAATCAGGTCCATTAGGAGTGCCAAACAAGCAAGATTCTTAGGACAAAATCTTGACATCACTGGGTCAAATGTATTGTAAACCACTATCTGCCAACTAATGACAGTATCACTGATAGTAAGTTACTTTAAAAGTATGTACTTAACTAGAGGTGGTTTTGTATGCAGACGTATCAGCAATTTAGCTGTTTCTGTATATGCTGGAACTGACTTCTTTTTGTAAACTACAGCTGCACTTTCAAAGTGTTAAAATGGCAAACGTATCCAATGTGACACTATCCATTTCACTTCACAGACAAAGGAAGTATGATCCAGTTTTAAATAGCAATATTTGTAGCAATATGTAGCCTCGATCAAATAAATCTTGAGGACCAATTTTCTTCTGTCACACGTTGATTAAAGTTAATTGGGTTACTATAGTGTAACAGAGAGCAAGACTGTTCCCATTGTGTGAGAAATTTTTAGAAGATATTCTATAAATATATGTTTATATAAATGCACAGTTTATGAACAGACATTAAAGCAATACATAAGGGACTTAACTCCTACAAAACACACATGGTATAGTGGGGACCGCTGAACACTAGATATTTGCCATGCCACAGTGTACCTAATCTGATACCCTAATCTGATATCCTAATCTGTGTAACATATAGGAACATACAGATGTTAGGACTGAGTCCTGAGATGGAAGAAGTACCCGCAAAAGAAGCACTGAGTGTTCTCAACTGCCATTGAAATCAATGAGAATTGAGTACATTCAGCAGTTTGCAGATTTGGGTTCTTGCTATATATACTGCATCAGGCGCAACGCCATTAAATTTTCAGTGATGCCTGTAATTGTATTAAAACTGGATGTATGCACAACCATAGAACTATTGCTTTAATCTCGTAAGTGCAAGAGAACCCTCTCTAAAGTCCCCAGGAAGGTAGTTAAACACCTGCCATTTTCTTCAATGGCACTATTCCTGAAATCAAAAGTAGACACATGCTTAAGTGCCTTCCTGAATCATGGTCATTGCAAAGTCATTTATTTTACAGAGCACTTTTCACTATGAAGCAGCAGTGTACTCAAGTTAGTATGTGAGTGTCACAGGTATGTCTACACCCTCGGCAGCACGTAGAGTATAGCCCCTACTGCACACTCACTTGGCACATGTAGAAATAGCACAGTAGACAGTCAGACATTGCTTGGGCGAGTAGAGCAGAGTGTCCTACATGCCTGAATCCCCAGGGTATATACCCTGCACACGCAAGCAGTGCCTCCCCTGTCTACACTGCTATTATGAACTACGTAGTGTCCCTCTGCCTCCCTGCTGCCAGAGCCTTTCCCCACGGCCTCCACTGGCTGGACCCGTTCACTGCCATGTGTAGCGACATAGCCTGTCTTTCATTGCAACATGTACCCTACACAATGCCACAAGTGTGGACATGGCGTATGATGCAATGAAACAATCTGAGACCTTCATTCTGCTTTCCTGTAAGTGGAACTCTCTTTAAAGGGTTCTCTTTCACAGCCTAATCAGAGCCATGTCAAATGTGTGTTTTTTCAGTTTCTCTTAGGTTAAAGACCCATGGGCCAATTTCTGTCCTCAACTATATTCCTCACTGGTAAATGAGAGCAGGCTTGGCCCAGTGAATTTCAATGAGTGAATTCATCTATGTAAATCAGCTTTGCCCACAAATTATTGTAGATGCAGCAAGACTGAAAAATAAGCATTGTATAAACATCACATTCGAGCTAGTTGTCATAACAATCCAATCAATCCTACCAATGCATCCAACTCAAATGCTCCAATCAGAATCTAAGCTTTTTTGCTTGCATTGGCTATTTATTTATAGAGGCCTAGCTCTCTGTCCCCCTAAGATCCTTCATGCTGCAGATCCACTCTCCAGGAGGAATAAGGGCCCTGGTTGCTGCAGAGCTAGTGGAACAGTTCTATGCTGGTCTCCACTGTAGGAGGAGGGGATAGATAGAAGGAAACAAATGTGGCCAACATGCACTGTATTTAAACCAGGGTCTGGATTAGCCCCCAATAAGCGAAAGCCACCTTTGACCACCCCACTCTGTCCTTCCACAGTCCTGTGCTGAGCTCAAGGATGAAGGAACTGGAGCCCATACAAATCACCTTATTTGGCTAGTGTTAAGCTGCAAACACGTTTGCTTACATTTTAGACAGGCAGCCAATATCATGCTGCATAAGAAAGTCATTACGTTTGCACACAAGGTGGTCTCTAAGTAGGGTGTGAAAAATGAATGTGGTTATGTAACATCCAGCGAAAGTCACCTGAATTACTGCAGGTGTAACTTGGAGCCAGAAGGCTGCATACGAGTACATTGTTGCAACAGTGCTTGACTAGTAATATTTCTTTTAGAGACACTCACTATTACCCAACCACAGACTTAGCAAGGTGGGGTGAACTCATATAGTGTCACTGGCAACGAGACCCAGTAATTAAGTGCACTGAAAGGCCCTGGGAACGGCTGCTGTTCTAGATTTCTTGACTACTTCTCTCCGGTTTGGTGTAACTCTAATGTAACTCCAGCGAGTTATTCTCAGCTTATACCAGTGTAAATTCGAAAAGAATCTGACCTGTTGCATGCCTCCCAGCATTTCAAGTGGATAAAGCAGTGCATAGTGCCACTCACATTTGGCCTGCCCCTCTGCAGATGGAGTTGGAGGGGAGACTCGCCCAGCCTGGTTGGCACTTGATTCTGTGCAGCAGGCTGCTACTCAGTATATGGGGTTCCTCTGAAATGCAGGGCCTGGGACAAATTACTCTTCAACAGGAACAGGAGGTTCTGAAGGCCAAAGTACGACAGCTCTGTGATATCCAGGACTGTTGGGAAGTATGCCATTGCATTTTGACAATATGCTGTGTCCCTTCTGTGTACTGAGAACTGTGTTAGATAGCATTGCACGCTATCACTTTAAGAGTGGGGGAGGCAGGGGCTAGTCATGCTTGCGAGTTATAGGGAGCTCTGTAGAGAAGTGCGCAATCTGGGCTTCTGGGCTATTAACAAGGAACCAGCCAACTTAAAACAAGCTGGGCTGAGTTGTACATCTCTGCTTTAGGGAGCAGCCTGTTTTTTCTCTCTGTTTTGGGGTTCTTGTGTGTAATCGTTCTGAATTCTAAGACATAAAGTAGTGTTATGCTGCAATTACCCAACAAGAGTGCTTACAGTTTGATCTAACTTTTCTGTGCATATGCTGTGAACATAGTACCTTCGTTACCCCTCACTTTGTTGTTTTTCTTTTTGTTCTTGCTGGTATCATTTCTGATACAAATTGGTTGTCTATTTAAGATATTTTAATACAGCTGAGTGAAACTGGTCTAATTCAGTTCGCAAGAGCTCCAATAAGCTTCTAGTTTGTTTGCTTTCATCCATGTGTATTTGTAACGCCTCACTTTTTCTGCAAAATCTCCAATCAAATTCAGATGAAATTGTATCAAAACTATAAATTGGCCCAGGTCCACTAGCTTTACCCAGAACTTTTTCAGATTACAGTGAGCCTTTCAATGAACATTCAGTGAGTTTTTAGCTCCAGTTAAACTCCAATTAGGCTAATTGTTTTGCTCTTTGTATTTTATTTTGATCATTTTCCACAGCTCCATGTGGTGGGCCAAAGTCATCCCTTGTATAACTCTGCAGAGGTCAATGGAGTTCCATCAAAGAAGAAATTGGTCCATTAACCTTTACAGAATGCTAAGGGAAACTCTGATTACTTTATGAACCTTTGGTGCCTTTCTTTCCAAAAGATGTGAAATATTTATGTAGAAAGAATAATTGAAGCATCACCTAGTTAGTAAATGGAATACTGGTATGACAGTGTATTCACGAGTGCATTTTTATGTTTATATATGACTGAAGATTTTTTTGGACTGTCATTTGATATCTGGATTGTAACAAGCACTTCCTCTATTACTGGAAAATAGAAAGCAGGTGGTGAGAGAATTTGTTGGTTTTTATGAACCATGTTTTGTTCAGTGTCAAGATTTTAACCTGAGTATTTCACTAGACAAGTACAAACTTTAGTTATAATTAAGTAGCGAATACCTAACATGGTAACCAGTCAGCAAGGAGACTGAGGTGACACTTTTGTTAGTGTATAGTGAGATATTGGGCAACTAGTTGGGCTAGATCCCACTGCTCTGTTAATAATTCAGGTCTACATTTTCCAGAATATCCACTAATTCTAGGTGCTTTCACTTCTGGATGTCCAAACTGAAACTGCTCCCTTACATCTCCAGTTGATCTCAGTGGTGTCTCAAACTAGGTATACAAAAAAGGGGGAACTAAAAATGAAGGGACATTTTGGAAAATGTAAGGTTTTTTACATTTGTTTTATTAAGGGATCACAAGAATGTGGGAATTTTAAAAAGCATGAGAAATCCAATTTATAGTTCACCCCCAAAACAATTATATCATCTGGGTATTTTTCCCTGACTCTGAAGTTTCCACGAGAGCTGGTTAAGGTTCAGAATTTCTGCTCCATGTGAAATTAATACATTTCAAAATTTTGGAATGAAAACAATAAAATTCAAAGTTTCCCATAAAACTAGATTCCAGATTTTACACATTTGGAATCTTGTTTTTGGTCAAAATATTTCATCCTGAGTTCAGCTTTTAAAATTTATATTATATATTCTATTATATAGAAAGTCATTTTGGAATGAAAAAAAAATCAAAATGTTCCATTCGAAAAGAGAACATTTCAATTTTATCAAAATAATTTTCTCCTAAATGAAATTTCATTGAAATCAACACATTTCCACAAAACATTTCAATTTTGACAAATCTGCTTTTTCTAATGGCAAAATGTCAGAAAACTTCCAACCAGCTTAAGTTTCTACCAGCCCTGCAAAATGAAGACTGCTGATGAGCTACTAATAATAAACACAGCATGCTGGGATTGTTTTGGATCATGACAGCATGTAAAACTGTTCAAGCTTGTGGATTTGAATTTTAATTCTAACAGGATTATTTTTAAGGGCTCATTTTTAAAAAAATTACCTCTGGTTTTGCACATATAATTATGCAATTCATTAGCACTAAACATTTGTGAGTATGAGTTATAGAACATGCATATAAAGAGCAATAATAAGATGTTAATCAACAATAATAATAAACAGCAATATTCAGATGTCAAATACTCAGATGTTGGTGTGCACAAATTACACTGGACAACAAATTTTTTCAAAAGTGTTGCTTCCTCAGAAATTTTTTTTTATTATTCTAGACCACTTGAAGCTGAACACAAATATAATTTCAGACTACTTGTATCACGTAGGAATTTGGAGAAACAAGAAACTGACTTTTATTGAATGTAATGCATTTAATCACATAATAGGTCTGATGTTTTGCAATAGTTCAACTGAGCTAAAAATGTTTTGTTGATGTTTTTTGTTTGTACTCAGTGTCTGAGGCTTCTCATTTAAGTGTCCAACAATTATTGGCCAGCATTGATGGATTCCAGTTGCCCTGATACCATTTTTCCATTATCGCAATGTCCTGGTGAAACCTTTCACCATGTTCATCACTGACTGCACCAAGATTTGCAGGGAAGACGTCGAAATGCGAATGCAGAAAATGAATCTTTAGTGATGTGTTGCACTTTATGGTTTTCTACGCTTGAAGCATATTGTCAACCAGCTGCACATAGTTTGGTGCTCTGTAGTTGCCAAGAAAATTTTCAACAACATCCTTGAATGCCTTCCATGTGATTTTCTCCGGCCCCACTAGAAGTTCTTCAAACTGCCTGTCATTGATGACCTGTTTCATTTGTGGACCAACATAAATGCCTTCCTTAATCTAGGCATCAGTAATTCTGAGAAACATCTGTCTCAAATATCGAAATCCTTCACCTTCCTTGTTCATCACCTTCACAAAATTTTTCATCAGTCCAAGTTTTATGAGGAGATGAGGAGGCAAAAATATCTTTGTTGAGTCTACAAGTGGTTTATGTGCACACTTTTCTGCCCTGGAACCAACTGCTTATGGAGTGGCCAGTCCTTTTTAATGTAATGAGACTCTTTAGCACGGCTGTCCCATTCACAAATGAAACAACAGTACTTGGTGCATCCAAGCTGCATTCCTAGTAGCAGCATGACTACTTTCAGATCACCACAGATATTCCAGCTGTAGTTGCTGTACTGTATGTGTTTCAACAAAACTTCCATATTTCTGTAGGTTTCTTTCATGTGTACTGCATAGCTGATTGGTTTTGAAGGGTGTACATTGCCGTTGTGTAATAACACATCTTTCAGGCTTAACACTGACGAATAAATAAAAAGACGCCATTGTTGTGGGTCTTGCTTGCAACCCAAAGCAGTGAACAGCCCATCAATGTCAATGCAGAAACGCAGATTATCAACCTGACCAAAGAATTGTGTCAAATCTTCTTGGCGGCTGCGGAAGACAGAAATTTTTGTGCCTGGTGACAGCAGACCCCATTCTTGCAGTCTTGAACCCAGTAATTCTGCTTTTGCATTTGACAAACCCAAGTGCTCGACAAGGTCATTTACCTCAGTTATCAGAAGAGGCTCACTCGATATAAAAGATTCAAAATCTGGATCAGTGTCATTTTCCATTCCTGGCTCGTGCATCATGACATCTTCATCTGCCTCTTCTAGGTCTCCTAGTGGCTCTGGTGGCTTCGGTACTGGAAGACTGTCATCATGTGGCACAGATTTCATGGCTGAAGGGAGATTGGGGTATTCAATGGATTTCTTGTTTTTAGCAGAGAACCCAGACACACTGGTCAGACAGAAATAACAGTCTGTCACATGATCCTTCTGCTCTCACCATATCATCGGGACAGCGAATGGCATTGATTTCCGAGTACCTCTGAGCCAAGCTCTAAGATCGACAGCGCATGTTGCACAACAAATGTGTGGAGCCCAGGCTTTGTCCTGATCACCAATTTTACAGCCAAAGTAGAGCTCATACACTTTCTTAATATGTGCAGTCACGCTCCGTAAACGTATATTCGCCACAAATGTAACAGAACATATTGCGGCTGTTGCGACATTGGCGAGACATTTTGCTATGACGAATCCTCCTGAAATTGCTTTATTATTGTGAGTACACACAATATGCTATGCGCATCAACATGAATGCAAACTGATATAAATGCAATGTAGAACGGTGTGTGCAAAGTGTTTTTATAGCCTTTCTAAAACCTGTCCTGCCAGCATCTGCCCTGCCTAAGCCTTAGCATTCCCACTGCATGTTGTGTGGCGTGCACTAGGTGTAGTATCACTGCACGCCCAGGCATGCTTGGACACAAGATAGAAAACTTTTCAGCTTACATTGTGGGCAACATTTTAATAGACTTAAATTATGAATTGAAATAACTAATATAGGCGATTTCAAACAAACGGTATGTGATAGGGAAATTTCATGGTGATTTTGGTAATCAGCAGCCCAAAATCTATAAGATATACCCAAAAGTATTCAGGAAACAAAATCTTTGTTGTCCAGTGTTATTGCATCTACCAAATTGTGCAAGAAAAATATGAGTTCTGTTTTTAACTCGATAATACTTTACATGGAAACATTCAGATATGAAAGAGATAGGTATTGAAATACTATGATGATAAGCGTGGTATAAAAAACAAAACAGAGTTAAATTCAGAATAGTATAGCACACAATATTTACAATTCATGATAATGATCAGGAGAATTCAAAGTAGTTTTAGGTAGTCTGGTTAGAGATACCAAATGGAAATTTTCATTTGCCTGAAACTATAGTCGTAGAGAATCCTATTATCAAAGAGAGACCCAATTCAGCTTCTGTTTCTGTATATGCAAGTGCTAGTGTGCATAAAACTGTGGATCAAATGACTGTATACAACATGACAGATGCAACATTTTGAAAGTTTGCCCCATAAGGAAATCAAGCCTAGATTTAATAATTTGGGAGCCCTGTGCACTATGGAAATTGGGGGCACCTTAATTCCTTAAAGTGCTCATGGCCGCATAGACCCTACAATGGCCCTCCCACATCACCTGACACATACTCCACCCTACACACACAGACCCGACTGCCCACACATTCTCCAACAACCCACTTATGCTGACAGCCCTCCCACACATCCCAGCAGCCCTGACATACATCCCACTCAACGCAGCCACCTATCACCTCAGCCCCTCTGGCCACCAACCACCTAACAACCCTCACTCACCTCCAGCCCTTTTCCCCACACCCCAACACTTCCCACTCACCCAATAGCCCAACAACTACTCATTCACATCCCCTCACCCACCACCCCTCAAGCCTTCCTGGCCACTCACCAGCTCCCTCCTCACCCCACACTGCACTCCTGTCACAGGCTAGGGTGGCTTCTCCTGATCCTGGCTGCCCACCTCTGCTTTCTCCCTTTGCCTGCCCTGCACTGATCAGGTTTGCTCCAGCTGGCCCTCCATCATGACAGGGGGCAGTCAGGACACATATGAACAAGTGGCATTGCAACCTGGTGCATGTGATTAGAGCACCACTCAGGCTTGTAGTTGGTTATTTTTCCAGTGATCGGGGGAGACCCCCAAAATGGCCCTGTGCAAGTGCACCAAGTGCACATTGCTTAATCCTGGCTTGATGGGAAACTATATAAAAGGCTATAGATTATTTTACAGCTCTATGTTAAAAAAAAGAAGGCAGCCAAAATCTTAGTAAGGCCAAAATCCTATTAGCTAAACTCTTAAACTCCTATTAGCTATACTCCCAACAACTTCAGTGCCTAAGAGCAGGACAAATTAAATAAGTAAACTATAAGATTCAAAGCCGTGTTTTACAGTAGTTAATTTTTTTGAAGTGGAGAACTACTTTGCATCTTACTATATACAGCATTGCAGTTACGATCATCTTTCCAAATATTTTAAGAAGAAGGTTGTGGTCAATGCCTCACGAGAGAAGTGCAGTTTTTGGGGGTGGTCCTTTATTATTATAATTTTTTTTTTTGGCAATATGAAAAAGCCTTTGTATTTTGCTATGCAAATAGTAAGCTTGAGGCAGTTGTTTTTTCAGATTGCAATAAGGGGATGATGTACTCAACATCTATTTACTGTCAACCAGCCCAATGTGTTTCCAGAGGGTGGAGCTTGAACCACTCACTGTCCTCTCTGAGCCAGATTTGCACATGGAAAATATTAACATTTTGCAAGTGGGTGATTGGATGGCTCAGAGGAATGGCAGTGTGCTACTAACACGTTCACACTTATCTCCCTGTTTTCATAGTTAATTCTGAAACACTGAAGGTTTCGGCCCACTAATGACAGTTTAGTGGCTGTGATGTGACTTCACTCTGCAATTTTTTCTACTTAATATTTTTGTTTTGCATATGAAAACTAAATAGATTAAATTTAGCTGGAATCTGAGAGTGAACAGGTGACTCTTTAGAGAATTGCCCCAGAGCAAAGAGGTTTCTGCATGACTCATCTGAGCTGTGTGGGCTCAGGTGGCGTTAGTGGATTTCAGCAACACCTGCATAAGAAAGACAGTCTGTTATGAAGAGAGATGCTTTTCCTCCCACGTAGTTATTCAGAAAGGAGACCATTTGATACACAGACTCAGAACATAGAGAAATGCTGATCTCATTCCAAGACAAACCAGGGGAACTAGACCATGGAGGTGTGAGTTTGCATGTCCCACACATACTCATATCTGCGAGTACTCAGTGGTGATGGGATCAAAAGATCCGGCACAATTGTTACTGATGCTCTTGCCAGCACTCCGAATGGGGAGGCTATGGTCTGAATGGGCATGGTGGAGAGTGACCCAATGTTTTATTCAGAGGTGGGGGTCCCTTCAGCTCAGGACTGAGGTACATTGGTGGAGGGAAATCTGTGCTGCCACTGTTTGAGCTATAGAATAATTGTGCTCTGTGGATAAATACTGTTGTCAGGTAATGGTTTCAATGGATTACCTTTCATGAGCACTGAATTTTTGTTAAGTTTCACAATAGTGAGTACCTGCTAAGATCTGCCAAAAACGGGGAGGAAAAGCTAGACAGACTCAAATATCTCAGACAGGAGAATTTTGCCCTCAGTGTTTATTCTTATATCAGTCAGGCCAACCTTTTCCAGTTTCCTCATTTTGGGTGCCCCTGTTTTTAGGTGCTCAGTAATCACAATGAACTGGTTTGTACAGGTTTGACCAAAGGCAGTCATTAGCCAATTCATTCCTAGATTTGTGCGTTGAGGCTCCCCAAGGAACCGATTACCGCTAACAGGTATTTGTAGCACTAGTAGTTTCATGTACAAACTGAATACAATATCTTACTGTATAAATCTCCTAGGATTAGCACTGTGATTAAATCTGAAACTGGACATTCTTGCCCAGGAGGAATGGAGAAGACTTTGCTTTGTGTCTGTCTGCACCTTATAATGCACAAGGAAGGAAAATGATTTTCCTAGGCTGCCCATTGGTACAAACTATTACCCCTTTCCCAGCAACATGAGATTTGCAAAGTAGGTCTGTAAAGCAAAATGGGCCAAATTCTGTGGTTCTTACTGCCTATTCAGGCAAAATGCCCAACAAATTCAATGGGAGTATTGCTTGAGTAAGAAAGCAGAATTTCCCACACTGTAAAGAGTCAAGCAATGCAGTACTGGGCCAAAACTGTTGTGATTATTAGTCCAATCAGCTTTATAGTGTAGCA
Source organism: Mesoclemmys tuberculata (assembly GCA_007922155.1). NCBI lineage: Eukaryota > Metazoa > Chordata > Testudines > Chelidae > Mesoclemmys > Mesoclemmys tuberculata. The sequence goes on along the minus strand of ML675618.1, from coordinate 32,086,770 downwards.
GTACATAGGGATAGTTAAACATCAGGTTCTGATTGACTAGTTGGACATTCTGGAGGCCATGCCAGCGTTTAAAATTTCCTTTCAAACACGGCCTCCTCTGATGAGCTCATTCACATTCAGCGACAAGCTTCCTTATTCATACGACGTCAATAAAATGGGTGGGAAAAACCCTTTAGGAAGGAATATATTTCATTAGCTTCTAAGAACCACCATGTACCAAGCTTCAGCAAGAAAAAGCAGCCAAATATGGGGTTTCAAAGACTCTCTCAGCACACTGTGAAGAGCTTTAGAAATCCTGACCTCTTCCTTTTAAAAAAATCAGCAGTTAAACTTATTCTCGCTCTTCAGCCCTCCATTCCCAGTGAGCCTTCATGTTCAAAAACATTGTAAAGGAAGCTGGCATCTTTTGAGCTCAGCCCCAAATGTATTCTACAACAAAAAGCAAACATAACAATACTGGACCATCCCCCAGTCCAGGGAGATGGGGGGAAGAGGGAGGAGGAGAAAAGGGAGATTCATTCTTGTCCTTTCCTTTGGTATTGGTTCCCAAAAAGTTTCTGATTCAAGCATTGTTTGCTCCTTAAGGTCTAGCTAGTCCTCCCCAGTGGCTGCTCTGGCTAACAAGCCTGTCTTTGGAATGCTATAGTGACAATCCATTCAGGTAGAGACAGGCTCTATCCTCCTCTCTGGCCAGTCAGCCCTGAAGTGAACCAGCCTCTCTCCTTTTATTCCCTCTCCAGGCACAGTATTGGCTGTAGATATAGTGGGATGAGCTAGCTAGGCCCAAAGGCTTTCCTTAACCCCTTCTCTGCCTTTCTGACCCATCACACAGAGGTAAACAGACACTGCCCTGGATGGGCACAGGAAAAGAATGCAGTCTTCAAGATGCAAAATGCCATGTCAAGATGCAAAATGCCAAGTTGCAAATGGTGAGATACTTGTGGATCCAGCCTCTAATCAAACACATGCTATATCTGGATATTGTCCTTGATGTTCTTAGACCTACTCTCATTTTGCAAGGCACCTCTAATAGCCAGTTAGTTAATCTGTCCTGCAGAAGATGAATGTGTTGTCAAGTTTCTGTTTAAAAAAAGGAGGATGCAAATATGAATTTACACTCTGAAAAGTAAGAATAGGCGACAGACTGCCATAAATGTAGCAATTGTCTAAGTAACTTGTGCTGAAATCATTTTGTGTGAATGAAAATGGTAGTCTAGCCTAGAGAAGATTAATGTATTACTAAATTTACTCCATTTAGTCCACATTATTGAGGTACATGTTATAACGGCCTCTCTGATACAAGATTATTGTACTTTAATTATTAGCCACACTAAACCCCATTATAAATCATCCTCATTATGACATAACCTTGTCATAATACACTGTCTCCTCAGGATGGTATTTTACTGAGGGTGGAATGTAATTTCAGTGTTATCTAGCAGAGATGGGCATTTAACAGAAGATGAAACTGGTTTCCAGATGTTATTTATGTAACTGGGAAGGAATACCTAATATCTTTTAATAAAACTGAACATGAGTATTTTGTGGAATGTGTTCACTGACACCAGATTCTGAAGACCAAAGAAAATTTCTTCACATGCAGCAGATCAGATTCCTCATAGGGGCAGGAAGGAGTAAATACACTGAGAAACTGATCCTGTTCCCTGAGGTCAATGGCAAGCTTCTGACTGACTTTTATGGGAGCAAAGTTAGGACTGCAATAAAAAGAGAGAGAGACCGTTATTTGATAATCCTAAATTCTATCATTTTCCATATAATGCACATGTAAGTGCCAAGTTTACAGTATCTGTGACTACAGAATGTGTGCAGAGGGACAACTGCAATGTATTTTGTCATAGGCCAGAAATTCCAGTCACAATAGTATTAGTAATAGTGAAGTGCCAGCGGCATGCTATGCGCTTAACAGACAGATAAAAAGACAAGGTCTCTCTCCCAAAAAGTTTGACAGCACCTTACTAACATGGGAGGGGTTCAGATGGGGAAGAAAAACAGTGGTGTCTGGGACTTTTATAGGTCAAAAGGTCCAGCTTCTTCCTTGCTCTATATTGGTAGGGAGTAAAGTGGAAAAAGAGAACAAGAAGCCTCCCTACCTCTTTTGCACTTCTTTGCAGGGCTTGGGTACAGTTCCATTGTGAAATTGGGATACACACATCACTTTCTGCTAGAGCTACTGCTTGTGCTAGCTTGAGCTGGGGTCTTACTCATGGCCCATCTCCTCCCCCACTCAGGACTGGCCACCATAGTTGGCTGGGTGCAGAAGAAACAACGCAGCATCTGCTCCCTAGGAGAAAATCTGGTTGAAGTAGCCAGAATTCCTCTTGGGCTCTCTTGCTGCAGCATTCACTCTACTTGTATTGAATCCAGGCCAAAGTATCTACTTTGATTTACTTCAGGGTGGCAGCACAGAAAGGAAGACCTCTACCTGTCCAACACCAACTCAGACTTCATACACTTTCACTTTTCACCTGTGGCAGACAGACAGAATTAAAATCTATGGTAGAATTCCTTGTCTAATGCTGAATATATTTTCTTCCTATTCTATTAGGCAAGATTGATTTTGGCTAATCCGATAAAGAATCAGTTGAGTTTATATATAAATATATTTAACTGGAATCTGTTACTTGGAGCAGAACATGTGAGGGAATAAAGACCATAATGTAATTTTACATTCATGTGCACTAGTCTTAACTTACATCATATGGGTTTGTATGCAGGGTAGTTGTACCCTGGTCAGTCGCTGGTTATTAGAGAGACAAGGTGAGAGAGGTAATGTCTTTTATTGGACCAAGTTCTGTTGCTGAGAGAAAGCAACAGAAATTGAGCCAATGAAAAATATTACCTCACCCATCTCATCATCAGGGCTTGTGAGGTGGCTAGACTGAAATACTGGTGAGTGGCCCTACAGATATAATTGTCTTCTTAACTGATGGATTCAAAAAGGATAACCATATATGATTAATTAAATCAAGATCTTGCAAAGCAACTTTGACCTAGCAAATTCAATACAAACTTCAATAAAAATTGGTTAGAACTTTCATACAGTATGCCATTACAAATGTAGAACATATTTCAATTCAATAGTTATTCAAATATGGTTTATTGAATACTTAATCCTCTATTTATACATGTGCAACTCTCCTCACCTTATATTTAATCATTAATACCAAGAAATACTTGGGTTCTGGAAAGGACCCTTGCTTTAATCACTTGTTTCTAGACTTTCTAAAAGAGAATTAAAGAGCAGGGATAATGCTGTGTTTTAGAGAAACTGGTGTGGGGGACTATATGGCACTGAGGATTAGTAATGGGATACAGTTCCTTCACCTAATGGTCATTGGCTGAAATCTGGCCCCTGTCAATAGTGAGTGAAAATATCACAGTATCAGAGTTGTTTAGTGATCGGTTTTTATTAGATGAATGTCTATGTTGCTGGACCTGCCACTGCAGTTGGCACTGTAATTGACATATTGACAGGGCAGAGTAAATCTGCATTTACTGCTGCCTATACTGTATTTGTTTGGAGCATGGGATTATAAGGAACCTCCTGGGTCATCAAGAATAAATTGCAGTCCCTTATTTATTTAGTTTCACCAAGCCCCTTTGTGCCAGCCACAGAAATGGTGATAAGTGCTCCTACCAGCAAAGGAAAAATTAAGGATCACCCAACAAAATTACAGGCAGCAGCTTTAAAACAAACAAAAGTACTTCTTCACACAACACATTGTCAACTTGGGGAACTTGTTGCCAGGCTATGTTGTGAAGGCCAAAACTATAACTGAATTCACAAAAGAATTAGATGAGTTCATGAAAGATAAGTCACTCAACGGCTATTAGCCAAGATGGTCAGGGATGCAATGCCATTCTATGTGTGTCCCTAAACTTCTCACTGCCAGATGCTGGAACAGGACACAGGGGACGGATCACTTGATGATTGCCCTGTTCTTTGAAACATCTGGCAGTGGCCACTGTTGGAAGACAGTATTCTGAGCTAGATGGACTATTGATCTGATTCAGAATGGCCATTCTTATGTTCTTAAGAATCCACACTCTTCTAAAGGAGGCTTGCTGACTGACTCTACTCACAGTCTCGCGCAATAAAAATTCTATTGATTCGAAAAAGCACAAAGAAAAAAATTCAGAACTAACCTTTTAAATCCACCACTAGAAAAATTTCAGCGTGGGTTAATAGACACCAAGAAGGATGTGGTTAATCTGAATTAATAGGCATGAATTACCATTCTCTAACATCCATCTGTGCCACTTAGAAAATGAGGAAACTCAATATCTGTACCTAGTGCCAGAGAAATGCAGGTTTGGTTTCCAAAAAAACCCTATCAACTCTAGGATCAGTCGTGCAAGCCCTCCTGCAAGATGGCCCTGAAATCACAGCAGATTACAGCTTGCAGGGCCTGTCTCCCAAAAGCATTCTCTGCAGGTGCTGCCATGTCAAGTTTGTAGCAACATGGAAAGATATGTCAGGATTTCCAAGTGATTCCCTTGCATAGTTCTTAGAGGGTAGGAATCCTTTTTTCTCAACCCAAGAGGCAGAGACAGCTCTCGTGTAATGAGCTATAACGACAGAACCTCTTTATTTCAGGTAGCATAACTTTCCTTAATGCATAATCAAACCCACTGAGAGTTGGTAGCTTTAGAGACTCTTTTACTTGTGAGGGACCCAAAAAAATGCTTTAAAAGGTGATGTGGGGGCAGAGACTGAGAAAAAGCATGTGTGTATTACTCAAAGGAGGGGTACAGAGTGATGATATCCAACCGGTTCGCACTGGTTCGCGCGAACCGGTTCTTAAAATTAAAAAAATTTAGCGAACCGGTTGTTAGCGTCCTCCCCTGTCGCACTCTGCGGGGCGCTGCGGGTTTCGCGCGAACCGGTTCTTAAAATAAAAAAAAGGCAGCGAACCGGTTGTTAGCGTCCTCCCGTTGCGCTCTGCGGGGCGCTGGAGGGGTTTCGAATTTGGCAGCGCAGAGCGAGTTTCACAGCGGAGATTCTCGGCTGTGATGCCAAGTCTCCCTCTCCGCCGCCGAAATTGACTTTGCCTTGTCAATTTCACGGAGGAGAGTATGCCCCAGGTCCCCCTCCTGGAGTCTCTCCTGGATTCTCCCTGCCACCGAAATTGACCAGGGAGGGTCAATTTCAGTGAGGGGAGTCTCTCCTGCAATTCTCCCTGCCGGGGAAATTGACCAGGGAGGGTCAATTTCAGTGCCGGGAGTCTCTCCTGCAATTCTCCCTGCCGCTGAAATTGACCAGGGAGGGTCAATTTCACGGCGGAGGGTGCCCTGAAGTTCTGGGTGCTGGGTTGTTGGGGTGCAGAGTGTCGGGTGTTGCGTGCATGATGTTTAAGAACCTATTCAGAATAGGTTCTTAAATATCACCTGCCTTTATAGAACTGGTTATTGGAAAATGGGATATCATCACTGGGTACAGAGGACGAGAAAGGTCCCAGAGGAGGTGGGGGGGATTTTGTAGGAAGGGGGAAAAAGAATTACGAATCATGGGGGAAGAGAGAGACAAGGGGAAAATTCACCTATGAGGAGAAAATGGATGGGGGCCAGGGTAATTCCCCAAAAGTATTATGAAAATTCACACAAAAGAGGGAGCAAGGATGCACAGATGGAGGAGTTATGGGACAGAAGAAGGGAGGGAGGTTTCATAAATGCATTTACTTTTTAACTATATCTTTAAATGCAATATCTAACTTTGCTAAAAAGGACATGTTCTGCAGTTGGACAATACCGCAAAATTAATTAGTGTACTTTTTATTCCTGGACCCCAAACTTTGAATGAAAGTCTAATTTGGGTCTCATAAGAGAATGAGTTTGACATCTTGATATGGATTGCTTTACTCACTGCTAGGATGGCATATTTTCCTGCCCATTCTGAGGACTAGTTCACAAAGTCAATGCTCCTTCCCACAGTTGCACACTGCCTTTCTGTCTTTCTCTCGGCCTGCAGCCGTCACTCCACACTGCTGCTGCCTCTTCATGATGCGGGTCTGTGGCCTAGTCGCTTTTGGCATTTTCCCTTTCCAGGATAGTGTGTCAAAGTCCCTTTTTACCAGCAGTTTCAGGCAGTCTTCCCTTTCACTGCCCCATGGTGCCACTCCTGCAGTGGCTGGTAGGGGAATCCGAGTCCACCTCTACTCTGGGACCCAGCTCAGGGATCTTCTAATCGGTAGTCAAGATGTGATCCCTCCTGGACCTTACTACCTTTCCCTGAGCCTCTTCCTTTCCATCTGGCACCCCCCTCCTTCCCTGGGTTTGCCAGACTCCCAACTCCCTCCTCCCAGTAAATGTAGGCTAGCTGTCTCTGCAGCCACCAAACACTTCGCCCAGGGAGTGACTGTATACTTTTTCAAGCAGAACCTGAGCTATCAACTTCCTGCCTAGCTTGTTCCTCCCCAGCTGGGCTCCCTCCCTGAGTCAGGGGATTGCTTGGCCACCTGATTCCCCACAGCTATGTCCTGTCAGGTTAACTAGCCCTGTCGCAATCTACATTAACTCTTTCAGGGCAAGTGTGGGGTGAACATCCGTTCACACACCTCTACCATAATGCTTCCAGGCACCGAGGGAAATGCAGTGCACAGCCCTCCTTGCTATGTCTGTTTGAAAGCCAGAGCCTGTGCTGTCTTACAGCCGCTTGCTGGGGCACTGTGGGTGAAAGAGCCAATGTTCTACTGTGATAGGGTGTATGAGCCACACACTGGTGAACTAAGGATAAAAGACCAGGTCTGGGCCCAAAAGATTCCCCCCAGCTGCACCTGCTGAGCATGCTCACATTGGAGGCGGGACAGACAAAGCAGAGGAGCAGCTGTACATTAAAAGATCCTGCAGAGAAGCCACTGGGGCTCCATACAGCCAAGACCATGCCCCAATACCCATCTGCTAGAGGTCCTTCACTCCTCAGAGGCTGGGAATGATGGGCTATGGCTGATAGAGGAAGACCCTCTGGAGCATGATCAGAGAAAACTCTAGGGGAAATCCAGAAACACACCAGTGTCACTGGCCGAGAAACTGAAGCAGGGGTAGGAAGTGGCCCAGGGAACAGGCCTAAAAGCACTAGTCCCTAGGCCACATATTTGAGCTATTATTTTTACAGGGTCCTGGGCTGGAACCCAGTAAAGATAGAAGGGCCTGGGTTCCCCTATCCCCAGCCACTAACTCTTGCCACCAGAAGTTATGGCCCATATGACCCCCACTAGGAGTGTTGACAGATTTGGACTTCAACCCCCTGACGTGGTGAAGAATGTGGCCCCTGACCAAATCCTGTTAAAAGACAGTAGATGTAATGGTTAACCTGACCAAAAAGAGGCTATGGATGTGGGAAAGTGCTGAAATGGATAATGGAGATCCAGTAACAATAGGTGATCCAGGAACAGGAAAATCAGCTGCTACAACAGATTGTGGTAAAACAAACAACAAGCAGGCCAGCAGCAGGAACAGCTACTCTGGGAACTCATGATGCAGCATCAAGTGCAGCACAAATGCCTACGTCAGCAGGTGGCAGCACTCTTGCAGCCCCAGAGGACATCTAACACCATGGCGCCCGGACCGTCAGGGAAAGTCCTCCCCACCGGTTGCCCTTCAAGCTCAAGAAAATGGACCCTGGAGATGATCCAGAAGACTTCCTGGTCACATTCAAATGGGTGGCACATTGGCTACGGGAACAGCGGGTCAGAATGACAACCCTGTTTTTGATTGATGAAACCTGTTCAAGCCACTGATTGAGGCTTGGACCCCAGAGAAGTGCTGGACTATGGCAATGTAAAGGCAACCATCCTTGACTATTTGGACTTCAACCCTGAGACATTCTGCCAGCGGTTCAGAAAGGAGAGAGACCCACCAGGAGCCCAAGCCTGGTTAGACCCTGAGAAGCAGACCAGAGTACAGGTTGTGGAGGCTGTCGTGTTGGAAAAGTTCATCCAGATTCTCACAACTAGTGGGAAGGAGTGGGTGAAATGCCACCATCCCTGACGGAGTCTGTAACTTTGATGGAGAACCATGTGGCAGCCTCAATGACACCTAAAATGGGAGGCTCCTGGAACCAGGACACTGGCCCCTAGATAGGGCTGTGCTAGGATGGGAGGCTGAGGGTGTCTGGGTGGCAGGACATAAGCACTAAGGCAGAACAGAGAAGGGATCAGGGTGACTAAAGAGGGGAGTATGTCCCACCAGGAGGTTCTGTGGTTCTGGGAGCGAGTCAGCCAACTGTGACCCCAAAGATTGGAGAACCAGCCAACTATCTCCCCAAAAAGTGTGGGGAGTGTAGACTGGAAGGGTATTTTAGGCGGGCACGCCCTATAAAGGACTGCAGCTATGGACAAGCATGGATGGCAGGCACAAGGTCTAATAGATGGGCCTTAGTCAAGATGTTGCTGCCAGTATGGGTCAATGGAGCTGAACTGATGGGGCTGGTAGACTCTGAGTGTAGCCAAACCATTGTACAGAGAAACTTGGTAAAGTCCCCCATTGTGTCGCATGCTCTTATCTACCTCCAGAGCACCTACAGGGACTTGCCACCCTACTCCCCAACAAAAGTGTAGCTGAGGGTAGGAGGTTGGCTTAGCGAACACCCTTGCTTATCTGGTAATATTAGGGTGGAATTGAAAGTGAATTAGGTAACTCCTCAAGCAGTGGAATGTCCCACCGCCCCCCTCAGAAACCAACCCAAGCTTGAAAATGAGGGGCCTTATCAGCCAAGACACAGCAGAAGACCATGGAGAGGGTCCCTCTGGGCAGGGATGCCCAACCCAGCAGCCCACTAGCTCTGGATCACCCAGGAAAGTAAACCATGATTGACTGCCAGAGAATGAGGACTTCTTGTACAAACAATAGGAGGATCAGACTCTGAGCCAGGCATGGAAACAGGCAGCCATCTCTGATGGGCAGGAGGGTGAAACCTGACTGATAAAGAAGTGGCCCCACTTTGAGCTTCAGAACGAGCAACTTTACCAAGTGAAAAGATTCCCAAACGCAGGAAATATGATGACATTTGTGGTACCCAAGAAGTTCTGCCAGAGGCTTCTATACCTAGCCCACTCGGTG
>ML675618.1:31823759-32077682 GCA_007922155.1 Mesoclemmys tuberculata | reverse complement strand
TACCCAAGAAGTTCTGCCAGAGGCTTCTATACCTAGCCCACTCGGTGCCTTTTTCTCTCGGAGAGAGAAAAGATGCTGAGGAGAGTGGCCCTTAGAGTCTTCTGGCTGGGCATCCACAAAGAGGTACATTATTTTTGTGCTTATGCTCTGAATGCCAGCTGGCAGGGCCCGAAAGGACACCAAAAGTTTCCCGGAGTCTGCTCCCACTGGTGTTCATACCCTTTGAACAAGTAGGAATGGATTTAGTGGTTCCCCCTGCGAAGAGCGCATTGGGGTCCCGTTATACATTGCTGATGATACACTAGGCCATGTGGCACACTGAAGCCATCCTGCTATCCCTTTCACGTCTCCATTTTTCTTGTTTATGCTCTGATCGTAGATGCCTGATTTCTCCCTTCTCTCTTTCATTTATGACTTTTCTATTTTGTTTACATTTTTTAATTTTTGAGACTTCTATGTATATCGAAGTGTTTTACTGTAATTACATATATTCCATATTAGTTCATTATGACAGCAGGGCTACGGAAGATACATATTTCTAAAGTGGGACACAACTAATTTTTTTTTCTCATCTCCTTTCATCCATTCAAATACTGTCTTGTGTAGCATAGTTACAGACATAGACCTCAAACAGAACTAAATTCTTCCAGTTAAGATTTACTGTACTGTTATTGCCTGCTGCTCTTCAGAAAGCTAAAACACGGAGGAGCATTATTATCAAGTTTCTTAGTACTTCTCATCTTTCCATGGAAAATAAAATGCTTTTCAACAGGTTCACACATAGTTCCTCTGATTATGGGAAGCAGGAGAAAACAGTAGAATATAAGGCAAGAAATGAGAATAAGAGAATGAGAGAGCCAAGAAATGATTTGGAAGTGCTAGAGACTTACTAAAACTGAAGTTGGATATTCAGCCTATTATAGGTGAAATACTTTCCCCTTAGTATAACTAAGCAGTCATATAGTATCTATGCTATCTTTGCATATTTGTGGAAATAATTCAATTTTGTATGTATGTATGTACTGTCTTCTGCAAGAACTGTTCTCTTTAAAAGAAGCCAAAAGGTTTTAGGCTGCTTCCTTTTGTTTATGGACCTCAGTGCTGTATTTTGAAAGAATGCTGAAAGATGACAGACATGCATGTTGCTGAGCACAGAAAGCTAAAAGACACACACATTTTTCCTGTCCAAAGTACTATTTAATCTTAACTATTAGGAAATGACATTTTATCTGCGAGTTCATTGCATAGGAACTGCCTTATTTTAGTTAGTGTTTATATTGGCTGCATGTAGGAATCCCTCTACTGACACGGAGAGAGTTCACACAGCCTTTTTTTTTTTTTAAAGTAACATCCGATATCTCATTTCTGAGCTAAGAAATATGTAGCTGTTTAAGACCAACACATATGCAACTTTTACAAACATCCATGGATTTGTTTTCATTCCCTATGTGAACTGTTTAAATGTATTGCCCAGGAGTATGTTGCAACACTGCTTTTCACGATCAAAAGAAAGACTTCTTAAATTTACTGTGTCTAATCCTCAACTAGTGTAAATTGACGTAGCTTCACAACAGATTTCCATCAGCAGAAGATCTGTCCCCATGTGCCACTTTTATCTTTGGCTTCTCTGTTTCTTCAGTTGGATTTTGTTTTCTTTAGTGAAATATTTCTTGCTGTCAGTACTCAGGGAAGCTTTGTTGCTTTATTTTGTGACACGAGTGGCTCCAGCCCACAGCAGTAGGCAACTAATGATTTCATAGAAGAAACATTCTTCATCAGGCTCACCTTTCCTGGATGCTGAGCTATTTAAATTGGAACTCCCTCCAACAGAACTGGTTTCTACTGTCAACAACATGAAATCTATTTTTTCTGCTTTTTTTGTCAGACTGAAAGAAGCTCTTTGAGAAGACCTTTGTCTGAAAATGGTGTGTTTTGCAAACTCAAACAACCCTCACATTTCCATATCTCTACTGCAGTAGCTGTCATGCTAATGGCACTTTATAGCTTAACTTACTTGATTTCACAGAAAGGCATTTAGTCTAGGCCTCCTCTGGTGATAGCTCCAGAGCAGCAGACACTGGCAACGTGCCCATGTGTGTTGATGGCAATTATTACGTCTCTAGGCTCCCACTCCCTGCTCCTTTCCTAGTTTTGATTGCTGCAGATTTTCTGATATATTAAAGACTTCAATCCTGTGGTCCTTACATAGATGACATTCCCATTGACTTCACTTAGGATACCTGGAGTTAAAATGATCAGAGAAAGACAGCGAAGGAAAAGACAGACGGAAGTTTAGTTAAGAAAGTGGTAGGGGAGAATGTTGGATTTCATATGCAATCATCTATTTTCGATTGGAGAATGTGGCCAAAGTCTGCTCAAGCTTTGCTCACAATCTTATAGTAACCAATGGCTCTGCTTAAATGATCAGTATTAGAGGAGTTAAAAATATTGACATCAATATTGTCGTAATTAGGTTTCAGCATTCTCATATAATTGAAAAGAATAACAGTACCAGCATCAGGCTGTCTATCTCTTTGCAGATTGAAGAAGACAAGCATTGTATCAAGAACTTCCTGGAAGGTTTTCTTCATTTCTCTTCACTATGGTCTCATCTAAAGAATCCAAAACACAGGATTCATCCTACATATTTTCTTTAAAAAAAAAAACAACAGATTTATGCTTCCATTCTTAACAAAAAAAAAAAAAATTAAGGAGACACATGGCTTACTTAAAGATTCAGAGTGTAAAGACTAGTACAGAATCAGTACCTCTTTTATAGACCTGTCTGCACTGGAGCTGGAGGTGAAATTTCCAGCTGGGATAGACATACCCGTGCTAGCTGTGATGGAACGAGCACATTAAAAGTAAAAACGTACCTGCGGTGGAATGGGCGAGCCGCACGGGAGGGATCTAAGGCCTTGGATGGGATTGTACTTGGGATAGGTAGGCCTTCCCACTGCTTCCACTGCTGCAGCTATGCCTCTATTTTTAGCATACTAGATCTGGGTATGTCTATCCCAGCTGGAAGTCACACCTCCAGCTCTAGTGCGTACAGCACTAGGCAGGCTTGTAACTGGGTCCGTGCTGCTGCAGCTTCACTGCTGCCACTTCACTGCTATTTTTAGCAAAGTAGTTTTATCAAAGCTAGCTCATGAATGGCTACATGTACCTTGTATAGTACATGTATAATGGCTACATGTACATGTATAATGTACCTTCTCAGGGTACATGCTTCACCTTATTTTCATAGAATGAAGCCGCAAAGTGAGACCGTGGAGGGTATGTAGGCATGTACCCTATGTCTACACAGCCAGCAGCAGTAAACCTCTGAGCTCAGGTCAACAGACGTGGCCTCACGGGGCTTGTGCTATCGAGCTAAAAACTACCATCCACAGCACTTTTAAATTGTGGGCCAGTCTCTGAAGCCTACTTCTCCCGAGCTGCAATGTCTATTTTTAGCACTGTAATGCAAGCCCAAGTTTGTTGACCAGGCTTCCATGGGCTGTGTAGACATATCCTCAGGCAACGGCACACTCAAAATACAGTAGTTCGAGATTCTGGTTTAGAAACCTTGACAAAATCCCTCTAAATATGTTGACTATGACAAGTTACACTCCTAGACCGAGGGCTGTTTTAAAACAGGAGCGGTGTTTAAAGCAGAATAAAATCAAACAAAAACCCAACCACAGCTTGCACAAGCCCCAGTGCAGGAGCGTCTCCCCATAGCACCCCAAACTCTACTGCAATCAAACTCTGGTTCACCAGAGCTGTGTCCCATTTGACCCCTTGACCAGAAATCCAATCCTTAAAGAAACAGGGCATAGGAAAATAACCATCACTCGAGCCAAACAAAAAATTTGCATTCACATTAAAACATGATACATACATATTAACTTATGAGCTTTACAGAAACATCATTTCTGTTTTACAGTGCACACTGCCATATTACACAGCCCAGTGACAACCTGTTTAAAATTTTAACTTTTATTTTAAAAAATAAGGTAAGAACAACAAACATGAATGTTTAGCTTGTATGTAGTGCGCTATGCCTGTAAATCTCAGAATACGTTACAAAGGTTAAGTATTAGCCCCAGCTGACCTAAAATATCCCCCACAAAAATTGAGCTTTGATGTCTAACCGTGAAAACTCTTCTTTGAGGCATTCCATGCCTTAGGAGGAAAAGGATGATCAAATGAGATCTGGCTTGCAATCATTATGTGACACAGTAGTATCACGTCTGATCTCTTCAGTCAGACCTTTTTCATATAATTTCCATAAGTAGAGAAAACTCTGTTATTTCTTTGTATCAAGATTGCCATTCCTCAAAGGCGCACATTGACTGCAACTCATGAGTGCCAGAAGCAGCAACATTTAGAGCTATCCCTTGTTAATACAGGGTTCTAAGGAATATGGAAGGATGGAAAGTAGATCAAAATAGGTTAAGGTGGCCAAATGGTGTAATTTCAAATGAATGAAGGGTCCTACTATACTGATTACAGTCAGACTATGAATGTTGTATAGCCTTCCACATGACTCCTACAGTCTGACATTTTTACTGTCTGGATTTGTAAGTGAAAATCTAGCCATTTCAACATCAGGGCCAAATTTTCAAAACTAGACTGCCCCTGCACCTGCAAAAATTGCATTTGTATGTACAAATATTCACAGCAGCTGTGAGATACTATGATCTATTTCATAGCATAATGATAAACTTCCTATGAACCAATCACATGCTAAGATGACCAGCATTGTACAATCCATACTGAAATTTGCACATCCACATTTGAGTAACTGCACGTGCAAACAGGTACTCATACATGCATGTACCTGATTTGTATGTGTAACCCACTGATCAGTAAGCATTACGCATTCCCTTGTGTCTATACGACAGACAATGTGAGGTCCCAACTACAGAGCATGGTTTTTAGTGTAAAGTGTAGTGATTCCTGCTTTTAGTTCTGTCTGTCCCCGGTTCACACCATAATGCTGGTCAAAACGGCAGCCATCTCCCATGAATAAAAGTCTGGTTGGGAGATGGCAGCAGCACGTATCCATAGGTTTTTGCATATGTTGTGGCCAGCACTGCAAATTTGGCCTTTGAGAAGAAAATGATCAAGTCCAGTGACACCAAATATAAATTGAGTTTTAAGTTTCAAAATGGCAATTTTATTTATATTGGCCTCTTCACGCTTCAAATGATGATAGAAGTGCACTCACTGCCAGGCATCCCAGGGATTTGTTGGCTGGAAAGATTACAGAGGCAACATGTCTATATGCTCCCCCATGTGTTTCTCTGCTGTGTTCCTGGGCCTGATTCAGCAAGCTACTTAAGAATGAGTTGCCCATTAAAGTAAATAAGTTATTCAAGTTCTTTAGGTTAGCTGTGTACTTAAGTAACGTGCTGCACTGGGAGTCCTGTAAGGCAGCAGTGTGTTGAAATTTCTGAAAATTCTGAAAACTTAAGGGAGAATTCCAGTAGGTGGGGACCATAACAAGAACAGAATAAGAAAGAAGAAAAATGCCCTGCACATGTACATCTGTGAGCCAGACCCGAACTCTGGTTATCCGTACTAGCAATGCCTAGCGTCAGGGTTTGTCCTGATATGCCTGTTAGTTTTGCAAAACACATTTAGTACTGGTTTATCTAGCCCCTCTAGATTGGTTACCTGAAGAAGCTGCTGTCTAGGTGTTCACTAAAAATGATAGCAAACTGGGTGACTGAAGCCTCCCTTTTTGTCAGGCCTGTCACCTTTTACCGATCTCCTCCTTCCACAAGGCCTTCCAGTGAGCCCCACTCTGTATAAGTGAGTCCCCGATCCTGCCCTCCTCCATACGTGGTGTAAACTTACAGAGCAGCAAGAAACAATAAAGAATAATTTACCAGAGGAGAGGGAAGGGTGGGCAAATTCTCCCCCACTTTTTTCTCCCAGGCCAGGTCTACACTTACCTTTGCGATTTGGCAGCAGTCGACAGGAGATACGCAAGTGACGTAAATCACTTGCATATCTCCTGTCGACTTTGCAGAGTCTCCTCTGCGTGGCATCCCTTTGACGCAGTGCTACGCCACTTACCGAGGTGGTTTTCCTGTGTCGCTTGCTGGATCGACTGAGCGCGTCTACACAGACCGCTCAGTTGATCCAGAGCAATCGATGTGACAGCGGCGAATTTGCCGCCGTCAGTGTAGACCCAGCCCCAGTCTCCTTTACAAGAAGACCTTAACTTCACCATGAACTTCAGACTTCCTCTGGTTTTCCTAGAATAGATTTTCCACTGGTCATTGGATTTGAGGCATATGGTATGTCAAGGGTAAGGAGGGTCCTGCTATATAAGAAACGTGATCAGGCTACAGCATGCAAAAGCAGCTCATGATTGATTTAGGCCAGGTCTGCATTAGAAAATTAGGGTAGCATAACCACATCATTCACGGGTGTAAAAAAATCCACTCCACTGAGCAGCATAGATAGGGTGACCCAAGTCTTAAAGCAGTAGGCCATGTTTGGTCAATAAAAGAATTTTTCTGTTGAGCTAGCTATTGCCTCTCAGGGAGGTGGATTACCTACACCAATGGGAAATCCCTCTCATCAGCAGAGGTAGCGTCTACACTGAAGTGCAATAGTGGTACCACTATAGTGTACACAAGCCCTTAGAGACTACAAGTTGGTGAGTTGCTAGTTCACATAATTTTTTTAAAATGTCAAATATATTGCCTACTTCCCTCCCAAGTGTGAAGGAGATAAATAAAGGCACAGTAAGAAGTAAAGAACATGTTTTCTTAATTGTGCTGTGGGCTTCCTTTTTAATGGGCCCTTGCCACTGCACTCCACATGAAGCAGATGCCACGCGATTTGATGTGATGTGCAGATGCATTTTCATTCAGAAGTGGTGCACACACATATGGCACATGTGTATTTGATTTTGTATGTGCTACTCTACCAGATTCTTGAGATGACCTCCCCACACCAACATTATTACAGACGGGGACAGAAAGAGAGCGTTCTTGTCTACTCTAGAGAATGCTGATGTTGTAACACACTTTACATGCCCACTTACAAGACTGCTGCCAGTGATGTGCAGGCATTCACATTACAAGTGCGATTGCATTTGCAAGCTCACCACTGTGTTATCCACCAGTCTTAGTGGCTCACTTATACTAGCTCACCTGCTGTCTAGACTAGCCACTGCTGTACCAGCTCAGTTGGCCATCCCACTGCTAACCCACAAAGATAGCTCACCCTTAAAAGATCTGTCAAGCTCACCTCAACAGTCAAAACAAAGGTGCAAAAGAAGCAGGGACTGTCCTCTGCAGTTCTCTGCTTTGGTTTCCACCCTGGATTCCCTCCGAACAATGAACAAGACAGCTAAACAAGCAATAAAAACATCAACATTTTATATATAACTCCAAAAAAAACCCCACAACCCTTCAATTTGTAATCAATGAATAAATTACTACATTTCATTTTTAGAAAGGTTCTGTCATATTTTGATAAAGATTTTATAATACAAGAGGCTTAAATTAATACTGCATTACTGAATGTTAAAAAAAAATCTATCTTCCTTTGTCCTTGTTCATGTGGCCCTGTTTAAAGAAAAAACGAGAGAAAGAAAAAATGAGAAAGCATGTATTTAAAATCCTCAAACCAAGCCTGCTCCAAAGAAGTGCTGTCAGCCTCAGGTATTTACTTTGCTAAGGCCTCATCTGTTGAGTTGACGGAGAAGTATCTCTGTGACACCAGAAACCTGAAAAAGAGAAAGAGGGAGGTGGTGGGGAAAATAGTGAGATGTGTAATGGGCCATCAAGATGGTCTAACACAACTGCCAGGTTAGCAGGGAGGGAAAATGGCTAAGAAGAACAGTTCAATGAGCTAGGCCCCAGTCCTCAGTGTGCTCTGGGTAGATTAACCATTTTGCCTGCAAGGAAACCCACTGACTTCAACAAGCCTTGTGACTGCCCACGTGGAGCTCACTGCATGACAGGAACTCACTGCTGCTTGTTAAACCACCTGATGGCAGGTAGGAGACATGTGCAGACAGCTCAATGAGAGTTTGGAATAGGCTGGCTGGGGCAGGAGGGGTGGGGGATGGCAGGAGTTCTGATTAGATCCAAGCATGAGGGGAAAGCAGAAGGCTTAGGCTGGGAGGATTTCTTCTCTGGTTACATTAGGGAACTTTTTGCTATTAAACCAGATCCAAGAGGGGTGACAATTCGTGGGAGAGGAGCTGAAGAAACAGTCTTGGCTGATAGGGCAAGTAGTGAGAACTGCACTCTCTAGCTCCCCAGCTGCCCCATGGAAGCTTCAACTTACCATCCCAAGGCTCTCCAGCCACCATTCATCGCCTCCTATCCCCCCAGCTGCCCGGTAGAGCCCAGGAGGGCACCACTGCCACAGGTGGGGTAGAGGTGAGAGGGGGAATTGACTCCGGGTACAGGAATCCCCCAGGGGGACCTGCTCGGCCCGCACCCTGGCCCGCAGGATGCCTGTCTCTGGATCCTAGGAAACCATGTAAGAGAGAAAGCAAGCGCTAGGACCACTGGAACGCAAAGGCCCACAAAACAACCTGCTGGGCAGAGCTACTGACTTACTCTCCTGAGCGCAGCAACCCACACGTGGCCCTGCTCATCGTGGTACACGCCTGGGCGCCAGGCCCAGAGTCGGCTGGGAGGAGGAAGAGCCTGCATGCCTTCCTGGGCCTGCCCCAAAGAACAGTGTCAGGGTGTTCCCCAGGTGCACGTGCTCAGGCCCTGGGCCAGGCACAAATCAAAAAGCAACAGCCATGAGACTAAACCATTGGGACCAGCCCCTTCGGATTAGACACACACCAACTCCGCTCTGTGCTTACGTACAAACGCAGTCTGGTGCTGCACCTGTGCAACGCGCTGGAGTAGAGGGCTTGCCAAAGCCATGAGACAAGCCCACATGGTACAAAAATCCAACAAACTTTAATGCAGCCACCTCCACTTCCCCCCTGCCCCCAGCAGTGGCTGCTTCCCCTGGAGCAGGCCACAGGTGACTCCACCCCCTGCAAGGATACTTCCCTTCAGATTCCTCTCCCCCCCACTGCTAACCCAGCTCTTGACAAGGGGAGCCAGCTATAATATAACATACATTGCTATGTTGCAATTGCAGTTAATAACTGTAATTGCTGGCATGAAGAGTGGCAAGGTTTATTATATTTCTGGGTGTGTAGTTTAGCCTTTTCTTTGAGTGTGTCTTCTACAGAAAGCGGGGGGCAATGCTAGAGCTGTGCTTTTCCCCCAGTCTCTTTAAATTTGGGGACTTTGCTCCCAGCTCAGCAGCATAATTCTGGGAAGAAGGAAGCAAGCATTGCTGGGGTTTGAGCTCCCTGGAATGCTTCCCTTTTGGTGAGCTATGTTTCCTTTATTCTTACAGCTATTGAAAGCCTTTGAAGTTAAAATATAATTGTTGTAACCATTTGTAGTGATGGCATAGAGTTTAAAGAGCAGTCTCAGAATTAATAGTCCAAACTGCTAGGCTTTTGTAGAACTGAGTTTGTTTGCTCAGCAAAACAACTCTAGCACACAGTTGTACAGCATGTGGTTGCAAAGAGAAATACACTGACTGAGTATGGTACCCTGAAAAATTGGTTATTATGTAAAGTGAAAACCAAGGAAATGTAAAGAGCTGTTTTTTTGTTTAGAACTGAAGCTTAGTAATGCTTCTGGACTAAACCTTTAGGAAATAGATTGATTTTTAAAGGCAATTAATTTAGGCCCTGATCCTGCTAAGGAATTCTGCAGCTGCATGGCATCTCATTGATTTTAATAGGGCTTTTGTTTCATTTGTTTTTATTTTTTTAAATTTAAACGCTTGTTTAAAATTTAAGCGCTTGTTTAATTTAATTTTCTGTCCCTAGTTCAGATCACCTAGAATTTCTACTATTGTGTTTAAACTAGAGTAGAGTTCTTTGCTGCTGGGGTCTGAACTCCCTGGAGTGCTTTTCCTGTGAACTGTGTCTTGTTTTGTGTTAATAAAATTCACCTGATTAGACAAGACCCTTGTGGCTGCTGTGTAACTCTGTGCCACAAACTGTGGGATAAATACCCACAATGGAGTGCTACTATAACACCGAATGGCTGATAATATACACAGAGCATTGGTGTGCTTGAAACAAGAGGCTTTTTACAGCCATTGACAGTAGTACAGTCTGACTTATGCAATTTTCTAGCATAGAGAGGTCATCTGGCTCATTCTCTGCCATGGCCTCAGTGCTTGAATTACAGCAGCTATTCTGACTTCCTCCTGTAACACTGTAATCCCAGTTTTCAAGTGTAATAGCTTTAACTCTTAGGACAATATCATATTCCAAGTGGCTACTCAACGAGGGACAAAAGTGTGGGGTTTTGGGCCGAGTTAATCTTGACATAATCTGCCTTCTTACCATTACACTTCTACAGTACGTCTCAAACCGCTTTGCAAAGAAGTCAGTATTATCCCTGTTTTACAGATGGGGAAACAGAGGCACAGAGAGCAATGATTTGTTGAAGATCACCCAACAGGCTAGTGTTAAAGCTGTGAATAGAACCCAGGTCTCCTGAGTTCTCTAGTGCAATACTCTAGCCACTAGGTCACACTGCTTCCCTAGCCTATGTTCTTCTGGTGGCTAGTCTGCATCTACTGTTCAGTCCTGATTGCTCTGTCAGCCTGGAGGGGGAGGGAGATTTTGCTGAGAATGGGCAGAATGGTAGGCAGAGAGTAGCATGGAGACAAGTGGTATGGAAATGTTGTTCTCAGTAAATCCCTTCCCTTATCCCTAGTTGAGTATCAGATGTATTATATATTGTCATAAAACTACTGTGCCTTTGTTTTCTGTGTAACTCACCTTTAGACTTTTAAGATTCAGCTTGCTTGAGGAGACAGTAGCTGTTTTGTTCTCATTATTGCTCAGAGGTGCCAAACTCATTGGGTTGCAAGGGGTCAAATTTCATGTTAAATTATGGTCCATAGGCCAGGGTGTAAATTTAGGAGTGCTGTGCTGGAGCATATGTAATCTCCCACTGACGTCACTGGGAGGTTCACAATCAACCCAGTGGGAAAAAGATTCTACCCTGTAGCGTCACTGCTATCTCTGCTCTTTGCTTCTATTCTTTCCTTCTTCTAGCCTCCTTCCTTTCTCTTTCTCTCTACTTGTCTCCTCTTTTCGCAGCATTTCCTTCTCTGAAGCAGCCCCCAATTCCCACCTCCCTGTGGGCCACACTCCTAACCTCTTCCCCGTTGCACCTGCTAAACTGATCAGCACAGAAATGGTTAATATCAACACTGAAATGTCATCAGGGATTTTAGCCCTGATGTCCCAGGGAAATTAATAGGGCCCGGGGGAGTTCATGCTTCCGTCCCTGTTTCAGACTGTCTGCACATTCAGGCAGACATCGCTGCAGCAGTTATGGAGCTCAGTTCACATTTGGAAGCATTTCTTTGAAACTATCAGGACCATGAACTTACTTTTTTATAAAATGAAATGAAAGCAGAGATTTTAGGCACTTTGAGTACAACCTGGAGGCCATATAAACATATCAAGTGGGCCAGATGTGGTCGACAGGGTTGACATCCCTGGTAGGCAGATAGAGGAGAAGCACACACTGTGCTTTTTCCTTGGGACTTGACTTTTTTCTTTTTTGTTGGTTTCTTTATTTTAACACTAAAAGTCATTCATACGGAAAACGTGTATGGAAAAACACAGCAGCAGAGGACTTGTCTGTTTGAGAAGGAGATTGGCATTCAAGTGGAGAGGCAGGTGCGGAAACTACTAGGGGAGGGAGAGGAGAAAAGGGGCAGGCTGCAAATCTGTTATATAATTCATGTTCATACCACATTTAACATGTTCTAAGTGCTAATAGGAAAGTTTGGCCCAGTCCCTCAAATTACACAAGTTGCTTTAGAGGTGACAGAATGTATAAATTTCCACATTTGGATGATCAAATTGGTGCTTACAAAAATTAATATATACTTATGCCCTTACTCAGTGTCTCAATATCCCATAGGAGGAATATGGCTATTGTTTGAAGATGCCTAAATCTAAAAATCAGCCCATAATTCCCCTTCAGATTTTCTGGTCAGGAGATTGCTTTTAAAGGTATTAAGCGGACACAGGTGGTACCATAAAGCAAAGTGCCTATAGGTGGAACATCTGCTACATGTTCTCCAGTTCCTGTTATCTTTACAGCAAAGCTTGATCTTTTAACCCCTTCGCCACTGCCCTGCCACTCCAGTATTTGTGCTACTAGATTGTACACCATTTTACCTTTGATGTTTGAATGAAGTCTCAGAGAATTCCTGTGATGTGATTGGCACATGGTGTAGTGGCTGAGCTGCAAAGTGGTTAACTGTCTGCTTGGAGGAGGAAGAGTGTTGTGCAGGTGTTCTCAGAGTTATTGAAGACAAACTGCTTCCAGAATACCCCAACGTGAACAGTATGAGTGTCAAAGGTTGGCTTGCTGTGATTCACTTTCTTCTTATAAAGTCGGCTAAAGAGCCTTCTACTCTGTGTAAAAATATTCTACCCCTCAGATACCATCCTTTCGACTGGGGAACAAGGGGTAGCTTTGAAGTGGTAAATTAAATACCAGCTCAACTCTATTTAAAAAAAACTGGTTTCCAAATGTTTGTCTTCTGCCTAATGGTAGGTGACTTTGATTCCTTTCTCTCTCTCTCTCTCTCTCTCTAATCACAGACAGAGGAACTTTCACTAAAAACACCCAAAACTCACTTGCTTTCAGGTTTGTTATAAACTGGAGACTTGGCCTAGATTTGGTGAAAGGTTCGTGTATCTTTGCAATGGGCCTGATTTTTTTTTTTTCTTCTTTTTTCTCCCTTCATGTCAAAGGCACATAAAACTTGTAGCTCCAAATGATTTCAATACAAAACCAGGAAAAATGCAATAGATTAAAATTAGTTTCTCAGTGAATGTTTGAATTTGTTTAAACTCAGGTGGGAAGGCACCTGAAGCAAAATAATGGAAAGACGCCTCCGTGGAAGTCACAGTTTACTTTAGTGCTCTGCATCTATATGAGGATTTCCATTAGTATAGTTACAGTGGTTGCTTAAATCCCACTGTAGACAAGGTCTTGTATCCGGTCCTAAAGCTTATGAAGGATCTAATTCTCAGGGACCTCATCCCACTCTCTTACACTTGTGCTAAGTGAGTGTATAATACTACCATTCTAATGTGGTAGAGTCTTGCACCTACTTGTGCACTCATTTATTCATGTGAAAAAGGTACAAGCATGTCCGAAATTTCGTAGAAAAATAATCCCCCTAAGAGCCCTTTGGATGCTCAATTTGGTGTCCCTTATTTTTTCTTTGTCAGACGATATGATCTGGGGGTGACTTTGTTCACCTACAATATGTCCCAAGGTATGGCCCCTATGAGAGTTTTCAAGCTGTGAAGAAAGAGTTGGACTGCTGTAGTGGGTTTGGGGGAGAAAAATAAATGAGTCGATATCCCAGAAAGGTTTTGTTAATCTGTTTTATATTTATGTTTAGTTCTCCCTGTTTAGGTTTTGAACAAGGATAGACAAAATACAAAAAAATACACAGTATTTGTAGTTTTGAGCTTCAGCGCTTCAGTTAACCTGTGCCTTTCACTCATCCTGTTTTCAACTGCTGTGCAAAGTCTGCGTCTTACCCATGCTGCAAGCACAGCCACCTCCCTTTCAAACTTCTTCCTTTGCCCTCTCTTCACTTCAGACTCGCTCCGCTGCATGCTTTCCTCTTCTCCCCTGCCCTAGCCCCCATTTCTTCCTTTGTCTTTCTGTTTAGCTAATCCCCTCCTAACAGAACTCCTCCCCCCTCCAAATGAAAAGCACTACTCTCCCTTGGGAGAAACAAACCAATCTGGAACTAACATATTTGCAAATCAAACTCTACTTGATGCATTCCTTTCCCTCAACGCTTTGTCTGTCACGTGTACTTAAACTGTAAGCTCTTTGGGGCAGCTACTGCCTAGTACACTGTTTGCGCAGTGCCTTATGTAGTACAGAGATCATCAAGGGGTTAAGTGGGATACACAGAGTATTATGGGTTAGAGCATGTTCCTGGCCTGCAGTGCTATAAGTAGAGCGTGTTTCTTGCATGCTGAGCAGTTCCTTTATCAAACCTAGAGCAATGGGCCCCTGTTCTTGGTTGGCCCTCTGGTAGTGCCCATGACATAACCAAACACACATTCTTACAAAGCTATTCATTTATCACTTGGAGGTTAAGTGCCATTCAAAAATACTGTGGCTGAGATGTGGTAACAGTTGTCTAATATTATACTTGAAAACTTTAAAACACTAAAGGCTAAACTGTGGACAGCAGTGGCTGTGAAATGATTACCAGTGGCCAGACAACAGACATTCCCAGAGTGTGTTAATTCAGTGTGTCTTTCAGCAGCACCTAACAGTGGAAATGAGCACCTATGAAGTATTGGCAGGAATTAAAGCAACTCCTCCCCTAATGTAAACCCCAGGGGAGGATGATGGTGGCACCTCCTGTCCTTTGTGACAAACATGCTGGATCAGAAGTTGGTCCAGTAAAAGATATTACCTCACCCACCTTGTTTCTCTGGGGCAAAAGAGGCTTTCCATAGCCCAGGAGGCATAATTCCCCTGAACTAACTTTCTCAAATCTCACCCCCTTAAATGTAACCGTTTTCAAGCTCTGGATTACTTTAAAGCCCCCATCCCTATGCCTTTCTTAAAGCAGTTTATTCTGAATGGGAGTCACCTCCTGAAAGGACTTTGATATGGGCTGAAACTAAATCAGTTTCAAGGAAATGTATCTGGAAACATACTAATCGAAAATCTTTCCAAGCAAGCAATACAGACTGCTATTCTGTTGGCTTGTCCCCACCCCCTCCTCTCCCCCAGCTAAAGTGCACTGAGACTTTCTGTACTCATTTAACCCTTTCACTGCAGTATTGCTCTTATGGCAACATTCATAAAACAAATATGTTAAATATTCTCTGAATACTGTTTCCATTCAGACACTTAACTTTAACTTGGCTAGCCAACGAGGGGCTGGGTTTTTTGTTTTGTTTGGCTTAAGCAGACCCTGATGAGGAAGAGTTATAGCTGTTTGATAGCTGGGATACAAATTAAATCTGCCTAAATGTTTTCTGCTTCCTGAGTCCCATCAAGGTGATGGAGTTCAGATTAAATGCTCATGATGGATCTAATTTTTTACATGTTCCATATGGTGCTCTTTGTAGGCACATGGGTGTTGAATATAAGGTTAAGGGTTGTTTGCTTTTTTTTTTTTTTTTTTTTTAAAGCACTTCTTCAGAAACTAGCATGGCATTTGAGATTTATTGAGGTATTATGGCAACTATTCATACCAATGTTCCTCTCCTCAGGACTTCTTTCCTAAATGAATTAGATTAAAAACAGCCCATAAGTAATTGAAAGGCAGTTATACGAAAGACTGGAAAAGCCTTTACTTCCTTTTGAGTGGAACATCCCCTCAATGTTCAGTTAGGACAGGATAGACTTAGATCTGCCTGCCGCACCCAGGATGCTTGGCCTGACCCCTTAAGCATAGCTAAGACACCTACGGTACATCTCCAAATTCTTCACTTGTACATTGAAACTGCACTCCTTTTGCTGTCAGAGCACCTTTGCAGGGCCAGGATTTGCCCTAATGAGTTTACTTGAATTTAATAGTTTGGTAGAGCTTTACATTCTCTCTCTCTCTCTCTCTCTCTCTCTCTCTCTCTGGGGGTGGGGAGATTTTAAAGCATTCATGTAGCATCAGTAAAAGCAGAGAAAATATCAGTGGGTTTGGCTGATATGCTGTGCAGCATGGAGTATTGTGTGGTTTTATACTTTCTAGGAACACTGCTGTGTATCATCAGATGTCGGTCCCCAAAAAGTGGGGTCCTCTGTTTTGAGCAATTGAGCTCCTATCTATTATACAATGCAATGAAATAATTAAAAGTAGCATCAAAGATGGCAGTGCTGAGGCACGGTTAAATTCAAAAGCTAGAGCAATTACATAGCCAGGATTTGACGGTCTTTTGAATTCTTGTGCTTGGGAGTCCCACTTACGAACTGTACCTATATTTTTAAAAGAAATACAAGAATAAACTGGAGATTACAGCCTTGAGTGCTGTCCATTCTGCAGCTTTGATCCATTTTAAATAATTTAAATGTAGTGTAATCTCTTTTTGTGACATCATTCAGTTCTAAAATTAAAAATCCATTTTTTAAATTTCATGCATGTTTGTTCACCAGGCTTGTATGTATGTAGTTTAAAGTATATAGTACACACTCCTATTGGTAAGCAGGAACAACATTAAGCTCTTGCCTTACATACTGTTTACTTTTAAAGCCCCATGTTATTACTAATAGTAATTAGGATTTCTTGCTAATGAAACAAAGACAGGGAATGAATACATTTGATAATATGAATGGGTTTCTTGCTCTTTCATGTTGCATACAGATTTCAGTGTTGGTGTAGATGGGCATGGGGGTCGTGAAGAGGTGTGGTCTGGTGCTTTGAGCCTGGATCTAGGAATTGGGAGCATTTGAATTCTAATTCCAGCTTCGCCACCAACTCCCTCGATTAACCTCAGGCAAGTTACAACCTCTCTCTTTCTTTCAATTTCTCCTCATCTAAATAACGACCTGTTTTGCAAGGCTGTTCTGAGGATATTAGTTAATGTGTGCGCTATGGTTTATCCATGAAAAATACAATATGTACAGTATACATGCTAAATGTTACTGAAATAAAAATACTTTACATTTAAAACTGTTGTTTGAAATATATTTAATAAAACATGCCTTACTCCTGATTCTCTCTAATTAGCACTGCAGCTTTAAGGATATCATTCCAGATCCACATCACACCCACATATTTGTCCTCTCTTTACACAGCAAGTGCCAAGCAGTGACATCTACTATAGTCTCTAGGACACGTTGGTCTCTGCCACAGAGTTTGAAGAAAAAAAAAAAAAAGGGCTGGGGGGAGGAGGGGCGGAGAGAGAGAGAGAGAGCACGAATCTTATGTTCCAAAAGGATGAGTCACTTCCTAGCCATAATTCTGAGAAGCTTATTTATTGCGGTTTTGCTGATAGGAAGCCTAGCTCCATTTCTCAGCAGAGTTCCAGGACCCAGCCTCCCTCCTGGCTGTCCATTAATCATGAGGGACTGTTCCGAAGTGTACACAGAGTGGGAGTTCTGCCTGTGAGTGGCCTTTAGCTGTCTCCAGTTCAATGAAATTACCTTGTGTGAAGACTTGTTTTATGAGAGATTGGTTTATTTGTAACTAAACTACTTCCTCTGTTATTTGATAAGCTCAAATATTTGCTACTGATAGTCGGAGAGTGTCACATTTATTATCCTGTTTCAGGCATTGCCTAACTCCTTCAGATCAGGCTTTTTTTAACCCCTTTGAGGACACCAGCAGAAATGCTGGAAATGCTTGCATGCACCATTTATTCAGGCTGTAATATGACATTATTCATTTAATTTAGTTTAGCAAGAATAGGTGACGCAGAGAGGTGATTTTATACATTTAATTTATAATTGAGCAGCCGTGTGACCCATGGATATAATTCTTTCTAGGGGTTCTAAAGACATTTTAAAGAGCAGAAGTGGAGCTCACGTTATGTTTGTTACCAGAAATCCAAAATGGAATGGAAACGGAACTGTGCACATCTTCCTTTTTATACTGTAAGGCTATTTAATAGTATATGACAGCTGCTAGTTGAAACATTGAGGTAGTATGGTGCAGTGAGCGGATAGGGCACTGACCTGGTGTCAGGAGACCTGAAGCCAGATCCTCAACAGTGTTTAGGCGCCTGACTCCCATTGAAGAAAACGTTTCTAGTCAGTCATTGAAAACAAAGTAATAGTCATACTTACCTTCTTTTTTCAAAGTGTCATGAGATCTATGGATGAAAAAGCATAATGTACGAGCTAAACAGTGCTTTTATTACATACCATTTACCTTTAGTGCCAGATTGTTCCTGGACTTTGTGTGAGTGCAGGGATCTGGAGTACACCTGCATTCTCTACACAAGGGCCATGGGCAAATGTACACCATGTGACTGGGGGAGTACAGGGCCTTCCCCCTCTATGCCTTATGAAAGGCCTTATGAAAGGAGACTCAAAGAGCTTGGCTTGTTTAGCCTGGCCAAAAGAAGGCTCCGGGGGGATATGCTTGCTCTATATAAATATATCAGGGGGATTAACGTTAGGGAGGGAGAGGAATTATTTAAGTTTAGTACTAATATAGGCACGAGGACGAATGGGTACAAACTGGATATTAGGAAATTTAGACTTGAAATTAGACGAAGGTTTCTAACCATTAGGGGAGTGAAGTTCTGGAACAGCCTTCCGAGGGAAGTAGTGGGGGCAAATGACTTATCTGGCTTTAAGACTAAGCTTGATAAGTATATGGAGGGGATGTTATGATGGGATAGTTTAATTTGAGCAATTGATTTGGATTATCGGCAGATAAGTCTGCTTAATGGTCTGTGGGAATGTTGGATGGGATGGGAACTGAGTTACTGCAGAGAATTCCTTTTTGGGTGCTGGCTGGTGAGTCTTGCCCACATGCTCGGGGTTTAGCTGATCGCCATATTTGGGGTAGGGAAGGAATTTTCCTCCGGGGCGGATTGGCAGAGGCCCCAGAGGTTTTTCGCCTTCCTCCGCAGCGTGGGGCATGGGTCGCTTGCTGATCGATTCCCTGCAGCTTGAGGTCTTCAAATCTCACTTTTGAGGATTTCAATAACTCAGTCATGGGTTCGGGGTTGTTACATATGTGTATGGGTAGGGTTTTGTGGCCTGCCTTGTGCAGGAGGTCAGACTAGATGATCATATTGGTCCCTTCTGACCTATGAGTCTATGCACTGCCAGGAATGCAATGCAGCCCTGATGGGGTGGGGCTGTGGATTCATATCAACTTGCACCATTCTAAAAGATCTGGCTGCAGTACCAAGGGACAGCTCAGCGTGTGCATTCCCCTTCCATGCTAGGAAGCTCAGGGAGACTTTGAGACACAATCCCAGGGAGGTGCACCACCCCCAATGCAAGTCAGTGACCGATACCACAATCAGTAATTTTATATTCAAAATGTACATTCTATCAGCAATGATGCAGATTGATGGGATCCCATTAACTGTGTTACGGATAAGTTTCATTTTGTTGCTCTATCAGCATTTTCAGTATGTGCTATGGGATGGTGTTTCACTGAAGTATTTAACTAATACAGAAGGCACTATGGATGATTCTGTTATAGGTTACAAACATTTTAAATGAGATTTTTACATTGCATACGAGAAGCAGAGGTGGTATTTAATTTGGTAATTTTATTAGGAAACTGAGCGGGGAGAAGGGTGTGGTTCTGTCAGATCTGTTCCAGACTTGAAATCAGATCACAGACAAATGTGCTAGAGTAAAATAAAAATGAAACGTGCCTTGCTATTATCTAGTGCAGTAATTTACTGAGTACACTTCCCTGGGCTGCCTTTAAATGTTATGCTGCACTTCATAGATTAGTAAAAAATTGCTGGGGAAACAGTGATTAGAAGGGAACCTAAGGAGTTTGTGATAGATTTGAACTATGTGAACAACTCGGTGTGTGTTGATTTTTCACAGGCTACAACAAATCCTGCTCACAGCACAGTGCAGCAAACCCAATTTGAAGTTACTGGGGCTGTTTGTGTTAATAAACAGAACCGGGGACTGGTCCATTGGGAGCAGTGAGCATCTTTTTGTCAGAAATATACAGCATGTGGGAATTTGGATTTGCAAGAAAAAAATATAGACGAAATCTTGGCGAAATCATGAGGAAAAAGGCTATGTCGTTAATCTGAATATGACAGTGCCCTATCAACGTTTTAGGACTGGATGCTCAAATTTTGTATGCTTATGTATGAGTACAATCACTTTTCTGAAAATTCATGAGACTTTCAATTCAGAATGGTGACTGGTTTTGCTGATGCTAAATGCCCATTCAAATATGAGTGCAATTATTGTTCCCGTCTGTTTTAGAAAGCATCAGGTTTTTACCAAAAAGGAAAAAAAAACCCACCCTCCATTATGACTGTGTGTAAGTTTGCAAAGGGCAGGATTTTCAGAAGTGCTCATTGTTGAACTAACTCTGCCACTGTTTAAGTTGGTGGGAATTTTACCCCTATGTTTACTGGGACCAGAGTTAGGCCAACACAGAGCAGTTTTGAAAATCCCACTCTGAATTATAAGTGTCCTGGTAAGTGAAGGGGACAGTGGATGTGCCCATACTACAGCTGGGAGCAAGCCTCTAAGCCCCAGTAGGCAGAGTCATGCTAGAAATAGCTGTGTGGATGTTGGCACCAGCAGAAGCTTGGGCTAGCCACCCAAGTTTGTACCCGGGGAATAGGGTGGGCTTGAGCTCCGATGGCTAGCCTCAGCATCCGCCAGTTCTGCAATGGCCACACAGCTATTTCTAGCATGGTAGCACGAGCCGGGATATCACACATCTGTTTACCTAGGCTGGAAAGTTTATTCCCAGCTGCAGTGCAGACATACCCAGTATCCTATGCTGCTCAACCTCAGGTGGTGAAATTCTTCTTGACTTAAATTATTGAACTGGTTGGTCATCATGCAGATAGGAGTGCAGCCATGATGCGTACTTTAGTTATTGTATGTTATAGAAACAGTATTTCTTACAATTACATTATCCATGGTAAAATTACGGCACATGAATGACAGTGGTAGACATAGGCACAGAAGACAAAACATAGGATTTGAAATTTGCATTGCATTATCTTCCTACAAATTGAAATCTATCAGTTTCCAAAATATTTATACAGGTGAAGTGTGCAACAGTGTATCATATTTGATGTCAGGAGGATGGTTTCCTAGTCAGTTTAAAAACATCTAGGAGCCTCAGTCTGTAATTACTGAGTTTTCTGTTCAGATCTTTAGTCCAGTCAGAATAGCTGTGGAGACCGATAATTCTGAAGTGAGTAAATTGCTTGTTTTGAAGAACTTGTTTTGTTCCATTACTTTCATTTTTCCAAGAGAACGTATATCCATCATTGTTCACAACAGCAAACTACAAAGATCTGATAGTGACACAGGTGTGAGCTGGATCTTTTGCTGCTAACATCTTTGAGGACCTTAGCTGCTTGATATTCCACAAGGAATTCCATACCTGCATGTACCCATAATACTAATGAATGATTGATTTGTACTATTTCTTCAATTCGTTGTTAATGCAGCTGGTCAAAATATGGGAAATGCTACTCTTTTTGTCCAAATGAAAAATTTTTTACCAGCTCTAACTGTAAGTAGGAAAAAGAAAACCCAAACCATGGGAGATGTTTAGAGAGAAACCCTCCTTCTGTTCCAGGTGAGAAATATAATGCTTTCCTTCTACCTGAATGAAGCAGCACAGCTTTCCATAGAGCAAGATGAGGAGTGTTTTCACTTCACTTCCTTTGCACTAGCTGCCTTAGAACTATTATTCTGTAGAAGGAAAACGTGCCCAGCAGCAGCACAGAAACCCTCAGCCAGGGATGGCAGAGACTTGTATCACCCAAAGTTCCTTTCAGCTACCAATGCCACATGACAGCTCCATTCCCAGCAGCAGGATCTCACTCAGGTCGCAAGTCGCATCTCTTGTCCTAAATCTCAAGGTAGGGTCCAATCTCCTATGCCACTGTTCTCTGCCTTGCTCCTTCGTACATCTGTGGTGCAAGCTGCTAGGAGGCGGTTGGTTGGCCCTTGGCTCCTGTCCATGGTAAAAGTCCTCCCACTAAAATTTGAGCTGTTCATAAACAGCTGGAGCCCACTCAGAGCTATTTTATCTTCTCATACTTATTTTAATATTTGCAAAACTCTGTTCAGCTATTTTCCCTCTCTGGTATCAGAAATACCACATTAACAATTAATACCATGCCGAGGATTATTTATTTAGATCTTGATTCTCCACTCAGCTTTGGTACCATCCCAAGAGTAGCAGGGAAGGACAGTTCAGTTTTAATCTCTTTGCACCACACATGCTAAAGTGCTGTGTGTTATGCTGACATTTATTTCTGCTAAAAATGTTTTAAATGATGTTGAGAGAAATTTTCAGCAACCTGACACTGCAAGTGTGCTGCCAAAACAAGGAGTCACAATCTACAGGTCCTATGTGGCTCTGATTGCATTGGCAACCCAAAATAAATACCATAAACCAAATGGACAGGAAAAGTATGATGGGGTGATGATCACTGCCAGGAATCGCAGAGGGAAAGGGGGATATATATATATTAAAAAAAAGAGGTGTGAACTTAATCAGTAACTGAAATATAATGTTCATTCCTAAAAGAAGCTTTAAGGTTGTGATATTTTGAGGACTAGTCAGATTTTCTCATCTATTCAATGCATATATTAAACTGGAATAGAAAATAACCTGAAGGAAGTACTGTGGGCCAAATTTTGTCCACAGATGAAAATACAGAAGTTTCATTAACCTCAGTGAGACAAGCATTCATGGACAAAATAATAACCCACGTGTGTTTATTTGCATCCTAACTGTTGCGGATTTAGAGACATGGCATGACTCTTTTTTATTAGGATTTACATGGTTTTGTAAGAGATTCAAACAAACTTTGCCACTAGCTTTCTACAGTGAAAAAAATCTCCGTCCTTTTGGTACTATGCAGGCAAAATTTACTGAAGCCCCTGAGTGTGACATTTATTCCTGGGAACAGGATTAATTAATTACTTCTAGCTCCATTATGTGTAAGCTGCAAGTGAATATCAAGTTTGCTTAACAATACCATGGAATTTTCAAATTGCATCTCAATTCTTCTTTATGTAAGTTAAGGAAAAAATATTCCACAGATACTCTTAGGACCTGCTGCTTCTTCCATTTAAGTCAATGGGAATTCTGCCACTGACTTAAGTGGAAGTAGGATCAGGCCCTTAGTGTTGTGTATTTATGTAGGCCCAAAGACATACAGACACAGAGAGGAGACTGTTCAACGATTGCAGCTTTATTCAGTAAGCTCACTGCTTATTGGCAGTATGGCATTTCTAATGTAGCTAAAGATTACAACATTAACGATTGCTTTTGGCACTACTCAGATGATAGCATGATTCAAAACAGTTAGGGTTATGTTTTCAAAGCTATAGAGAAGTCTTAATAGTTGGACTGAAAAGTCAGTGGGCATTGCTAAACTAAAAACCTACACAGCTCTCATTAGGAAGTTATATTATTAGCCTTATCAACTAAGGCCTTGTGGTTAAGGCATTGAGCTGGGACCTTGGAGATCTAGGGTCATCTCCAGAGCTTTGCCAAAAACTTCCTGTGTGACCCTGGGCAAGTCACCGTCATCGCTCTGTGCCTCAGTTTCCCCATTTATAAAATGGGGACAGTCGTTCTTCCTTTCTCCCATCCTTTGTTTTGTATTGTAAGCTCTTCATGGCAGGGACTGTCTTGCTGTGTGTATGTGCAATAGCTAGCAAAATGGGACCTCAATTTTGATTGGGCTAGGCGTTACAATTATAAAAAATAATACATTCAAGTAAAATCTCCCTTTAATTTTTGAATGTTTCAAACTTTCAGATAATTTAGTTTTAATTGTTATCTGGTTTAAATTTTTAAAAACAGCAAACCTCTTTTTTGAAGGAATGTTATTTATTTGTATTACATTTGTGCCCGAAAAGACCCTAGTCAAGATCTGTGTTAGGAAGCTGTACAAACACATAATAAAAGAGATCCTGCCCTAGAAGATTTACCCTGACCCTGAAAGTGTAATGCACTGATGAATGCATTACCAATTTTCCTTTGTCAATCCACTCACGCTTTTAGCTCTGGAGGTCCTTGGTTCATTTCCCAGTGTGTCTGCCAGGGTGGAAGTTATCACATCTGCACAACTCAGTCCAAGAATGACCATCTTGGGTCCCTAGGCACAATAGGAGCCAGGCAAGGTTCAACAGGCTGGCTTGGCTTGGTAAGACATAGTCAAAGACAGGTGGGATTGCTTTGGCTCCGCTTACCCTGAAGGAAAGGAGGCAGGCAGAATTGATAAAGAACCGTCTCCGGAGCAAGCAGTCTGCTTCTCCTGTCTTCATGACGGGTGAAGCTGGAAGAGCATCAGACACAGCACAGATGCAGCCAACACTAGAGTGCAGTAAAGAACCTGTGAGCCCAGTTCCCTCCCCCTGCTGCCACCTCTATAACAGGCCTGGAAGTGGTTCCCTACTACTATCCCACACCGAGGCCAGCAGAGGAAACAGGGACCTGTCTAGCCCATGTGGCTCCCATGCAATAGAGAGGAGTAGAGTTTCTGGGAAGCCGATTCTTCAGCCTCCAGGCCAGTACCTTACTTCAGAGACCTAGAAGGGGCTGATGTGGGAAGGAGAGATAATGAGCCCCTTGGGACAGGGAGATCACTAGCCAACTCAAAATAATAAAGAGGATAGGGTCTTTCAGGCAGCGGACTGAGTACTGTGAAATTATGCGTCGGAGGTCTGCAGCTGTCCTAAGCAAGCTGCATCTCCCTGGGAAGAGGCAATAAGGGAATCATGCCTAAAAGACTGAGAAAGTATTGAGCTTTCCTTAGCAGCTGCCTCTGTGGGTTGCCACATCCTGACTATTGGGCGGCGGCTGTTCCCAGTGATCACTGTTCAACCTGGTAGCCTCATTTATCTTTGAGAGTGACATCTTCCATGGTGATCATGGACTTTCTAATGGGGAAATATTTTCACCTGAAAGAATGGCCTTCCCTCTTTACATGCCTTTTGCAGAAGGCCAAGTGCAGTCAGGTATTGTCCCCTCCGGCTTCTTTGGGCATGAATATTCTCAGGTGGCAACAGAACAACCCCCATTATACTAAAACCATGAACATCATCTGCCATCCTAAGTTCTTCTGCAGACTTACACAAGCAATGCTAACATAGGCAAACATTATTGCAAGCGTAGTCCCTCTTAGCCTAAAAATCCCAATGCCTAAGGGCTTCTCCTTGAAAATGACAATCATATAAAAATAGGGATGGAAGGGACGTTGAGAGGTCATCAAGTCCAGCTCCCTGTGCTGAGACAGGACCAAGTAAACCTAAACCATCCCTGAGAGGAGTTTCTTAAAAACTTCCAATTATGGGGATTCCTCAGCCTCCTTTAGAAGCCTGTTTAACTACCCTAATAGTTAAAACACTTTTTCCTAAATCCCCTTTGCTCCAGAGAAAGCCCATTACTTCTTGACCTATCTCCAGTGGACATGAAGAACAATTAATCATTAATTAGTCTTTTATAACAAGGGATATATGAAGACTGTTATCAGGTGCCTCCTTCCATCTTCTTTTCTCAAAACTAAACGTGCCCAGTTTTTTAAATCTTTCCTCAGAGGTCAGGTTTTGAAACCTTTTATCATTTTTGTTGCTCTACTCTGGACTCTTTCCAGTTTGTTCACATCTTTCCTGAAGTGGGGTGCCCAGAATTGGACACCGTAATCCAGTTGAGGCCTCACCCATGCTGAGTAGAGCAGAACAGTTACCTCCTGTGTGTTACATCCAGCTCTCTTGTTAATACCTGCCAGAATTATATTTTTGTGACTGCATCACTGTGTTGATACTTGTGATATCCAAGACCGTGAGTCATCTTGTTACCCCGGCCTCTAACATAAGGTAGTCCTGTGTAGTTCCTTAACACCACCAGACAGCTAGCCATTCAAGAACTCTCCTGCTGGCTTTACCAGCCCTGTCTTTGCCTTGAAGGTTAACAAAAAGTGCACCTCACTCCTCTTGAAATGTTTCCCCATCATAACCAGCCCCTGATAGTATCTGCTTTTAGAAATCCCAGATCCTCTGACCTCAGAGAAGCAGTGTACTCCAGTTTATTAGTTGTACTTTAAATCACCACTTTTATATAGCACGAAGCACTCGTGTGCACTTATAATAAAGCAAAAGTAGGATTATTTAAGATACAATAGAGATTCAACAAAAAACGAGAGTGAGATGGAGACAAATGATTATAATACAAAACAAAATCATAAAACATGAACACTTATCAATAGTTACATTTCCTATCTAATAAAGTAGGTTTTTCTCCCAAAAGTTCAGTCTGTTGCAGAGCTGGCTGCAGGAACCAGGATTCAGACTTTCAGGAAAACATTGGCTCCATAAGATGTTTCCTCAGTGACTGGATACAGAGTGCCTCTCCCCACCCAGTGTTCTACTGAAACAGTCTTTTTTTCTCTGTTCTTAGTGGGTGGCCCTTTCTCTGTTGTAATGGTCCTTTTTTACCTTCAAGTGATTTTGATTTTTGTTCTTGTCTCCTGATGTTTTTTCACTGATAATCTTGGGATGGAACAAAGTTAGATGACTGCGCCTTGCACTACATCAGCAGCTAACCAGGGCAAAGTGACAATTCCCTCCTGCTTGAATGGGCCCTCATGGAGATATTTTATGCCCTGGTGACTAACTTTTACCACAAGAACCTAAAGTCTACTTTCAGTATGGTTGCATTGTCCCAAACATACATTTCACAGTGACTGAGTCTTGATAAGTTATGAGCTTTCTGTATGATACTTTACCTGTTACCTCTTAAGAATAACACCCTGCAGGACATGTTTGATGTAGTGAGTTTGTCAGGTGTGAGATAAGAGTTGCTTGCAAACAACTAGGCACACTTTGTCAAGGGGTTCTGTGTCTCGGTCATATTGTTGACTAATGTTCAATTTATGGTCCATTGTTACCCTCAGATCTTTTTCAGCAGTACTACCACTTAGACAGTTATTCCCCATTTTGAGGTTGTGCATTTGACTGTTCCTTCCTACTGTGAAGTACTTTGCACTTTGTCTTTATTGAATTTCATCTTGTTGATTTCAGCTCAGTTCTCTAATTTGTCAGTCATTTTGAATTCTAATCCTGCACTCCAAAGTGCTTGCAACCCCTCCCAGCTTGGTGTCATTGTCAGATTTTATAGGCATACTCTCCACTCCATTATCCAAGTCATAAATGAAAATATTGAATAGTACCAGGCCCAGTACTGACCCCTGCAGCACTATATGCCCCGCTCCCGTTTGACAGTAAACTGTTAACTACTCTTTGAGTACAGTCCTTCAACCATTTTCATCTAGACCACATTTCCCTGGTTTGCTTATGAGAGTGTCATGTGGAACTGTCAAAAGCCTTTCTAAAATCAAAATACATCATGACTACTGCTTTGCCCTCAATCCACTAGGCCAATAATCCTGTAAAAGAAGAAAATTAATTTGGTATGGCATGAGTTCTTCTTGACAAATCCATATTGATTAATTCTTAACCTTATTATTCGCTCAGTGCTTTCAGATTGTTTAATTTGTCCCAATATTTTTCTATCAAAGTGAGGCTGACTGATCTATAGTTTCCCAGATCCTTTTTGTTCCCCTGTTTAAACATAAGCACTATGTTTGCTCTTCTCCAGTCCGCTGTGACCTCAACTGTCCTCCATGAGTGCGAACAGTTAGCAATTATCTTCAACAAGACTACTTTAGCTAGTTCCTTACATAACCTAGATCAAATTTTATCAGGCCCTGCTGACTTGAATCCATTTAATTTATCTGAATATTCTTTAACCTGTTATTTCCCTGTTCTGGCCTGTGTTCCTTCCTCCTTGCTGCTAACATTAATTGTGCTACGTATCTGATTACCATTAACCTTTTTAGTGATCGTGGCATACAAATCTGTTTCACACAGGTGTATGTGGCTTTGGTCCTTGAGATCAGATGCTCAGGCAAATCAATTTCTAGCTCTCTTGGTGGTACAGTTAGGATGCTTTATGGAAAGCTTTTAAAAGTCAGTGGAAAAGTTAATAAGCCTGGTTTCTGCCAAACACTATAGAAAAAGAATACCGGGCATATGGCACGTTGAATCAGTTCCTGAAGTACAACAGGAAAAAATACCACCTTGTAGGTAGCCACTAGAATAAATGTGCGGTATTGAAATTTGGTCACTAGCTGCTCTCAGAGCTATCTGAATGACTCCTAGTCAGCCCTAACTGAGGTTAGACCTCCAGTTGGTGACAGACTCTTTCAATCTGGGAGCAAATGGGTCCCTACAGCTTTGTTTAAAATGAGGTCACTGGACACTGTTCAGAGAGGGTAATCTCTGGAGCTACGGGAACAGCTTTTGCCATTTTCAAACAACTCAGGGAAATACCAGGACATGAATCATGGAATCATATAAATGAAGGTCCACAAGGGACCGCACAATGTCAAGTCCATCCCCTTTTGAGTTCATTCAGGAGGGCCTTACATGTATGTGGGTGTACATAAAAGTATCCAAGCAAACAGGTCAGATCTCTGTAACATAATGTTCTTAGCATGTTCAAGAAAAGGATGATTTGTGAACACCCCAGTGTTATCTGCTTCCCAAAGGCAAAAAAGCCTCACAGTCTTAGAACATGACCTGCTCTGTATAGCAGTGCCCAGCACTACTCATCGGAACTTGTCATTCTACTTTCTTTCTATTAAAGCAGACTTCCCAATGGTTGCTATCTCCAATCAGATATGTTCCAGATATGTGTTTTTCTAGTTGGGATCTTTTTCTGAGACCCAGTATTGTACTTTTAATTCAGAGAAATAGTCCTCAAACTGTTACAGCATTCATTGCCAAAATAAATTAAGTAAGTAGTCTTACCTTCTGTGAAGTATCAAAAACCAGTCCTTAAGAGCACTGCCGATCCCAAGGGAGAGAAATAATATGTCCTGTAATTGACATCTGATAGATGGCCACATGACCCTTTATACATAAATTCATCATATTCTATATTATTTGTCATCCGGTCTTTGGCCAGTGCCATTTCTGGTAGAAGTCTTTTCCAGGCTATGGTGCCCAGGGGAAGACGGAGGACGGATGCCCATATTTAAAGGATGATTTCTCTTCCCACCTGTAGACCGATGACTCATCCAGAATAGCGAGGAAAATTGATATCTGAAATTCAGGTTGGTTCATTAGGGGGAATTTCTCATACTTTGCAGTAGCAGCAGTTGTGCTTTTTCCTCAAAGTGTATTTAACGTGATTGGTAATTTAGGGAAATACAATTTAATTCTGGAAAGTTGTCTCAACTGAAGGGAATTTCAGGGAACAGGATATTCCCATGCTGTCCATAACTGATGGGACTGGCCTTGCACCCAAGTTGCAAGTAGGCTGAAGTACACGTTTAATTGGGATATGGACCTTATTACTTGAAGAAAGGAACATTTCAGGAAAGCACAGATATATTTTGTTTTTTGGTTTTGCTAGTCCAAAATTTCATCTGGAAAACAGTAGGCAACTATGACCCACCTAGTTTATCTTGCTGACTATACAGCATTCTTCCCTATTTTATATTTGCTAGTGTTTTGTCTTGTTTTGATTTTCCCAAGCAATGTTAACCCATCCCTTCCTTTGGGTGACTTATGCAGAACAGAATGCATCTCTGTGTCAAGATGATTCCCTGATAGTCAGCCTAAACTTTCCTTTGTTTTCTTTTATCTCAGGACTCCTACTTATATCCTCTTTCCAAAATAATTCCTTTCACCTCTCAGTGTTTACACCCTTCAAATATTTGTACACTTATATTGTGTGTCCATATTTAAGAGTCCTGGCCCTAGGGGCAAGATTTTCTGGTTTTGCTGCAGAAATTCAATGAAGCAAAAACTGGCAGCTTTGCACAGATCTGTACATGCACAGTACTGTAGATGTTCTGTAGTGTATTCGTAGGTTATGCCTCATGCAATCATAATTTTCACAGCAGAATCATTGCTTTTGACACATTAATATCCAGTACTCCTTACATACTGTTTATCTAACCTACCTAGTAATACTCTGTGTGACAAACTACACTGCTTGTTATCAACACTGCAAATTTGCTGTGTACAAAATCATAGCTAATAATTAGCAATTTATGGTGTTTTAATTTTTCTGGTTTTTCACTCCTTTATTTTTATACAAAATACAGACTTATTGGGTGTGGGTTATGGGGGAAGAGTCCATTTTTAACAGTCTTTTAAAAAATTTTTCACCAAATGATATTTAAAAAATAGCCCCCTCAAAAGCCCCAAACTCCTGGGGCTGATATCCCAGTGAGTGTGGGATTGCTTTAGTGCCCACTGGCCCCCTTGCAATAGGGTGTTTGGGATTTATATTTTAGACAAACCTAATCTCTGATTTATTTATTTTTTGGTGGGGTTTTATCTGACTAATCTCAGTTTTGGATTCAAACTGAAGCCCCTAAATATGCAGCATTGTTAATGTGCAGTATTGCTGTACATGCTTTACCCAGATATTTATGTACTTCATCTCTGGTAGAGTGATTCATATATATCTAGGCCCATACACACAGAGAATAGTTCTCTAGAACTGAATACAGATTGATATAGGATTTTGAGACCAATTTCTGGAATTGTATAAAGGGTATTATTAAAGGATTTTAGAATAGTGTCTGTAAACCTCTATTAGTTTCATCCCTATTAAATTCCATAGACTTCTTGCATGAGAGCATGTTCCGCTTCTGTGTGAAAAGGGAAACACCGAGTGTTACCTGAAGAGATCTGTGAGATTAGGAGAGGTGCTAGTCGGTTGCCTGCCACATCTTTCTCATGGGAGAATATTCTTTTGTATACTTGCCAGAGTAGAGAGCATTATGTAGATGTGTATTATTATTTTTACATTGCCCAAGAACTTAAGTCATGAATCTCTTTTCCAGCTGTATGGCCCACCAGCCAGACACCAACACAGGCTCTCTTTCTTTATCCTGCCCAGTTCTTTCCTAAGTAAGGACAGCCAAGCAAGGCTTACAGTCATGCTTCACTGACTTCCAGCTGGTGTCTCCGCTTGGAGACTCTCTCACACGTGCAGAGTTCTGCAGAGGAGATGTAGGTAGCTAAGGGGCACATCTGTGTTTGTACATGAAAGTGGAAACACCTGGCACAGCCTTCTCTCCATTCTACATGCCTCCACCATCCATGGTTGTCCACAACTTTGTGCTCAGCATCTACCAGCCTCGAATTCAGCAAAGCATTTAAACACATGTGGAAGTCCATCCTTAGTAAAGCATTTATATTTAAGGGACTTACGCACGTTAATTAAAATTAAATTCATGCATAAGTGCTATGCTGAATAGGGATAGACTGTTGAGGAGGAAGACAGAGAACATAGGGGGGCATAGTTTATATGTAATCAGTAATTGAAATGTCCAAGGTAAAATGTGCTCTACATATAAACTTAAGAACATTAGCATTTTGTTTGAAAGGAGAAAATAAAACACAATGGAAAACAAGTAGCCTATACTGTGATTTGATTTTTCCTTCGAGTGACCTAAAATACATAAAGTACAACACTGTTCTTGCTTGTTGGCTTTTTTTTGAATTAGGATATTTTTCTTCTTTTAAATAAAGAATAGAACTTTTATCAGCTAACCTTCCCTGACCCTGATGATCCTTCTATTTCTTGTTACAATGAACAAAGCACTCTAAAATGTGACTTATCTCAGCCACAACTCAGATGGTACATACATTATGCTAGGTGTGTCTCAGAAGTCCATATGCTGAAGTGCCAAATGTCTCAAGAGGGAATCATCACAACTTCCTCAAAGATACAGAGGAAAGTTAAACCTACTAGCCATGTGTTCACAAAGACAAAAGGCTTTGGTTAAAAGAGAAACCCACAGATCGCAATTTCAGGAAGGAAAAGCTGCAAATGTAATTAGCTCTGCATAGATTAAAATACCGTCTTTTAAGAACATACAGCATTTACTCTCAACAACCTCCTGCATCCACTCCCTCAAACATACTAAGCCAATTTGCACCCTCTTCAGTGAGAGTGCAAAGGCTGTAAATCCATGCACCATTTGACCCTAGAGGAATTGCCATACTTAATCAGACCAGTAGTCTATCGAGTCCAGTATCGAATCTCAGACAGTAGCCAGTATTTACTTTAAAAGAATGTGCAATAAACCCTGCAGGGGACTATTATGGAATAAACTGCTGCCCACAGAAAAGAATTCTTCCTAACCCCTGTTAGTTACAGGTTAGCTTATGCCCTGAAGCATTGCAGTTTATATCCCATTTAAAACGTTAAAAAAATCTTATTATAATAATTCTGGATGTCCTTGCTATTCATATTCATTTCCAGTCCTGTCTAAATTTTTGGTTTTAATACTATCTTGTAAGTTCCACAGGCTAACTGTGTTGTGTGAATTTTTTCCCTTTTATCAATTTTAAGTTTAGTTTTATGTAATGTCTCCTTATTGTGTCATTCGAAAGAGTGACTAGAAGTGACTGATCAATTTCTCTCTGCCACTCGTTATCTTGTGTACCCTTATCATGTTCCATCTCATTCGTCCCCTTTCTAAGGTAAACAGTTACAATCTTTTCAATCTCTTTTGCTTTTTAAGAATTATTACTCTTTCCTCAGATTCTGTTTGAACTGTTTGCTGTCCTGACATTAATTTGTGGCCTGTCTGGATTAGGAAAGGTGTGAAAAAGGAGGAATGGAAAACACAAAAGTGTATTTGTTCATTGTATGATTATGAAGATGGCATCTCCATGGTAAATAATTAGTTTCCACTTACTAATGTCAGAATCTGGTAAAATTATTAGTCCTGTTTTTACATTTAATATTTTTTTTGGTGTGTATCTGCTTCTCTGTGGAACATGTCATATAGTCAGGTGTCTGTAGAAAGCCGCCAGGGGCCACTGGGTTAATGTGTTCTTGATGATGTAATCTCAGCAGTGCTCAGGTTTACAGCTATGCCACCTGGCATCTGCTTCTCTGACTTCTAGATAACCCTTTCAAATGACAACTAAACATGTAATCTGGTCTCGGCAACTGGAGGTCGGTACTATATCTGTGTTGTCTGTCCTAAATATGCACAAAATCTTTGAGATAATATAAGAGGTTAAAGCACATTGATCAGAAGATGCTCATTTTGGTAGTTTCATTTAATTACTAAACCATGTAATCCAAGTTGTCAAATAAGGAATTCCAGGTATTGCCACTGTGGGAGATAGGGTGCTTGTGGTATGTGGATGTGCTGTACTAGAATGGCCCTATTGTCTGACATGAGAGGATCAGAGCTGTGGAAGGATAGGGTTAAACTATAGCAGCCTGTTTCTACAATTTCTGTATTGTGCTTTCTACATGTTTTGCTTTTTCCCCAAAAATCCCTTAAATATTTGAATTCCCTCCAGGCCTGGTACTGCTGGCAGGTGTTATGAGTTGGAGTCATTTTCCACCCCTTTTTGCCTTTATCTAGTATGGTGTTTGCCCTTTCCCCCCATCACAGTCATTCCTGATATTTAGGGCTATTTTTTAAAGCAACTTTGTAATTTTGCTCATTCTGAATGTTTGTGTTCATTTCATACACCCTCCTTACCGTCTGAATATAATGACCAAGTCCTTGATCTTGTAGTCACACAAAACAGATCCATATGGATGGGCTCTTGCACTCTGTATATTTGTATGAACCCAACAGCATAGATTCATTTGCTGGACTGGAGTCCAAAAGTTTCCACTAGCAAACGAGCTGTGTGATGACCCGTCAGAAACAGCAGTCATTGCACTTCTGGGGGCATTCCAGCAGAGGACAAGGACAAGAAGGCATGAAACTGGACTGACCTCTCACTTTGGAGGTGTTCCTTCAAGCTCATGGTTGAGGCACAGGGGCAGTGTCCTGTGGGAAAGCTTGCACAGCTAGTGGCACCTGGATCTGCTGAGATGAATTACAATTTTTTGTTCCTTATTTGTACAGAACCTAGCATAATGGGGTCCAGGTCCATGACTAGGGCTCCTAGGTGTTACAATACTACACATAATAATCTTCAGGATTTCTCAAGCACAGTGGTTCATTAACATAGCTTGATGCATTAACTTAGCCTTTTCTGCGCAATATATGAGATTGTCAGCTGTGGGCCAGATCCTCTGCTGATGTAAATGCACCGCATTTCCTGACCACCTTAGAGGATTTGGACAGAGGCAAGAAAGAGACAGACAGTCCTGAGGTTTTGCCCAGTGTGGGGAAGATGAGAAGCACCCTCTTCCTCCTTGTTAGTCTCAAGCATGGGTGGAGCTTGGGAAGCGTTTAGGGACCCTTCATTCCCACCTCATGGCTTGATGGCTCCATTGCTAGGCTGCAGGGGTTCCCAATGTCAGGGGTAGTGTGAATTTATATTGCCCCTTCTGAGCACTATCTAACATGTGCCTGTTTTCTTTTCCTCCACCCACCCTTACCTTGGGTTTGTTTTTCCTGTTTCTAACTGCTAGATTTTCCACTTTGCTCTAGGTTTTAGCCAGTGTCCTTTTAATAGGTTAGGAAGGACTCTTCCCACATTGCAGATTGGCAACTAGTGATGTTGGTGGTTTGGCTAGAGAGAGGGTCTTGCACTACTGATAGTTATTTGTTGCCGCTATGTATTAGGTGTATGGTGCAGGCTAACGGGGGTAAAGGTATCGGGGGAGTCAGTTACTGTTAAAAGACTGGACACTAGTCAGGTGGGATCTGAGGGGCCCTTGCTGTGTTTTGCATGGTGAAGGGTGGGCTTCTGGTGTAGTAAGAAGCACCCTTTATTCAAACTCTGGTGTATTGCAGGAAAAAAGGGGTAAGAGAGACTCTTGGGATCCTTGGTACCAATCAATTAAGAGGTAGCCTCTTGCGAATTGTTTTGCCTTTTCAACTGTTTGTTTACAAACCGCACTGGATTTAGCCTGCTGGGTAGTTTGTGTGCAGAGAAGCTGGTCGGGTCTTTCTCTCCTAGTTTTGTTATGACATAGCTAATAAAAGTTATGCTTGCCATTATAGCTGAAACTCTGGATTTGGTGTTTCATTCACTGCATGTCCAAGCCAACACGCATAATAGCTTTCTTTTACGGTGGCAGATGGTACAGTTACATATAATCTTATGAGTTATTTTTCTTAGCTACAAGCAAGATTTTAGAATCTTGGAAGTAAATACTGTGGTGGTATTCTTTCTCATTCAGCTTCTTTGAGGGAGCAGTGGAAGGTGTCAAAGAAGTTTGCTCTCTACCTTAATTTCTCTAATTTGAGGCAGGATTATTCCTTGGGAATTGGGCATTGGTATTAGATTTTGAGATCCCTGAAAGAAGGGATTGTTTTCATGCTGTTTCTGACCACCTCTGTTTCAGGACTGGTATATATGTGTAAATAAAACAAGTTACATTAAGAATATAAACAGATTCTGTGTATCTGATGTGAAGAAGTATACTACCCCTTTCAGGAACAGCCAGGGGCTCACAATCAAAATAGTTTGGGGTAATCCAGAATAATCTATGGCTGGCCTACTTAAAGAGGAACAGGAAGATGAGCAGGCAAAAAGGGTTGAGGCGAAAGCAAAAAGGTGTTGAAAATGGATAGAACTAGAAACGGGAATTAGAAGCCATGCAGGTTGCAAGGGGCAGTGATTGCTCTCTGATTGGGTATGTCTACACTGCAGTTAGACACATGTGGCTGGCCCCAGCCGGCTGATTTGGGCTTGCGGGACTTGGGCTGTTGCAT
The DNA here is from genome assembly GCA_007922155.1 of Mesoclemmys tuberculata. NCBI lineage: Eukaryota > Metazoa > Chordata > Testudines > Chelidae > Mesoclemmys > Mesoclemmys tuberculata. The sequence continues at coordinate 32,042,236 of ML675618.1, read as the reverse complement.
TGCAGTGTAGGCTTCTTGGGCTGCAGCCCAAGACCAGCTCTGGGACCCTCCCACATCTCAGGGTCCTAGATCCCAGGCTCCAGCTCAAGCCCAGAAGTCTACACTGCATTGAAACAACTCTGTGAGCCCATGTCAGCTGGCACAGGCCAACTGTGGGTTTTTTAATGCAACGTAGACATGCCCATAGGCTCCAGAAGACTAGCCTGACCAGGCAGAGACTTTAAGGATGTGGATTGGAGGCACTCAGCCAACATTCTGAGGTAAGGGCCTCTGAATTGTGATTACAAATGATTCTTCCATGACACTTTTAAAGTTTTGTTTTGGCTTCTCCCGCCCAGAGGTATACTTCGTGCTCCAGCTGGGAAAAGCAAGATGAGGTTCACCTGCAATGCCACAGCTGATCAGAAAGGGCTGCAGGAAAGGCACACCTTTTTTGAGTAGTGTCGCTATGGGGGCTCCACTGTGCTCCTGCGCTGCTTATTAGAGAACTTTGGTAGCAGTGTCTGTTGGGCCCACACAGTGCATGTGGGCTAACCATCCTGAGTTCCTTCTCAACTGCCCCTGGCTAGAGACGGAGCCTTTAGTTGTCTGTTAGCGGATCATTAACTCTCCTTTTCATTTGTTAATCTTTAGCTTTAGAAACCTTTTCGCTTTCTTCTGACTCTTTATTTGACCGCGCCTTAAAGAAAGAAAGAGACTTTGTTCTTGTTTCGACCCCCACTCCCTGGACAAGGGCATGCCCTGCTCTCCAGGTTTCAAGAAGTGTTGCACCTGCAGTGAGGTGATCCCAGTCACAGACAAGCACTCTCAGTGCATTCGCTGCCTCAGTGTGAATCCAACAAACGTTCCCTCTGGCAGCAGCTCCAGCCAAAATCCTGCAAAGATAGAGAGCTCTGGAAGAAAATCATCTTTATGGCAGCGGCTCTCTGACCCCAGCCTTCTGGTGGGTGTGAGTCTTTCCCTCAACCTTCAACTTCGAAGAACAGTGGGTTGAAGTAACAGTCTGGGGACTCCTCTCTTAAGTAGAAAAAGAGAACCGGAAGTCCCCTAAGTGAGCCCAGGGATAACCAAAAGTGATTGCTATCTTGTTTGGTATCCTCCACACTGCTGGCACCGAGATCATCCTTCACCCACACCTCACTGCAACTGTTGGTGTCTAGAATCATCGGTAAGGTCCATGGATCCTTGGGGCATAGGCATAGAATCATCGATAGAGAGAGATAAGGGCAAACGCCCTAAGACGCTTCCGGTATGCGAGCTGATGTTGGTACCATCTGGCACCAGAGAGATTGGTACAAGTGAGGTCTCCATCCACCTGGCACCACCACCGACGCTGGATACTTGGTACTGGTTGAATTCCAGCAGGCCTGGGACCTGGCTATGCTGGAAGCACCTGACTCTCCACCCCTCAGTACCAAGACCACGACACTGAGCTATGGCTGACCAAGGGGTATTTCCCCACAATCAAGCCCCTCTACTGTCAAGTGATGAATCAGACAGTGAGCTGGAAAGAGGTTCACAATACTCTTCCCAAGCTCCATATGGGACTCAATATCAACAGGGTGTGGAAATGTACTACCAGATGGCACCACCATCATCTTGGTATGGCCATCCGTGGACACCTCCATCAGGCCCAAGGCCACCTCAGTGGTCTTACTGGGGCCCCTCAGGGGCACTGTGATGCGGTCCCCAGGGGTGTAGCCTGAAAACAGTGGGAATGCTGTGCATTCTTTACTCTCCAGCCTCAGTTGTCCCTCACAATGCCTTGCTAGTGACAAGCAGCAAGCCCCTCCAGGCACTGTTATCGTCTAGCCCCACAGCTTGCAGAGCACTACACCCAGCTGGATCCCGTGAATGTTGGCCTGGGTTGCCTCTCACTCTTTGATGCTGTCAGCAAGCTACACTTACACAGCCATTTACATGCAGACACACACACAACTTAGTTACGAGTGCCTTGCCTAGCCACTCACAAACCAAGAATAGAGAGGAACCAGCCAATTACCCCTCCCCCCCACACACACTTTTTAAGAACTGCACCAAAAGGAGTCTATCCCCAAAACTATATTAATAAGTCCGCTCCCCCCTCATTGTGGAGAAGACCTGCAACAGCTTTTGTTACTGAGCTAAGATTTCTGGACACTCCAATTTGAAACCGCACTGGTTGAGATAAAACATTGAACAACTTTATTAACTGTAGCAAAATAAATTTTAAATGATTGTAAGAGGCAACTGTAAAGAGATTGAAAGTAGTTTCTAAATGAAATAAACATAAGATTACAGTTTAAGTTCTACCCACTACCAGTATTTGAATTAGCGATGTCTGACCCTTGTTAGCTGGTACAAGCAGTTTCTTAAATGCAGGCTGGGCAACCTTCCCTGTCTGGGACTCCCCTCCCTCCTTTCAAAGTCCTTTTGTCCTTCAGGTGTTGTTGAGTTGGAGAGAGAGAAGCCAAGTGATGATGTTATGCACCCCTTTGTATAGTCTGTTTCAGTTTGCTAGAACAATTGGGGCTCGTGACCTCTGGGGTCGTCCTCATTGGACAGTCCACCTCCATTGTGAACATGCACCTTACAGTGAAGCCTCCAGTGTAAACAGTTCCTCTTAGTGGAATTTATTCTTGAATGGATGAGAGAGAGGCATTAATGCCATTCCACTGTTGTGCCTAAAAGGCTGTTTGTGGGAGTTTCCTGCCTTGCAACATGTTCTAGTAGCATTTACAAAAATACTTTCTAATTTTGCATACTATGGTAGCACATACAATCTAACAGAATATTAATGTTTAGAGGATTAAGATTTTTAAAATAATACCAAACAAGACATAATTTTTATAGAGCTTATCTTAATTATATGGCATTGGTGAATATAGGGTTTTTTGGGGTGTTGTTTTCAGACACAGGGCATCACAGTGTAAGAGCATTGTGCTCTTTTGTCCTCAGGGTGGGAGCAGAAAACAAATAAAAACAGTTTGAGTTTCTGACTCAATTTCTTGGGAGGGAAAAAGAAAAACCCTTGGATGGAGGATTTATGTGTAGGTGGGCCTGCTTACACAGACCTTTGTGTTCAGTGAGAGGAGTTTATAGTGGGAAAACCTAAACCTACTAAGAAGCTGGCCAAGAGACCCCTATGATACGGGCTGAAAAAAGCAACTAGGGAGCTGCAGGTGCACATTGGGGAGCAAAAGAGTCGAGTGACTCAGTTCCAGAGAGAAATCTCCCAGAAGGATTCCCAAATTGCTAAATTAGAGAGCAAACAGGAATGGCTTGAAGCCCAAGTGCTTAGCCAAACTGGCAGTCATCAGCCTGGAAGGTCGGGTACAAAACACGAGAGACACGTAAACTCATTGAGGAGCTGGAAGAATCCAGAGGTGTGGTGAGGAGTCTTATGCGGGAACATAAAGAAACCTGCAGGGGTAATGGTGACCAGGGCCATGTGAGAGACATGCCAGGGAGCTGGAGGAAGAGTTAAAGCAGCTGAGAGGCTTGTTCACTGCTAGAAAGAGCAGATGAAGCAAACATCCCTAGCAGCAGCTCTTGCTCCAGCACAGAGAGCAACTCCTGCAAGTCTAGTGGGAGTGAACTGAAATCTCGGAGAAGGGTATACACGTATCACCCTCGGCCCTCCTGAGGAGGGAAGAGGAAGGCTCTCCTCAGATGGAAAGGTATGGACACTAGCAGTATAACGATGGCTCCTGTTACCACCACTGTTGTTCAGTATGCCAGTCGGGAGGCCTACGGGGACCCGGCTTGAGTACAGGTCCTATACACCAGATCAGGCGTGAGCAGTAGGAAAGACCATGGGGCCTTTAACCTGTGAGTTCATGATTGACTGGGTAGGCCGTGCAGGTGGCATTCCCAATTTACATCATGATGATTTGGTGGTACTGGCTAGAGAATGCATGTTGGCTGAAAAATTTAATGCCCTACCTACTGAAGTCCAAATGGGGTCTGCAACTGACAATCTGGAAGTATTAAAGAGCATTTACAATATCATCAGAAGGTTTTATTCTGACTGACAAAAAAGTCAAGAGGGGCCCAAAAAGAATATTTTAAGAAAAAAAGTGTTATTCAGAATGGCAGGGGCCATGCAGACAGACACCCCTGAATTTAGGGAGGTGCTCCAAAAGGTCTGGTGCCTACCCTAAGGATAACACTGGATGCCATAAGCCCAGCAACAACACCGCTGGGCATGATGGAAGGGAGAATTAGAGTGGCATATGATCTACTTCAAAAGGCTTTCCCGGGGCAGAAAAAAAGGTGTTTGCAGTGAGGATCGGGGAGGGGGTCTGATGCTGTAAAAAGGAAAGTAGCTTTTGGGAGCAGCAGCCACCCCACGCAGGAGTGACAAGTGGAAGAAATCTACACATCTGCTGCCAGAACATCAGCAATTAAGGAATGCTGTGTGGAAACAGCTACTAAGATATGAGGCAAAGGAAGCCATGCATGGCTTAGAAACAAGCGAATGAATAAGGAGGCTAGCAGTGCACGAGGGAAAGAAGCAAGCAGCAGCAGCTGCTCCATAACAGAGGGAAGATCTATTGTGAAGGGGCCGAGCTTCCCCATCTCCCCTTGAGACTATTGCACCAGTGAATCAAGACCAGTGGAGGCGTCCTACTGTGACAGCAGTAGTATTGGGGAAGTTCAGAGAGATCAAACAGGACTTCTTATTGGAAACTGGTGCATTGGTATCCATCCTGTGTACCAAACAGAGCCCTGTAGCAACGGATCTGTCTATTGAAGTATGGAGAAACTTAGAGGACTTTAATGGGAAAGATAGTTTGTATCTCTTCACATATCCCATTGAATGCTGTTTAGGTTCAAGAATGATGTTAGCTACTTTTTGATTACAGCCTCTGGATGGTGCTGGAATATTGGGAATAGGCTCTTTAAAAAGGATTGGAGCTGTCATTGACCTCCATAATAGAGTCATCCTCTCACAAGGGAATGATGCAGAGCCTTATGTTTTGGCAACATTTCATCGAGTAGCTGCAGTCAAGGCACCACTGACTGTAGAGATGCCTGAATGGGAGCAGGATGTAAAGCAAGTGACCCAAATGTTTCTTAGTGCATTCGCAAGAGATAAGCTGCAGTGTGGAAGGACCCAGACCGAGGTCAGAAGAGAATGATCCGACCCGAAGCCTATGAGACAGTATAGGTATCCACCCTAGGCAGTGGAGTGCCTTTGGAAAAGTAAGATCTCTGGAAGAACAAGGAGTGTTAGTTAAAATGCTGAGCCCAGGCAACTCACCTATTGGGCCAGTGGGAAATATGGACAGAACCAACTGGTGCTTGACAGTAGACTACAGGGAATTGAACAAAGTAACAGTAAGATTGGCACCGGTGGTCGCAAAGTATCAAGATGTAAATGTCTACTATACTAGCAGGTGCTAAATGGTCTTGCCAATGTGTTTTTCAGCAGCCCTGTTAATAAAGAAGATCAATACAAGCTGGCATTCACCTTTGAAGATCAGCAAGTGACTTTTTCCCATTTGCCATAGGGATATCACAATGCACCACCTAGTGTCACTAGGAGGTGAACAGAATGTGGAAGGTTGTCAAGAGCAAGCTGTACGTTATCTGAGATGTGGACGACATCTTAATCTCGACTGACACCAGAGAAAGAAACTTAGAGGTTTTTCAAGACATGCTAAAATGTATTCAAGAGGCAAGATTTTTAGTAAATCCTTTAAAGGCCCAAATGGCCAAGCAAATGGTGACATACTTAGGCGTATGTCTTTGAATGGAGGGCAGACACCCTGACAAGCAACGAGTGGAGTTGATTGGCAAACTGCCAGCTCCCCAAGAAATGAGTGCCCTTTAATAGTTTTTAGGTTTAACGGGGTTCTCCAGAAACTCTGTAGAAAAATATGCTATGCTGGCAAAACCCCTATATCAGTTATTGAAGAAAGATGTACCATGGATTTGGGGCCAAGCCCAACAGGAGTTCTTCAGGAAACTGAAGATAGTTTTAGCATCAGTGCCTGCTCTGGCCTATCTGAAAGAGGGGGTACCATTTACCCTACAGCTTGCAGCCACTCCAAGTGGAATTAGTGCAATATTGAATCAAGACACTGAAACAGGCCTTAAGCCAATAGCATACAGTTCTAGGAACCTTTCTGAAGGTGAAAATTAGTTAAGCGGGTGTGACTAAGAAGTGTTGGCACTCACCTAGGCACTCCAACATTGGGAGTACATAATAGGACTATCACCAGTAATTTTATGTGCTTCCCATGCCCTGGTAAAGGGGAAGGTAAAGGCATTGGGGAAGGCAAATCAAGGAAGGGTTTCCAACCCTCATTTAGCCGGCTGGATCCTTACATTGGTGAATAGAGAAATGATAGTAGACAAAGTAAAACAGGAGGCATTAGCACCATATGCCTTACTGGCTCATGGAGCTCAGGATAAGTGCCCACTTGCCAGCTGAGGAGTCCAAAAGTCTTCAGTCTGCATTTAAAATTAGAGGGACGTTGGAAGAAGCACAAGCCAATGATTTAGCGTTATGGGCTACTGACAGGAGCTGCATGTACATAGATGGAAAGCCACAAGCTGGCTACACAGCAATCCATAAGAGATACAATAAGACCCTACAGAGAAGAGTGACCCTGCCATCTACCCAAGTGGCAGAAATTATAGCCTTCCTTGTGGTACTGACAAAGTCAGACCCCAGCCAGGACCTATGGATTAGTTCCAACTCAAACTAGACTATCAGAGCATTGGTAGACTGACTACCAAAATGGATGGAACAAGGAATGAATACAGCCAATGGGAAAACTGTCACATATGGTAAGTTCCTGCTCCATGCATGGGAGCTAGGAAAGGAGCAACATGGTAAAGTCTTCCTACAGAAAGTAAAGACACATCAAAAGGGAGATTCAACAGAATCAATGCACAATAGTGAAATAGACAGGTTGGCAAAAGAAGCTACCAAAATGGGCTCTGAAACCATCAGGACCAAGTCCAATGAAAAAGAAATTCCAGTATGTGCAAATAAGATGAGAAGGCAAGACATACCAGATGGGATTCCTGAGATGCAGAGCAAAGATTTGGAAGTGCAGGCCCTCTTGCAAGAAAAAAGAATCAAGGGCAGAAAAGTCTTTAAGGATTAGAGTAATATTGTTTTTGTAGCTAGTGAAGATATTTCAGACAACATTCGAGTACCCTTAGCACCTGTGGTTCTAAGAAAAGAGTTAGTACAGGTGGCCCAGAGTCAAGGGCACTTTGCCAGAGACAAGAATCTAGAGAGGCTAAAAGATGTGGCCTGGTGGCCAACCATCTCTGAAGAAGTAGAGAAATACATTAACGAACATCTCAACTGTGGTCACAACAACAGAGATTCCAGAGTAAACAAGGGTCCTCTGAAGCACCAGCCAGCCGGTGGTATGGCCATGGAAACGCATACAGATCGACTATATCGGGCCTTTACCACCTACAGGCAGGAATAAACAGTACGTCCTAGTTGTAATAGACCATTTTAATAAATGGATCAAAGCCTATCCCATGGCCAATAATATTGCAACAACAAATGCAAAGGTTCTCAACGAGGCCTTTTCGAGGTTCGAACTGCCAGAATTGATGGATTCGGAGCAAGCTCCACACTTCACAGCCAAACTCACGAAATGCATGTGCCAGGCTGTGGAAATAAGAGAGCACTTCCACATTGCCAGCCATCCTCAGTCATCTGGTCTTATGGAGAGGTTGAACCATACACTCAAGACCCGCTTGCGCAAACTGCTGTCTGGGAACGGGAAAGACTGGGATCTCTGGATTCCTTTGGTTTTGATGGCAATAAGGTCCACAATTGGATCTCATGGGTTTACTCCCCTTCAGATTTTTACTGGTAGGGTTATGAAAACCCCTGAGCTATAGTAGGTTCAAGGAGGGGTACCTCTTGATGTGTTTCAGCCATGCCTCAAGGTACAATAGTACATAAGTAAACTGCTAGACAGCATCTCAGAGGTGCAGAACCAAGTAGTGCACCAACTAAAGAAAAACATGCAAAACATGGACAAGAGGCTGCGAGAAAAACTGAGGCCAATAGAATGGAATATAGGGGAAAAGGTGTTACGTAGATGTTTTTCTGAAAAGGGACACCTATGAGCCCCAGATGGGTGGGACCAGTTTATATTACCAACAAGACCGGGCCCATGGTGTATGAAGTAGAACTTGTGACCCTATGGGTAGACAAACATGGAAATGATTTTATAGTATGCAACTAAAAGCCTAGAAAGGCAGTTGATGCACAAAAAGAGTAAAGATGGTAATGGATGTCTTGTCCTAATCTTTTCCAGATAATTTGTCATCAATCAACTCTATTCTATATGTTCGAAATGTATACTGCAGTGGTTATGATGGTAATGCTGTACAACATGGGTTAGAAATATACCATCGAAAATACTATATATGTAAATCCTTAGAGGTAGAGCAAAGAGAAAAGTTGCTAACCTGTGGGGGTAAACCTCTAAGTATTACAAAAAGGGAAGTAGACAGATATGTGTTTTCTGTTGGTCAAAAGTGCTTTATTAATTGGCAAGGAAGGGTTAGCAACATTTCAGGAGAAGCAGTGGGTAACCTAAGAAAACATCAGGGTATCAATCAAGTTATTGTCATGGGGCCTCTGCTCAGCCAGAAAATGGGAACACCTGGCTTATTTGTATGGTACACAGCAGATGAAAAGTCATTTCACAAGGCTGTAACATGCAGGAGCACTTTTGGATTTGATAGTGGTAGCATCCTTGCAGGTGTACCTAAGATTGTGAAATTGGGGTACAATGAGATTAATGTAACTCTGAGGTTTGCCTCAAACATTAGCCAAGTCCTGATCAAATTATATACTGCAGCCAATGAGTATGACTTGTCAACTTCATGCATTAAAGAATGGAGGCCTAGTAATACATCTAAAGGGCATAGAAACAAGTTTTGTTCCAATATTACATATGATGAAATAATATGTATTGGAATATTTCATAAGTGTGTCAACATAAGTGATAACAGCATATAGCATGCAACCAGCTTATATAGTCTAAGACAGGAAACAGAGATATTTGTGGTAGGGAAACCTAAAGTCACTCAAGTGGGCCCTAGAATGATTGGCCAGCAATTTAAAAGGAAGGTAATGATAAACCCAGAATACAGTCTGAGAAAGATAAGTACCTCTCTGCCAGTATCTATAGCATCCATTCATCCGAAATGCCAACCATATGTGACCAATGCTGTAAAAGTATGGCATAATTGGGTATGTATCTCAAATGGAAGAAATAGGGTAATTAACAAAAGAGATTTGAGAGCTAAAATTCTAGATGGTTTGGGTACTGGTTTGGGTATTAAGAACGCAGCTGATGCTGAAATATTAGCTACAAAGATTAGGAATGTAGGATTGGATATAGCCCTATTAAAACAACCTCTTGACACCTCATTGAAGCAAATACCTTCCTTAGAATTTGAAATCATTCAAGTAATTGGAGATTGGTTCAAATCCTAAACAGGCTCCAAAAGGATATAGCTTGGGCTATAGCTGCACTCAGGCCCAGGCATGGTTATCCTCTGTAAATAGGGATTTTCTTAAAGCGGGATGGAGTGGAGCCATTCCAACTGAAATAAAGGATTGTTACAAAACAAATTGGATGCATTTGAATTAAAAAATACAGATTGGTGGCATCTATTAAACTTTACTTATAGAAACCCAGAAGGTCACAGCATTTCTCTTAACAATAAGGAATGCCTCTGTTGAATGGGTTTACCAATTAATCCCCCTGGGTCTATATGTGAGGAACACAACTATGATTCCTCAAGATATTCTGGTAGAAGTAAAACGAGATGGCATTATGTAGACTTATCTAAGTGTCAGAGTGAATCCAAAAAGGAATATGTATGCTTAGATAAAATACAACCTGAAGGGCATATTTGCATGAACTTTGAATCTGGAAAGTGTCATTACAAGTTAGAACTTGCAAAACATAATTGTTCTGTTTTGGCAGTAATAGGACATAGTTGTGTATGCATAAGAAGCAGGCGTGCTGTGTTTATTGTAAATGAGTTTTATAAAATAAAACATAACAAAATTAATGTATGTTTATGCAATGTTCATAGTATTAAGGGATGTGATATCCACTTTATATCTGATGTTCCAGAAGTAACAGAAGTAAATTTGGCCTTTAACTTCTACCAGGAAATTACCCCCATCCAGTTGGGACCCAATAATTCAGTAATGAGAAAGCTCATATAGCACCCTGAAATAGAACATTACCTGGTTCAGGTGAAAGAAACTAGAAAAGCAGTCATGATCTTGGTGCACCATGTTGTGGAAGAGATCACTGCTATAATGGGATGTGTTAAGCAACATACCACCTTTGCTTATTTGTGGGAAAGCTTATTCTCTATCTCAGCAAGTGCATGGCATATTTTAGTACATCCATTCACTGTCATGCTAATAACACAAATTGGATTGTAACTTGCATATGGGTGAAATGAAGGTTAAGGCTAATGACTGAGTGAATGGTTACATTGTTACTATATGGTGATACACGTGGGCAATGTTACCATCGGTGCCCACATGTATCAAGGAGGGGAAATGTTGCCTATGAAATCACAGGTTTACGTTCCCTATTCATCATTAGTGTAAATTTCACCATTTTAGTGATTATTAGTTAATAAAATTGTATAAGATCATTGCCCTTTTGAATAGGTGAAAGGACAACTGAGATTCCATCTTGGAGGTCTTCTTCCCCAGTTGTTCCCACCCTTTTTGGGGAAAGGCGGGAACGAGTCGTAATCTGCCTGGCAAGAGAACTCTCTAAATTGTGGCAGATCAGACAGTTCGGGACTGTTTGTCCTAGAGGCAGCAGAGTGATGTCTGAAGGAACAGTGAAGAGAAGAAGAGTCTCTAGAGCAGGGGTGGGCAATAATTTTTGCAAAAGGGCCACTCCACAGATTCTGGTAAGTCATTGCAGGCCTGGGCCACTTCTGGCTTCTGGTCACATGACTGAAAGCAGGAAGTTTGGGAAGGACCAGCCCAAAAACTAAGCTGCCCGATGCTTCAGTTACCTTGGCAACTGGAGCATCAGACATCTTAGAGATTCTCAGCCAGTCGCTTCCCAAACTTCCTGCTTCTGGCCATTTGGCCAGAAGTTCGAGTAGCAATCAGCTGAAAGCTGCCTGACACTCCAGCGTAGCGCTCCTGCCTGGTGGGCTGGCAGACCCAACAGAAAAGTTAGACAGGACGGATTGGGCCGGATTTTGCCCACCCCTGCTCTAGAGCAACATCATAGATAGCCCCCCCACAGAAGAACAGCTTACCTGTCTTCAATGGTTCCGGAATCCATTGTCGGGATCTTGTCCCATCATCAGATCCTGATCTCCAGTCTCTTTGTCCTGGGCATTGTGAACAGTGCCCTAGGAGGATGAAGAAAAGACCATAACTATAGCACATTGACTTTGGGCCTGGGCAGTTTTGGGTTTAATTTGGGGAAGGACCTAGAGTTCAGCTTCACCTTGTTAAATCTCCGAATGACCTCTTGTTTGTTGTTTATCCCCTGAATAAATTGTTCCTTGGTTTTACTTTATTCTGAGTTTTTGTATTTATCCACTTAACTACTCTGACGATAGATTCGGAAGGGGTCCTGTTACTTATCTTTTTAATTGTTGGTGAAAGGGTTTGGTGTCTCCCATAGAATCCTGTTTATTTTTCCCAACAATTAAGGCTATCAGGTGGGTTGCCTCAGTTTCCCCTTCCACACAGCAGACTAGGTTTGATATGCTTTCTCAGCTGCAACAAGCTTTATCCCTGTTTACAGGTATTAGTTGAGAAGCAGCACTGCTATAGGGCCTCTTAACACAGGGTGTGTTCTTCTTTACACCCCTTAGCATGTGCAAAATCTTTTCCCATACATCATGTATGTTACACCTTTTTAGGGGATTTACCATCAGTACCAAATTTGGTGTCATAAGGTTTACCATTAGCATCAAACTCTTTATTGTGAGACTTAACAGTAACACCAAATCTTTTATTATAGGGCAGTCTTTCCAAGTATCTTTATGATATCAATCCTCCTTTTCAGTCATTCCAGTTTGCTTGTTACCCATTTTGTCTTTCAATTGTATCCTGAACCTCAATATGTGTTCAGTTACTGGCCGTTTTTTCCCTGTAGTGTTTCCCTCAGTACTGGTCCTCAATCCAATGGTGTCTTTGGAGTCTTGGTACTCCAGGATCTGGCAAGGCAAAGATGAAGAGGGGTCCTGCATGTCAGCTGGCCCTCTGTGTAGCTGGTCACCAATCCAAGGATTATGCCCATGCAAAAAATCTATCTCCCGTCTTGGAGTTACCTTGAGATCCCTACCCCTGCCATTGGGACCTTCCCTTCCTCCCTTCCTTCTTTCTTTAGTGGTATGTGATCTGTGCTCTCTGAACTAAGAGATGTCTTACCAACCCATGAAATTCCCTCCTCCACTCTGTCTGGTGGGCCATTTTTGCATTTTCACACACAAGCATTCCTTTAGGAGGAATTGCAGCCTGTCTTAAAGAGACAGAGTTAGTTTCCATAACCATATCAGTACTGGTGGCTTGAGAAACTGGGACCCGGATTGGGGACCCCTTTATCCCCAAGAGGTCAGCTGTGTGCCCACTCCCCTTCTGGAGATTAGTTACACAGTTTTCTCTCAAAACCTGGGTCAGTGTGTAAGTGCCTCGGTTTACAGGTGTTGCACCAGCCATGGTGTCTTGGGCCTCTTTTTCCAAGTGACCAGTGGGAGACATTTCTGTATTCCCATTGTTCCTTCCCCAGCTTCATCCTCTGGGTCCCCTTCTAAGACACATTGCCCTGTGTTTTCTAGAGTGGGATGCGCTCATGTTTAGCAGCCAGGATAGCTATTTCACTGACTGGCAAGATGCTTCCCTCAATCCCTGAGGAGATGCTGCCTTTAGCAGAAGTGCAGGAGCTGGTGTTAACCTCTTCTATACCTGGGACAATGCTGCTTCCCCTGCTGCAGAGTCAAAGGAACACTCCCTCACCACCTCAGTGGTTTCTAAGATTCTCTCACCCTCCTTTGGGCTCTCCTGAGGGACACATCTTCCTATGCTCCTCAGAACAGGATCTTTCTCTTGTCCAGCTTCACCCCCATCCCTTCCTTAGGTGGTGCCTTCAGCTAGGAAACTTTCTCCCATTCTTTTAGCAGTTTCTGGTGTCTCGACCCCTCCCCTTGGGGTTGTTACCAAAAAAAGGAAGAGCAAGCAAAACAAACCAGACTCCATCACTACCCCTCCCAGAGCCAGTGGGCCTTCTCCATCACACTTAATCAATAACTTATCCAAATTTATACTAAGGACCCTTGAGGTTTCATCCTGGGACTGTCATATTTCTATGCTTCGTTGAGTTTCTTAACATTGGTATAGAAGAAATTCACAACATATTCCCCTCCTTGTTGGGTGAGTACCTAAATAATTTTACTCGTCCCATCAGTAATAACAGTAAACTTTACACTCTGAATTTAACACAACATTTTGAACCACAAAGCTTCCAAACACTTAAACTTTCTTTTTCCCTATATAGTTAAAGTAATTAAGTGAACAATTATAATTGTTTGAACCATTAAAACAATGACAATGGGGTGCAATAATATGTGCCAGAAAGAACTGCGTTCAGCACTCCAATCAAATAGGATATCCCACCAATTGTGGAATTGTGTATCTGCTTGAATACATTTTAAAATTCTTTCTCTTTTGTGCACGGAGTGATGAACTATAATCATAATTTCCCAGCTATTTTTTTTTTTTTTAGTTCTAGTAGGTGTTTTTCAAAGTCTAGGTGCTTTGTTATTTGTTTTAAGGCTGACAGATGAACTCCTAAGTGTACTGGTTCCAACTCAAAGTACATTTTATAATGGCGTTTTATTAGTTGGATATCTGTGACTGACCTTGTAAAATTAATATCTCAGTTACTGAGATATTAACTCAGTTACTGAGAGTGCCTTATTTAAGCATAGTTTATGTATGTATGTATAGCTCATCTGGGGTCACACATCTGGTCCACCATTCTTCGGGTATTCTCATTGCATTGCCTGTCAGTACCTTGTGAGACCCAAATCCATGGATTACTGTGGTAGACTGAATTGCAGTTAGGACGTAGAGTAATTTGGTGTCCTGATCTTTTCCTGTGGCGGTGATGACTTTGTGGAGTGCTGTTTTGAATGTCCTATTAGTGTACGCCACCAACCCAGAGCCCTGGGGGTGGCCTGCCACATGGAATCACTGTTTGATTCCGAAGGCTTTGCATACATTCCTCATCACTTCCCCCACAAAATGAGGGCCCAGATCAGAATCTATTGTTTTTGATAAGCTAAATTGGGAAAATGTCTGCTCTAACAGTGTCTTCTCTGTTGTTGCCATGGTGTTATTTTGGCATGGTTATACTTCTGTCCATTTAGTGAACGCATTGACTACTACTAAAAAGTATTTATGTCCTCTTCCCATCTGTGGGAGTGGTTTAATATAAACTATTTGAAGCCTCTCCCATGGTCCTGTTATTGGCTGGTGTCTGATGGATCCCTTATTCATTTTTATGTCTGCGTTATTCGCAGTGCAGGGCCAAGCAGTTGTGAATATATGTCTTAATGTCCTTCGCACAATCAGGCCACCAAGTGACTCTTCGGATTCAACCTATTGTTTTCTCCAAACTATAATGTCCTTGTTCATGGGCCAATGCCATCATTTCCTTTCTTAGGCTGGATAGTGACACTAGTACAGGTGGAACTTCGTCTTTGAGGTCCCTATGGTTGGCCATAACTAGGCACTTCTTGGTTTGGAAGAGGCAGAACTTCCCATATTCTTTCTCCAATAAAAGTTGCCTGATTTTTGGATCTGACTTTTGTATTTCTACAAAGTCTGATTGGAGTGTGATGCAGATGTGATCTTACGAATAACTTCTGCAGAGTTCGTTCAACGGGACTTGGGCCCCAACAGTGCTACCTGTTTTACTGGGCAGTCAGCTTGGTTGTTTAACTGGAATGTTTCCTTGGAATTCTTCCTACACATCCTTCAATTTAGTAGGAATATCTGGCCCGTCCTCTCCTGTGTTCAGTTTCAGGTATAGAGCATGTACTTTGTATGGGCTATGATTTTCTCATTAGAGGATCTCATTCCCCCTTGAATCCATACTGGCATTGACTTGACCATAGCAAGTCCCTGCACATTATGCTTATGCTTGCCATAATCACTGTGTAACCGGTACAATGCTTTCCCTGGCTGTAAAAACAGCTCCCATCAACAAACCAGATCGCTAAATCCAATTCCTTTGCCTTTTCAAAGGTCATCCCCAATTTGAATGGAGATGACTCTTGTCCTATCCTTTCAGGGGAAGCGGGCACTCATGCTCCTGGCCCTGTACCAATAAAGCATATGGCACCATGGACAAACTTGTCGCCTTTTCAACAGTTATGTCTCTATTTATCACAGTCCATGCTCCCAAGCGGGGATTAGAGATTCTCCAGTAGATAAAACATATTGAACTGTCATATGCACCGTTTTGAGTACTGCAGGTGCCATTCCTGTAATGTATTCCCAATGTCCATACAAGGGCGAGCCCCTCTCTTTTGCAGGACAAAAACTGCTGTTCTACCTTGTTTTAACAGCCGTGAGAAGAATGCTACTGGTTTCAAGCCAGTTCCCAGGTCTTGCATTAAAACTGCGCTGAGGCTTTCCGTTGTGGTGTCCAACTGGAGGACAAATGGTTTATCCACTTGAGGATAAGCCAGTACTGATACTTTCAGAAGGGCTTGCTTGAGAGTGGCGAAGCCTTGTGCTTGTTCTTGATTCCACTCCCACTCAGCTTCTTTTCTTTGGAGTTTATACAAAGGCTTGGCCAGTTTAGAGTAATCTTCGATGGATTCTCGTGAGAATCTGACCAGTCCCAAGAGGGAACGGAGACTTGGGACAGTGATCAGAGGAATGGGTTTGGGGAGATGAATACCCAGCCTCCAACTCCGTTTCTTCCCAAGGGTAAAATGGGAATCCTGTTTCCCACCAGGTTTAAATGCCTCTTTCTGTGATTTACTCACAATAGATGCCTAGGTTTACTCAAAGGCATCAGCTAAAGAAGCCATTTCAGCCACATATTTTACATTTTTGTCCTATAGACACTGTTTTACATCATCTTTACATATGCTTAGGAAATGCTGCTGGGCAACAAGATCAAACATTTCTCCAAAACTGGTAACACCCACCCACTTTGCCATGAAATCCTTCATCTGGTTTACATATTCCCCAGTTAACTTTGCAACCAAAGCAGGGATTTTCTTGTCTTCAGGGATACTTTGAATTCCACACAGCTGTTCAAAGGTTGTTAAGTACTCCGCAATATACCTGTCTTGGGGTATGGAGGACACAGTTATTTCCATTTGTGGAATTTGTGGGGTCAGTGGTGAAGAAGGGTTCCAGTTCTGCCTCTTCAGCAAGTACAGTTGGTATTTTCTGTCTTTGTCTTTCTCCTCCATTGCTAATTTCTGTTCCTCAGGTTTTTTGGCTTTGAGTTCCAGATCCTGTAAATATGCTAATTACGTGGTTTGCTTCTGGGCTTCAGCTTCTTTCTCTTTCTCCTTTAACTGCAGTTCTCTTAACTCCAAAATCCTTAGGCGGTCTCTTTCCTTTTCAGCAATCTGAAGTTGGAATAATTCCAGTTTTGCTACAGCCTCACTTTCACCATATTTCCTGCTTTTTCTGCCTCCTTTTCCTTTCCCAAAATAAGCAAACAGAAAAAAAAACTGGGTAACTTTCCCTTTAACTGTGTTCAGCCACACTTAAATCTCACTTACAACCTTTACACTAGTATATGCAGTATACGTCTGACTCAGAACAACAAACTGTGCACTTCACCCTACTCGCTGTGTGAATTGTGACGGGGTCCCCCAGGATGCAACCTGAAAACTGTGGGAATGACATGCCCTCTTCACTCTCCAGCCTGGGTTGTCCCTCACAACGCCTTGCTAGTAACAAGCAGCAAGCCCCTCCAGGCGCTATAACCTAATCCAACAGCATGCAGAACACCACGCCCAGCTAGATCATATGAATATTAACCTAAGTTGCCTCTCACTCTGTGATGCTATCAGCAAGCTACACTTACAGCAGTTTACAGGCAGAGACACACCCAATTTAGTTATGAGTGCCTTGCCTAGCCAGTCATGAGCCCACAATAGAGAGGCACCAGTCAATTACCCTTCCACAGTTTGTAAGAATTTCCCCAAAAGGAGTCTATCCCCAAAAGTATAATAATAAGTCCACTTTCCCTTCATTGTGGAAAAGACATGCAACAAGCAGCTTTTGTTACTGAGCTAAGATTTCTAAACACTCCAGTTTGAGACCACATTGAGATAAAACATTAAACAAGTTAATTAAGTACAGGAAAATACATATTAAGTGATTATAAAGAGATTAAAAGTAGTTTCCAAATGAAATAAACATAAAATCACAGTGTAAATTCTACCCACTTCCACTCTTGAATTAGCAATGTCTCACACTTGTTAGCTGGTACAAACAGGTTCTTAAATGCAGGCTGGGCAGCCTTCCCTGGGACTCCCCTCCCGCCTTTAAAAGTCCTTTTGTCTTCCAGATGGTCCTTCAGGTGTTGAGTTGGGGAGAGAGAGAAGCCAAGTGATGATGTCATGCATCCCCTTGTATGGTCTGTTTCAGTTTGCTAGAACAATCGGGGTGCATGACCTCTGGGGTCATCCTCGTTAGTCAGTCAACTCCCATTGTGAACGTGCACCTTACAGGGAAGCCTCCACTGTAAACAGTTCTTCTTAGTGGAATCTATTCTTAAATGGGTGAGAGAGAGCCATTCATGCTGTCTGGCCACTCCATTGCTGTGTCTGAAAAGCTGTTTGTGGGAGTTTCCTGCCTTGCAACATGTTCTAGTAGCATTTACAACAATATGTTATAACTCTACATACTATGGTACCACGTATAATCCAACAGGATGTTAATGTTTAGCAGATCAAGATTTTTAAAATAATACAAAATAAGATATACTTATACTACTTATTATTATTATTATTATTATTTTATTTTATTATTTTTATTATTATACTTACAGAAGATATAATTATATGACATTGGTGAATATGGAGGTTGTGGGGTGTTGTTGTCAGACAAGTGTGTTATAGGACCAAGCATTGTCCGGGAATCTTCCAGGCATGTTGCCTCGGCCATAGCATCATTGGTCTCAGAACCTTGAAAAATGAAGGAACAGGAGATAGACACAGAAAAAGAGGTAACATCCAAGGCCATATCTTCTTTATCATTGGATGAAGTGGTCACCTCCTTTCATAGTGGACGACTTCTGCTTGTTCCAAGTGCTGGTGAAAACAGTGACTGACATCTTCTGCATGCTATTGGAGGAGGTTAAAGATACATACTACCAGCTCATCGATATCCTTCATGCTTCATCTGCTTCCAAATTGGCTGTCCCAATTAACAAGGCTATCTTAGACCCAGTTAAGATGATGTGGCAAATCCCAGCTTTGGTGGCCTCAATAGGAATAAGGCAGACAAGAAATATTATGTCCCCATGAAAGAATCCAAGTTTCTTTTCACCCACCTGCCACCCGTTTCCTGGTGGATTCTGTGAACACTCGTGACTGACTCTACTGTAGGACAACAGCCTGTGACAGAGACTGGAAGTGCCTTGATCTCTTTGGTTGGAAGGCATGCTCCTCAGCCACTTTACAGTTTTGAATTGGTAACTAAGAGGCGCTCACGGCAAAGTACAACTACATGAATTACAATAAATTGCACGACTTTATTGATAAACTGCCAGAGAGCTCCAAGAACTCCTTCAAGGCTATTATCCAGGAAGGACAGCTGGTAGCAAAAACCTATCTGCAATCAGCCTTTGATGCTGCCGACACAGCTGACAGGATCATCTCCATGGCTGTGGTGATGAGAGGGGTGTCATGGCTTCACCTCTTGGAACTCCTGTGCAGACCACAATGGAGAACCCCTCCTTTGAGAGTGTAAACATTTCACTGAGAAAACTAATACCTCCCTCCACTCCTTGAAGGGTCCGTGCACACTGGGAATTTATACACCAGGGCAAAAGAGACATTGTAGCCCTCAATACCAATAGAGGCCTTATTTGTCTCAATTCCCATCACAACAGCACTATGAGCCTCAAAAGAAGAAAGGGAAATTCCCAAAACAGAAGCTTCTGGGCTCCTAGTCCTCGACCACATGCCCTTAAGCACCACTTTTGATGGGCGGGTTGAGGCACTGCAAGACCTCTCCCAACCACTACCTGTGCCCATGCACCCATTTGGCAGCGTTCTGCAGTGCATTGGCGCACGTAACATCAGACAGATGGATCCTAGAGATTGTCAGATCTGTTTATTCCATCCACCTCACCACCCTACCCCCTCCATAACACCATTTCCCATCCCTCTTCATGGATCCTTCTCACAAGAGCTACTACAGCAGGAGATAGATTGCCTCCTGCAGTTAGGAGCCTTAGAACCAGTACTTCAACATCTGTGAGACATTGTTATGAATCTATGTTATTTCCTAATACCCAGAAGTAAGGGAGACTCATCCTAGGTCTCAGAGCTCTCAACAAGTTCAGAAGTCCAAGACGGTCACTTTATCGATTAGAACAGGGAAACTGGTTTTCGGCCTTTGACCTACAAGACGCTTACTTTCACTGATTGTTTTTTAAATAATGGGAAATACATTAAAGTGTTTGCAAGTTATAGTTGCACAGTTTAAAGTATGTTTGTAACTAACAGTCTCTATGAGAATTATACTTTTTCATAATCTGTAGTTTTATGTAACTAAGATCATTAACTTTATAACATGAATTCCATATGTTGAAAAGCTTGGCAGAAAAGCTTGGCACTAAATCTAATAGCAAAAGAATTGATGTGCTTAATCATAACCTTCTTTTACTTTCATTCTTAAATACTGGGGGGGAGGGAAGTCCGAGAGCTCTCAAAAGAAACTGCCAGACCCTATTTTTATTGCTATTCATACTGCTGTTCCGGGGAACTAGTACATATTTCTCGGAAATACTCATTACCAGATTCAAAGGAACTTCTTTTTAAAAAAAGAAAATGTCTAAGGATTTGGCTGCCAAATCTATAGAAAAAAACAGGAATTCTGATGCAGTTATCCCACTGTTTCTGTTGGCAATTAACTTGTATATCTGAAGTTAATGCCCCCCTCCACACATAGACACACACACCACCACCACATTTTCATTACACAAATGGCTATGTGCCCCTAAAGAGTGGTGTGTCTTCCATTAAAATGGGTAGAGTTGGCTGTTTTCTAGTGCTTAGGTATTGACACACACAGAACCCCTTCCCTCTGATGCGTCTGTGGAGGAATCAGTAAAAACATAGCTGTCTTTGCTCTCTGGGTACAGCGTGTGTGTGTCCACTGCTAGTATTGTATGAACTTCTGACTGGCCCAGATGGGGAATATCTGGGCAGAAAGAAGGTAATGCCATGGGCCCCTCCACTCCTATGCATTATACAACCTGTGTAGTATGAATGGGTGGTACGCTTGTCCACAAGTACACATTGTTGTCCCCATCCTCAACTAGCCTAAATCAACATAGTTCTGTTGATGTCAGAGGATGTTGCCAGGAGCAGTCACCAGGAGTAGGCACCTAATTTTAGTAGCCAGGTGCCAAAATACCTTTGAGGATCTGGGCCAATGTCTCCTTTCACTGCTGTGGCATTGATCACCTCCTCTACTCCCTGCTGTGTCCCAGTTTCGAGGTAAAATACAAGTTCAGGTTTAAATAGAACGGTGTGAACATGACAAAGATTTTCTGCTTTTGTTTTGGGCCATTTCATGGGCCCCAGACTTAGATTTTCCTGTAAATTCATGAAATGGAAATTTTTCACTTTAAAACACGCCACATTTAAAAACTGTGTTTCAAGATACAATTTGACTCTTGTCAACAACATTTCAAAACACAAGGGGTTTGGACATTTTAAGGGTTTCCTTTATATTACGGGTCTTTTCTGAATGGAAAATGAGCCAGCCCATAAACTTTTTATGAACCAGGCTTGTTAAATGAAAAGGAAATGTGAAAATTAAAAAACAAATTCAAAATCTGAGGTTTGGTTGTGAAAACGTTGCAGGGCTCTGTGTAATAGTAACTCTTACTTGACACAGTCCAGTTATTATATGTATTTATTTGAGGCTTCTTTATTACCTGTGTAACCCATACCTGCCTGGTGTGGTGCTCTGTCCCCTTCAAGTGGCAGCTAGCCCAGCTGGAGATAGATGAATCGATTACAGCCATCTGGCTTTTAGCATATGCAGTAGAGGCTCATACACTAAGTTTCAGGATCCCAGGTTCAATCCCGCTCACTGAGAACCAGGGTCTGTTGGTGTTACACATGCACCTGTTCCAACTAACTTCTGTTTTCTATGTTATGAAACTCCTGATTAGTCTATAGCCAGGAAGAGTTACGTATTCCGACAGTTAATATGAACTAGATCCTGGTAATGGGTTCATGGTAATGGGTGCAGTATGAAAACCCAGACAGATGAAAGCTTTCCTCGTCTTTTCTCTTTCTCTCTCTCTCTCAACAGCAGCCTGGTCCATTTATTTATTCTGTTCACACTGCTGCAAAATCTTTTTTTTTTTAAATGCCCCTGTGTAGGCAAAGCTTCAAGTTCACAACAAGTTCAGGAGAGTTTTGAATGGTTTTGGATTTTATTGCGACCAATTCATACATCTCTATATAATCCTGTTTGTCCAGTTTCATAGTGAAATGTGTGGGCTATAATAACATCAACAAATAGAATACTGACTACTTTAACAATATATATGTTGTGCAGTTGAATTTAAATTTAGGGATGGATGCAACATTTCACTTCCATTGATGCTGATAGGCACTCAGCAAAATAGAGCCTTTAATAACTAAGAAATATATACTACCCTTGATCTGTGAGTATAGTTTGGGGTTTGTACAGTAACTGATAACACATTATGGATCTAATTGTAAAAGTTAGGGAGAAACTCAGAGGCACAGACTTTTACTCATTGGGTTCTACAGAATTCAGTGTCCATATTTTGGTCGTTTCTGTTATTTCTCTATTTCCTCCCCCTTTTTAAAATTGTTTCTATAATGGCATTTATTTTCATGCAGTGTATCAGCATTTATCATAGGATTGATTCATCTCATTGGAAGGTGGCTCCACATAGTTTATATGAGTGATTAAAAAGGCAAACATACTGGATTTGCTGTTTGATATCTATGGAGATATTAGTCAAGAAGAAGCAAGCAGACCTTAACTGTAAGCATGAAGGGTAGCACTTAACAGGGTATTTTTTCCATTCTGCAGCACTGTGGTTGCATGAAAGCAAAATGTGATACTTGGTGAGATGAGAAAATCAGAACCTGAATCAATAATACTGCAGTCGTTTTGGGGAGGGTCAGTTTAAAGAAACAGCAGCAATTGCCTTTTAACAGGCTGAAGGTGAAAGAGTTCTATCTGCATTGGGTTTATGAGTAGAATTTCTTTTAAATATTACTAAACATAATTTCTAATTCACTGGCGAAAACAGACTGGTTCTCCTCTACCTACTTATTTGTTATAAATGTTGTAAAAATATATATTCTTGTTAAATAAATTCTATAAATATGGCTTCTCATATATTCTTTGTATCAAAAATAGAGGAAAAAATAAAATTCGTGACAAATGTTAAAAAATAACATTTCCTTTTTTGCATAAAAAAATTTCACTTTTTGGTAGGTTTCTCTGATCATCTCTACTCATAAGTCAGGATGGTTGAAAGAAGGATCTGTACTTTGAACCACATGAAGGGGAGGGCTCTGAGTTACTACAGAGAATTATTGGTTGGTAGGTCTGCCCACATGCACACGGTCTAACTGATCACCATGTTTGGGATTGGGAAGGAATTTTCCCCTGTCTCAGGTGGGCAGAGGCCCTGGGTGTTTTCATCTTCCTCTGCAGTATGGGACTCAGGTCACTTGCAGATTTATGGTGAATTCTCTGTAACTTGACGTCTTTAAACCATGATATGAGGACTTTAGTAATTCAGTCAGAGGTTAGGGGTCGATTTCAGGAGCAAGTGGTGAGGTTCTGTGGCCTGTGATATGCAGGAGGTCAGACTAGATGATCACAATGGTCCCTTTTGACCTTAAAATCTATTAATCTGTTCAGGCTGCTGGAAGCATCTCATTCACATTGATTAAACTTAGAGGTTTACCATATAACATAGCATTGTTACTTTCCACCCCCACAGAAAAGGCTGCATGGGCCATCCCAAATCTGGCACATCTCAGGGACCTATGGACATCCAGGGGCCAGATACATAGCAACCTTGTGCATCCAAACCAGCTTTGACCTCTTTCTCCTTGCTGGCAGCTTGGCATTGGATCCACACTGTCCGTGAATCCCCCTGGCTAAGATTGGTGTTGAGCACCTAGAGTGGGAAACTTCTGTGGAAAAGATAACACAGCCCCCAGGTCTTATTGTTCCTTCAAGGTTAAAGGAAAAAAGGTTCCGTAAGTTAAAGGGAAAAAAAGGTTTTGTTTTGTTTTTCCCCTTCAAGATCCCCCATCGGAGGCCCACACTTAATGCACCGACTTCTCTTCCACCCACCAGGTCTCTTCTCCCTTCCCTGGACTTATGAGGAGGTTTCCATGGGATCCAGTGTAGGGGAGAAGAGAGGGTAGCTGATGCCAGGGAGGTGGCAGATTCTCCTTTCTGCAGGGTAGCACATCCAGAGGGACCACACTGTGCATGATCGTAGGGTAGGAGAACAATCTGGGCCTGTATTAAGCTCAGCAATGTAAAGAAAAGGAGTAGGGAAAAGATGAGATTTGATTTACTGCTGGGCACCTTTTTGTTTTGTTTCACATACTGATATACAAGACTTTGAATGGACTCTGTTCCTTGAGCCATACTCAGCCCTGGCATAATAAGTGTGTAAATGGATGTAATTTCACTGACTTCACTAGAATTATGCTCACTCACACAATGGCTGAACTTGAACCAGTAAGAATTGCAAGCACTGATTTAGACTGGACCTGTTACTGCATCCTTAGTGAAAGGATGAAGCTAATGAAAATGTGCCTATTACAGGAGATTGGAAGTTACTCTAGGGTATAACCTCCAGCTCCTCAGCTTGCATGTGGGATGTCTGCTGTTGTTATATTTTATGTATTTTACTAGACTCTGATGGGATTATTTCAGAAAAGTATTTAAAAATTTAACAAAAGGTTTGCTTCTATAGTGCTGCTGCTGCTGTTTTATCTATGCTATTCAAAAGCTACTGGAGGGGCGTACCCTGAATGCTTTCACTTGACTGTAATATCTCCAAGGGCAAGGGATGGATTCTGAGCATAAAGATTTCTCATTATTGCCACCTCATTAGCCTAATGAGCTAATCTTGACCATAAAAGGCCTAAGAACTATGTTTGGCAGGGTTGTTGTTTTTTCTTTGCATGTGGATGACAATATTTCCTTATTTCTTTTCTTTTTTTTTAAGCTGCTTTTTAGGCTGTATCAACAAAATGCTATATTCGGTCTTCATCTGCAAAGTGTAACATGAGTTGGCTACAGTCAGCTGGCATTTACTTAGAATTTTTTATTGGAATCCACACAAGATATATTAAAATGTACAGTGTCTTACAATAGCAAGAAGTTCTAAGAAGAGATTATAATATGATAACAAACTGTAATTAATGAGAGAGGCATATGTTTAATGCATTTTGCATATATACCTTTCTGAAAGTTATTCTTTGGGCTGAATTTTGAGCCGAAACTTTTTCATGCTTAGCCTGACTAAAAAAGGCTCTTTTATAGTACTAAAGATGAGGTGCTATAAGAGATTGAGGTGTCAAAAGGAGGAGTGATGGAACAAATTGATCATTTAAAAAGCAATAAGTCAGTAGGCCAAGATGTTCTGAAAGAGCTTAAATGTGAAGTGGCCGAGTTGCCAACAAAAATATACAATCTCTCATTAAAACGGCTACTGTTTAGGAGATCAGAGGATAGCAAATGTCAGATCCGTATTTTAAAAAGGCTCTAGATATGAGACGGACTTACAGACTAGTAAGCCTTACATATGTACTTGGCAAATTGGTTGAAACAATAATAATTAAAATAGAATAATAAAATAACTGGACTATCATTGAAGATCTAACCAGTATGGTTGCTGCAAAAGAATATTGTGTCTCAGGACTAGTTTAAATAGCAAATTAGTGCTCGGCAAGCCAGGGTGTGAATCTATAGTACGCCAGCTTGCCATGCACTAAACTCCTGTGTGCACAGAGCTGTAGCACAGTGAAAGTCATAGAGCAGTACACTAAGTTACACTGTAGCAGTGTCTACATGGGACATCAGTGCCGGGCAAGTTGGTGTACCATAGAGTCACATCCTGGCTTGCTGTGTGCTAACTTGCCATTTAGACAAGCTCTCACTAATCTATTCAGAATTCTTTGAGTCAATAAAGTAATGAGATAAAGAAGAACCTATTCATATAATTTTTGTATACTTTCAAAAGGCCTTTGAAAAGGTCCCTCAAAAGGATACAACAAAGTCATGATGTGAGCCAGTTTTTGATCTGTGATACCTTCTCTAAGACACTGAAAACAAAGAATAGAATTAAATGCATATTTTTATCACTGATGAGGTAACAAAATCAGCAGATGACTCATTTAAATTAGCAAAGCCCAGAGAGGACTGTGAGGAATTTGAGACGTAATACATTTAAGAGAATGGGCAACACAATGGCAAATAAAATTCAACGTTGAAAAATACAAAATAATGCACACTGGAAGGAAAAATTTAAACACATTACAAAGTTATAAATAAATTGTATCAACTCATGAAAGGACATGGTGAAGATGGAGCCAGCTCAATGAAAACCTCTGCTCCATGTGCAGCTGCAATCAAAGTGAATAAAATGTTAGGATGTGGAAGTAGTAAGATGGAGAATACAGAAAATATCATAATGCCCTTACCTAAATCAAGGGTGAGTCCTCATTTAGAATATTGTGTGAGGTACTGGTCAGCCCATCTCAAAAAGTATATTGAAGAACTAGAGGGAGTTCAGAGAAGGCAATGAGAAACCCTCTCATGAAGAGAGAGTGAAAAAATGTGGACTGTTTATCTCAGATAGCTGATGAGTAAGAGGGGACCATTTATAAAATAATAAAATGAATAGAGAAGTAGATTAAGGGCTTCTGTTCTTCCTGTCTTATAACAGAAGAACAAGGGCACATTCATCTAAATAAAAAGGTGGGAAATTCAAAACTATTGAAAGGAAATACTTTTTCACACTGTGAACAATTACCGTATGAAACTTCACTGGAACAGACAATCATTGAGGCCAAGAATTTAGCACAATTCAAAAACGAGTTCGACACTTTGTCTGGATAACAAGACTACTCAGAGTCATAATAGTTAATGCTAACAAATTTCAGAAAATATTAAACTTCATGGTTGGGGTTTTAAAACTAACTCTAAATATTTGAGATTAGGATGAGACCTAATGTGGCGGTAGATTATCCCATGGCTTCCTACTGCAGGGTTGTGTGTTCCTGTGGGAAACTGAACTACCCTTAATTACATAGAGATGGTCCCTCCATTCAGGATTTAGGCATCTCTGCAGGCTGCCTGGAAAAGCTTTCACTGCTGCTGTCCATGTTATGCCTATTTTGTGGATATACAGATGTCATTCTCCAGAACTCTTAGGCCAGCACCCTTCAGGAGTACTAAATTCACTCAAAAAATTAAATAATGAAATAAAAAGACTGTGCATTTCCAAATGTGATATTCAATCAAACATTTCCCTGTAGAATTCAGCTTTCCTTTTCACTGGCAAAAGTTGTGTGAGGTCTACTAATAATGCACAACTAGGTACCTACCCTTATCAAGTAAAATACAATAAAATACATTCACAAGATTTTTTGCCATGGAAAGATGCTATGTGTAAACTTTGCTGAAGGCAGTGAGAGTCATGCATCCTTTCTCTGTTTGTGGAGATTTTAAATGTTTTATGTAGTAGTAAAAATCAGAAACAATACACCACCCACTCTCTTGAACCCACGGACGAGCTCAGAGATCTCTGGCATGCAATATGCATAATTAATCAACAATCGCTTTTCTGAGTACTTTTTCAGCATGTTTGCCAGTGGAGGTCTGCAACCTGCTACTAACCAATTTCTCTTTGCAAGGTCAAGGATCAAGTAACAGGCTGCTTAAATGATCCAGCAGATAGATTAGATAAAAGGAGGGAGGCTTCCCTCAAATCGACCTACCCCTACTCTGGGTACCCCTTTCTTCAACTCTTACAAACAGCTTCCTATCCTTTCACAAAGAGAGATTCAATTTGGCTAATTAATCAGCTTGAGAGACAGCTGTACTTGAGAAAACAGCATAGCAATCTTAATTAAATGTAATGTTCTGATATTTGCTTTTCAAATGCCTTGGAACACTGATCAGCTGATAATAGGTGACTGCTGGTCTTCCAGTTTAGAAGGATGTGCTCTGATTTGTATTTCAGTTATATAGGTGCAGATAATGAAAATCCTAGGCACAAACCCACCAGATGTGTACCTCAAAGTGTTTGGGGTTTCAGATAAACTTCCAAAAGTCTGAATTATCTGGACACTTTTGAGGTTTCAGCACTCCACCCCTTATCTTTCCAAAACTCGTAAAGAGGCTTTTCCCTTCCAACTAGGGTATGTCTGCACTGGCGCTGGAAGGTATAATTGCCATTTCAAGTAGATTTACCCACATACATACCTGTGCTCTCAGATGGGCACATACTGGAAGCAGCTAACTGCTCATGCTGCTGCGGCTACACTTCTACTTGTTAGCACATTAGTTCAATCAAAGCTAGCAAGGGTATGTCTGCTTGAGTTAGAAATTACACCTCTCAGCTCCTGTGTAGCTATAGTCTTAGGGAAGATCTCCATGCCATTGCTCACATTCACACCCTCTTTATGATAAAAACTGTGTACCCTACCTCCATCAAAAACCTGCACCCGCAGTGTCCTTCATAGGGCAGAGTCTACGAGCATGACCTGTACAACACTCTTCAGTGGAAAGGCTCTTCTCACACCTCCAGTCTTTTTCCTGGGGAGAGTTCTGTATTCTTTCTCTCACCCCATATTTTCTGTAACGCCTGCAAATTCTGTCCCTGGAGCAACTTTTGGAAGTTCACAATTTTCCCAAGGCAAAATGTTGCCGTGATTTTGGTAAAATACCGTGTTTTCTGAGGGAAATGGTAGATTGTCACAAAATGCAGGTGGAAAGAATGTCTTCACTGCGGAAGCAGACATGGGTAGTTTCACATAGCTCTAGCTGGAAGCACTGGCAATTAGCCATTAAGTAATTACTACTATAATAAATACACTTTGATTTTTTTTTGTCTGCTTAATCTGACCAAAGTGCAGTAAAATGTAACAGGGCATAGACACTAATTATATGTTTGAGGGTCTGAGAATTTTAGTCATTCGAATGAAAGTAAAAAGGTTTTTCTTGGAATACGTGGTTCAATTTGTAACGTGCTAATTGCCTCCACTGAGGTGCTACACACCCACAACTCCCAAAGGGGCAATCTGCCCCAGTCTTCTCCCTTTGGACCTCTCAGACAGTACAAAGGGACCAGCAGCTTATTGTAGTTCCCTTACTAGTTATAACCCCACTCCCCTATGGCCCTCCATGCTGGAGGTGTGTCAGAAATGGGAAGAATATCTTGGAGGAAGGAAGGGGTGTACTGGGAGAGGGGCCAGGGCACAATGCAGGCCAGCCAAGCTCAAGCAGACCATAATCAACTTGTGCAAGATAGAGCAACTCTGACTTTATTCTAAAGTCATGCTCTCTAATTTGTGTGAAAGCTCTTCCCAGTAGAAGCCAGCACAGGAGAGCTTCTGACCAATGATTTGAGGAAGCTGAGGGCATTCACCCCTTGGAGGATTGTGTCCATAGGCATTAGAGAATTATTTTCAGAACATTAAAAAATAAAAAGCACTGTCTTCCCCCAACAAACTATATTCTTCCTGGAATACACAGTGTCGATACAACCCTTCCTGAACGGAAATATTCTACTACACTAATTGTTACCAAAAAAGCAATTTTGTGTCTTCTTGGAACAGGGGACAGCTGGAAGGAGACCAGCTTTATGTATTTTGATGCTTTAAATGAATGGCAAAGATTTGTTTTCTCAAAATGTGCTTTTAGCAATTCCGAGCCTTGTCCGTGCACCTTCAGTTTCCATGAAAATTAAGAAAAGCTGGGAGTAGTCAGCACCTTCCAAGTTTGGGCCCCAATTGTGTAGGGTTTTATATATGTCCAGTTACTTAGCTAAAGAGCAGAACATATCTATATGTATCTGTAGTGTGTAAACCTCAAGGGGAGAAAAAAATTCTTTAGGATATGTGAAGGAGGTGAAAATGATGATTATTGGGAAGAGATTAAGAACAGGTGTAATTAGGCTGAATATCAGAAAAACACTTTCTAAGGGTGAGGACTATTAACCTGCAGCCATCTTTCAAGGGAACAGTGCTACAGACTAGATGAAATTTCAGGCTTCATCTTTTCCATCTCTAACTTCTATGATTCATGTTCCCTACTCCTTGATAACATGTTCTTCATGTTGGGTGTGTCTTCTGTTTTTTAAAATATTTCCAGGAACACTGTAGCTACAATGTTTAATTTTTTGTACACGTAACTAATTTTTTGTACATGTAGCTTAGGCATTTTTTGGACGTGATACTAACATACGTATTACATTCTTGCACATAGTTCCTTTATTCAGTACTGAAATCAATGGTATGCATGGGAGTAACTGTTGACAGGATTGGACCCTCTAAGTCTAAATAAATATAATAGCGATTTATGTGTACAGACCCTTTAATGCACACATCTTAATTTCAGCCCACAAAAATGTATGTTTGGTATCTACCCAGGTATTCACACTCCCAAGGGAATTATGTTCTGTAGGTCCGTGGTTCTGAACTGGGAATCTGTGGCCCCCTGGCTGTTTCAGGGGATCTGTGAGCTCCGGCGCCCTGCAGAGTGGAAGCCAGGCAGCCTGGAGCCCTGATGGGAAGAAGCCCATGCCCTCCAGCCCCATGGGGCTAAAGTTGGGAAGCCAGGAGCACCAAGCCCTGCCTGTCCTCCATGGCTGAAGCCCTTTCTCCCCTCCCTGCTGAGGCCCAGAGCCCCCAGCCCCTCTGGAGCTCTCCCCACCACTGCCCTGGAATTTGTGTAGCATGTTGTGGGTGGTCTCAGAAAGAAAAAGGTTGAGAACCCCTGCTCTAGGTAGCCACGAGTCTACTACTTGAAAGAAAGTTTAGTCCACAGTCAAATGCTCTTGCAGAGATGGGACTTTCATATAATTCCAAACCAACTCCTACAGCTGATGAGCTTCAAAAAGAGCCAGACCATAAAGTCCCATGTTCCTGGACTAATAAATCTTAAATAAAATACATATGGAAAAACAGATACTTTAAGATTGAATCTGAAAATATTTTAATATCAAAGAAACACCACGTCTGTCCATTTTTCTTTTTCTCTTTGCTGTTCCATCTGTCTGCTTATTTTTTCAATGCTAGTTTGTTAGTTATAGTATTTTGGCCAGTTTTCCTTCCTTGAGTGAGTCAGGGCTGATTATCCACTATGCATCCCAAGTCTTTTTCAGTCACTGCTTCTCAAGAGAGTGTCTTCCATCCTGTAAGAATGGCCTACATTCTTTGTCTCTAGATGTATGACTTCACATATGGCCGTGCTGAAATGGATATGGCTTGCTTGTATCCTGCTTACTAAGCAGCCCAATCCTCTCTGTATCCGTGACCTGACCTCTTCATTATTTATCACTCTCCCAATCTTTGTCGTCTGCAAATTTTACCAGTAATGATTTTGTTTTTTTTCAAGTTACTGATTAAAAATTAAATCAAGAACCAATCCCTGAGAGGCCCCACAAGAAATGAAGCTGCTCAGGGATGATTTCCCATCACAGTTACATTTTAAGTTGAAAGAAATTGAGGGGGAAATGACCCTTTCCCAGTGATCTTCCAAATACATTGTGTTTATGATGGGAAATCAATTTTTCCCATTAGAAAATGACAATAGTCCACATAAGAAAGCATAAGAAAAAGATCATTAACATTTTGTGTGTTTAACATAGGCATCAAGTTGCGTTGGGGAAGGTGCAGGTTGGATATTAGGAAAAGCTTTTTCACTAGGAGGGTGGTGAAGCACTGGAGTGGGTTACCTAGGGAGGTGGTGGAATCTCCATTCTCAGAGATTCTTAAGGTGTGGCTTGACAAAGCCCTGGCTCAGATGATTTATTTGGGGTTGGTCCTGCTTTGAGCAGGGGGTTGGACTAGATGACCTCCTCCTGAGGTCCCTTCCAACTCTAATCTTCTATGATTCTATCTTTTCTTCCTGTTTCATTTTACAGATTTTCTCCTTAACTGACTTTCAAAGAATTGAAGATGGGCCCAAACTACAAAGTGATGAAACCTCAGTTGTGGCAAGCCCATGCTTGGTGCAGCTGAATGGGTTGTGGGTGGCAGGAAGTGGCTATAAACCATCTTTCCTCCTCCCCTGATCCTGGAGCTGTTGGGTGCTGTTGGTGTCACGTAGGCATAGTATCCTGCTGACAACAACAAATGGGTAACAGGTATGCAAAATCACATCAAGCCCAATCACAGAAGTGTATATACTTAGAAAAAACAGGGTGAGTGACTCAGAAGGACAGTGCTGGGTTGTCTCATTACTGTGCAGAACAAGTGCTTCCACGGCTGAGGTAGAACTGCAGTGCTGGACCAACCATGCCATAACTGTCCAAGGCAGTGATTGGGTGGGGGCAGTGTCACTACAACCAAGCAGACCCATTTTGACCATATTAAGAAAGGCCAAAAATACCTCTGAATGTATCCCCAAAGCCTTATTACTGAATGTTTTCTCCACAAAGATGCAAGTA
This sequence comes from Mesoclemmys tuberculata, assembly GCA_007922155.1. Classification (NCBI taxonomy): domain Eukaryota; kingdom Metazoa; phylum Chordata; order Testudines; family Chelidae; genus Mesoclemmys; species Mesoclemmys tuberculata. The sequence continues at coordinate 32,010,278 of ML675618.1, read as the reverse complement.
CTCTTCTCTCTCACAACTCTGTTGGCTCTGTAGTTAATAAAACTAGTTAAAATATTTTTGCCGCTGAAGCAAAGCAATATGACTGAATTTACTCACAGGCAGCTGACAGATTGAGTAAACAGTTCCATTGTTACATAATCACTTGTCAAAGTAGAGTTGTCATTTAAACTGTATAAATGATGATTAAATAAATCAATTTATTTAAGATGCAGATGCTCACTGATGTGTCTGAGCTCAGAATCTGGTCCTTTGACTTGTTCTGAGTGACCTCTCCTTGTTCAACCTCTCTCGATATATTCTACACAATATACTGGGGCTTGTATATTCCTTTTAAATGGACATATAACATTTCCATGATTGAAGTAGGCAGATTTTTCCTACTGGGATTATTATTGGACCCTCATTTTGATCTAGCTATTCCACATGAAGTATTTTAAACCCAAAATGAAGATTTTTGTTGTCATTAGCAGACTTCTGTATTCTACAAGAATGCAAACAAAACAAAACGAAAAACAGGTCTTACAAGTAAAACATTTTAAAATGCAGCATCTTGCTATGAGAACATATGAATCATCCATCCGGAACCTCCTAGAGATTTCCACAGTATAAATACCATGATTTCAGTCTAAACCCTCAGAATGGTGCGGAGGAACTCCTTGTAAACAGTCCAACCAATGCAGAATGCCAAAGTCACCATTCAAAATTAGAAATAGTTAAAAATAGGAAGAACTCAGTTTGCACATGCTTCTCTCTCCAAAGATAGAGGGAAAACAAGGAGCTATGGAAATAAGGAAAGGAAGCATGGCCTTATGAATAAGGCATTGAAGTGGGCCTTAGGAAATATGATTTTAATGCCAAACTCTGCTGCAGACTTGCTGGGTGACCTCGGACAAGAGGTTAATGCCTGGATCCACAAAAGTATTTTGGCACATAACTTTGAGGCACCTAGAAAATCACTGGAACAACAGTGGAAGTACAGAGTGTGAGTGAGGTGCCTAGGCTCCCTATACAATGCATGGAGAGAGATAGGTGTCTAGGAATGGGATCCACAAAAGCCAGGAAGCTAGATGGGAAGACACCTAGGCTAGCCAATTGGAGATTCTGAGGGGAGAGATATGTCAGAGGCTCCATGCCTCTCATGGAGTTAGGTGCCTAAGTCCAGGCTGCAGGGAGGTGCCTATCTCTGCTTACAATCCACAGCTGGGAACCCCTCTCTTGGGGACAGGCAGCTTAGCTGCCTAAGCCATTTCTTGCAAGATTGCATTAGGCACCTCCTTCATGCCACACAAAATGGAGGGGAGAGGAGTAGAGTGATTGAAAGTAACTGTATAGCTTGGTAGTTAGGCCATCCCCACTTCAGAGGTGGGATACCCGAGGTCCAGTCTCCCTGTTCCTTGTTGATCCGTGTTCCAAAGTGGAACAACTTCTACAGGAGAGACTAAGGAAGTCTCACATGGGAATATTCGATGGCTCCCTGGTTAGATCACTTTCCTGAGAGGTGGGAGACAACTGTTGAAATCCTTTCTTTGCAGCAGGCAGAGGAGAGAATTGAACCTGGGTCTTCTGCATCCCAAGTGAGGGTGCTAACCTTTGGGCTAACAGTTATAAGCGAGGCACAGTTTCCTCTACCTCCTGGATGTTGATTGAGTCCTGATCCAGTAAGCATGCTCAGCTCATGCTTACTGGATTGGGCTCTGCAGGCAAGACAGTCAGAGTACCATCTTTGTTCCTCAGGTTAGTGGGTGCACTGGGGCATAGGCAGGAGGTAAATCCCTGGGTGCCTAGATGGAGGCCACTGTGTCTATGCCTAAAGGCAGAAACAAAGGTGCCTACGGGACATTTACCTGAAAACTCAGTCACTGAGTGAGTTTAGTGCCTAAGGGTGTGTCTACTCAGCAACTAGACATCCACGGCTGGCCCATGCCACCCAACTTGGGCTTATGGGGCTTGGGCTGAGGGGCTGTTTCGTTGCTGTGTAGACTTCCAGGCGCAAGCTGCAGTCTGAGCTCTGGGACCCTCCCACCTTGCAAGTAAAGTTTTGTGATACTTTGGGAGAAAAAAGATGATATATAAAATTCAGGTAGTATTTATGATGGGCTTGATCCTGACAGGCCCTTATGCACGTGCAAAGTTGAGGGTGATGGAGAGGTATAGAGCTCCCCCCCTTTTGCACAGCCTGTATAAGAGCATCCAGAAGTACAGTCCTTACACTCAGATGAGTCCAGGATTGCTAAAAATATGTCTCACATGGATGCACAAGAATCCACCCTCCCCTTGATGCACCAGCCAGCCAGCCAGCTGAGTGGCCCCATCTTGTGGTCAGGAGAGGTGAAGTATGCCAAACCCCTTAAAGGGGAGGTGCAGTTTGTGCTTCCTCTCGGGAGTGTTCTACTTGTTTGAGGCAGAAAACACCCATTGCTTCTGCTGGATCAGTGTGGCTTGGCATTGCTCCCATTTCTAGGTTGTGATGTACAGGCACAACCTCCCAGTATGGATTTGCATTTGGTGTGATTTATAATGGGTGAATTCTATGGCTGCTGGCATCTGGTGGAGTAGTGACCCAAACAACAGCAGTGCAGCTAATAGCAAGAAGTAAGGGAACTAATGCAGCCACAAGCCACTTCAGCATATATATTAGTCTGCTGACACACAATTCAGATGCACTTGTAGCCACTCAAGATCACCAATAGGCTGCTAATGCCCTTCCTGGTGAAGTTCATTACTGTTTAGAGAAGTTGTTCTCAACCCATGGCCCATAGGCCACTTGTGGCCCAATCAGCACATAGCTGTGGCCCATGTGACATCCTCAGGGCCATATAGGTAGTATATAGTGCGGCTGTGGCCCTCATAACACATAAAGGGCTGCATATGCAGCCCACAATGGTAAATTGGTTGAGAACCACTGCTTTAGAGTGTGATTTCTTAACCTTCTATTTTATTTAGAAACAAAGCATGGTGAAAGGAGAGGGAGCTAGAAGGCTTTGTAGTATATTCTTCCACTCTATAAAAAATAGGTCCTAGTAGAATACAAGAAACTTGCAGGGAAAAGGATTCTTTGGCATTTTGATATTTTTATTGTTTCTTAATTTTTCTACTTATATTCTCTTCCTATCCCCCAAAAGCTTAGTTACTCTTACAGCTGTTTGTGTCCCCCAAATTTTGACCCACTATCTATTGTAAACTCTACATTTGGAATATGAAACAGTTCAAGTCAGCGTTACAACAGAAAGCTAGTTACAAGTGATTAGTGGACCCTAAAGTGCTATTAAATGAGCAGCTTGGCACTTTGCAGATGGGGGCAGTATAAAATAGTCTCTTTTTCATGTTCATGCCCTTACCCCTCACCTTCCACTGACTACCTCTAAGTACCTCTGTGCTTGCATTAACTTTCTTCCTGGTCATTTTGGGACTGGTCCAGAGGGCATAACAGAGTCTGTTGTGGAGTCTGGTGTATGAAACTGTGCTATGTAATAGAAGTTGTATACAGGCTCCCTGTGTAGTGTTAGGGATTAATGCCTTTTGGGAAGTCTGTTTATAGATTAATATGAGGGGTGGGGGTTTACACAATTTGTGTTTTTAAAATTTGGAATGCATGTAGGGTGTGAAATAGGCGAAATAAAGAAATATCAGAGAGGAAGCATAGTCTTGTGGTTCACACAAGTGACTGGGATTCTGAAGACCTAGGGTTCAACTGTCAGCTCTGCTCTGGATTCATAGAATCATAGAATATTAGAGTTGGAAGGGACCTTACGAGGTCATCTAGTCCAACCCCCTGCTCAAAGCAGGACTAACCTCAGCTAAATCATCCCAGCCAGGGATTTGTCAAACCACAGCTTAACAACCTCTAAAGATGGAGATGCCACCACCTCACTATGTAACCCATTCCAGTGCTTCACCTCCCTCCTAGTGAAAAACTTTTTCCTAATGCCCAACCTAGACCTCCAGAATTGCAACTTGAGACCATTGCTCCTTGTTCTGTCATCTGCCACCACTGAGAACAGCCTAGCTCCATCCTCCCTGGAACCCCCTTCCAAATAGTTAAAGGCTGCCCCTCATTCTTCTCGTCTGCAGATTAAACAAGCCTACTTCCCTCAGCCTCTCCTCATAAGTCTTGTGCTCCAGCCCCCTAATTATTTTTGTTGCCCTCTGCTAGGCTCTCTCCAATTTTTCCACATCCTTTTTGTAGTGGGGGGCCCCCAAAACTGGACACAATATTCCAAATGCAGCCTCACCAATGCTGAATAGAGGGGAATAATCACTTCCCGCGATCTGCTGGCAATGCTGTTACTAATGAAGCCCAATATGCCATTAGCCTTCTTGGCAACCAGGGCACACTGCTGACTCATATCCAGCTTCTTATCCATTGTAACCTGCAGGTCCTTTTCTGCAGAACTGCTGCCTAACTCGTTGGTCCCCAGTCTGTAGATGTGCATGGGATTCTTCTGTCCTAAGTGCAGGACTCTGCACTTGTCCTTGTTGAACCTCATGAGATTTCTTTTGGCCCAATCCTCCAATTTATTTAGGTCCTTCTGTATCCTATCCCTCCTTTCCAGGGTATCCACCCACTCCCCCTAGCTTAGTGTCATCTGAAAACTTGCTGAGAGTGCAATCTCCCCCATCCTTCAGATCATTAATGAAGATATTGAACAAAACTGGCCTTAGGACCGACCCCTGGGGTACTCCTCTTGTGACCGGCTGCCAGCTAGACATGGAGCCATTGATCACTGCTCGTTGAGCCCTATGCTCTAGCCAGTTCTCTATCCATTTTATAGTCCATTCATCCAACCCATACTTCTTTAACTTTCTGATAAGAATACTGTGGGAGACCGTATCAAAAACTCTGCTAAAGTCAAGATGTATCACGTCCGCCACTTTCCCCAAATCCACAGAGCCAGTCACCTCTTCATAGAAAGCAATCAAGGTTGGTCAGGCAAGGCTTGCCCTTGGTGAATCCATGTTGACTGCTCCTGATCACCTTCCTCTCTTCCAAGTGCCTTAAAAAGGATTCTTTGTGGACCTGCTCCATGATTTTTCCAGGGATTGAGGTGAGGCTGTCCTGTCTGTAGTTCCCTGGATCCTCTTTCTTCCCTTTCTTGAAGATGGGCACTATATTTGCTTTTTTTAGTCATCAGGGACCTCCCCCAATTGCCACGAGCTTTGAAAAATAATAGCTAATGGCTCTGAAATCACATCAGCTAACTCCCTCAGCACCCTCGGGTGCATTGCATCTGGCCCCATGGACTTGTGTATGTCCAATCTTTCTAAATAGCCTTGGACCTGTTCCTTCAGCACTGTGGGATGTTCACCTCCTTCCCATTCAGTACTGCCCAGTTCAGTAGTCTGGGAGCTGACCTTGTCTGTGAAGACAGAGGCAAAAAAGGCATTGAGTACCTCAGCTTTCTCCACATCCTCTGTCCCTAGGTTGCCTCCCCCATTCTGTAAGAGGCCCACACTTTCCCTAATCTTCCTCTTGTTGCTAACATACCTGTAGAAACCCTTCTTGTTCCCCTTCACGTCCCTTGCTAGCTGCAACTCCAATTGCACTTTGGCCTTCCTGATTTCATTCCTGCATGTTAAAGCAGTATTTTTATAATCCTTCCCAGTCATCTGACTAAGCCTCCATTTCTTGTAAGCATCTTTTTTGTGTTTAAGTTCACCAAAGACTTCTTTGTTAAGCCAAGCTGGTTGCTACCATATTTGCTATTCTTTCTGCATATTGGGATGGTTTGTTCCTGAGCCATCAATAAGGTTTCTTTAAAATACAGCCAGCTCTCTTGTATTCCTTTCCCCCTCATATTAGCCTCCTGATCCTGAACTCGACCATCTCATGATCACTGCTGCCTAGGTTGTCACCCACTTCTACTTCCCCTACCAAATCTTCCCTGTTTGTGAGCAGCAGGTCAAGAGCAGCACGGCCCCTAGTTGGTTGCTCCAGCACTTGCACCAGGAAGTTGTCCGCAGCGCTGTCCAAAAACTTCCTGGATTGTTTGTGCTCTGCTGTATTGCTCTTCCAGCAGATGTCAGCGTGATTGGAGTCCCCCATGAAAATCAGGTCCTGTGAACTGGAAACTTTCCCTAGTTGACTGAAGAAAGCCTCATCTACCTCATCCTTCTGGTTTGGTGTTCTATAACAGACAGCCACCACGGCATCACCCTTATTGTTCTTGCTTCTAAGCTTAATTTCCTGTGTAGCTATAGACACATCGGGTAATTTCTCTGCAGCTCAGTATCTATCTGTATAATAGGGATAATAATATTTCTATTTTCTGTCTTGTCCCCATATAGTGTAAGCTTTTCAAGGCAGTGACTGTCCCTTACTATGTATTCATGGGGCTTTGATTGTGCTGGGGCTAGTAAGCACTACTGTAAATACTACTAGTAATAATTAATATGGTAGGTATAATTGTTTTCAGTGATGACGTCTTTAACCTGCAGTACAAGACTTTGGTGCACAGGTGTGTCATATCAAAATGACCCAATCAGCTGATTAAGGTATGGTTTTGGGTAGTAAGTGTCCCCAACTATTCTCTGCTGCTGAACTAGTCATTATCAGAGTTTTTTTCTGATGCATAGGTGAATGATATACAAATCAAAGGATGTAGAAGCAGTGCCGCTCCATATGAATGTACTGGTAAAACTAAGCAAACCCCCAAAGATTCACTGTGGCTTCAGTTTAAATAAGTATAACACAAAGGTTAGCTTAACCACATGAATCAGCAAATCTGAGGTCCAATCTTGGTCCTCTATTCACGCTGTCTATCTTTACTGATGCAAGTAAATCCACTGACTTCAATGGGATTACAAATGTAAGGATTACTGATGTAAATTTGCAGGAATAGGCCAATAGCCAATTTTCATGAAATATCCAGATTCTTCTAATATTTCTACTCATCCATGTCTATACCATTAAAACAACCTTTCCACAAAATATTTGGTTTTGCCTGGAGAACAGACATGCAAAGGCTCTGAGAATGGGGATGCAGTAACGTGTTAGACTCTCTTAAAAAACATCAGTTTGAATTTGCTTGCCAAAATTGGTGAAGGCTCTGGGGTACATAAATTTATCCAAATGGTACATATGGGATCAGAATCTGAAGGAAGAAATCATTATTTTAAAAAAAATGTAATTATTTGTGTTGATGTAAGGGAAAACAGCTAGTCAACGTACAACATAAAGAACAGTATGCATAGCAGGTATGAACAAGCTGATTTTTCAGTTACCCTGGTTCAGTCAAGCAAGGTGCAAGCTCAGATAGTCTGCTTTAGCTACAAACCTATGGAGTAGTTTTTAAATACAGAAGAACAGGTAGCTAGTTTTCTTCACTGGATACCTCGCCAAAGATGATCTGTTCTAAGAAACAAACATTTACCTGTGTGGAATGGGACCAGAAAACATACCTCGCCTCTCCCCAAGAAGCATGAATGTGGGAACTGACCTATATCATGAAGCTGTATTTTTGTATGACATTGGAATTGTTTACTGACTGAAGTTCAAATTAATAAATAGTAACCGCAGATGCTCTGCCTAGAAGTGAGGTGCCAAACCATCCTGGAATACTTGTCATGTACCCCTGTACATTTACAAAATGTCCTTTCATCTTAAATCCTCCATGTAAAAATGGAGCAGTGGATATTTTAAATATTCCGCTTAATTTGCCTTTAAGAAATGACAAATGAAGCTGATGGAAAAACTAGATCTCTGTTCATTAGAAAAACTCTGCAGTCTGCACTGCAGCAAGCTACTGAACTGAGGCAGTAATTTTGACATTCCTTTGCAAATTAGCCAGCCTTTGTTAGTACAGGTCTGTTTTACTGCACAGGGGGGCTTTCAGCTTTAGGAATCTGGCAGGGGTTCAAGATCAAAGTGTTGCTTTGAACCCACTTGTTAGCTGTGCAAAATAAACACAATCCACCTTGCAATAAAGAAGCATCAGCAGAAAAAAAAGAACATTCTAAAAAACCCTTCGAATGAGACTTTAATACCCTCACTATTGCTTTTAAATTAGAACAAGGGGGAAAAGAATTAAAAGGGGGAAGGGAACTCTGCAAGTGAAAAATTTCTAGACTCTCAGAGAACGAATTTTGTTTTCATGATCACAACTGCAGTCAGAGCTTTAAAGCACTCAGAGCATCCTGATGTTGCCATAAAATGTTCCCTGGCTAATTATTTGCCAGTATAACTGTTCACTTCCTGTGGTGGATTTATGCTAAATCCTGTTGTTAGTCTTGCTCTGCAATTGCCATTGTCTGTGACTGGAAGCAAGGCTCAAAGGCTACAGTCAGCCTTTTATTACAAAACATGTGAATAGAGATTTGACCCAATGTTCGACCACTTCCCCCTTTGGTTTTATGTAAGCTGCTGAGCCTTTCCCTATAAATCACTATGTTGAAATGAACTTTTACTCTTTTATTTTTCTTACAACCCTGTAGGGTTAGGTTTTCTTGTTTGTTTGTTTTTAATAAGGCATCTAGTTTCTTGTTCTTTTTCAAAAAAGTATTTGGGACTCTGTAATTACACAGTACCTCTAAAGACTCCTACACCAGGGAAACAAAAGACATGCTCGAAGTCTTGAGTATAAACCAATGGCTGAATTTTTGTGTGCTAAAAAAATAAATAAAAATCCATAAATATAATTATACCTTGTCTGAAGTATAATTAAAAATAAATGCAGTTTACTGACATGCAAAATTGAAAACTAGCTGTTATACAAACTAAAAACTTCCTATAATAACCCATCTGGCCACACATTTTCTGGAGCATTTTACATTTTCTTCCTTTTAGCCTAATTTGGTTTCTAATCTAATTTTTTTTAAAATTGGGCAATAAAAGTTTACTAATGTAAAACAAATGAAAAAAATAGTCTCTAAAGCCATTTGGAATGCTGAAACACAGCTGTAATGTTCTGCCACTGCAAGTAGAGGATCTGATCCTGTAGTCCTTACAAAAAGGAAAAATTACCATTAAAATAAATCCTGAAGTCTTTTCTTAGGCAAAACGCTCACTGAGGTTAATGAGAGTTTTGTTGGAGTAAAAATGGCAAGTTCAGGCCCCATTTTGCCCCTTATGTGGCACTATTTTTATTATTCGTTCTTGTTCAATATGTTGAATCTAGGTTTTTGGAATTTCTTAATGAAAATTGGTTCTTAAAATATTCATCTAAATTCTGTGCTTAGACATTCCAATATAAATTGAGTTTATTCAGATTTACACCACTGTGGCTGATAGCAAAGTTTTGCCCAGATCCAATTTTGCTTCGTCAAGTCATTGAGATTTGACAGTGACTGTACTGGGAATATGACCAATAAAAAACAAAAGTGTACATATTAGTGAAACATCAGGGGAAGCAAAGAATTCTGGGCCTGAGTCTGCTCTCATTTACATGAGTAAATGATTAACACCATTTACATGGAATGTGATCCCTAAATTAATCTGTTAGACCATTACCCTCTCCCTTCAAATCCCTTTTCAAAAGCCACCGCTGCTGTGACGCTCACAAGAAACCAGCCAAATACCAGTGTTTAGATGGAGTGGCAACCAGGATGCTGATATATAATTATTCTTTAAAATTCTGTTTGAATTTTTTGGAAGTTGTATACCCAACTGGCTAATGTACAAATGTGTTCTTATGAGGGTTACCTCTGTCCTCTCTTCACACACTCCCCCCTACTGTTTATTACCCTCACTTGTTGCATCGTGTCTTAAATTACATTGTAAATTCTTTGTGTCTTCATCGGTGCTAGTACAGCTGCTAACACAGCGAGGCCCTGCTGCCAGCGAGGAAATTTAGCTTCAGTGGAACTACTCACAGTGTGCAGAATTAAACATATGTGTGAATCTTTGCAGAATTAAAAGCCTGTATAAGCATATCAGTAGATTTATATTGAAAAAGGAGTAACAAACAACACTTGGATTCAAATTCTGCTCTCATTTACAGGGGGACAAATCTGTAACAGTTTTACTGATTTCAGTGGAGTTATACAGATTTACCCCCCTTTAACTGAGAGCAGAATTTAGCCTCTAATGTTTTTAGGAGCATCCTTTCATTTATAGAATTATACTATATTAAAAAATAAAATCAAAATCCAAAATACATGGTTGCTAAATTGTGATCTTCTGATTTGGAGCAAAATTTATTTTCATATTCTCTAGTCTCCCTGCTGCTTGTCACCCTTCAACTGATAGAACAGCATCAGTGCCTCTGAATTCAAATCATTCTGTGCTGGAGCTCCTGGAAAAGGATTGAATTTATGAAATTTCAACAAAAATCTTTCATGAAGATTTCTGGTTTTGTTTTGTTTTTCTCCAAAAAATGTGCATCATTTTTCAGTCACCACTTTTCCCACTCTCACAGAGAGGCAAGAGAATTTGACTCTTCTTCACTAGGGGAGCAAGGGAAAGAGTCTCCTCCCTGAATCGTCTTCCACCCAAACCTTTTTGGAATTGCACCAGGATGAGGAGTGAAAAGCCACAATATCTGCCTTACTTCAGGCTTTTGGTCTGAGGCTTAGGTTTTTGTGGGATTTCTCAGGCCTTCCTCCAAAATCTCAGGACTTTTGGTACTGTGACTGTTAAAATGAATTCAGATAGAATAGAAAAGGGACGGAGAGATGGGGATTGTGTAAGGCAGGCTGCAAAGAAGACAGTTTTTGAGCTCTTGAAACCTATTATAACCTGACATCACTCAAAATCAATAAATGAAGTATTTTCCTGACTGAAGAAAATACATTTCTTTTATGTCAACAATTCATTTTTGGTTTTGCTCATGTAAAAGGTGTGTTGACAGCAGTCAGAAAAAATCTCTTTGCTCTACAGTTGCCTACTGTAGGCAGGCCTGGAAACTACTCCATTGCTTTTTCTTCTGTTCTCTCTTTTTCGTGCTATTTGCCTTCAAGACCCAAAACACAACAGTACCAGCAAACAGTCAGACCCAGTGAAGACCCTTCACAGAGGAGGCAAACAGACTGAAGAGCAGAGGACCAGTAGATAATGATGAGGAAAAAATGAGGACCCAGTTTGAGGGTGGGCAGAGGCACATACATACTCTCTCCACCTTGTAAAGCATTTCATCATTCCACTGTGTCTTTCCTAAGGTGCTGAAGAGATTTCATTCTCTCTCTTCCCCTATTATTCCCTCTCTTCCCCTATCACATATACCTATTTCCCCTGGCATCTGCACTCCCCATTCAGAGGCAGGGTCTCTCCCAACTTCCTCTCCACCTCCCCAGAAACAGGGTTACCTCATCTCTTCACCCCTAAAATAGTGCCACTCTCTCTTCTTCCTGGTCCCTTGCCTGCCTGTGGACCTCTTGAGGCCAACTGATAGAGGGGTGCATAAGGCTTACAGGGATCCCCTGGGTCTGATATTTAAATATTCATTCACCAAAGAGTGTCAGGTGAGGTCTTTTCTCAGTATGCAAATAAACTTCCACTGAAAGACGCACGACATGCACGGGTCATCATAATCTGCCAACCGTACATGCAAATAATATGGAAGGAGATATGTGTATACATATTGGAAATTATGTTCCTAAGGCCTTGAAGTTGCAGGCAGATCACCCTGGAGACAGGTTCCACCAGACAGGAGGTGCAAGGCACTTATCTGAATGACCATTGTGTGTTGTGCATTTTTCAGTGGAAGTCCATTTGTAGATTGAGTCAAATGCTAATGAAGAGATTGTGGGAACTTCAGGAGAAAAAATTAGCAGGAAGAGGTGAACAGTGCGGGGAGACCCTGTTCACAGGTGAACAACAAAGGACTGGTCTAATTTATCTAGGGATGCAGAGAGACAGTCTGGAATCCTTCATCTGAGGAAACAAGCTACCAGTGGGCTTGGTCTTATGAAAGGAAGGTCTCAGCCATCTGGGTTGCAAAATGCTAGGAGTTTGGGTAGACAGTACTTTATAGAACAAGAGGGCATCTTGTTACTTATGTTTAGGCTCTAGAATGTGTACTATGAATTTATTTTCTATGTAAAACCTTTGTTTCCATTAATCCTACTTGCTTCTTCTTGAATCTCTAGCCTTTGTTAAACAAGTTTATTCTTGTCCTCACCATAAGCATATCTAAATGCCATGTGTTAAGTGGAGCTGTGTGATGATAAGCTGGTGTGTACCAGGATTTTAGGAGTTGTGGATTTGAGGATTTGGGGAGTGTTCAGTGATCAGGTATTAGACACTCAGGGGGACGCTCACAGGACTCAGGGACTGGAGTGTGCCTATCACTACCCTGCAAAGGGTCAGCAGAGCCTGTATAGGCTGAGAGGGGCGTGCCTATGTTGCCTGTCTCTGGGAGAGTCAGGGAAGTGACCTCGGTCAGACACAGATAAGGCTACCTCTTGCTAAGGGCAGGTCATCGCAAAGTGCCTCACAACCCTGGATATCCTTGCAAAGGGCATAGTCAGGTCTTCAGGTTTTACATTTTCTAGAAGACAGCAGTTGCTGTTGGTGCTGTTGCGTTTGACAGAATGGAGACACCAGCAGGCAGCAACCCTCCCTCCTTTGGGGAGAGAGCTTCCTCTGCTGCGGGAGGGAGAAGAGGTCTGGAAGCAGCAGCAGCTGTCTCTGCACTGCCCATCTTTGAGATGAAATGCTGCAGTGCCCTGGCACCAGTCACTCTGCAAACCCTTTGTTTATGTGAGAGGCATCAGGATAACCTAGTCTGTATGTGTGACCTGGCCGAACGTTAGATGCCCCCCTAGGCAAGAGACTAGTTCAGATTCACCAGCCCTAGGCCAAAAGAATGGGAGCAGAGTTCAGACTGCTAACAGCAGTGCAGTTGCACAGTTTATTAGTATTTGGCTACCAACACTTTCTACCTGGATTAACAGTTAATTTGTAATTTTAAGGGTACTCATGCATTTTGTTGGGGGCCAATCCTACCTCCCCTGCACCAAACCCAATCAGCTGGGCTTTGTTCAAGATGTATCATGGAGCGTGAGCCAGAATTTTCTCTCTCTAGACCACAAAGTGGTAAAGAAGAGACTTGTGGCTATTGCCACCTTAATAATATCCACTCTGGTTATACTGTGGGCAGAGCCTTCGACTGCTGCAGAAGAAAGAGCAGGGTTTTTCCTTAATGACTAAAGATCTTAACCTATTTGTGTATTTAATTCTTAAAGCTTTTTGTTTCATATGAGGGTTTGGTTTGTTTGTTTTTTTATTTCTTCTTTAAAAATATCCTTTGCAGGTAGCTGAGAAATTGAAAGAAGCATTTCATAGACTCGTGAATTGCATTGGATAAATTACTGATTTAGTTGGCCACCAATGTATTAGATATGACCTTTTTGGGAAAGTCACAATATCTGAATGTAATCTGAAGCCCACATCATAATTTCTACAGACTCTGTTGACATCTCCTGCTGAGCATCGAGCTGATCAGTTTCTGACTTCCTGGGAAACAACTCCACTAACAAAGCCTCTCTTACATTTGCTAGCATGCTGGAGTTTCCGCTTCCTGGGCTCAGTCCTCCTCATGTTGAAGTCAATGGCACAATTTCCCACTGACATCAGTGGGGTGAGATTCTGTCCTTCTTTGTCTGTGTGGATTTCCGAAACAGTCTGTGCCTATTAAGATTTAATTCTATAAGCAAGTGGGCACCATGAAAAATTTATCTGATAATTTGGTAACACACAAAGTTGCATTGCTACTGTATCAGCAAAATACAACATGATTTGCACTGAACTCACTTCGCATATTTTTGGAGGTAGTTGACCATTATGCAAAGTGAAATTTAGCTCCTAATTAATCATTTAGTTCCACGTAATCATTAAAGACCTAATAAATGCACTGTGTGTTGAATTTTAGTTTTATCAGAAAGGGGGACGGGGGCGGGAGGAAAATAAGGTTATCTTTATAAAATAAACACAATTTATTTTTGCCTGGGATTTTCTTTAACTTGGACTTTGTTGTGTTATCTTAATGTGACCTTTGACAATGCTATTAAAAATGAAATGAGTACTTTATTTACCATAAAGTTATTCATAATGTGCATCTGTATTCAGTAGTAACATCACCATATCATAAAAGCAATTAAGCCAGCATTCACAATTGCCACACAGTGAATTTCTCCAAATATTCTGTCTTGCATACCACTGTGTGGTAACTGTTGTCAAATGTTTACTTTTTATAGCAAACACTGTTCAGTGGAATTGCACAAGTACTATTTGTGGCCTCCATCATGCAAGCCGCTCCCCCAGCCACAGGGATCTGCTCACATGGAGCAGTTTACAATAGCTGGTGTCTATGACGGAAAATAAATCTTCAGAAAAACACCCTAATTCCTCACAAGATGGAAAATTGTTGTTTTTGATTTACAGTATAGAAAAGAATACATTTGTACAATGAGCAAGTATTCGTTTTGCTCTATTAACAAAAGTTGTTGCTTCTGAAACTCCCCCCCCCCATTTTTTCTTTTCGAATTTTGTGAGAAGGAAATGTTTTAGGGTTTTTTTGGGACACGAATAGAAACATGAATGAAAAAAAACAAAACAAAAATCTTTATTCTAAGGTGTGTTATATTTGCATTGCAAAAGGTGACAAATGGTAGCTTTAGGTACAGGTTTTTCAGTAGTAAAAGGGGGGAAAAGAGAGTTTTCCAGTAGCTGTAGAAAAGAAAAACAATACTAGAGCAGCTCTTCACTTTATCAGTGAAGAATGATGATGAGAAAAAGCTTCTCTTACAGGAAGGAAAGTTACACAGTACATTATTGATGCAGGTAGGTGTGAAACAGAAACATGAAAGCTTGAAAGCCAGTCCCACACTGAAGGATAGTGTACTTCATCACCCTCAATGATCTGCCTGTTTCCCCCAAAAGAGACAACTGAGAGGTCTAAGTCAAAACTTTGGAATACCTTTATTCCTTGACTCTGTGGGTTGAAACTCAAAAAGAGTCAGCTTCATCCTTATATGGGCATCCTTCATCCTGACTGTTAGAGGCAAGGCTCTGTGAGATAGGCCTCATGGAACTTTTCATGAAAGTAGAGGGTTTCCCTCGTGTCTTTAGCCAGAGTTTATGGGATCTGCCTGAAAACATCCAGAAGAGCTGAGCTAGTGCAGAGGGGGAAGTAATCTGCTGCTGGAATGGACCAACAATAAATAGTTTCAACCTCCAGAGGAATCATGCTCTGCACATGGGTCCACAGTCAAATATAACAAAAACCCTTAAATAAAAAGCTTTCTTTTCAGACAGAGAATAGATGAGTGACATTCTCACCAAGAATTCACTGGCTGGCTCCTCTATTTGGTGAGGGGATATGGGGCCTTTCATGCCTAAGATTGCAGATTCAGATGAAGCCCAACCTGATAACAATTTAAAGTTGATGCTATCCAATGGCTTTTTAAAAGTATAACTGAACAGATTTGGTGGATTTAATACCACAGTTGGGATGGAATGGTATTGTTACTGATAGTCTCAATAGAGAGCTTAATGACTGAATAGGAACAGAGACTGGCTAACGTTTTATGTGGCAACCCTGCAACAATGTTGAGAAAAATACATTTTCTATTAAGTTACATGATGATATCCGTTAAAATGCTGCCATATTACAGGACGTGTTCTATTGGATTTTTCCAATTTATCCATTTCAGCTGCAGTGCGCACCCTATCCCCTGTTTGCCAACCCATTTCCCTCCATTCAAGTCCCTTGGAAAGAGTCAGTTCTGTGGTGTCACATGAGGTAAGCTGACAAAAGACCGACAAACAACATAAAAACGTATAAAGAAGAATGGGAAGTGTTGGATACTGAGCACTTTAAAAAATGTGGGCCTTTGTGTCTTGGTCAGTGCTGTGCACGTTATCTGTCCTTAAATAAAAAAACAACGCACCCTTGTATCTTGAATAGTACCTTAGGACTTAATTCTGCATAGATGGAAGCATGTGTAACTTTATAACAAGAGCTGTCCTACTGGCTTCAAAGGGAGTGTTCACATGCATAACTTTATGCATGTACTTAAATCTTTGCAAGATTGGGCCTTTACTCTGAAAATAATGTAAGTCATGATTACTTACGAAATAAAACACTTCTCAGTATAAGTCAGGATGGAAAAACTGAGTGCTAAAGAAATAATAATGACTAGGTATACAGGAAAATGAACAACAGGAAAGACACTAAAAATGTGGACACTTTAGGACCAAGGAACCTCAGGTTAAATGCAGATTCACTGAATATAATATTTGTAGAGGAAAGTTGGTCTTCAAGCAATTTAGGGTGTGTTCCTGGCTCTGTTGCAGACTTCCTTTGTGATCTTAGACAAGTCATTCAATAACTCATCTCTGTGCTTCAGTTCTCTTTTTGGAAAAAAGGGATAATAAAACTCCCTTTCACCTAGCCTTTGCATGTTGGTGCTATTTAGACTGTAAGTTCTTCAGAGCAGGGGCTATCAGTTACTGTCTGTATGTGCAGAACCTACAACAATGTGAAATTAAGGCCTTCATGTGCTACAATAATAATAATAATAGTAATAATATGTGCCGGTATTAGCAAGTATACACCTTATACGTAGGGTTCAATGCTGTGTTTGCCACCATTCAAATAGTAGTTGACCTATTGAAGTTAATGGGATTCCTTGTATGATTAAGGGGGATTTGACCTTATCTGATTATGTGCTTGAGTTGATAAACTGTAGGTTTTAGCGAGCCATTTAAAATTTTCAAGATATATGATTATTGCTACAGCAAAAGCTTTTATATACTTGCTGTTAAAATAAGGATGTGGTGGTTCATCTCTGGTTATATTTTGCAACAATATTCTAGTTCTTCAGCAGCTCAATGAAGATACTTACATTGTTTCATAATTGATTTAATGAGGATGTTTTAACTGCAATATGTCGAAACAAATAATTAACCCCTCATTTTTGGGGACAGTGATTAATGATGCTGTCCTAGATCCAAATATGTGCTCACAATGATGCACTCATGGGGGATGTGCCAGGTGATAATTGTTTTAACATTCAGGTATTGAACTAGAATACAGTCCAATAGGATTTCCTCTTACTACCTCATTTACAACAAATGTTACTACAAAGCTGTAACAAGAAAGCCTACTCCCGTGATTTGTAGTGTGGTGTAATTTTGCTATCTTGAAACCCATTTTTTCTCTCACAATGAGCTCTCAGCTTAATGCATTCTAAAAGAACTAAAAAGAGTTCTGCCCTAAAGGTTTGTAGCTGTAAGAATAGTTCAATACGCATTTGGTAGGCTGGCTTTAGGTTTATTTAGTGCTACTCCTCACGTGATCAAATTACTAATACTGTACTTCACAGACTCTCTTCCTGTCTTCTGCCGAAAGTCTGAGTTTTTAAAGTTTACATGCAAGACTTTGAATTACAATGTTATCTTGTATATCAGTGGCTCCCACTAGGCTTGTCCTGAGGGGAGACCTTAAAACTGACTTGGGGACCAATCTTGTGGTTCCCAGCACAAGTGAAAATACCCATTGAAGTCAGTGGGAGTCTTATGTGTGTCAGGAATTCTGCAACAGGTTCTAGTTATTGATGTTGGGCACCAGAATTGCATCAGGAAACAAACAAGAAAGAAAGAAAGAAAATTATAAAAAAGTTGGAGACAGGAGTTTTCAGGAAAAGGAAGAAAATGGAGAAATAAAAGTGTGTGTATATAATATCAAAAACAGGAGCAGCCATTTCAACCCTGGTTGCTCTAAGCAAAACTTCTGATTATGCTTTCTGGTGAGCACTTTTTTGATGTAATAAAGTTTGAGGTTCCTGCAGATGCAAACTGTTAAAAATTTCCATGCCTGATGTCATCGTAATTTTCCCTAGCATGCAAAAGAGCAGTTTTGTTTTGGGTTTTGTACTTGAATAGAGCTCAAACTAACTATAATCATCTCCTCAGAGTTTTAGGTGATGAATGTGTAACAACTTTCTTCCCCCCTTCCTCCATTTTGCTCTGTTCAGGTTTTATTTTGTTGCAGAGTTCCCTCATTCTTTCTATTGATTAACATTTCCACATACCTTTTAGTTAGCTATATATATTCATAGAAATCCTGTATTTCTTTGGAGCTATGGGCACAGGGCCCAGTTTTCACGAGAAAAGCATAATGTCAGTGTGAATTGTGTAATAATATCTATGTACTTTAAGGACTACGCACTGTAGCCAAAACATGTCTGCTTGCATTCCTCATTTCACTTAAGTGGCTTTTCTTATGAAAAGGTTTTGTTTGTATTCCTGCAGTTAGTTTAAAGAAAAAAAAAAGGAGAAAAGAACTAACTATGCACCAAAAAAAACCCTAAATTAAAACACGGTGGAAACCATCCTTAAAAAGACCACTACCACCTGTTTTAGTACAGATATTTAAGCTATCGTTTAGCATACTTAACAAGCCTCTGGAATTTAAACACCACTAATTCACAACTTAAAGAGCTTGAGATTGTGGGGAGTTAAGAGTTACAGAAAAAAATCACATATAGTTGAATGTTTAAAGGACAAAAGAATGGAAGGAAAGTTGTTTCACATCTTCATTCATGACCCCTCTATAGTGCAGCTGAAGCTATAATGTCTTTTTTGGAGTTCATTTATTTCTTGAGGTAAAATGCATTGTACAAGCCTTGTTGGATTTCTTCGGGAACGTAGTGTTCAAATAAGTTGAGTTATAGAAAAACAATGACGAGATAATTCTAGCTGGTTTGTTACAGATTTTTTTAAATAACATGAGACGGTGAATTTATTCGTTTATTTGGAATAACTGGATGAAGTGATTTCAGTTTAAAGTAAGTTAACTTTTTGCACTCTCTCCCTCCCCCTCAAAAAACTCTCTCACACAACACAATCACTGTAAATGTTTTCACATTGAAATTGAAGATGTAAATGAAGCACTGCAGTTTCTGTCTGGTTTTAGTTACAATGTCTGTTTGTTGACATCTCACATGAAGGCCTGCTGTGTCTCTGGCTCTGTCTACTTCGTTTCCCTTCTAATTAGGCTTTGCCCTCAATTAAGTTAATGATGCAACTTTTCCTATAGATCATTTGCCCCTTCAATCAATTAGCAGAATATGAAGGGTGCATCCCTCTTTGGCTTTAGATTTGCTTGCCTCAGGGCAGACTGTTCAGTTCACAGAATCACTTAGGCAAAACAAGCAGTTTTCTCTGAAATATATAAATTCAAATAAATTAGGGTTCATGGTAGTCTGATCTTGATAAAAAACATAATTTGCAAATCACTTGTCTGAGAGTATAACAGCAGCTGTAGTAATCTGAAATACCAGGGAAATTACACAAATCCAAAAGGTATTAAATGACAAACATTGTGCTGAGTGCACTGAATTATGGCCAAGGGCAGAGCAAAGCTAAATGGGGGCTCCTCAGATGTTCTCCCTCCCACATCCACCCCATTACTTCAAATGGACTCTTGTTATTGCCCTCGCTTCAGTTCTCCTTGACCTCCTTGCCAAATGAAATAACCCAACCGACCCAAGCTCACCTCAGCAGGGAGCAAACAGCTATGTACTGCATCCCACCTGCAGCGCTGCCTCCGCTTCATTGTAATATACAGATAGCCCTCAGCTCCTAAGAATTCTGTCTTGCTCTATCCTTGACATGGTGTGCTGCAAGAAAAAGCCAAGATTACAACTATGGTCTCTTTGTTGAATCTGCACTCTTCTTCTTCTGCTCCAATATCTTGTCTCTCTATAAATGCAGTTACATTACAGTACGTTTTATCTCCCCAAATCCCCATTTCTTTAATTCCCAGTGCTAAAATGCTTGTCTATGCCTTAGTCATCCCACCTTAAATAGTGTATCCTCCTCTCCTCTCTTGCCTTTCTACCTCTCATCTATCTCCTCTCTCCTCCTTCTGCTCAAATTATCCAAAACACTATATTAAAGCTATTTTACTTCCCTGCTCGTCTTACCGTGTCATCCTCCTCTTTTAATCTGGTTTCCTGTGTTTCTCTTAAAGCATCAGATTCAAACTCCATAGCCTCCCTTTCAAGCCACTGACATCTCTGCTTTTCTCCTACTCTCAGGCCTTTTGCTTTATTTCTCCTCTCTTATTCTCTTTTACCCATTCTCAGCTTGGTGCTTTCTCTCATGCTGCATGTAACAGTCTCATCGTCTTCCCATTAAAAGCCCTCTATTTCTCTCCTTTTTCAAATCCCTCTTTAAAATTCATACCTTCCAGGAACTGTGGTATCTTCTTATCACCACTACTCTCTCCTTCCCTTTCTCAGCTGTTGACCCATGTTTTTTATGATGCTTTTGTCCTCTGCTCATTGGGACAGCATATGTGTCTTACTCTGTTTATTCAGAGCTGTGTAACTCTATGCCACTATGTATGACATTTAATAATAAATAATAGGCTTTTAGGATTATGGAGCCAATAACCCTACCTTACTACCCTAACAGAACTACCCTGACAGTTACAGGATTAGGCTACCCTATTCTTGCAATTAGCTATAGCTACGCATGCAATTTTAATGTACTTTTAATATTGCATGTCACACAGTCTGAAAACAATAGAGACGTTAAAGAGGAAATGCCCCATATTCTCCAAAATCTAAGTATATTGAGGAGCATTAAGATGTAGGTACACTGAGGAAGACTAAGGGCTTGTCTACACTTAAAATGCTACAGCAGCATAGCTGTGTCACTGCGAGGGAGGGTTCTCTCATTGGCATAAGTAATCCACATCCCTGAGAAGTGATAGCTAGGTTGATGGAAGAATTAGGAACATAACATAAGAATGACCATAGTGGGTCACACCAACAGGTCCACATAGTCTAGTATTCTGTCTTCCGGTAGTGGCCAATGCCAAATGCTTCAAAGGGAACGAACAGAATACGGCAATCATGAAGTGATGCATCTCCTATTGTCCAGTCCCAGCACCTGCTAGTCAGAGGCTTAGGGACACACACAGCATGGCTTTGCATCCCTGGCCGTCACGGATAATAGCTATTGATGAACCTGTCCTCCATGAACTTATCTAATTCTTTTTTGAACTCAGTTATAGTTATGGCCTTCACAACATCCCCTGGCAATGAGTTCCACAAACTGACTGCGTGTTGTGTGAAGTATTTTCTTTAGTTTTTTTTTAAACCTGCTTCTTATTCATTTCATTGGGTGACTCCTGGTTCTTGTGTTATTTGAAGTGGTAAATAACATTTCCTTATTCACTTTTTCCACACCAGTCATGATTTTATAGATCTCTATCATATCCCCCCCTTAGTCATCTCTGTTCCATACCCTTAATCATTTTTGTTGCCCTTCTCTGAACCTTATCCAATTCAAATATACCTTTTTAGAGATGGAGCAACAAGAACAGCATGCAGTATTCAAGGTATGGGTGTACATGGATGTATACAGTAGCATTATGATATTTACCATTTTATTATCTATCCCTCTCCTAATGACTCTTAATATGCTGTTAGCTTTTTTGACTGCTGCTGGACATTGAGTGGAATTCTTCCATCAACTATTGCTGTCCAAATGGGGACTGTGGTTGCATAACAATGACACTCGGGGGGAGGGGTATTTTTCACAACCTTGACCAACACAATTGAACCAACCTAATTTTCTAGAACACACCAGGCCTAAGAAAGTTGTGATGAGGTAGAATTATTGGTGGTAGCACTGTGCATTGCCATATGGCAGACTCGTTTGATTTGCGATTGGCTCAATTTTTTGATCTGTTAGGGAATAGCAGTTCAATGTAAGAACTTGTCTAGAGTAGGAAAAAAAAGACCCAAGACTATAAAGCAACCTGCTAAAATTGAAATAAAGGTGTTAAACTGTCTACACTGATGTTAAATGGGTTTTTCAGTTGAGTTTATCTAGCTCAGTTGAGCTAATTTGATTGAAGAAAACAGGTTTTTTCTATAGTTTAAACAAGGCCTAAATGGCTTGCTTAACTTTGTGTGCTGAAGAGGAGAAATAGCTTGGGTGCTTTCTGGGGTGAGTTTCGCATTCTGCCTCACAATGCTAGAAGGTAAATATAGTGTATTCCCATTTTATTGGTGGGGGAAAAAAGAAGGTGATCAACTTTTTGAAGGTCACAGAATAAATCAGTGTCAGAATAAGGAGTAGAACCCAGTTCTCTTGATTCCATTACCCATGCTTAATCAAAGGGACTAGACTGTCCTTCATGGAAACAGTCTGAGTAAAATTTTATTCTAGCAGTCCAAGAGGGGAAACTGAGGCAAGCTACCTATAGTGTGATCTCAGACCATGAGAGGGAGCAGGGAGACAGCCTGCCTCAGTTTCCCCTCTTGGACTGTTCAAATAAAACTTCACCCAGGCCTTTTTATGATAAAAAAAATCCCTTCCTGAGGACTGGGTTTATTAATATAAAATAAACTTCAAACAAAAATCAAAATCCCAGAACAAAGGCTATCCAAAAGTCCACACAAAACAAAAGTTTATTTTCTTCCTCCCAGACCTTCCTGCCTGATGCCTTTCCTGCTTTGTTCTATCTAGCAGGAGCCTCAGTCCTAACTCCCAGGACTTTCTACTAGAGTCTGCTCACTGCTAATAATCTCAGATCCCTGAGCATTCCCCCTTTCTGGTGCTGTATGGCCCTGAACCCCCTTAGGCAGTAGCAACACAAGCCCATTGTACCCAGGAGGCCCTACTGTAGGCTACTTGGGGTATTCCCACTGAGGACTATTTTTCCCAATTCTGATGGCGAAAGGATATTTATCAACCAAAGCCTGGTTGTTTTTCATTCCACTTTAGTTTCTTTCTTCATTATAAACAAACAAACAAACAAATCCATCAATCAATCAAGAGCCATCTCCCCTTATAGCAATAATGCTTTGGTGGGGGCCTTTGAGTTAGGGGGATGCCCTGAGTCCCCGCCCCTTCACACAATCATGGCTTCCAGAGAGATGGACAGTCTTTGAAGATATAAGGACTGTCCATTCGAGGCTTGCTCTGTAAATAAAAAATTCACTGCTGCTTTCTGCTGATCTTTACAGAAAAAGTGTCTGAGGTGTGTATCCTAAGTAATCAGGGTCAGTTGACCACAGGTCTTCCAGACTTTAGGGGCAAGCCATCCTGTTACAGCTTTGTTTTGCTGTATAGTAAATTTGAAGCCCGCTAGAAGGCTGAATGTACCCTATTGTGAAGTGTCACAAACGCTGTTTTCTATGAACCTACTAACCTTCTTTGCTTGTCATTTTTTACAGTGAGCATTTTATTATACCGCTAAGAATATATCACATGGCCAAGGTTCAATGGTAATATAATTCAGTAACTATTAGTTATATTATAGTACTTTATTTTTCCAGCAGGTGCATTGTTACCAGTCTACATGATAATCAAATGAGATTCAAATCAAGGAGCAAATACAGGGAAAATGCTGTACCCACACTTTGAAAAGACAGATACCAAAGGTTTTTTCAAGATGAAGAAGAAAGAGCTCACTTGTTTCATGTAGAAGCTCAAACAAGGACATTTTTAAATGCCAACAAATTCTTACAGTGGTATCTAACCATTGAGCATTTGTTGTTGTCATTTTATATTTCAGATTATCAGCCTTACAAACAATGAGAGAAACACTTCCTTCTTTAAAGAATACATAATGCCCTTTATAAATAAGAAATGTCTTTAGGGTACCGAATACAATGCAGGAAGTGGAATGGATTGAAACTTATTATGAAGGGAATTGGCAAGAAAAAAATGAACATGGAAAACAAAACAGGGAAAGACTTTGATCTACTATGTCCTTAAAGGCCTTTCTAATTCTGAATAATGTTAAAATCTAATCTATCTATCTATCTATCTAATAATGAAGTAAATTGGTCACATAATACTTATAAAAACTTAAAGCAATGAAACCAAAAGGACAAATCTGAAGTTTTCAAAATTCAAGTGAACAAGTCAGGCCATAGGTATTTAGACACCTAACTCCCATGATTAAGTGTCTAATTACCTTTGACGATCTGAGCCTAAATATGTACTTAATTTTAAGCATGCAGGTAGTTCCATTAGCATTAATGGGTTTACTCGCATAAAGAATCTGCAAGTTTAGAGCCTAAAACATTAATCCTGCAACTTTCTGCCTGGGTGGACCCCCAAACCTGTGCACAAACTCATTGATATAGTGATATATCAATTTGGGCTCCCCAAACTTGACAAGAAATCCACCCACTCAGAACAAGTGGCAGGATTGGAGCTTAAAGCTACTCAGTTTTATAGGCTTGATCCTATAAATGCTCAAAACATAGAACTCCCAACTGAAGCGAATGATATTCCACGTGCAAAATATTTTCAGGATTGGCTGTTTCATCTTAATTTTCAACTCCTCAGGAAAAAAACCACAGGTATTTATTGTGGCAGCAGCTGGACTACATCGCATACATTTTGCATACAGTATGATATAGCTGTCTTTGTATGTGTCTACTCTGCAGCTGGGAGCATGTTTCCCAGCAGGAGTAGACAGACACATACTAGCTCTGCTCAAGCTAGCTTTCTAAAAATAGCAGTAGGACAGCAAGTGGCTCAGGCTGGCTGCCTGAATCCCTACCCAGGGTGCCCAGGAGGGTTTGTACTTAGACAGCTAGCCCAAGCGGTCTCCTGTGCTATCCCAGGCTACACTGCTATTTTTAGTGCACTAGCTCAAGTAATGTACACACTATATAAAAGATCAATATGCACACCTTTTTTTTTTTAATCAGTCATTATAAGCCATGTGCTGCAAACATTTACTAGTACCATGGACTGTCCTATTGTTTAATTTGTTTTATATCCACATAGATTTTGTTCAGTGCCTTGAAGAAATTTTTGATGTTGATTTGTTGATTTGTTGTTTTTAAAGGAAGAAATGTTTTTTCTCATTCTGTGACAAATTTTGCTCTGTGGATTTATATCAGTTTTAGCTGATTTTAATTAGTTCATTTTAGTTATATTGGATGAGGAGACCTCTTAAGAATGTGTAGAAGTAAAAATAAATAAATAAATAAAATATTTACCTTTATTTCATCTAACTACTCAGGATCTGGGTCTTTTAAATCCTTCCTCTTCCTGAAAGGAAAGAGAAAGAAGAAAGGTGGAAGTTATCTTTGCATAGATAACAAAGAGGATTAAGAGTGGGCGAGTCCACCAACATGTGTACACGCCTGCATAATTGTTTGCATAAGCAAGAGGGGGAAGATAATGCACCTTTATTTCCTCAAATAAACCAAATGGCCTATTTTTATAATGAAAGGCAATCTCAGAATTTGGAAGTTTTGTTAGTGAAAGAAATGTGAGTGACAGTACAGCACATTCCAGGGAGGAAGAGTGTGATGGTTGATATTTTGTCCCAGGATGGAGTACTGTGAGTGGGAAAAGCTTCTCTGCTCTTAAGCTATTCCTCCATCTGTACAGTGACTGAGGTTCTTTACACCTGGGCCTGTTTTCCAGCTCTCAAAAACCATAAAACTCCCTCCAATTTCCCCCCTCCCCAGCTTTCCATGTAAGCACTGGAATGAGATGCTTACTCTGTTATCTATATAAGATGATTACTCCATTACACATAGTCCCTGACCTATCCACCTTTCCCAGTACTGTACTTCAAAAAATGCTGGTAAAAATAAGTGAGAGAAAAGTCAGAAACGTGCCTTCTGCTTTCCATGTAACAGGAAGTGTCTGTGAGAATGTGTCATTGCTTCTGGAATAAGGGAAAGTGAAAACCAGTGGGAAACACAAGAATAAGTAAAGATTCTTTCCGACTGGGAGGGATAGACTATAGCCTGCAGCAGGCAGAGGCAAAATGGTCACTTTGAGCTATAGCTGCATGTCCACTCCAAGCTTAAGCTGTCAAAAAGGAATGCTGATAAATGTTCATGTAGGAGAGTGAGCCCACATTAGAAAGCTTGGTGGAAAAGAGAGAAGAAATCAAGTCTAGGAATTTTTGCCTTTCTGCAAGCCAGGGTTTGGATGCAAGCCAATTATGCGGTTTTGAAAAGTGGATCTTGATAGGTGTGGGCTTGATGTTTTTTTTTAATCTTCTATCTCTGTAATCACACTGAGATATTTTGATAACTGTTATTTTAGGAAAATCCATTGTATCATGTTCTAAATATGGTGAGATCCCTGGTCACTCTGATGCCTTGTGGATTCCACAGCTCTGGGCCAGTCATTGAGAAAGCACATTCTTCCACTTCTGCAAGTTCTTGTTGCTGTTAACACCATTGTCCCTGATGGCTGCAGCTGTGATGGGACATCATTCTGTAGGCAGAGGTGGCACCTGTTATAGCTCAGACCCAGACACCAATGTGGGCATTGGTGATCAGGGTCAAGTTCTTAAACAGGATCCAGTAATGAGGAAACCTATTGCAGTGATCAGAGCAATGAGGTAATGTGCTCTTGTCAATTTGTATCACTTAGCAGATGCACCGTATATTGGGAAATCTGGGTGGCATTCTCCATCCTTTCCGGGTACAGTGTGTTGCAGTAATTGTACCTGTAAGTGATTGAATGTATGGATCACCACAGTCCAGATGACATCTGACTACAAGGCACAGACATCTCTTTGAATGACAACGGGGGACCCCGGAAGAAAAAGGACTCCCAAAGGAGATCAAGACTGTGAGCCACTTTGAAGTTGGAGAGAGAGGCAACGGTTTTAGCTTGTCTTTCAAAATGTTTGCCTCTTCCCCCGCACCATCAAATGCATCTGGTCTGGATTTCGTTTCAGCTATCTGCTCTGCATCCAGGTACTTATTTCCCCTAGACACCAAGACGGTTTATGATACAGCTGCCAGCTCCCTGAACAGGAGACAGAGGCCCAGATCTTCAGCTGTGTCCAGTGCAGCTCAGAGCAAAAGGGTCTGAAGGTGACTCAGGCTATGTCTCTACTGCGAGCTCCATGCTGCTGACGCTCTGTAGTGCTCACATTTCTTCCACTGACGGAAAGGGGTTTTGAGTCATGTAGGTAACCCACCTCTATGAGAGAGGGGAATTGGGTTGATAGAAGTTTCCTTCCATCAGCCCAGCTGTGTCTACACTGAGGGATAAGTCAACCTAACTATGGTGCTCGGGGCATGACATTTTTGACAGTCCTGAGTAAGTTAACTACGTTGACCTCAATTTTAGGTGTAGACCAGGCATCTGATCTATATCCCCTGAGCCTGGACACAGCAGTGGAGCAGGCTAGATGCTAGCAAAAGTAAAGGGGAATACTCAGTGGGCTGGATCTGTTAGCTTCCTCAGTTGATTTTCAACCCCTAGGGCCATGCCAAGCAGTGAGAGCCTGTGCCTGGATCCTTAATCAAACATGACTGGAGGCTCCTCTATGTTTTTAAAATATGTGTAAAAAAGATGCCATCTAGCACCTAGGAAAGGCACCATTTGATTGAACTATAAATTGGAAGAAAGAAGGAATCAGACAAGTACAACCGAGCAACCGCGAGTTACCTCCCATAGGTGAGAATCAGAGTGGCAGATTGGTGCGCAGATGTCAGGTGCAGCAGAGTCTGAGAAATAGTCAGACTCAGCGTCCAGATCAAAACTGAAGCACTTTATGGCCTTAATCTTGCAAATGACCGCTTGGATATGCCCCATACACAAGTAACAGTCACTTTCTCCAAGCTGCAGAGGTAGTCAGCTATGTGGATGGTGCAGCAGCACCTTCAGCTGGACTTTTGTCTAGGCCTGGAGGGGAAAAGTTAAAGACATGGAGGAGTGAGACATGCTGCAGAGATGCCACGAAACAGGATGAAATCAAAGCTTTTGAGAAACCTGAATGCAGAATTTTCAGCCTCATTGGCTCATAAAATAATCATCTACAAACAGCAGAATGAAAGTAATATTTTTAATAGTTCATGTAGAACTCTCACAGCAACCTTAACAGTTACTGGCGTGAATTTTAACCTCCACTTTCTATTGAAATTTGTGCAGACGTATTCAGAGTGAAATCACTGCCAACAAAAATAGTGCTTTAATTATTGTTCATTACACTTCCAAGATAACCGAGGCAGACATCAACGACGTTTTGAAGCAAAGCATAATCTAGTTCAGGAAGACTCATGAAAGTGACCTTTGATCTTTATTTCCCGCAGTTAATGCCATAATAATTCTTTTTATCTCATCATGTATATACACATTCCTAGGACTTAGAGCCAGTGGTTGCACAAGAAGTTATTTGTAGTTTAAATGAAGCATTTGGATGATAAATCAAGGGGGTTTATACAATACTAATGTGTAATGAATCATTTTTATGCTGTTTTGCTTTCTCTGGTACTTCACCAACTCCAGCTCATGCCAGCATGTACTGTGTACAGTAATGTACCATGTATATTTGAGCTTGCTTCTCTGTCTTTACTAGATTGCAGACTCCTTGGGGCAGGAAACATTTCCTCACATTTTGACAGCATTGAGCACATTCAGAAAGGCCAAGTAAATGAATACAAAAATTAGAAAATATTAAATTAGTGCATATTTTGAAAACATTTACGATTAAAACACAGTATAGAATATTAAACACATACATGTTCTGTTTCTGCGAAATGGGGTTCTTTTACTGAAGTTAGGAGCATAAATTCGTGTTTAAGCACCCAGTAAGGGTCTGATCCTGCTCCACTTAATTCAAAGAGAATTTTGCCATTGACTTCAATAGACGCAGGGTCAAATCCCTTACAGCTTGATTTTTCATAGGAGTTGAGGTCCCCTTGACTTCAAAACCTAACTGCATGGACCTCTGAAAAAACTAGGCTTTTCAGGCCCCAAGTCTGAAAAGACACATTCATATGCTTATCTTTACTCCCATGAGTAACCAGGAGCTTATTTAGGTGCCTAATTATATAATTAGGGCCCGATCAAAAGCCCATAAGTCAAATGGCAGTCTTTCCATCGTCTTTAGTGGGCTTTAGATCAGGCCCCTAATTGTCACTGGAAATCATTCCCTCTCAAAAGGAGCACACGTTACAAAACAGGTCCTCTTAAAATACAAATACCTGCATCTGTAATTTAGATCTAGTTTACATACTCCCAATTCACAAACATAATTTATACTCTCGGTAGTACTGTCACAGCGTACTACAGTAAATAAGGCTATTCTACCTATTTGTGGATATAAGGTTTGCTACTTAAGAAAGTTTGATCTGTAACAATAGATTATTCTTCCAGAATGACAATGTAATCAAACTCAGTGTAATTCATGCTTAATATTACAAAAAGGAATTGTCTAGCAGCCAAAAAGTCTTACTGAATCTATATATTCTATATTTATGCCTATTACTGTTATCATGTTTGTTCCTGTTAGAAATTTTTATGAATCAGCACAGGAACAAATAGACAAGGGGAACAGATAATTCCAGTGAAAACATTAAATGCTTTTTGTTTAGATAACAAAGCGTGGTTATAGAATTGGCATAAATTGCAAACATGAGACCAGACACAATCCTAGTTTTATATGCAACAACTCCACTTGGCCAGAGACAGCAAGAGAGTGAATGACTCTATAGCCTGGTGCTTACGACACCTACCAGGGAGGTGGGAGAGGCAGGCTCCAGTTCTTCTGCTTCAGTGACTCTTTCATTATTTATACACAGTGGAAAGAGCTTCAGTGGGGGAGAGTCAGGGAGCCTCGCGTCAGAATATCCCATAACTCTGGGGTTAGAGCACTCTGCTGAGAGGTATGGGAAATGCCTGTTCAAACCCTTTCTTCTCCTCAGGCACAGGGGGGGCAAATGAACCTGGTTCTCCCACATTCCAGGTGACTGTGCTAACCACTGGGCTAAAAAGTTATCTGGTGGTCAGAGCAGTGTCACCTCCTCCTCCTCCTGCAGCTGACTTGTGTGGAGTGAGGGAGGTGCCTCTGAAAATTCTCTAAAAACTTCTTAGGTGCCTATTGCAGGAGAGCGGTTCCTAGCTGTAGATTGCTAGCAGAAATAGATGCCGCCCTGCAGCCAAGACTTTAGATGCTTGACACTGTGAGAGGGGTTGGACTCAGGACAAACCCCACTCATCAGCATCTCCCACTGGCTAATTTAGGCAACTCACCACCTAGAATGCTGGCTTTTGTGGATTGTCTTTTAAGGCGCCTGTCTCTTCCCAGACATTGCATGCATAGCTTTGAAGCCTAATGCAGGCTTTATGGATCGCCGTATTGTGTCTGTGACTTTCCTAGACATCTAAAAGTCAGGCAATGCGACGTTCACTGTCACAATGGGATGCAGGCCAAAACGTCCAATCCTGAAAACTGTTACCCATATGAATAGTATTTAAAGCCCTGATTCTATAGACATGTACATATGCTTAACTTTAAGTACACGAGTAGTCCCATGTGTGAGTGTTTTTAGGACTGCAGGGTGAAATCAATGGGATTTAAGTGCCTAAAATCCTCTGAGGATCTGGGCCTCAATCAGTGAAAGTACACATGTGAGTAAAGATGATTTTCAGGATTGGGCCTTTGTGCTGAGGAAATGTCTTGTGAGGTTGGCCAATAATATTTCCCTGTATATATGTCTCTGTTATTTAATTTCACAGCCACAGCATATTATTCACTGTCAAACTAAAATCTTTGTATTATTCTTTCCCTGTCTTTAACAGCAGCCAATGAAGAAATAAAGGAGGGTGGAGGAGGGAGACAGAGTTCCCACCTTGACTCCTGTCCTGGAAGTGTATTTTCTTCGTAAAGCTTTTATCACTTGGATTGCCTGTGGGTATTTTAATATATTATTTTCTCTTCTGTTTGTCTTATATACTAAAAGGTTACTAAGATTATTTTAAAATAAAAAAAAAGTGGACCCAGAAATGCTTCTTCCATTTCATGTGATGTGTTATTACATCTTGTGTTGTTAGTGTGCATGTAAGATATGCAGTTGAAACAAATTTAATTTGCTTAACTGAAGGGAGTGAAAGGAATTTTGTCTTTAATTGAACAAGCTGATTTTCCTTTTAGCAAATCTCGTGTTCCTAAAAGGTGCTTGATTACAACTGAGATGCAGCACAGACAGGAACAATACAAGTTTCCTCAGACCATGTTACTAGTTTATCTCAACCCCAATAGGCCACTTCTAATGTTGGGGAGGACACTGTTTTATTCTTTGGCACGTCCACTGAGACTACATACAAGTGTGCCAGATAGTGTCCGTTCTCTTGTTATGTAGACACCTGTTCACTAAAAATCCAAGCAACTCTTTTCATTGCTTTATATAGGCCACCAATCAGCTGCCCCACACTTTCAACCTGGGCTGGATTTGAACTGATGACCTAGTGGTAAAAAGGCTCTCATACACTATTAAACAAATGTTGAGACTGTTCAGTCTCTCAATAAAAACGTTTAAGAAATCCTTACTGGACTAAAATAGGAAGAGATGTTTGAATTACTGCAGCCTGATGATTTGAGGAGATACATGCATGCAACTGATGTGGTGACCAGGCCCTCTGCAGTTAACTACTTGTGAACAATGAGGGAGAAAGAGAAAAAGTATTGGTTTGTGGGTATGATGTTACTGTCACACTGATTTCTGACTGGCAAAACTCTTGAAAGAAGTTATTGTGAATTTACAGAGTGACAGAGAGAGAGCGAGAGAGAGAGAAGAATCAGGCCCAGTATGTATATTAGGAATGATAAGCTTCTGTAGAGAGACTGAGAGGTGTGCAGAGTTTTTGCACAAGCAAGAAAAGAAATCATAAGATCCATTGAATCATAGGATTGTAGGACTGGAAGGGACCTCAAAGGTCATCTAGCCTAGTCCCTGCATTTATGGCAGGACCAAATATTATCTAGACCATCCCTGACAGGTATTTGTCTAACCTGTTCTTAAAACTCTCCAATAATAGAGATTCCACAAACTCCCTAGGCAATTTATTTCTGTGCTTAACTACCCTGACAGTTTGGAAGTTTTTCCTAATGTCCAGCCTAAACTGCCCTTGCTGCAAATTAAGTTCATTGCTTCTTCTTCTATCCTCAGGGGTTATGGAGAACAATTCTTCTCCCTCTTTCTTGTAACAACCTTTTATGTAGTTGAAAACTGTTATCATGTCCCCTGTGAGTCTTCTCTTCTCCAGACTAAACAAAACCATTTTCAATCTTCTCTCCTAGGTCATGTTTTCTAGACTTTTAATCATTTTGTTGCTCTTGTCTGGACTTTCTCCAATTTGTCCACATCTTTCCTGAAAGGTGGCGCCCAGAACTGGACAAAATACTCCACTTGACTCCTAATCAGCATGGAGTAGAGTGGAAGAATTATTTTTTGTGTCTTGTTTACAACACTTCTGCTAACTGAAGTTTTATTAAAGGACTTGTCTTCATTGCTATAAAAGTTATATTTGTTACCTTTGGGTAACTAACATGTGAGCCATCCTGAGATAAAAACTGAGCCCTACACTACAAACTTATATATTAAAATCCACACCCCTGAGTGACATAGTTATAAAGACCTAACCCCCAGTTAGATCTTCTCCCATCACCATAGCTACCACCTCTTGGGGAGGTAGAGTACCTATGCCGATGGGAGAAGGTCTACACTAAGTGCTGTAAGTGTAAAGAAGCCCACAGTAAAGTCCAGACATTTTAGTTTTACTTGAATGTCAGCTTACTGAGATCAACTCCTGGAGGGGCTGTAGGGCTGTTTACCTTACAGTAAAACTAAAAGTGGTCTGCCCTGTGTTTTTAACATCAGGATAGCTCATGTGTGCTAGTTACCCCAAAGTAAAAAAAAAAAAACATCTTTTTTAGCAATGAAGACAAGGCTTAAGATACAGGTGGATCTTGGATCTTGGACTGGTGTCATGAATAAGGAAGTGCAGGCTAAGTGGGAGACAGGTGGTGTTTGCCAGTTGGAAGAGGACAAAACAAGAGAAGAAATAACTTTATTTCTAATTGTCCAAAAAGAGATTACAAACAAGGTAGAGTAAAAGCATTGAAAATATAGGGCTACGTTGTCAACTGGCATAATAGAGATTTGCTGATTTACACCAGCTGAGGTTCTTGTTTAAAAGTAATTAAGTGGCCTACTTGGGAAATAAAATCTATTTGAGTCTCTCATGTTTTCATTTTAAAGTTCATGAAATATGTAAATGACCAAATGAAACCATGAAATAGCCTGTCATTTCACTGTGTTAAATTAGCTGTGTCAAAACAGAAGCCTTTCCAGACTATTTATGTAATATAGAATGAAGCATTTAAGATTTGATTTAGTGTATCTGAATGCATCTTCTTTTTAACCAACTGACTAGAAGAGTGTAAGGATTTTGTCAACATTTTGACTCATTAGCTATTCAGATGCATAAAGATATACACACGTGCATAAGTGTTTGCAGGAGTGAGGCCATTTTCTTGTATCATCAAGGTTTCCAGTAAGATGATTTTTATATTACTAGAGAGGGTAAATCAAGGAAAACTGCGTGCTTTGATGGTTTGGTTCAAACAGACTACTGATTCACAGAACCCTTATTTATTTATTTGCTTCTATTAACCATCCAATAGATATAGCTGGGTCATTACTAGCATTTGAATAATTTACTAATTGAGAGAACAATTCCTGTCTCCATTTGACCGGATATTTGCTTTATGTGTGTGGTTGATATGCAGTATTTATTCTTGATGAATTGGAGGAGGGTGTATTTACTTTTGCTGATTCAGTAACAGCTGTACCTAATGTTAGAGCTATGTTACAGCTATGATTGCTATGCCTGTGGCATTGAAGACTGGAAGAGGAGGAAAGAACATTCCTACTTGCTTTTTGCCAGGTTAAGGCACCTTTAGTAGTCCATGACTTTAAAATATATTTACCCTTTAACCGTGAGATATTGGCACCTGATTGAGAGAAGATTAGATACAAGAGGATCTCAAATGATTCTGAAAGGATTTATAGGTGGATTTTATTTTTTTTTTGCTGAATAAACTAATTACATGTAGTATTTATGAAGGTTATTTTCTTGCCTTTTTTTTTTTTTAAACAGAAGGAAGAAAGTTCAAGACAAGAAATCAAAGCAGAGTTACCTGTTAATTTCAGATTAAAATATTCAGATATAATCCAACCCTCCTGCTGCTTTTATAGGTGTGGGCAACCAGGATACTGCACATGTGTTTTTCTGAAGAGGAAATCTTAAGTTTCCTCATTTGGTATGAAAGCTATAAAACTATACATGGTTTGTTCTCTGTTTCCTCAGCTTGATTGAGAGTAGTGAGTAATCCATACAGACTTAAACCATAGGATATGCAGGATACTCATATTAGAAGTGCCTCAAGGTCTTGAAAGATCTTGTCTGTATTGCACTTTAAAATTAGAAGGAATTAGTGCCCTGAAACAAAAAGCTAGTGAAGCTTATTGGCTTGAAAATTTAAATCCTGACATTATTTAAAAGGGTCCCTGTTGATGGGCAGGTCCAACATTTCATCTGGCTTTTTGTAATTATATTTACTAGCCATTAGCGCAGTGATGGCGAACCTTTTGAGCTCGGTGTGTCAAAATTTGTAAAAAAACCAAGCTTAACTCGGGTGCCGTGTCACATCTAGAAATATCCATAATTTTGTGATATTTGTAGCTCTAGTTAAAAAAAGAGTTATATTTTTGATATATGTATTTATTAAAAAAGCAAAAACAAATAATTCTTTACATTAGTGACTTTTTTGTTGCTGAATTTCATTTGCTAAATCTTCAAATGAAGGTTGGTATTCTGTACACTTCAAGCCCAAGCAAGCGCTACTAACTTCATCTGTCAGTCGGTTTCTTTTATTGGTTTTAATATTATTTAACGCTGAGAATAAGGTCTCACAAAAGTACGTAGAGGGAAAAATTGTGAGTAAAGCCATCGCTAGATTTTTCAGGGTGCTAAAAGTGTCCAGTAATCGGTTCCAAGCACTCCAAATTCCCTGTTCGTAGTGGCACTCTTTTTCATTCTCCAAGTGATTCCTTTCCAGATTCTCAAGTTTGGACCTCAAGTCGACAAACACTTGAGCCCAGATGCTGTCTTGAAATTCTGCAAGTTGTATCTCCAAATCATCAATTTGCATCCATTGGAAACCATTTAATTCCAAAGTACTGTAGACTACTACATCTGGATACTTAATTATTTTCATTGTCTGTTCCAGGCTTCTAAATTGATTAAATCTTTCGCCGAACTGATCAAGTAACGAGTTTACAATATGCTGGTACTTTATATGCATGGGCTCCATTTCATTTTGTACAGTTGCGCTGGCCTTCTCGAAATACTTTTTTACTCGAGGAAAATACTTATAAGCTTTAGTCTCTACATCTCGCTTAAAAATTTTAAGTTTACTTTCAAAAGCTTTTATGTATCCAAACATAACGTCAATACTTTTGCCAAAACCTTGTAACTTTAAGTTCAGTTCATTCATATGAACAGAGAGAGATCTGTAAAAAACATCAATGTGCTGACCCACTTGTGATCATTGATCTGAGGAAAGTTTGCCAGATCCTTATCCTCAAGAAATACCGTAATTTCTACAAAGCACTCCACAAATCGCTCAAGTACTTTTCCTCGGCTCAGCCATCTCACATTATTGAACATCAGCAGTCCACTGTAGGTTGAATCAACTTCCTGTAAAAGTACAGAAAATTCTTGCTTGTGAAGGGGTCGAGCAGCTATTAAATTCACTATTTTTGTTACAACTGACATTAAATCATTTAATTCTGTGAATCCTGCCTTGGCACATAACACCTCCTGATGGATAATGCAATGAAAAGGCACAAGTGGATGTCCAATAGCTTCCATAAACAATTTCACAAATCCCGCCTTTTTTTCCCACCATATTGGGTGCCCCATCTGTCTTCACTGACACAACTTTAGAGATATCAATGCTTAGGGCACGGAATGTTTTTATATCGACCTTACATATTTTGCTTCCTGATGTAATTATTGGCACTGATTCTAAGTTTATCAACTCTTCTCTCATTGTGAGACCATCAGAATATCGAGGAATAATGGCCAACCGAGCATTTGATGTGACATCAGTAGTTTCATCAAGAGAAATCGAAAAATATTTACAATGATGTAAGTCTCCTTTTAATTGATGCTGTATGTTTGTGTTCAGTCTCATTGTTCTGTCTTTGATGACATTTCTACTGAGTGGTAACTCAGAAATTCGCTTAATAATTGCATTTTTATTCTGCATATCGTGAAATAGAAGTGGTGCACATCTTAGAAGAGTTTCTCCTTCACTGAGGGCTTTTCCATGCTGAGCTATGGAGTGAGCAATGCAGAAACTTGCAGATGTTAAATTTGTAGAGCCTCTTACAAATTTAAGGATGGAATTTGATTGACTCTTATAGAGGTGTAGCTGCCTGGAAATGTATTCCTTCCTTTCATCCTCACTTTTTTTCAAGAGCTGGCAATGATTAGTTTCAAAATGTCTATTTATATTCCACGTTCTGCTTACAACCGTTTCGTTACACAGTATGCACAATGATCTGTTGTTTCTGTCGATAATGCCATACATCTCGGTCCATATGTCTTGAAAGGGTCGGCTACTGCTACTACCACTTCCTTTATTATTTAATCTTGCTTTTTTATTTTTTGGGTTCTCCATCACAGGGCTGCGACAATAAATAAATATAACCCTTAGCGTGAGGATCCGAAAAAGTCAGGCCGCTGCGTGAAAGAGGTGAAAGTATAGCAGGCATAACCACAGTGTATAAATGTAGCAGCACGTTGCAGGTTATATGGGTGCATCTGATGATGTCATCATCCTGTGCAGTAGGTTATATGGGTGCATATGATGATGTCATCATCCTGTGCAGTGTCCTATTGCTAAGGACGCTGCTCCTAGTATGCACATGATGAGATGTGTGCAGCCCCTGTTAGTTGCAATCGTTAGCGCTATTAGTTGTGCTAGCGGTTGTTAAGGACGCTGTCGGCTGCCGCTTGGTTCGGAGATGGCACAATGCGTGTCACCCAAAATGTCTTGGCGTGTCACCTTTGACACATGTGTCATAGGTTCGCCATCACTGCATTAGCGCCTCAGCCTATGGTGATAGCAGTGCTTAAAGTGGTCTGAAAAAAGTGGGAAGGTCTATCATATTCTGGGAGCAGCAGTATTAGTAAAACAATGTTTAAAGTGTGCTCCTTAGCAACTTGCAACTGTTGCAACTATTTAAAAAAAATGAAAAATATTTTGTGGGTCTGTGTTCCCTTACAACTCCCCCCCCAATCTATACACTGGGTGATGGGCACATTGATAATGACAGAGAAAGACAGCATTTCATGTAATTCTATACATGACAGAATTTTGTCCAAATAAATGCTTTACTGTTCTTTTTAACGGATTAAAACATAATCAGTGACAACAGCCATGAGCAGCTCTACAGTAACAAACCAGTGTGAACGTGCAATGAAATAAAATAAACCGGTAAAGTCACAAATGTTAGTGACAAATTTCTGCGGGATTGTTTTTTTTAAAACAGTAAGCAAAACATTATTTCAGAAGAATACCTTGAAAATGTTTGAATGAAAGAAATCTTGTGGGCTCAGTCCCCCACTCAGAAACTGCAGGAAAACATTACTGCAAGCTGTAAAAATTCAAACTCTAAGCCAAATCCTCAGCTGGTGTAAATCAACATAGTTGTACTGAAGTCAGTGAAGCTATGCCAATTTACATTACTTGAGGAGCTGACCCTCGAATGCCACCAACACCTGATCTTTCAAAACATACAGTGATGTGTACCTGGAAGCAAGAAGGCAACGCTGTCGCCATGATTTATGTTTTGTTGTTTTAAAATTCTTGGATTAGCTTAAAGTGAGTTTAGTGTCCTTGAGACAGTGTCACATTGATAGTCCAGGAAACGAACATTTTCTATTAGCCACAGAGCAAATAATGCCTTGCCTATGTTCCTTATCCTGTTCAGGAAGGGTCACATTTTAGAATGATGGAGCCATTCAGCTTCCAAGCCCATTCCGCCCATGTCCTTTCTGCTGAAACTGACAACAAGGTGTAGGATTTGATGGTGTGTGACTTTACAGTGTGTCTGTTTTTGT
Source organism: Mesoclemmys tuberculata (assembly GCA_007922155.1). Taxonomy (NCBI): domain Eukaryota; kingdom Metazoa; phylum Chordata; order Testudines; family Chelidae; genus Mesoclemmys; species Mesoclemmys tuberculata. The sequence goes on along the minus strand of ML675618.1, from coordinate 31,972,399 downwards.
AAACAAATGAATTTAGAATGTCTCTCAGCCTTGCTTGACATATAAACATACAGAAATAAATGTGCAAAGAGAAAACACTCTGGCACGGTGACAGTTTATAGTCTCTAGTTCTTCCCTCGGTATATGAAAGATTTAGTTTATAACAGCACATTATTGCCTGACAATATAACTCCGATCATATTAAAATCAGTTCTTTGCAAACACTATTCTTGCCAATAACAAATTCAGGCTATTTTGGGGGCAGATAAACAACTCTGTCCTGAACCGGAAGTCTAGTTAACTTGAAGAAGCATTGCAGAACTTGGCACCAAATCTGTATGATTTATTAAATTGATTTTCATATAGAGTGTGCAAGTCATCAGGGGTGAGCCAAACAGGTTTGTAAAAATCCATGCATCTGCAAATGTAAAAGATGGAGGATCTGTTGCTTGAAATAATACAAACTATTGTCAGATGGCACACTATATTTCACATGATTTCTAAAAGTAATACTCCTGAAAACAGAATTCTGCAACGACTGGGGAGAAAACACACAAAACCCTCAGAACAACCAGAAAAGGCAATGTTATCAATTTTAAAATATACAAAGGAAAACATACCTAATTTTAATCAGATCATCTCTAGACTCTCCTGTGGCTTAGTTCTGTTTGAACGGTCAAACAGGTTAAATAGTAACACATGATATTTTAAAAGGATGCGGTCAGCTTGAAACCTAGTAGATTTCAAAAAGGAACTTAAAAAGTAGTTTCAGAGACTACATCTGCCATTGAGTCCTTCTGCCAATTTTTGTGGTTTTACTATCACATTTATCTAAATGTTTCAATGGATTTTTTTCTTCCCTGTCTCCATCTGCAGATCTCAAACAGCAGGGGAAAATAACTAAAAACTTGATCTTGCAATTAGATTGGTTCATGGTGCTTTACAGGCATATAAGAAAACAAGACCCTCTCCCAATAAATTGTCTAACGTAGACAGATAATCAATAAATAAACAGATAAACTAAATAAATAGTTTAGGACCAATAAGTGGGTGAGTGAAGAACAGAGAAAAACAATGGAAGGGGAAAGGGAAAACACCAGTTTTCTTCCTACATGTACACTGCAAATGTTTGCTTTGGTCTTTTTTCCTGTGACATAATCATAGGTGTGAAAGTCAGTGGCTTGTACCAGAGAAGTTATTATTGACACATGGTAAGCTACTGAAAAAAATGGTTTAAGGAAGAGGGAGAACTAATAGTCCAAAATAGCTATCTAACATTTATTGTCAGAGTCATTCTGTGTCACTAGAGTCAGAGTAATGACAATTGTCATCATTATCAAAATTGTATGTCTGGCATCAGGAAGTAAAGTCTCAATTTCTTGCCAGCATGCTCTGTGTGTCAGTCCCTTATTATGCACTTGTGATTTAGATGGCCTTTTATTGGCATAAACCAGAGTAAACACCCTCTGGCACCAATAATTCAGATGGAGAGAAGGTTACAGAGGTCCAAGGAAGTCACAAGTCGACCCTGCTGGGACAAACACAGTCCAAAAAATGAGTGTCAGTGTCAGAGAAAGCCGTCTGGCTAAGGCAGCCAGAGGAATGTGCAGAATCAGTGCATGTGTATGGCAGACTCTACCAGCGAGCTCTGACAGAATCCTCAGCAGAAGCTTAGGTTGCCCTCCTCTGATGTAACCTCCAGGGGAGAGCAGTGATGGACATATCCTGGTTCCGATATCCCTGTGCAGAGCTGTGGGTGTTGCTGGTGTCAAAGGATGCACACTACCCCTCCTTGCTCCCACCTGATGAATGTTGCCTATCACCTCTATGAACATTGAAGTTCACTCTTGCATTTTAGGATGTGATGCTGCCAAAGACAAAGATACAATATATTGTTTTAAAAAAGGGATCTTTTGGAGGGTTTGTTCTATCATTGATAGTCCATAGTGATATGAGAGCTGGAAGTGCAAATGCCAAAAATGTCTGGAAGACTAGATCCTCAGATGTGTATGGATTTTCCAAGGGCCAAAGCACAGTAGTCATATGATCTGAAAATGGAAGTAGGAACCCAGTTAAATTAATTAGAACTGGGTGCCTAACTGGGCCTTTTGAAAATCTCCCCCCAAAAGCAATATAAAAATTAAGATGTCTTCAGAATTCACACACTATATTGTAAGGTGTTATTTTCCCCCTAGCTTCTAACTAACATTTTTCATTGGAAACACAAGAAAAAGTATTATCTCATTTCATTTGGTTGAATATAATTTATTCTGTCTCTCATTCACACAACCTCTTTTATATAATAATAGCAATGGTTAATGGTATGTAATGGTTAATGGTCAAAGGCATGATATGTTCTTGCTTCGACCCCCAGAGTGAATGCCCAGGTAGCCACCATCCCTCTAGTTGCTGTCTCGTCATCTGCCCCCGCCACCTCCTTCAGTACCATCTCTAGTGGCCGGGGTCCCTTCCCTACCCTGACCAAGAGTCATGGCATCAATTGCCTCCTGGTGGCCACCTCGCCCCACATGGAGACCTACTTGCAGGTGCTTGCATGATGGTGGGGCCTCAGCCAATGCAGCAGCCTCCAAGAGGTATGGCAAAGTCATCTTCCTGGCATTGGAGGCCGCTGCCCAGAAGGCAGTTGAGAAGCGCCTGGCAGTTGGGGGCATCTATGTCCCCCTGGAGGACCTGGGCATATAGGTGGTGCTTACCTCTGTCCCACCCTTCCTCCCAAATGCCGCCCTGCTCCCCTTCCTCCGCACCCTGGGGAAACTCATTTCAGTTGACAGCCCTCTCCCGCTGGGCTGCAAGGACCCTGCCTTCTGTCACATTTTGTCCTTCCACCGGCAGGTCCAGATCCAGCTGCCGCCATAGGTGGTACGTGATGGGGAGGCCCTCAAGGGGTCCTTCCCGGTGCCCCATCAAGAGGCCCAGTATCAGATCCATTATTCCTCAGGGGAGGCCCAGTGTGTCATCTGCCAGGCATCAGGGCATGTCTGGAGGGACTGCCCCCTGGCCGGCACAGAGGAGTGTCTGGGCCCCCCAAGGTCCTGGAGGGCGCCGGCCCTGCCATCGCTGGTGACCCTAAGTGCCCGGCCCCCATGGCCGCCCTTCCTCCTGCCCCTGCGCCTGTCTCCCTCTCTGCTAGGGATGCAGGGGTAGCCCCCCCACTGTGCCTCAGTGAGCGGCCAGGCTCCCTCACCCCCACAGTGAGTTCTGGGGTGGGGCCCATGGAGGAGAGGGCAGCCGGGTTGGCCCTGGGTTTGGGAAAGGGCTTACCACAGGGGGAGGTTTCCCCGTCCCTTTGCCGCCCCGCCCCCTCAACCTCTGACACCATTGTCCTTGCCACCTGGCCCCACCCCTGCTGGCCAGTCCTCCGCTAACACCTTGGAGGGCTGGGTGCTCATCGGAGGGAAGCATGGCAGAAGAAGCAGAAGAAGACTTAGAACCTCCTGCCCACTTGGACAGCAAGGAAGTCTTTGAGGGGGGTTGCCACCAATGAGCCCTCTGCCGCGTCCCTCAACGAGGTCCAGTGAGCAGTGCTGATCGATGAGGAAGCTGCAACAGCGGGGAGGGGCAGCACTGCCCCCACCTTGGAGGCCCTTTTAGATTCCCTCCCTGGGGAGGCCTTGGAGGGAGCCGCCCCCACCGCCTTGTCATCTGCACTCTCCGTTGGCGCCTTCCAGTGGGGTAGCCCGCATGGTGGTGGTGGGGGACTTTGGCTCCATTTTTGAGGAGATCAAGTCCCTGAGTCTGACCTCGGTCACCCAGGGGAAGGATGACCTCCTGCCAGCGGGTCTCGATCTGGGCAGCCTCGTGCCACCACCTTCTCCTCCTCTCTCCCTTCTTCCCTGGATCACTGTCCCTGCCTTCGCTTTGAGTTGCCCCTGGAACCTTCCACCTGCCTGGCTGTGGATGACATCCCACCTGCAGCCGCCAAGCCCCTTAAGGTGATGACTGGCGCCGAGAAGCCGGGCCCAGGGGCCACATCTGTGGTGGGACAGCTGCCCTCATCCCCTTCCAATGGCCCTGACCCAAGCCGCCCCTGCCCATCACCGTGATTGCGGGCACTGTGGTGCCTGGGTCGGTATCAGTGAGAGCCCTCCCCAGAAACCTGCGCCTCTAGCCCCTGTGCCGGGTCAAACAGAGCCCAGCCCTACCCCTGCCTCTGTCCCCGTCATCACTCCGACCCCAACCCTGCTCCTTCCCTTAATACCACTCTTGTCCCTTCCCCATTCACTTCCCATATTGATGCCATCGCTGGGGTTGTGTCATTCCCTCTTATGTCTGCCAACTCCAGGGAGGGGCAGTATTCGAGTTCCCCCTTCCACCTGGGGGTGCTGTCTTCCCTCCACTGACACCCCTTGTGCTGGGAGTTAAGCTGGGCAGTGTGGCACCCACAACATCAGCGCTACATTAGGGGTCTGCCCCCTGTCTGTCCGTCTCTGTCGGCTGCAGGGCCGCTACGGTGACCCAGTTGGAAGACGGCTCGGGTCTTTGACCCCAGCCTCTGAGATGCTGTGGGATGAGCTGCACACTTTCCTGGCTGACTGTCGTGGGGCCAGGAACAGGGTACAGCTTGCCTACAGCCCTGGGGGGATTTCCACCTTGTCTTCTGGGCCATGAGGGCTATCCTGAAGGAGGCAAGGGACCGGGAGGCAGGATGCTGCAGCCTACTGGTGGGCCCTCAGCTTCCGTGACTCCCTCCTGGCCTTCAGTGTCAGTCATGAATTGCTGCAGGATCTGACGGGGGCCACCAGAGCTCCCGTGCATGAGGATCCTCCCCAGCACTCACCATTGCCCTGACCATCTTCACAACTTTGAACACCAGGGGCTTTAGGATGGATCTCCGCAGGAGCCAGGTTCACACCTTCCTTCAGGAAGGAGGGTACTCTGTGGTGTTCCTGCAGGAGACCCATACAGATCCAGCCGCCAAGGCCAGTTCCGGGCTGAGGATGTCCTAGAACACGTGGTAGAACTCTAAGGTCCACATGGGTGGAGTGGCCACTCTGTTCTCCCCTGACCTACAGCCCAAGGGGTTGGGGGTCACTGAGGTCATGTCTGTTAGCCTGCTGCACCTCCAGATCCATGTGGAGGGGCTAACATTGAAGCTTGTCAACATCTATGCCCTGAACTCAGGCCTGGAGAGGGTGCATTTTTTCCGGCAGGCATCCGCCTTCCTTGGCACCCTGGATCCTCATGAATGCCTGGTCCTAGGTGGGGACGTCAACACCACCCTTGAGGAGCAGGATCGCATAGGGAGTGAGCAGTGCCAGGTTGCCGCGGATATCCTTGGACATAGACCACCACTCCCTGGTGGATGTCTGGCGTGACCACTACCCAGATGACATCATCACCTTCGCAGTTGTCCGGGTGGGGGAATATCAGTCTTGGTTGGACCGCATCTATCTCTCACGTCACCATCTTTCATAGGCCCACTCCTCCAGCTTGGTGACCGTGACGGCCTCTCTCACTGTGGAGCCGGCCTACTGACATTTCAACAACAGCTTGCTGGATGAGGTGGGCTTTGTGGCATCCTTCTAGGAGCTGGCCTGGTGGGGGTAGAGGCATACCATTTCCTTGGTGCAGCACTGATGGGGCGTAGGGAAGGTGCACGCATGGCTCTTCTGCCGCAACTATGCTCAGGGGCCAAACAGTGGAGGGATGCAGGGATAGAATAGTTGGAGTGGGAGGTCTTAGAGCTGGAGAGGCATCTGGTCACCAGCCCTGAGAATCCATCCCTCTGCAGTGTGTGCCGGGAGAAGTGGGAGGAACTCCGGGCCCTCGAAGACCTTCGGGCTTGCATCGCCTTTGTTTGATCCCGCATCTGTCTCCTTCAGCAGATGGATCATGGCTACCACTTCTACACGCTGGAGAAAGGGGGGGGGGGCCAAGAAGCAAATCACCTGCCTTCTTTCAAAGGATGTCACCAGTCTCTTCTCCCTGGATCCGACCAAAGCTGCTGCCTGCAGGGTGCTCCAGAAAAAAACTCCCCATGGTCAGTGTGGGCGACCCGGACCGGTTGGAACTATCTGTCACTCTGGCCAAGTTCTTGGAATCCCTCCGTCTCATGCCCACAAACAATTCCCCGGGTATAGACAAGCTGACCATGGAGTTCTACCATGTGTTCTGGGACGTCCTCAGCCCAGACATGGCCGCTGTCTGGGCCAAGTCTGAAGGCAGCAGAGTGCTCCCCCTCTTATGCAGGTGGGCCAAGCTTGCCCTGCTGCCCAAGAAGGGGGACCTCCACAACCTTCAGAATTGGCATCCTGTCTCGCTCCTCAGCACGGACTATAAAATCGTGACCAAGGCCATCTTGCTGAGGCTGGGATCCATGCTGCAGGACGTGGTCCATCCTGACCAGACCTATTCCATCCTGGGCCACACCATCTTTGATAATCTTTATCAGGTCTGGGACCTCATGGAGCTCAGCTGTAAAGATGGTCTGTTTTTTCACTCTCCTGTCCCTGGACCAGGAGAAGACATTCGACAGGATGGACCACAGATATCTCCTGGGCATCCTGCAGGCGTTCGGCTTCGGGCCTCACCAGGTGCTGTACGCCTCTGCAGAGTGTCTGTTCAAGCTCAACTGGACCGTGACTGAACTGGTCAGCTTTAGGCGAAGTGTGCGTCAAGGTTGTCCTTTGTCAGGCCAGCTGTGCGCTCTGGGCATCAAGCCTTTCCTCCTCCTCCACTGGAGGCTGATGGGGTTGGTGTTCCGTGAGCCAGAGCTGAAGTTGGGCCTGTCAGCATACACCAATGACATACTCCTCGCGGTCCCAAACCCAGGTGACCTAGTGCAGTTGGAGGCCTGGCTGGCTGTCTACTCAGTAGCCTCCTCTGCCCAGGTCAGCTGGGTCAAGAGCTCTGGCCTGATGGTAGGGGCCTGGTGGCAGGTGAACTTCCTCCCACCCATGCTTCAAGCTATCTGATAGAGCACAGATCCACTGCTCTAGCTGGGCATTTACCTTTCCACCACCCATCCTTCGCTGCTGGAGAGCTGGCAGGATTTGGAGGGCAGGGTGTCCGAGTGGCTGCGGAGATGGACAGGACTGCTGTGATGCCTCTCTCTTCAGGGGAGTGCACTGGTGCTCAACCAGCTAGTCCTGTCCATGTTCTGGCACCAGCTCAACACCCTGGTCCCAACCCTGAGCTTTCTGGCCCACCTCCAGAAGACAATTCTGGAGTTCTTTTGGAAAGGATTGCACTGGGTCTCTTCAGGGATCCTGAGTCTCCCCGGGGAGGAAGGAGGGCAGGGCCTATGCTGCCTCCATACCCTGGTCCACACCTTCTGCCTCCAGGCCCTACAGAGACTCCTTTAGAGTGCAGGTAGTCTTGCGTGGAGCCACTTGGTGCGCACTACCTCTGCCGCCTCTGAGGGCTCTGATACGACCAGCTGCTCTTTTATCTGCATTTGAGAGGTCTTCTGCAAGACCTCTTCAAGCTGCAAGTCTTGTACCAGGACCTCCAGACCTGTTGTGGCCACTGAGGGGGAGGATTTCCTCATGTAGCCCCTGTTACACAACCCCTAACTCCGTGTGCAGGTGGTGGGGATCCCATCAGCGCAACGGAGATTAGTCCTGGCAGGAGTCACTAAGATCCTATGACCAGGGGGACTGGGTGGATCCCTAGGCACTGGCTTGGTAAATGGGGCTCTCCACCCTTCAAATCCCCCAGCATGTAGTTCAGGAGGTGAGGGCAGCCTTTCCTCGCACTACTCGGGTTTACCTCGAGCAGGTCCTGTGAGAGGGGGCTCCCCGCGCCCTCCCTCCGCTCCAGTTCTAGCCCTCTGAAGCTTTTCATCGGGCCCCAGCCCACGAGCCCCTCCCCCCCCGGCCGCCCTCTCCCCATGTAGCAAGCCAGGTGAATGACTTGCAGCTGGTCTTTTTCTGAACAGCGCCAAGGGACTATCTGTATACGCTCATGCTCCACACCCTCCATTTCCTCACCCGTGTGTCCCGCCCAGACACCAAGTGGCAGGACCTAATACCACCTGTGGAGGGCGAGGACCCCTGTTGGGCCAGTCTCTATTCCACCTTGACCCCACCGGAGACATCAGTTGGTGGCTCCTTCATGGAGCCGTGAGCATGGGTGCGTACTTGGCGTGGTTCACCTCTCACCTTGAAACCTGCCCCTTTTGCAGCGTGAGGGAGACTCTGGTGCATGTTTACCTCAAGTGTGCCAGGCTGCAGCCCCTGTTCCAGCTCTTCCAGAACCTCTTGTTTGTTAAGGTTCTGGCTGCACTTTTCCCTGCACCTATTCCTCTATGCACATCCCATCTGTGGCTGAGAGGGTGTTCTGCGACTGTGGGGCTTATTTCCATTCCTCCATCCGTTCATGCATCTGGGCAGAGTTCCTCTGGGCAGTGTCTGCTGGCTCCCTAGACACCTTCCAGGAGCAGTGTGCGTAGCCTGGGGTTCTCTGCTGAGTGTCCCCTTCCAGCTTTCTCCATTTGACCCTGTGAGACCCCCGTCTATTCCTGTTCTTTCATTAGTTGTCCCATGGAATCATTGTGTCCTGGGTTCAGTGACCCTTCCCTTTAGGCTGGGGGAGGGGCTTTAGCACAAGCCCGCCCACTTCCTGGAACACAAATAGGATGACTCTCTTGCTGCCATCTGACCCTGCAGTTTCACACTTTCCAGGCAAGCTTTTTCCCCTTAAAAACTGCTTTTTTTTTTACCATATCCTGTGAACAATTACGACATACATTCACCTGCACTGTGATCAACAGCAATGTCTATATATTGTGGTTCAGTTGGGAAATGTAGCATTCACTGATGGAAGAACATGCCCATGAAAGCTTATGCGTACAGAAATATGTTCGTCTTTAAAGTGCTACAGGACTTCGTTCTTTTTGCTGTATACAGACTAACACAGCTACCCCTCTGAAGCTATCAAATGTGTAGCTAATATATCAAATACATCAACAAACTAACCATTAAATCTGTTTGTGCTTTAAAATACCTATGCCAGGTGTGTGAAGACCCCAGTCTCACTTGTGTGTAAAACTATTTTTCACTGTATCTTTTAGTGAGGATGTGAGTCATATCCCACGATAATTTATGCTGGGCCAATCCAAAACTCATTGAAGTCAATTTGAATCTTTTCACTGAATCCAATAGCTTTGAATAAGTCCCATTATACACACACATAGTGCAGTATCTTGATCTGATCTAAGACATTCTGTGTCTGCTCCTGATAAAAGCAAGAGACCAGACTTATCTTAGTTTGTTTTATTAAATCCTAAGAGTGTGAAAAGATTACTGTGCTTTAGAGAAGGTTAGGCATTGATATGTCTAGGTCTCTTAAAATAAGTGTTTTATCATCTGCATATATTAATAGCTTCTATGTATATTGGATTATGTGAATTCCTTTGAGTTCTTTGTGATTTCAGCTCATCAGTTCAAATGGTTCTCTAGATGGTAAGAAAAGTGGTAGAGTCAGAGTAAATCATTTATTATATCTCAGGTTGAGTTTTTGAGAACAGTGACTTAGCTAAAGTTAAGCCAGGATAGAAATGCCTTTTTTCCCCCTTCATGATGGTGGTCTGAAATTCCTTAGTGCCCAGGAACTGTTTTACTTATAAAAGAATAAAATCCATTAGCAGTTTGAATTTTAAAAAAAATATAATGTCAGTGATGTCACATGCAGTTTGCATCAGGTATTAGTGCAGGATTAGCTGTGTTCTTAATATAAAATGCCTGATCACCTCTGCACTGCTGAGTCACCTCAAAAGCAAACACCATTTTCAGTATAAGTAGCACCGTATGAAATGTTAGGTCCAGTCAGTGGCTGATGTGTATACTATACTCTATATCTGTTTGTCCAAACTTGTGCACAGGTATGGTCAAGGCCCTGTGTATTCTGCAGAAAGCTGAATGTAAATTCTGTGGAAAGGCTCTGAGTTTCTGCTCACTCCAGTGTTTCATTACGTGGTAACCTAGAAATTCTCTGAAGCTTCAAGTAAATTCAGTAATGGAGGATTTTGTTGAATGACGTATGAAAAAGAATATTCAGATCAGTGCAGAATTTTTGTATCCATTTATATGATACGAAATTCAATTTACTATGCCTACCTACATTTTCAACTTTCTGCAGATATTTGCAGTGACAATATATAACTGCGTTGTAAAGGTTTCAGGGGGATCTGGAGGTTTTGAAAGCTGGGGAGGTGGCTTTTGGGGCTATTGTCACTGGTGAGGGAGAATATACCTCCTTTTTTCCATTCCACCATGTAGGAAGAGCCTGAGATTACTTGACATTTTATTAAGGGACCTGATTTCTTGTTCCTTGCACCAACATCCTTGACAACTAATTACTTCCTAACCTCTTTGTCTCAGTATTTCCCACCGCAATGCAACAATAATTGGTGAGCACCGAACCCTAGGGGCGTCTGCCAAAATCATCAGTAATGAAATAGTTAACAATGATAACATTTGGTAGTGCTGGGCTTCACAGTCAACAACCCAGTAAGACGAATCTTTCTCTTTGGTGTGGCGATAGAACAGTGAAAGCAACCGTGTGACTATAGCTGCATCTGAAGGTCTCTTTTCCAGCCCAGAGCAGAGGGGGTAACCGTGTGAATGGGATAGTATTATGGAGTGACAGTTTCTGCTTGATGGTTTGCAGGCTTTCGACTCAAGAAAGTAACACTGCATATTGGTTTAGGGTTAGTTCACTCTGGAAGCATTTTCTATTGCTGTATGATTGTGAACACATGCTGAAGAAAGAGTACGTTTGAACTTATGATGCAAAGTGTAATTATCTGACTTATCAGTGAGGGACCTAAAATTTGACTGTTAATCCTCAGCAGAGATAAGCCTGTTTTCCCTCTCTTTTTTAGGTTGTCAGAGACCTTATTTTAATGTTGCCTTCCAGGAGGCAAATACTAGCGAGACATGTGAATATCAAATATCTATTATCATTAGCAACAGTAACCACATGAAAGATCTTGGAATTTCTTCTTTTCATTTTCAATCATACTTCTCAGTTGCTTCCCACTATGAAGGATGGTGCATCATTCCAGTCCCACGTTCTTTATGGATCCTTTTTACTCCTCTGCCTATTGCTAACAATTATTTACCTTTTTAAAAATATCAGAAATCTGAAAAACGGAGGTTATATAAAACTCTAGTTATGCTAAACAAATCTGTTTCATGTCATGACGAGCTGCCTCCCTTTGCTTGTTGTTTGTTCTTTTGTTTGTTGGTTTGGGGCTTTTGTCCTACAATTGGGTTTTGTGGAATTCTGAAACAGCAGCTCCAAAGGTATTCTGAAACTCGCGCAGGACTTTCAGACTGAGACCATCTAAACTCATTTGTTGGGAAGCTTGAATGATTTTTAATATAATCTATCAATAGTTGTAAAACTACAGCATAGATACCAGCATTTTGAGTATCAGAAATAGGTATTGCATAGGTTAGCATCTCACTAAGATTAAAAAGAAGGATCACAGACATTTCAGATTGATAGTAAAAGGAGAGTTACAGTTACTTCAGAAAGCTTTATAATGACTTGTATTTGCATGAACAGTTTTCTTAAATCTGTACTGCTAAACAAGGATCTTTTTCTATTTATTTAAAGAACAAAAACTTGTAATATATGAGATAAACAGTTGGTTAATTTTTCCTTTTAATCACTTATTAAATCTTATTTGTTTTAAAAAATCACTTAGCTCAACTTAAAACATGTCAGAGTGTGCACCTTGTGATATTTTCTTACATGCTTCTCCTAAAGGAAATTCTCAAGAAAAGGATAACATATTAAAATGGAGATGTGCAACAGCTTCTGCCCCTAGAAGGCTCTGTATGTTGCATTTACATAGATTTTCCAAACCTTTTTTGATTTTTTGTAAATGAGAGCCCAATGTTTATCAGAGCATACAGCACCTCTGGAGTGTGCCTATTCTACTTATTGTTATGGTATGTTTCACAGAGGAATTGTGATAGCTGGGAAATGGAAATAGGAATCTCGGGAGTTTCTAAATGGACTGGGGTGAAAATAGCTTCACTGGAAAATCCCTCCTGGAAAACCTATAGACTATAGGAGTATAGACTATAGGAGGGCATGCATGTGATTCTGTGATGAGAGAGAAACATGATTTGGAAGGAGACCTGGTGTGCTGCTCAATTTGCTACAGGCATTTTGTTGTAGTAGAATTTAAATGGGATAGTTTTTGTGGGTAGTATCATGAGTGCAGGATACTGAGTTCAGAGTTCAGAAGACAGAGATGTGACAGATCAGAGGCACTTCAGGGATCAACTCTAGTTTTGCAGGTTGGAGAGACAGTATCAAAGGACAACCTTTAATAACTGCAGTGTAAAAGGAACAGATTTTGATGTCTTGAGTTGTATGTAAATCTAATGCCTGAATGGAGAACAAACCTGTATCATTTATATGAACTGACAGTGACATTTTCACCATCATTTGAATTAAAGTCATTTGAAGCTGTGGTGAATTATTAACCAGAGATTTGAATGTTGACTGAATGGATCCTGAATATTTATATGAAACTATATTGAGGTTCCAGGCATTAGTTTCCATTCCAGAGGTGACTTAGTAGGTTCAAACCACAGGGCCTTCCCTTTTCTTCCTACCTTAAAGATCTCCTCTCCGTTCTCTCACCTAGTCTCATGAATCTGGAGACTTTTTTAAAGACTCCGCTTGTTAAGAGACTTTTCTTGTCCCTCATGAGATTGTGTGCTGGACCATGGCTATAAATGATCAAGGATGATATATATGTTGCTGTTTTTGTATTATTTTAATCATAAGCCCATTTGTGAACTTTTTGCCTTTCTGCTGAGACTCCCAGCATGATTGCCATTTAGTTCCCATATTAGTTTCTTTGTTGTGGACAACTATCTACTAAGATGTGGAATGAGACCACTATTTGTTTCACACAGAGGCCACCTGACAGCCATCAGCTGGTACTTCTTTTGTAGTCAGAACCAGCATCTCACACTTCAACATCAGTGTTCTAAGAAGTGAAACACTACTGATTAGTCCATTACCAATCCTATCATGCATCCAGCCCTCCCTTTCCTTCTCTTTGTCTTGTGTGATGTGCATTACTTTGATTACCTTTTCTGATATTCTAACAGAAAGTTGTGATCCTGATTCTGACACTCTTATTCATGCTGAATATTTCCTTACTCCACAAGTAGTCTCCTATAAACCAATGGGGTATGGCACTGCTCAACACAAATTAGCAGAATGGGGCTGTACATAAATTCAATCAAATGAGCTGTTTTGGAGGAGCAAAGCCATACTGTCTGAATCGGGTCATGTTCATTTCTCATCAAATATTGTCATCCCTAAGAAATACACGGAAGGCCAATTTGACGCTAAGACAAGGAATGCCTGTGTATGAACTCTCCGACAGCACTTCATTTTTCACTAGCTGTCCTAATTACTTGAATATCTTCTCCTCATGTGATCTTCTGGAAACAACCGCTAGAACACAGTTTTTCTACAGATGTTAAATAGAGCTCTTCGTGCTGCAGGCCAAAAGTAAATTAAAGCTGATAAACATGTACAATTGCCTGGTCATGTGGCTCTGGATAGGGAAGATATTTTCTTTAAACTGCCATTGCTATCATCTATAGTATCATTCTCTATTTTATTTGATTCACAGGACTAGACTAAAGAAGTGCAGGAATGATCAATAACAGATGGCAAGGGATCTAATTACAGAAACTTGACATAGTCACATTTTTAAATGTAAACAAATTAGTTTATTTAGAGACACCCATGCACTTTGTATTCATCAGCCTTGAATATGCACCAGCATGGATTAGTTGTTGTTTTTTTGTTTTATTTCAATATATTGCAGGTCTAAGGTTGCAAAAGTGAATTGTGATTTTGGTTGCCTTCTTTTTTGGATGCCCAATTTGAAACACGCCAACGGGTCTGATTTTCAGAAGTTGAACGATAAGCACTTCTGTGTCAGACCCCATTGCTTAATTTGTGCCTGTGGTTGCTAGAGCTGAGCTCGATGCCTCTAGGCCTGGCAGTTCATAGCCCTGGCACCTCTTGGCTTGCTGCATCAGTACTGTACGTAAAAAATGGCTTGAGCCCCGACACATCTTTCATTACAAACTAAGCACTGCAGACCCCCTTTCTGGTGTCTCAAATTTGACAACCAAAAACTGAGGCAACCAAAATTACTACACTTTTTAAAAAATATACGTTGGAAGTCAGTCTCGATTTTTTTGATATGTTGAATATCTTGTCCATTTGCTCATCTTTTATTAAATTGAGAATATGGTTTTCTTTTTACATATATAATGAATTAGCCAGTGTGTCTGTATACTACTGCCTCCTGTTGGCTAGAATCAGAACTGTCTTGTGTGTGTCATAAGACCTATATTACTATGAGCGAAAGAACATTCTTCTTTAACTCACATGATACCAGCCACTGCATTTGAAATGGGAAGAATTGTGTTCTCTCCTTGTTATCACTGTGAATGTCTAAGTGATCACGGAGTGCAGCATTGTGAAAATCATAAAGTTCTAGGTATCCTAGGGTTACGATATCTTTATTTTCCCTAGTCACCTACCTCTATCCCAAGGCCTGCTCCTTTTCTATATGGCTGTAACTGATCTGAAGTTAGACTTCTTGTTTCCATGTTGTTAATATCATACACAAGTGTTCAAAAAAAAAAAGAATCAGAAAGAAAAAATCTTGTTTTATCTCCAAGTTTCAACTGTTTTAAATAAAATCAATGATCAAATTTAACATGCTTCTAAAACATTCAGTTTTTAATAATTAATAGTAAATACTTTATCTGCAAATAGTGCCTTATGACTGAAAGGTGCATAAACGGCTGTACCACTGAAATGCAATCTTTTCTGGGTTAGAGAACAGCAACCAGTCAGGGCATGGTACACTACACAATGAGTGTGAAAGTTTGACGGAGGACTCTCAGGTTAAATCCCTATTTTTACCCCACAAGTGCTTTGATGTATTTAAGTTCATGCTGACCTTGATTTTTAAAGTCTCATCTGACAGACATCTATGCAGCCAACTTAAATTTTTTCTATAAAGAAGATATCTAAGATGACACTGTCAGGACTGAACCTTTTAGTTCTGAGGATTCTAAGTGTTTCAAGCCAGAAACCTAGACCTTTTAGTGATCTCTTCTATTCAAAGTCATATGGAAAAGCTGTTTCACTGTAAAATGTCGGTTTTCTCTGCACAAATTGAGAAATTTCTCCTATTGGGTGAACTTGCAATTTAACTCTGGAGAAATTTCATGTTGTATTCACTGGCAGAAACAGAAACATTCTTTGGTGCCTCACAAGTACTCACAAAAATGTCCGTTTCCAAACATAAATAGCAAGGAAGCAGAAACGTAACTTTCCATAGTGCTAATTAGTAAAACTGGACTGTATTTCATCTGCAGTCTTCCTACATTGTGGATTAGATCTATCAGTGGCCAATCTAACATCTAATTGAAGAATGGTTTCCAGAAGGCTCTGCAACTGTTGCTTGGCTTCCTCCTTCCGTGTTTGTTCCTAAGGTTTCTTTCCTCTCTCGTTTTCCCTCTAAAACAAGAATAGACACTATTTTGGGGTTGCTAGTCATGAGGAATCCAACTCTTGAGTACAACAGGCTTTACATAGTAACTTCTTGGCAGAAATTCAGAAATGTTTTGACCAAAAGGAAAGAAAAAAGGATCCAAAATGAGGTGACTGGAAATAAGACAAAAAATGTGCAAATCATTAAAAACAAAAACACGTACCCTTTCTAACATGAAACACAGAAGAACTGAGATAAATTGTGATATTTGTTTTCATGCCTACTTGAAAGCTTTGCTAGTTTGCCACTAAGTATCATGAATACTAAGATCATTGCTTTTAAGAAAAAACAGCCTTCTCTTCTAAATGTGCATGGGTATGTGGGAACATTCTAGCCCCAAGTTTGCCAAACATCAAGTCTTTCTCTTTGCTCTCTTTTCAAAATTAACTCTACCATGGCTTAATGGAGAATTGGTGCAATCCAAGAAGGGAGAAAGCTTGAAGAGTTCCCCAAGTCTGACAGAATTATCCTAACAGTGATCCTGGAAATGATGGACTCTGTAAAGCAGCATCTTTCTTACAGACAAAATGGTCAGCAATACCTGCCTCTCTCTTCTTTATCCTCTGAAAGGCTGGGGAAAGTTCTGAAGAAGAATTTTGTTTTGTTTTTTAAGGGGTAGGTCAACATTTTTACAGAGAAGGGAAAGGAATGCACAGGTAACAATGAAGGAAGCTTTTCTGCTGATCTGGCACAACTAATTACTACCAAGGTGCACTGCCTCCCTTCTTTCAACATATGTTTATCTGCTGTTAAACTACACCAAGCCAACTATCATTTTTTTTATAAACAGTCTTTTTCTAGCTATTTAATAACGTGTACTGTATATTTATGACTCTTTAACCAGAAAACCATACCCTAATGGGTATATTTCAAGTTCCTGACCCCAACCCCTTAATTAGCTGTAAAACCAACATTCTCATTCTCTTCAGAGAAGTATTATGTTAGCGGATTTTGAAGTTAGTTCTGAAGGGGATTGTTTTTGTAGCACCACATATCCTGGTGGAGGACAGTGGGAGGGGATCATTTTCTATTCCAAGAAAACAGCCACCACTACCAGTGTGATGTAGAGCTCTGGATTTTATTTTTAAAGTCCTAATGACTAGTTTTTATACCATAATCACAGAGTGCCCCTTTCACCTGATGATTTTTATTCAGCCTTCAGCGTACTTCCTTTTCTGCTTCATCATTCATCAGCTATGAGGTAATTAATTTTAAATGGGAGACTTTCAGTAACCAACAGAGACTATCGTAAATCAAAACTTCTCCAGCTGATAAATTAATTTGTCAGTAAGAAGGTTCTGGCAGTCCTTTTTGTTTTGTATGGAATTTTCCAGATAGTCTTCTTGGCTTCTTAGCAGCTGTCACAAAAATCAGGATCAACATTTATTGTGGATTCTTAGTTTTTATCAACATAGTTTTTATGAACAAGGGTAGCATGTATTCTTTGACTGGGCCCCCAGGGGTGTCTACACCTACAAAAATCATGGATGTGCCATCTGCTAGAATATGTATGATCATACCGGTAGCATATACCAAAAAAATTGTTTGGCCTTTACGAAACACTTGTCCTCCAGTTGAAAGGGCCCCTTTACACGTCTAACCTGAATAAGCTTCTGTGCAAATGTATCTCCAAAACATGACACTTAACAAACTCATTACAATCCACTGCGAACTAAAAAGGGGAGGGGGAAAGGGGAGAATGTTTGCAGGAAGATTGAGTAGCCCATATGTCCACTGCATCCTGACTCCAAGGCAGCACCCAGAAATGACTTTGGAGCTAGCATCAGAGTTAGCTACACAGCAAACCAACCAGTCACCCACAAAGTCATTGCTGGGGAAATGCATTTTACAGAACTTGGTATCTGAGATGATTGCAACTTCTATTAAATTTTATGTGTAGCCATGTCAAATTCAACAAATTGAAAAATCTGGGAATGAGCATCAAGTTCTTTGTCTAAGGATAATTTAATAGGCTAGATCGTCTACTGTGTTATGGTTCCTTTGCATTGCTCAGATGATGATTGCTCAGACACATCGGTCTGTATAGACGCGCTCAGTCGATCCAGGAAGCGATGCAGGAAAACCACCCCGGTAAGTGGCGTAGCACTGCATTGAAGGGAGCACTGTTCCCTTCGATGCAGCGCAGTGTGGACGCCGCGCAGAGGAGACGCTGCAAAGTCAACGGGAGATACGCAAGTGATTTACGTCACTTGCGTATCTCCCATCGATTGCCGCCGAATCACAAAGGTAAGTGTAGACCGGGCCTAAGTTGGACTGAGGCTGATACTGAGAAATCAAAACCTGCAGCTGTCTCCCTGATCTTCCCTTGCTCCTCCTGTGCCAAGAAGAGCATATTGCAGGAAAGAATCTAGTTCTGAATGCAATTATCACATTAGGCTGCATGGAGTGTGGGAGGTGTTTTTTTTCTGTTCAGGATATTAGGTTGAGATAGTTTTCAAATGCAGCCATTTCCAATTTGCTCTAATGTCCTTAAACAGACCCTTGAATGCGCTTCCTCTTTTGCTGTTTTCACTTTTGTCGTAGCTGTGTCGTTCCTAGGGTATTAGAGAGACAAAAAGAGTGAGGTATTATCTTTTGTTGGACCAACTTCTGTTGGTTTCAAGCTCTGTGTAAGCTTGAAAGCTCGTCTCTCTCACCAACAGAAGTTGGTCCAATAAAAGATATTACCTCACCCACCTTTGTCTCTCTTTTGCTGCTGTCAAATGCAGGGGAGACGGGCAAGTTAGCAGGAGGAATTAATGGAAACAAAAGAAGTGTAGGTCTGCAAAATGTTTACAAAACTTAATGTCGTATTGTTCATCAGCTCTGTGATCTTCTAGGAATTAGAAAAACAGTGATGTATCTGACCATGTATATTCTGTGATGGGGCCACCAGTGATGAAAATGGATTTGGGAAAGTGGTAGCAAATATGCAACTGTCTCTTCTTCCTTTCCTCTCCTTTCCCCACAGCCCCTTTGACCACTGTGTTCCTTTATTTGAGGCAGTGGGGCAGAAGGGTTACATACAGAAGCCTTTTTCTTCGCTGTTGCACTTTGGAAAAATCCAATCCCAATGCTGACAAGCCATGAAAGTGACTGAATCATAACTGCAATTCTTATTCCCACCGCCTGCCTTCTCGTTGTCCCTGGCTACTTGAAATTACAGCCCAGACTACTGAGGATCACTTACAGAGCCATATAGTTTTGGTACTATACCTATGGCAGATATCTCGATATTTTGTCTTCATCTAGCCACAGGGACTGGTCCTGCCATCTAGCCACGCTCAGATCTCCCATTGACTCAATGGGTGTTCTACATGCAGAAAGAATAGTTTGATTTTAAAATCCTGTCAAAACTGTGTAACAGCAGATCTATGTAGGGTTATGAATGACGAAACATGTGATACAACTTGATCTTCATGGCCCAACATATGATTCTCCATGTGTGATGAAAACTCAATCTTACTGCAGGAGGAGTTCTGTAGTAGCTTGGGTACTACACTACCCAGAGTTTCTTGTGGTTCAGTAAAATTAACAGTGTTAATTAGTAACACTATTTGGAAATGCAAAAGTATATAAGCTCCCTACGTTACTGTCCATATGGTGTTTTGATGCAACTATAAAGCAGAAACATGATCACTTTTAGGACTTTTTCTGATTTCAAAACATTCTGACCAGTCTAAATGACAAAAATCTAAAAAATAAATGTTTATAATTTATTAATTTTTCCAAATACAACAAATATACCAAAATACCAGATTCAGCATAATACACAAGGCAAATAAAGAGGGTTAGAGTGAAGGGAAGGGAGGGGAAGCAACATATCTATCTTCAGGGTCTATGTTAAGCAAAAACAATTGCTGTGCTAAAACAGAAAGACTGTGGTTGTGCCTTGATATGTCAGCGTGTGCATAGGGTCTGCATTGTGTGGCAATTAGAGCTCGCTGAAGATATCCTATTAGACATTTATATTAAAATGGTTTCTTCATCATTGCAATTCAGTACAGTGAGTAAGGTTCACTGAGCATGCATCAATAATGTAAGAGAAAATAGCTATTTGACTATAAATATACAAATTATTAGAAAAAAATGTACTTCTGAATTCTTTTCCCCATGATGGAACTCTCAGTAGCATAATTCACCTTTGAATTAATACAATGTTACAAGAATTCGGAAATGACCGAAGACGTCAAATCACTTCAGCCACCCAAGGTGAAATGTACATGCATCAGTAGCAACATCCCTGGTTAGCAGCTCATGAGGATTATCTAGAGTTGTGTAACTTTGAATCAGAGTTCACAAATTGCATTGAACCTGGCCTGCTTTTCAAGTTCTTAACAAAATCAGAACCCAAGAGTTCTGCCTGGCTTTGAATTTCAATCTGTTTTAGTAATTTCCACTTGTTCCCTCTAAAAATAAAAGTGCTAAACTTTGCTCCGTTACACTGCTGTAAATCCAGAGTAACTCCATTGATCCAGTGAAGTTACTATGCATTTACACGGGTGTAACTGTGAGCAGAATCTGGCCCAACAGTTTTAAAAAAATGTGACAGGTCTGGGATGCTCTGAGGTCCCAATCCTGAAAAGACATCTGTGCATGTTTCGCTTTATGCACTGTGAGTAGCCCAGTTGAAACTAATGGAACTAGCTACTCTCAGTGTGTAAATTTAAGCATGTGTGTAAAACTTTACAGGATTGGCTCAAGTCTGAAGAGTTCTCATTTTCTTAAACATGATCACATGTATAGTAAATACATACCTGCATTTACTATAAGCACTGTATGTTCTGTAATAATGGATTTCAGATTCACTAGAGCATAGCTGATCACATTTCGCCCCATAAGAATGACACATCACTGCCGCACATTTACTTTCCTTCCCTAAAACTATACACTCCCTCCCCCAAAAAATCATCAAAACCAAACCAAATTACCTTTAACAATCAAACTAACAAATCAACCAAACAAACAATGAAATAACTCCAGAATTATGCAGATAGTTTACCTGGAAAAGTCCCCATGGGAATTTTTACACTGATTTTACATTGAAAGTGTTCTGATATTACAATGATGGATGGCAGTATAAAACTCTACAGTGGACAGATTCCCGCTCTTTACCTTATTACGGGAGAGATCTCTTTTGCACTTTTTCTTCATTCCTTTTGAAATGCAAACTAACTCTTCTCTAATGAATGATTGCACCCTATTGCTTTGTAAAGATGGGCAAATATGAGGAGCACCTTATAATTTCATATTTCAGTACAGGCCATTTGTGCTGATTTTTCTTCTTGCCTTTTCTCTTTGTGATTAAAGGGTTTGATTTCAAGGGGTGTTTAGCCTGAGTGAGGACTACAGAATCAGGGCTCTAGACTTGGATCTGCACCTTTATTAGTAAAACTGTGTCAGAAAACACATTTCCTCTGTTTAGGTCTTCCAAGCAACCACGCCACCATTCCCATCCTTGATTTATAGCTCCGTAGCTAGACAGAGCTTGTAAGCAGTGAGGAGGGCCCTCTGTACACTGCAGAAATATTTGCTAACCTTGAAATTTCCTTTAGGGGCTTTAGCCACAGTTTGCTTCTGCATGTGGGTCTTTTAATGAAAACTTAGAAGAAGCTATGAATCAGTGCAATCCTGGGCGGCTTTCAACCCCCTCCCCAACTCTTTTCACTTCAGAAATGCAGAGTGCTGGCAAACGGCTACCTGAGGCAGCCTGCGAGTCATGAAAAGATGCAGTTGGAGTGTATCAAAAACAAAGTAAAAACCATGAGAAGCCAGTTTCCATCCCCCCCTGCCCCCACGCCCACCAGAACAGGCAAGCTTGCAAGCATCGCAGCTCGGGCCACAGAGCTGTTTGATTGCTTAAGCCTGGTGGTCAGACAATAGAACCAGAAAGAATGGCTGCTTCCTTCCTTCCTGTTGAGTGTTCTGCCTGAGTGAGCAAATTCAATAGCACTTTGCTTCACAGCAACACTAGGCTCTAGCACAGGCGAAAATCAACAAAGAGCCATTCTAGGGCATTTCCAACTGCACCTAAGCCAAGCCACTGAGCTGTGGAACCATCCGGGGAGGCGGGGGGGTCAGTGGGCATCTAAAGCCAGACATTGCTGGAGGGTGTGCATAAAGGCACAGTAAACATTCCAGTTATTGTTTATGTTGAAGAACTAGTTTTCTGATGTTGGGCATGTGCTGAGATTTTTGTTCCCCACCCCTGCCATTTTTTTATTTTTAAAATGTTTCTGCTGATTTAAAGAGAGAAGATGGGTGAGGTAATATCTTTTATTGGACCGATTTATGTTGGTGAGAGAGACAGACTTTTGTGATGAGCTGAAGAAGAGCTCCTTGTGGCTCCTCTCTCTCACCAACGGAAGTTGGTCCTATAAAAGGTATTGTCTCACGCACCTTGTCTAATATCCTGGGACCAACATGGCTACAACAACACTGCTGAATTAGTCATTTTAAATCCCTCTGCATCTGTCTGTCAGAGTTTGCTGTAAAGCATTTAAAAGCAACGACTAAACTATGAAGAGGGTTATCCAAGAATTACCTTGTATGAAATCTAAAGAGGGTTTTTTCTTCAATTCCAAGGACTGGAGTCCTCAGCTTTCACACATTTGATATCACAGACAACAATGGAAATATATGTCAATCAAGGGCAGTATGTAAAAGAGATTGCTAAACAATCACAGATTACATTTGAATGGGTATAAATTAAAACGCTGTTCTGTATAAGTGCTATAGAAATGTATGATGTTAATTATGGATCCTTATTTTTAACATCTAATCTTTTTCTGTCTTTTAAGTCTCACTCCTTAACTCAGGACTGTGCCAGGCTGAGAAGGAACATTATGTAGCTAAAAACACAAGGACATTGGAGACATACACCCAGAACTGCCAGGCAGAAGTCACATATTTGTAAGCCACGGATTTCTAGATCTCAGAGATCCTTGAAAAGGATTTAGTCTGTGTAGTGTTCCCTGCCAAAGAATACAAAATCATCATGCTAAATATTCTTGCTGTCTTTTACAGTTGATGTGCTGCATCACATTGCAACTGCTGATACTGGTTTCTACCCTTATTGTACAAACCTGCTATGGGATGTTATAGAACTCTATACTTTACTTAGGGTGCCCAAATTTGTTGATTTAGTGTGGGTAGGGGAAATTTCAGCAGATATATTTTAAAAATAAAATAAAATAAAATAAAATAAAAAGCAAATTATCACCACAGACAAATGTATTAAAAATCTCTAATGGAATCTTTTGATTCCCTATCATCTATCTAATCTATCTATCTCTGTCTCTTTAAAATTCAAAACTTTTTCTTTTGTGGCTTTCAAATGAACAAAGTGAGGTTTTACACTTCTATGCTGCATCTGTTTTCTTAAGCAAAGACCTGTTTAAGTTGTTTTTCCCATTGTATCTGAACCATACTTGAAACAGACCATTGAGCCAAGTTACATCAAGTCTGTTTCTTTTCTTTTCTACTTCTGAACTCTGACAGATTATCCTAAACCCATCTGCAACCATGATTAAAAATATGAAAATCATCTTTGCTTCTCTTTTGAACTGCCTTTGATATAGTATTTGCTGTCAGATAGTCTATAATGTTTGAACATCTGGTAATATAAACTGATGTGTTATTGCAGCTGAAGAAAGAACCATTTAGATATTTTTATAGCAAGTTTTTTTGTGGCACCGAAATTGCAATTGTGGCTTGAGTTTACATTAATCTTGTGGTGATATAGTTATAGCTAAATTATTCATTTTTATGCATCTGAGTCAGATCATAGCTTAGAATCCTGAGAACAAACTCAGTTCAGAGGATCTTTATTGAGATATACGACTTATACATTAAAATAATAGATATTAATGTACTTTATCACCTCGTCTTAGGAAACTAGCTCAGACAACATTCTATTTAGCAATAACCTGAAATGAGCATGCAAAATCCATTCCAATTATGGAATAATGAAAGATAGACTATGGTAATTAATTATTTGATTGTGTTTCTTGTTTCAAGGTAACTTTACCAATTAACATTACAAAGTACAAATTTTCATCTCTTTATATGAGACATCAATTTATATGCATATAGTCCTAAATACAATTGACCTACAAGTATCTACTAGTGTCTACTATTACTACAAACAATTGCCGCTCTTTTAATATGGGGCCCAATCCTGCTTCTACGGAAGTCGTTGGGAGGATCCCATGATGTGAATCAGTGGGCATGCTCCTAGCAGAAGTATGAACCTAGAAATGCATAAAGACTAAAGCATATCTTCCCCTCTCACCGTACTAATTTTTATCCGTATTTAAGGGTAAGGCTCAGATACAAGTGTATTTTTAGGAAGTTTTTCATTGTTTCTTGTATTTTTCTGTGGGCAAACTAGTTCAGGTAGAAAGTGAGGTTCTGGAACAGCTTTTCCAACAGAAGTAGTGAGGGCAAACAACCTATCTAGTTTAAAGATGGAACTTCATAAGTTTTTGAATGGGATTATAGACAGGGCTGGCCTTAGCGAAAATGGCACCCTGAGCAAATTTGTATTTTAGTGCTCTTTCTTTGAGTTCAGGGCAGCTGGCCTCAGGCTGTTAGCCACTGTGTCCCCCTGATCACCTCGCCCACTCATAAGACTAGCCCTGATTGTAAGACAGGGTTGCCTAAGGTTAGGGTAACCAGACAGCAAGAGCATAAAATCGGGACAGGGGATGAGGGGTATTAGGCGCCTATATAAGATAAAGCCCAAAATATCAGGAATGTCCCTATAAAATCAGTCATCTGGTCACCCTACCTAGGATAGCAGGGAACTGGATGAGATGACCCAGGAGGTCCCTTTCAGTACTATGTCCTACATAAAACAAAAAACCTTTCCCCAAAACTTGATCACCTAAAACTTGATATTTGAAAAAGTTCACCTTTCTCCCCACTATTTTTCATTTTCACATTGAAAGTGAAATGCCAGCGCCAGGAAAAAAGTTATTTTCCAACTTCTTTCAGCCTAACCAAAAGCAGGAGTCATCAGAAATCTTGAAATGAAATTTCTTCCCATAAGATTTCTACCTCAAATTTTGCAGATCCAATGGTTTTTACATAAACTCAGAATGACTTTCCATATATCTGGGTGCTTATTTAATCCCCCACACCAGGGATTTTCAAACTTTTTTTTGCTGGGACCTCCTTTGAAAATATTTTAGGCTGTGATGACCCACCACCAAAAGTGATGACCCCCCCATGCCATGCCACCCTTATCTGCATGCACGGGGCTGACAGCTCGTGACCCCTCCATAATAACCTTGTGACCCCCTGTGGGGTCACGACCCCTAGTTTGAGAACCCCCGGCCTAGACTTTCTGTGGTTTGCTCATCACATGGGAAGTTTTATTCCCATCAAGACTTCCCACATGATTTCAGGGAAAGGTAGGATGTTAGCTATTCAATATGTTCCATGGTTAAGCCACCCAGTCAGAATGCGGGAGACTTGGATACAATTCTCCCCTCTGCCTGAGGGAGAGAAAGAATTTGAACAGGGATCTCCCACCTCTCAGGACCAAGCTGTACCCATTGAACTGTAGGATATTCTGGGATAAGGCTTCCTCAATCTGTCCTGTTGAAGCTCTTTCACTTTGGATAAATAATTCAAATTATTGGATCAGGGAGACCGGATTCTGAGTCATCCACTTCCCAGATGGGTGCCCCGAAACCACCACGCTATAGAATCATTCTCTGTCTGTCCCCATAAAAGCCTGTCAGTGCTGCTACTTTCCTGACTGCTCTTGAGTGACACAAGTCACTCCCATCCCCCAAAAAAGCTGGGGGGTACTGACTCTACAGGACCCCCATCATGCACATTTCAGAGAAGGCCTATAACATTCTTACTGGGAAAAGGTGTCTTTCTATAGACAGTTGCATTTTGATTTGGTTTGAGAAACTGACTTAGAAGATTTAAATTAAACAAAAAGTTCTGAATTTGTGATCAAGAAGCAAGGAAAGTTGTTAAAAGCAGAAATGGCCTCATGTTGAACAGCACAGAAGAAATGGGAGAGTCTGATGAAATAGCTTTCTCATATTCAGCAGGATGCCTCTAAATCAAAATTGAAGGATAATATCAGATGGCTGAATGGATGGATCAATAAAATCATATTACCGCTTCATGAAACCTGTCACAAACATAGTCAGCGGGAGGGTAAATTTTCAATTAGGCTTGGGCCAAGCCTCCCTGTTTAAGGATGTCATTTTTTCTCACAACCTTTATGCCTGCAAAATTAATTACAGGCACAAATTTGAGTACTTGTCTCTCTCTCTCTCTCTTTATCTCTACGTGATTTGCTGTGCAACTGCAAGTGCAAAATTCCAGTTAAGAGAGCAAATTACACCAGCAAAAGAAAGGTGGCGGTCCTCTTAATAATTGACCTCTTGGTGTATTTTTTTTTCCTTTTTGCAATAATTGCGTGACTTTCTCATGCCAATAAAGCTATTGAAACTGAAAATTTAAATTGCTTATCTAAGTGTTGTATCAGGTGGTCTGTGTCTTTTTCTGGCTCATCCTGTGACAAGATATCACAATCTGGTGGACCCATGAGCATGAAATTAAAGTGTTATATTAAAAAGCCCCCAACTCAGCCATTTTAAACATAGGTAGAAGCTGTGGCAAGCAGTAAAACACCCATGGCCTCCCATGGCTAATGAGTACTCCCATCTGTAATGGTCTGTCACATCTCTAGTTAATTAGAAACTAAATTACTAACAATCACCAATTATTCATAATGGCAGTCTTTTACCCTGTTAAATTTGTTATAAAATGTTTAGTGTAAGAAGCATTTAGCTTTGAATTCTAGTCAATAAATCAAAAAGCATCTGAACATTTCCCTATTTAGCTTAATGAAAGGCATTTTATCTGGTACTGAAATGAGCCAAGACAAGAATAACCCTGTACAAGTATATGGGGTTTACCAAACAAACCAGAGCTTCCTTTCACTGCAACAATTTAAATGTCGACTGTTTCTCTTAGTGAATGTTTCACAGAACACTGCAGATACCTGGAAAATCCTAAATAATTTTCTGGACAATGCAAGAAAATGCTTCTTTTTTTGGCCTGTTTCAAAAAAAAAAAATTAATATAATGATCATCCCAAACTTCTAGCCCAGCTTTTCAGGCATTTGACTAATTTATTTACTTAAAAGGTATATATAAGGCAGGCAAGCGTTCACAGGGTGTCATTTTCCATATAATCAGGAGGGCTTTGTTCTAAATTGTATAAGAAAGCATTCAAGGTTAAAATTCAGCATGACTCTCCCCCAAACAACCCCTCCTGCACCTTCACCCCCCACCCCCACTTCAACCCTTTTGGAGGTTCCTGTCCGCCCCTCCCCACTCTACCCTTAGAAGCAAGCTCATCACCATTAGCACACAAATGCAAAATAACCAGCCAAGGCCTCTTCCCAGGAATACAAATTAGGGGCAGGTAGTTGAAGAGCTTAGAAAGCTGAAATAGTCAAATTCACAATGAAAAGAATGAATAGATGAGAGACTGAAAGTGGGGTAAAGTGTTCAGCTTTTGTCATTTAAAGTGACGTCTTTAACTCTTTGCCTTCATGAGGCAGCTCTTCACAAAAATAATAGTGAATTGCAATTAAAAACTGAAGAAAAAAAGGAATTATGACAAAAAAAAAAAACCCTTGCAAGAATAAGATTTTGTTCCTTCCTTGGTATAGGACTATCATTCTAGGAAGCAAAGAGGATCATTTTAAAACTGTCATTGTTAAAAGTGACAATGCCATTCAGATAGTGAAACAAATGATGTAATGATGTAATCAAAGCAGCTGGAGAAAAGTTTGTAGATGGATCATCAGATCTCCTGAAATTATATCCATTCATGCAACCATCTAGCTATTCCATGGTTTATCACATTTATTAGCATGGGCCTTTGGTCATTGATCTTTACTGACTAAGTGATGTTTCAAGGTTTGAAATATATTTAGCTGAATGTAACTCAGCCCTTATTTGGGTGGAGCTCATGGGAAATTAGGTTTCATCTATGTTACAAATTCAGCCATGCTGAATTTCATCTGTGCTACAACATGCTTGTCCCCTGACCCAGTTAAAGGAGGTTTTTCATTGTGTGTTGTAAATAAAACATAATCATATGCTTAACTCATGATAAGACTTGACACTTGTAAAAAATCTTTTAAAATATTCAAGACTTTGCTATGATTCAAGGATCCCATGTGCACTTGTTTATGCACATCAAGGGACAATTATTTTGTTATCATGTCCCCTGAATGTGCAATTTAGAGAGGCCCCAAATTAAAGACGAGCGTTATGGTCCATATCTCTCTTACCTCACACATTGCTACAGCTGGTAAGAAAACATGTTTGTGAAGATTTCCACAGGTGTTTGTTTCCATTTTTCACTGAAATGTTTGACAGAAATTTTCTGACCAGTCATGAAAATCTAAAGCAGCTGTATAGCTTGGATTTGTAGTCCACCTGTAACGTTATCTTGAGCAATGACTGTAACAGTAAAGAGAACTGCAGCCCAAGCAACAGAACCAGAAACATACAGCTTTTTAAAAAACCAAAAAAGAACTGGCTTCCAAAAAGAAAAGTTCAGTGAAAAGAATGAACCCTCATATTGTTCTTGATTTAAACAGATGAATGGCAATAGCTGCTTGTCAGTGAATATCTATCACTATCTTTCCATGAACAGTGACTGTCTAACGAAGTGGCATCCAAATCGGGCAACGAATATATGTTGTATGTCCTCCTGTTCTATCCACATGCATGGTGCTCTTGTGTGTTAGCATAGGCACAGACCTTAAGGAATTCAGGACTCAGATTTTAATGGCAATTAGCCTATTATATTAGTGCTTTTGCCAATAACGTGCTAATGGCCAACTCTGCACTCAGTTAAATTCATGCAACCCCTTTGACTTCAAAGCCTGGAGGGTTAGCCAAAGTTTACCTGAACCTCTTCTGTTTAAAAATTGGGCTGGAAATCCCATTGGGTTCCCAGTGAGATAGCCACTATTTCCTGGATTTAGTCAGGCCATTTATTACATCAACTACAGTTCTTGCAGGCACTTAGAGGACCAGGAACATGGAAAAATAAGAAAATAATGAACTAGAAAAAGTAACTGAATGTTGCCAATCTCAAAAAGGTCACACCAAATTCAGCTCAAATACTGAGGGAAACTTTATTGATGGAGATGGGAGAGCTCCTATTTTATCTGAACTGCTTTGGTCCACTCTCAGTATTAAAGACCTTTCAGTTCCATTATGTCTATTTGACATCCAATATTCACCATTTACTGTGATAGAAAAAAACAAAAACAAACATTTAGCAGAAGCAGATTTACAAAATCGTCCAAAACAAAGACACAACAGTGACAGCTCAAAACATCTCTCTCATCATCGTTATAATGTAAAGAGTAAAATCTTAAAGGATATTTTCTTTATGGTAATACAAATGTGGATGCTTTTCAACAGTCTCACTGCTATAAAAGCGAGTTAAGACTTTATTTACATTTCGGAGATGATACATCTGTTGTCAGCTGTTGATGTGACTAGCTAGTCCTCAAGGGACCTTTTGATAAGCTGTTTTTGTGGCTCTCTTTATTTAGACATTTCCATGATTTGTTAAACATTTTTTAATGATTTTTCTTGTTTTAAAAATATATATCTAAGGCCCTTGGATTTTGTAGTAGTTGCTGGAAATGCTAACATTTATTCAGGGTTCTTCATTTCCCTTAGCATGTCTAAATAAATGTTTCCAACACTTTGCTCCATGTTTTGTGTTGAAAACACCCAGTGAAGTCAATGGGAACTGGACATAAGTAACAGAAGTCAAGTTATACCCCTTTATGATTTCTAGAGTATTTTTATCAAAGATTCTAAAGGAACACCCATAGAAAAAACACCCGAATGTAAGCCCCATAAAGAAAACAGAAGTGGGTATTTAATAGTCTTACACAATGGAAAGGATCTGGAATGAATCAGGAAGGGTTTGGAATGGATTTATTGGAAGAGCGCTGCTTCAGTTTAGCTTTCCATTTTTACGGGAAGAATTAGAAATGTCATTTGGCAGATGTCTATAATGTTTTTGGAACTGGAAGGAAATTTGGCTTTTCCATTTGGTGTGGGTGGATGTTCCCCCAGGCCAGATTTAACTTGTAAAATGAGAGAGGTGGGATCTAAGCCCTTCCTAAAAGGAAACCTGTAGCTGCATGTTTTGCAAATTTACCTTAGAAAATCCTCAGCCAACAGCCTGCATACCTGACCCAGGTCTACTCAAGGGAGCAGGCCCTAACCATTGGTTTTACACTCTTTACAACATAAAGATACCAGCCAGTAGGATCAAACTATTAGGATTCAGAACAAGAAGAAATCAACATAATAAACCAAACAAACTGGGGTGCCCTGCTGCTTCTGTTCTGGCAATGTGAATCAGCTGTAAACCTGACTAATACAGACTCAGCCAGTGAATTTAGCTCTGTATATTTTGTGGAACTGGGAGATATTTGGTTTGTCCAGGACACTTTGGAGCATAGACTCTCTCTCATTGTGGTTTTCAGCCCTAAACAGATTGAAACTATGATCTGGGCTGGGGCTTTTGGGAACTGCTGTGATACAAATAACATCATTCACTAAGAAAAGAGAGTGCAGCCATATACTATGCAAGGAGATGCAGGAAGCTTTGAAGAGTAGTGGACAAAGTTTGCTTTAAAAAAATCACAGACCAGATGTAGATATTGACAGACAAAAAGATTGTTCAACACTTACTAGTTGTAAGACTCAATTTACTATCTGTTAATAGGTCTGAAAGATAAGGGCGGGGGTGGTGGAGAGGGTGTCTACCAGCAATGCCCTGGGAAAAGCTCAATTGTCTGTCTTCCTAAGTGCTGGGAATGGGAGGGTGAAGTCCTTTAGACTATGACTGGGGCTACCTCTTTCATGTCAGCTTCTGGCTAATAGCGACCTGGTGAATTTGGAGATTCACCCTCTGCAAAATCTCTCTAGCTACTCAAAGGCGGCGCTTTCTGTCTCTTCTCCCCACTCAGCAGCCCCTACTCCTGGCAGCGAAGGGAGAGGTCTCTGTTACTCACCTGTTCCCCAGCCTCTTTTTTTGAGTCTCCCCCACCCTGTGAATAATTCCAATGTTCTGCCACCGCTCAGATATTCGTCAGGCAGAAGCTGGTGAAATTTGCAAGACTCCCTGTTTGCATGTCGTTGCATTCCGACCCCATTCTAAATGACAGAGGTGAGGGTGACGAGTCTTGTTCATTTCCCTCTTCTGCCACTTGGCCAAGCGACGGGTGGCAGTAGCAGAGTAGTAGTTCTATCTGCAGACTCAGGCAGACCACACTGCCTCAGCTCACGCTCAGTTTACATTTGGAAAGTTAGCCTAGGGGTTTTTAGCGCGCAGCAAAGCTGGGCTGTGTATCTGCCTCACAAGTGCGTGCTGCGCACCTGCTCTCTGTGGGGTCCCTGCTGCTGCGCACTAAAAGGTCCCCAGTGAACTCTGATCTATGCCGGTTTCAAAGCAGGACAGATCAAAGTACACTAAGGGAACTTTTAGTGCGCAGCAGCAGGGGGCCACCCAGACAGCGAGTGCACAGCATCTGAGGTAGATTTACACTCCAGCTTCCCGCACTTTTGTTCCTCGTCTAGACGAGCCCTTAAAAAAACCGAAGGGCTGCAGCCTCTTTTGTTTAATTTAAGTGAAGGCTTAAACTCTTCAGAAATTGAGGGCTTAGACCCTCACATGTCACCGGGGAAAAATTCACTCTCACCCTTGGTTAGTGGATTTTCCAAGCCCTGATTATTGGGAACCAGCCTACTGGCAAAACTACAACAGCAACACGACTCCATCTCAGAGAGCTAGATGTGAAAGCAAGCAAGCCACATGGACTATAATAATTTTATGCATCAGATCAAAAAACAAACTTCACAGCCATTAGAACTACAAAATGCTTGTATTTGTGCTAATTATTAGAATGATCGTATTATTAAATGATTATGCAGCATTCAACAATATGCCATTTTAACATGGTTAACTTGAAAAATGGTCAATTTTGTCTTGTTTTACTTCCCTTTTCCATAAACACTGTTTAAAGTTTTGTTCTCTCTTCATTACCAGAAGGCTGGGGATACACAATAACCAATAGCAGAAAGATCAAAGGGGAAGGTGCAGAGCTCACTCACCAGAATTCTGTAGAGATCTAAAAAATGTCTAGAATAGATTGGATGCAGCGTCTTCATAGGGGGAAGTTATTACGAATGTAAAA
Source organism: Mesoclemmys tuberculata (assembly GCA_007922155.1). Taxonomy (NCBI): domain Eukaryota; kingdom Metazoa; phylum Chordata; order Testudines; family Chelidae; genus Mesoclemmys; species Mesoclemmys tuberculata. The sequence goes on along the minus strand of ML675618.1, from coordinate 31,940,554 downwards.
AGAAATGTGGTGATGTGGCATCATTCAAAATACTTTTACTATTAGAAAATTCAAAGAAATATTAAGAAAAATGCAAATTATGCAGCTGCTACATATTAAAAAGATCCAACTTTTGACAGGTCATCCTGTTTACAATGGAAACTAACTTTATATTCCTAATGAGACTTGGGAGACAAAAATCTTGTCTAAAACATTTCAGTTCTTGTCAGTGTTCCTTTTATTTAATTAGAATTACTCTGCCACTAATCTCCCTAGCCAGCAATCTAACAGCTATTAGCTGAATTTATTTACTGTTTAAACCACTACTGGAATGGAAGCATAGGGCATGATGCCAGATTTACCCTCAGGTAGCCAGTAGAAGATTTGGCCTTGTAATCAAATTAAACTTAGATCGCACTTTTCCTGTCAAAATGCACAAGAGATTCACATTTAGAACAAAATAAGGCCTTGGGAAGTAACAATTCATTTGGTTATGTTTGCACATTAACCATGGTCATATATTTGAGCTGGTCTATATGGGGAAATTGACCCGCAGAACTGTAGAATAGATAATTATACCACTGTAACTACGCCAGAATAACTCCCTGTCTGAACACACTATTCTAGAATAAAAGTGACTTTTTTTTTGGTATGGCTAGTATCTCTTTCCCATGCAGAAAGTTTCCCCATGTAGACGTGCACTTGTTTTAGAGTTGTAGACAGGATGTTATGTTTTTCTCCTTGGTGAAGAATCTCAGAACCACATTACTTATTCCTTAGTAACAGCATAACCGGGTTTGCGTCACCAAACTCAGTTCAGATAATGTAAATGGGCTATTGTAGTAATACCAAACTATGGGGTTTCTTAAAAGGATGGGAACAGACGACATTTAAATATTGGCTTAAAACCTAGTCCATGAACTTCTGAACTTTGGCATTTTAATTTTTCACTGTGTTTTTCACATTTAAATTTGTTCCTGAAATTGCTTAGGATTTGCAGATATTCGATGGGGTGACCATTGAGCATCTTGGGCCTCAGACCTTTGTCGTTTTTGAGGAAAAATTCCACAGCAGCAGAAAGGGAAGAAAATTGTAGAAGAGGAATACAGGCTTGATCTTGCTCCCATCGAAGTCAATGGCAGTTTTGCAATTGGTTTCAGCAAGTGCAAGATCTGTCCTTTTGTGAGCAGCAAGCTAGTGATGCAGTCGAAGTTACATATCAAATACAGCTTGTCACCTAGATACCACCTCTGCATATATCCCCTCCCTACCACATCCAACAGCACTGCAAAGTTTAAGATTCATTTGAAAGGTTTATGGCCCAACAGCTCAGGATCCTGTAGAGCTAATATTGGATTTTATATCCCTGGAAATGGTAATGTTGAACTAGTTTGCAGAAGATAATCAACAAAGGGTTGATCTTGATAGAAAGAAGGGTGTGTTTCTCTATTGTGTTAGCTCAGTCAAACTAGTTCAGTGGTTCTTAAACTTTTTGTATTGGTGACCTCTTTCACATAGCAGGCCGCTGAGTGCAACCCCCTCTCCCCTGTGGGTACCTGCCCCTGGCCTCCATTGGTTCCCCACTCCCTCTTCACCCCTAACCCTGCAACTCCCCCTTCTGCACCCACCTGGGGAAACAGACCTGCATGCACGGAGCAGCTGGTATTGCTGCTTTTCTCCCTCTTCGAAAGCTGCTCTTTCACACACCCTTAGGGGGCTGCGAGAGGGAGAGCGAAGAGCACTGTCAATTATCACGTGTTAGCTCATATGTGGTAGAAAACCACCTTTTTTGCTAGTGTAGAAACATCCACAAGCAGCCTTAAGAGAGCTTTTGTGAAACAAAGTTAATGGAGCTAACAAGATTGGAAACACACACACCTTTTTTTTTTTTTGGTCTTCCAAGACAGGGACAAAGCCTGAACTCTTTGTAAAAGAGGAAGGAACAAATTCACCCTCTACCAAGGATTGTCACAAAGTACTATATATATATATCTTCATTAAGCTCTGGCAATGTGAGGAATAGCAACAAGTTCAGGTTGGAGGGGTCACTAGCCTCTCCTCTCTGGAACAGAAATAAAATTAAATAATTAAATAAATAAATAAACGAGAATAAAATAAAGCCAATAAGGTCCTTGATAATCCAGATCAGGGTTTACTGGCCAGTCCCTATTCTCAAAATGGGCCAGACTAACATTAGATCTTGCATAAAGAACTTTGTCCACTTTGTAAACTGTACTTTGTTCCTCTTCTCTACATTATCTTATCAGTTTTAACAGTGTTATTATTGAGGTTCAACTGAGAAAAATATAAAATTAAAACACACAAATGCACCAACTTTATTGGGATCCAACTCAGTCTGAATTTTGCAGTTCAGGCTCATCTTTAAGGTTTTACGTGTGGAAAGAATGACCCCACAGATATATAGCCATTGTTCTACCCACAGCACTCTTGGCTGAAATCAATGGAAGTTTGTATACAACTCAATGATGGGATATGGTCCTTAGGTTATATATGCAGTTTCTTACTCTTCAGCAATTTGAATGACTTCTTAGGGCTCGATTATGACCCCCTTTGTCACTGCAGTGAGCAGTTACTTCTACAAGTAGTCCCATTTAACTCAATGTTGAGTATTCCCCCATGTAAAAGGTTGACAATCTGGCCCTTAATAATTAACTCTAGGATTCCAATCTCCTGCTGTAGGACTGAGATAATCTGTCTGGTTGCTACATTGATTCATTCATTCCTGTAAAGTACAACTGATCCTTCCCAAAATGTGCTTCCCTCTTCTTCCAGCACTGCACTGAATCTTCACCAAGGGAGCCTCTCTCCCTCAAAGATGAGAGCCAAACAAACAAGCATAAAACCCACACTGGGCTGGGGCCCTCACATACAGCACTGCAGTTGTAACTGTTAAGCGGTTCCATAAAGCTACAGCTGGGGGAAAAAAAAGAAAAAATGTGCTATGTCTCTCACTACCATGAAACAGACCCTCCCACAGAACCCCTTCCTGACTGCCCAAGGGTCCAGGTTTTAAGTATCTCTTTTCATTTTGGGTTTGTCAGCATATCACCATGTCTGTGGAGCAGGCATAGGAGCCAAGCCCCCTTTTGTTTGATGTCTGCAGAATGCCCTAGGGCACTGAAGGGGTTAAGTGGAGGAAATTCTTGTCAACTTCAATAGTGAGTCAGACATTTAAAAGCATTTTCTTTAAGACAAACCCAGTCACATCTGACATCAGATAGAAAGAGCAAACCCTTTCTCTTAAAGGTGTTTTTTATATACTTTCAGAGTGGAAAATACTCATATTGTGGTTTTGCACTAAAAATAAATTATTCCATTCACAGCCAACAACAGGTAGCTGAGGTTAGTTTCAACCACCAGTAAACTAATGAGCTATGTGCTGCAGTATCTATAGAAATGACCAGAACTCAAGACGACCTAGAAAATAAGCTCTATGAATCACTCTTAAAAAAAAATCATTCTACAATAAAAATGTTCAGCATAAACTTCTGCCTCGCCATGCATGCTTTTAACATTTTAAAAAAAGTAAAATGGTTTGCATTTATCTTGGTGAACTACAATGGCCTGGTTGTTTTTCATAACTCTGGGAAGTCTCAAATGATCCCAGAACCCTAAAATAAAGTGATTTAGTTGGAGGCATTCTTCCTGCACAAACATTTGGCAAATAATAAATAATAGCTCTTAAAGTATTATAAATAAGGATTCTGGACTTTCTAGAAGTATGACAATGGCTATTGTTCAACAGATGCAGTAAGAAACAAACTGATAAAACAGCTCATTCTTATTCTACTGTGCAACCCAGATTTTTAATGATAATTTATAGTCAGATGCTCAGTTGGTGTAAATAAGCATGGCCTCACTGAAGTGAACAGAGCTACGACAATCTACCCAAGCTGAAGTTTTATGCCACAGTTTGATAACAAAATCTTCAGCAGTGAAATTACCTTACAAGGGTACATTAAAACGTGACAAGTTCCAGACAGCATGGGGATTTATTCCCAGTGTTATAACTGCTATACTTGGTGGTTAGTCTTCAAATTAGGGGCCAGCTCATCCCACCCTTTAGTAAGACCCACACTGAGGGAAGGAATTGCCACCATCTTCAGTGGGGCTAAGGTTTCACCCTAGGCCTTTATTTATCTTGTAATAAAAAGATGAAGTTAGCCCACTGACTAGACCCTGAAACATCTAATGCAAACAGCATAAATACTAGCTAAGTTTAATAGAGTGAGTGGGATATCTGTCTGTCTGCACATCAGCTATTTTGCCTAGTTATGTTTAAGTTTGATTAAACCTATCAAATGGGCACATTTTCCTGTTGTTCTGGAAGGGTAACTTTAATGTGTGGATTGTGACAGTCCTTTTCCTTCAGTTACATCCCCTCATATCTGGTTTGTCTTTGTGTACTCTGAACATCTGGTACCAAGGACTAGTTGTTCACTTAGGTACAAAGCTCAAGTGTAGCATACGTTGCCCTATGTTCAGTTCTGCTTAATGGAAGCTTACAGAATCATTCTGCACTGTAGCTGTGGGTTAGAGCATGGAGATGAAAGGAAGAAATGATGCTTTCCACACATCAGATTTGATGGGAAAATAAAGTATGAGAAAAGCTTTATTACTCATCATCTAAGGAAACTATTTTGTGATTGTGCTTTCAAGAAGCATTTAACTTTCATCACTAGTGTACAGTATCATAAAAAAAAAGAAAAAGTCACTTGTGAAGCATGCAAATAAATATACAGCAAAAAGATAAATATAGAAATACAAGTTAATTCAGATTTTATAACAGTGTCAAAGGGAATAGGAGTTTTGTTAATACACCAATTTTAACATTGATGTGAAATTTGAGATAACAGATCTTCATAACTGGGGTTCACCTGTATGATTTTAGATAGTTATTTTGTATTTGGGGCACAAGTCCCCCATGAAGTTGGCTTTTTTTAAAAAACCAACACATTACTAACAAATTACGTTGTTAATCATATTTGTTCTTTCACTGAAGCTAAAATGTGTACCACCGTGTGAAGTTCTTAGATTGTTAATAATGATGCGGCCATAACACCCACTTCTGTGAGCAAAGCGGACAAAGGTACAACAGACCTAAGCTTCTATGGGGTGATGTGTCTGGAAAAGACCCCTTTCCTCCTGGAAACTCTTGCCCAGTTTCAGACACTGTGCTAGGGTAGGGGTGGAAGAGGACCTGGGATTATGGCTGCTCCCCACGGGATAGTGCCCATTGTGAAGGTGTTTTTTCTGGGTAAATTAATACTGACTGAATCAACTACTAAGTCTGTCTTCTGCCAGAATGGTTCAGGGAGATGGGAAGCAATGGTGGAGTCAAGTACAAGCCAGATATGAGACTGGAAGCCCATGTAGAGAATCTGGCTCACCAGAAAACCCCATAATGAACTGAGATCTCAGGGAATACACTGGTCTAGAAGTATGAACCTCACGCTTTTCCTGCAAAAAGCTGGGGCTGGAAGAAATAATCACAAGCCTGAATGAATTCACAGCAAACTTGCAACGTTTCCTCTTCTCTATGTAGCAGGAGCAGACATTAAACCTGCTGACAATTCATAGTGCAACCAAATTTGGACTCAGATATATTAGAAGGAAACTACGCTCCCCCACCCCTGCACTTACCATTCAGTGCAACTGAAATCAAGTGTGTGCACAAGGCTCACTATTGGTAATCTGGCTGGGTTACTTGCATATCTTATTATTTTGTTAAAGTCATAAGAAAAACTATCTGACATGCCCTTACTGAAATATCACTTGTCTAGAACAATTAAAGGTACAGCAACCAATAAAATAATGGTCTGAAATGTTTTTCTCCCTATTACTGTCACAAATAAAAAAAGATTGGCTGAAAAGTTTATTTGTTTGTTTACTTTGTGCATCTGACAATATCTTACGAATTGTCAGCTTCTCTTGATTGTCTGGGTATCTCGTATAGCAACAATGATTTAAAAAAAAAAATGTTTTTTTCTCTCCAAAATCTGATTACAAAACCACACAAATTAGTAGACAGACTTTAGTACCTGAAACTATCTTCAGTCTTTTTTAAAAATTGAAGTAAATCATGATTTTAAATTGGAGGTAAAGTATCACAAATTAAACACATTTTACTTACAGTGTAGCTAACCCTTTGAAATGTGCATAATTTCAAAGGTTGATAGTACTTAACTTTGTTACTGGAGAAGACCACAGATAGTAGAACAGTCTATTTATAAACACTTCTCAGCAACTAAGAATCTTGACAGGTCAGATGTTCTTTTGAGAAAGATGCAGAAAACTAGCATAGAACTATTCTACTCTTTCACAACAATCACATTTACGCACAATTTGTGGTCAAATTCACATGCCTAGTCCATCTACCGTCCTTTTAGCCACAAAGTAAAAATGTCCCCATGCACAAAAACTTCTGTCATATATCCGTGGTTGGAACAGACGTAAGTGACCCATCTGATCTACTTTTTTATGTAGGCAGACTGTCATTCAAAGTTAGACTTTTGCCCTGCATATATTTGATCTTCATTCAGTGCTCTCTCTCATAACAGAGCTCCAATGCAGAGAACAGCTCTACAATCATACAGCAGACTAACTTGGGAGCACAACCTAGCCTGATACCATGATTTTTCTTTTTTAAACCAGTTTATATAACAGTTAGACCATCTGGGGATAACTTTCCAAACTGGTTATTTAAAGTTAGCCTCCTAAATTGATATTTCCTCAACTAACACAATGTAGCGTGATTTTTAAAGGCTTCCAAATATCCATAACTCCCACTGCAATCAACTTTAGGCTGCTCAGAGTGTGATATTTTGGTCATGGCTTTTCTAGCCAGCATATGTAGGACTTACGTCACTGCAGAAGGGTTTGTTACAGTACTGACATGGCCACGCTGGGCCAAAAGAATATGTTGGCTGAGTAGTACAAGATCTATTGCTTTTCTCCCATTATAGAAAAACAAAAACCCTATTTCAAACAAAACCTCTGCTTCTGGGGTCCAAAGGTAAACTTGCTGGCTATCGGTTTAACAGTCTACCATCATTGACAGGAGGGGCAATTAAACACTGGAATATTAGTAGTGAAATCTAGATTCCAGCCAGCTGAACTACAGCAACAGTAAATCAAAATGTTCTTTTAACTAGGGGGAAATATTTCATCATGAACAAACCATGTTAAGTTCTAATCTCATTTTGCCATAATCAAAAGCACACTAAACAAATGAAAATAATGCATGTGCTGGAACCTTTGGGACCAGTGTCATACACACATGGAAAACATTTGAATGTCTTTAAAATGTGGCACAAGTATGTCAAGATAATCATTTCCCCCCACCTCATCATAAAACCTTCAAAGACGGATTGTCCTCCTGAGAAAAGCATGTTTCATGCTCTTCTTTCATCCCCTGCAGTACACGTAACAATAAACCTTTGCGTATTGAAAGAAGAAACTGATACAACTTGGCAAAAATATGTAGAGACAAAATAAATAAGAGAAATACATCAGGATCTCCTAGTTCATAAAATCCTTTCAGAGAAATAAAGAAACTGGACACAGACAATACAGAAGCAAAAGAAGTGCTACATAAGCACGCAGCATACTTAAACTCAGTACATACAGCACCTTTCTGCTTCCAGTAAGACAGCTTTATTTAGATTTCTGATTTTCCTGTTTCCAGTAAGCTTTTGACAACTTCCATTAATTTTGTTTGTGATGCAAAGTGAACAGGAAAGAACAAAACTCAATACTTTCATTAGTTGAGAGAGAAGGCAGTATAATGTGTTACGTTTTTGCCACCTCTGGTTATGTTTTCAGCTCCTATCATCCCCCATCTACTGTTTATTTAGGGTTACATAAAATGTCAACAAGCGAGGCTACCCAAAACGCTATTCAAAGCCAGCACTACTCAATCAAATGGGGCCTTCATGCTCAGCCAAATGTATTTGCAGATCTCTGAGCACTAATGATTGACAGAAATAATTCTCGGCAAGGTGCGATCATATTCATATGTCACCAAGCTTCTTGAAATATTCCCAGAGTGAGGAAAAAGGTCCCCTCAAGTAACGTGAGGCACAAAAGTTGTAAGCACGTTATGGACACTGCAGTAACTGACCAATGTTATTGCTACTGTCAAGTATCAAGCGACTTAAATAGGCATGGCATAGATAGGTAGGCATTTTTATAGGAAACTGTAAAAAGAATATTAAAAGAACTTATATGAATGCCCAGCTATTACTCCTCTCCAACTGGAAAATAAATCTGACTCTTTAAAACTGTAGCCTTAAAATGAATGTTTTGGTAGTTCATTTGAACAGGACATATTTTCCACATGAACAACCATGTTTTATTTCCATTTAAGGTACTATACCTAGTTATTTTCCTGGTGAAATTGAGTTCCTTCACTTTTACTGCTTTGATTGTTACCTTCAGAAAGAAAATAAAAATCACACCCCAAGCTGTTAAAGTATACGAAACAGACAATATATTTAAGGATATTAATTGGGACATCCAATTAGTTATGCTGAGCTGTTCTTGTATGGTATCTATCTGTAATTTGCATACCGTATAGGAAAGGAAATTTCAAGCTGGGATTTGATCAAAATAATAATTCATCATGCTATAGTATCTGAAATATCTGATTCCGTGAGTCCCCATCTTAGACCAAATTTCCACTGAAATCAGAGTTTATATGAGGATCAAAACAGCCATGTAACAAACTGAGCTATTTGAGTGTGGTTTGTTTTTTTCTCACACTCTCTCTCTCTCACACACACAGGCACACTTTTACAGAAATCAAATTTAAAATCAACTGGTCATCGTTCGACATTGCATACATTTGGTAAGACATCAGCAATGACCTGCACAATTTAAGTATTGGATCAAACTCTGCTCTCAGTGGCCCTTTCCTGATGGGCAAAAATGGGTGCAATTTTCAATCTTGTCAACTCAATCCAACTCAAAAGTCCTTTTAATGCTCAAGCTAACACTTTTGAGGCCAGTTTTCAGTCTTGTCTAGACCACTAAATCTTGCCTAAACTAGGATTTAAAGGTGTGATGTTAGCTCATGTTAACTGACATGCTAGCAAACACATTGGAGAAGTCTAATGTAGATAAGGCACTGGCTTTAACATGTGCTAAACTATTCATGTTATAGCTTAGACTTTTCAAACACCTCCGCACACTACCTAAAATTTACTAGCATCACATCTTGATTCCTAATCCGCACAAGGTTTAACTGCCATACAACTCTCAATTATTAGTAATGGGTTCAACTTGACGGAATATTTGGCCAGTTCTCTTTAATTAAGAATTGAGTTGACAATCCTTCTTAAGGAAGTCCAGGTTCATATTTCACTAACAGTAATGGTCTGTGGGAAGGGGCAAATGCAAATAACTAGTCAGTCACAGAATATAAAATAAATAAAAAAATTTAGTATGTGCTTTTAAGTACATATGCACTAGAAGTAATGTATAGCTTTAATTTGTCAAACAATTAGGACACATTTCAATTTGCCAATTTTAACTTTAAAACCATGCACTCAGTTATACTTTTTCAAATATATATCTAAGTCAACAAGGACACAGAATTCAATATCCACATTGCCAAGTTCATTAATACGAGATAACAAATTAGAGTTATTTTGTACTATGAATTGTATTTTTATTTCCAAACAAGAAATCTAAGGGGCAAAGACTTCAGGTAATGTTGCTATTTAAGTATTTCTATGGTTACTTTCAATCTGTATAGATGCAAGACTTGCACATGCCACTTTTGATATAGGCTTGCCCCATTTCAAGAACTGGAGGAAGTGAATAGGAACACATGAAGGATCACGCCTTTAATAGCTGAATGTACATTTCTGAATAACCTGATTTGATCAACAGTTAACAAATGCTGTATGACAGTCGTACTCAAAAGCCTTGTCACAACAATATTTGTGGACTCTTGAAAGAATTCTTATGCTACACAAGCCACTGTTTACCTGACAAATCCACTCACATATGTAAAGATAAATAGTCTGTCTTTTGACACCCCTGTCAGCCAGTCCTTTGGTGCTGAGAAATAAAGAAATTTAGCTTGCTCTTTTACGTCAGGGGAAAATAAGAAAAAGCCTTGTGCATCAACTATTTATGATTAGCAAACTAGTTAGGGCTTGCACCTTTTAATTTCACTTGATGATTGACAATCAGTGTGTACACACTTCCACAGAGAAAGATTTTTCAGCACTGCAAACCCATGTAAACATCCCAAATGTTAGAAACCGAAGTTAAAAGTAATGGGTAAGAATCTGCAAATTCCTATAGCCCCAAGTTTAAGCTTCTAGTAAATAAGTTCTTAATTTATTAATTTTAACCTTGTTTTTGTTGGAGAGGATTTAGAGTAGACTGATTTTTTTTAAATGCCAACTTAAAAATTAGATGCATAAAATCAGCACTGAGACCTGTAGACTTGGAGAGACATGCTTAGGAACAGGAAATGGTAGTTTGTTAATAAAGAAAGGTAAATCATTTTCTAAACTTCCGGTGGCGAACTTGGCAGTGAACAAATGTTGACCTCAGTGGAAGGTAACTATCACAAGTGACAAATCAAGTAAGCAATTTTTCTTCTGAGAAGTGAGGCAAATGTTTGACATAAGGCTGGACTGCTTTCAGATCTGTCACTCCCTGTAGCATAGTCTTCTCCTTTTAACAACTAGTCATACAAACTCTGCACTAACCATTTTAACTATCCATTATTCCCCTGAATACGGAGCTCGTGCAAGCTAAACCTTTTTGTGAGCGAGTACTGCTTATTTCCTATTTAAAGCACCAAAATCTCATCACTTAACAGGATAGGTCAGCTTTCAGTGATGATTATTCCTAGTCTGGAATGAGTTCATGCATTTTCCTATGTTCATTTTCCTCTCATATTATGCAAATAGTGTTTGTACCATTTCCGTAAGAGCAAGAAAACTGCATTCTTTTCAGTTAAAGTTACATTTAAAGTTTGTATTTTCATTAACCTAAAGTTCTTAAATCATTTGTTATCTTAGCCACACTGTAAACACATTTCTTTGAACATTCCCCTTTAAAACAAAACAAACCAACAAACCCCACAAATCAGATTTTCCAAGTCAGAGCGATAAAGGGGGGAAAAAAAGACAAGCAGCCCAGTTTAATTTCAAACGTTAATATATTTTCTATTTTATAGTGAACATATGCATCTGTCACCCCTTATTTGCAGCAACTATGACGTCCTCATAAGAAAGGGTGACATTTGTAAGATGCCTCTTAAAATAAATATCTTTTTTTATAAAATAATAAAACTTCAAATAAATATTCTTTACACTAAACAATATGTTGAAAAAAATTAGAAAATAAAGGCTGAATTTTACTGAAACTGTACAATATACATGAAGTCCAAAGGGAAATCAGAGTCTTGTAATAGAGGGTTTCCATAAGGCAAAAAATACAATCTAAAAACATACTGATTGATTCACATTCTTCTGAATGTACAACATATTAGTATAATATTTTGTGACTGTGCCATGTTCTATGACACTACTTGTTTTTCACAGTTGAAAATATTATTGTATGTACAAAAATATAGCACATTATCTCTGGCAGAAAACAATAAAAAAGGAGCTATTTGCTAATTTACAAATTTTGCAAGTACTATTCACAAACAATAGAGTCACCTAGGAGTGTTTGTGTTGCTTTAGCTTATGCAATATATGGGTCACAAAGTACTGCATCCCATTTTTGAGCTCCATTAGCTGGGTTCTAACAAGCATATCAGTTAAGATGGCACACATGCAGAAAAGCAGTTCACTGCAAACAGCGAAGTATACCCCCAACCCTTCTACTAACAGTGCTAAGGTTATAGCTGTTTAGCTGGTTGCGTATGTGTGCTAAAAGAAACCTTATTATTTTAGTATTCCCGATTAGTGATGCTATGTTGGCTTTTCAAAGTTCCTGGGGGGAACACTGGGAACTTTGCAGCAAACTGTGTTTGAGTGTTTACAGCGGCATCCAGGCCTGTTTACCCGGTCATAACACCCCTGGCACAATTTAAGGCAACCCTTGGCTGGTAAGTAACACCACAAGCAAGGCAAAAAGAGGGACACAACACCCATCGCAGACCATCTAGTGCAGCAACGTGACTGACTACAAGAGCACGGGTTGTCAGCACAGCTGTCCTCATCATCATTAGAGCAGTGATAGAAGAGGCATTTCACACAGCAAACACAAGTCCCATAATCAACCACGTTCTGGGCTGAGCAAAGACACTGCTTGTCACAGATCCAACAGGATGGCAGGGTCCTTGGATAAGTGCACTCCTTACACTTACATTTTCCACAGTCCTCACACCTATAGGCATGCATGCCCAAGTCTTCTTTGCTCAGGGGCTTCAGCTCACTTGATGTGAACTCAGACTTGGGCTGCACCCTGATTATCCCATCAGCAACTGGCCCTGAAGATGATCCTAAAAGTCTCTGTTCAGATGAATTACTGCTTGTACTTGTCCTTGTACTGCTCCGTGAACCTGTACTGACTGTGCTGATGGAACGGGAGAGGGGTGCGCGGGAAGAAGTGTGTACCTGTGCATGTTGGACCCTGGTAAGATGACGATGTTCGGGCAAGCCATGTGGTCTTTCGTTTTTGTGCTGGCTAGCCGGACGAGGGGCAGGCTTAAGCCCCGGTCGTGGAGCCACTGTAGGTCCCTCTGTGTACTCATTTGTATTTCGGATGGCCCTGATCTGGTCCAGTGACAATACATGAACCTGCTGTGCCAGAACATCCCTCAGATCAGACTCTCCATGCTGCCGCCCACTGTCACGCCGAACCTGCAGCGAAGACTGGGACCCACTGCCATTCTGAGCTCTTGTCTCCATCAGTATCCTGAAGAGTGATCACTCCAGCAGGCTTAGAACACATCTGAAATCCTGCAGCAACAAAAAGAAGAGTCAGTATTGTGTCACATTTTACATTTACAAATTGTCTTTCCTCCTGAAGGATCCCAGAGCATTTTACCCATTAAAAAACTAGACCACCATTAAAATGGAGCCACATTTGAGGTGGTGGGCAGGAGCCAGACTGGGTAAATGCTGTGTACCTGTCTTATTTTGCTAAAGAGACTTATTTTTACTACACACACTACGGGATATTTTTCTGCATCCATGCAGAGCACAGAAGTTTTAGGTTTTTAAGAACTCATCATAAAGATCCACATCCAGTGAACTGCATAAGACTCAATTTATCTATAATGAAAGGAGAGCGGGTTTTGCTGACCTGGCAGAACTTTAACCTGTGATTCCACAGAAAATAGGTATTTAAAACCTGATGCTGAGACCTCCCAGTCATCCTCTAGCTAGACCACGGATTTTAACCCGGCCACTTTTAGCCACTTAAAGTGACTCTTCCTTTCACAGCTCTATTAAAAATACATGTTACACAAAGAATGGCTACAAATATTTTGGAAAGTGTAATGTGACCTCCAGACGACAGATATAATTCTACAACCTTATTTAAAACTGGGTAATATTTTAGTAGGCTAGTCTCTTTACACATTAAATTTAACATGATGTAAATAGGAAATTGTAGTTTAATACCAATGGTCCCAAGAAAAACACTAAACAGCAATAAAATGTTTGAGGTTAGACTCTGAGTGAGTTAGTGCTACCAAAGACTTCCACAGCACAAGTAAGAAGTCTCTCTCCAAAACTGTCAAGTGTCATACTTTCATACTTCACCTCAGTTATTTTATTTATTTCTTACTAAATACCACCGCAGAACTCTTTTTACATTTCAAACTCTCTCTAGACTCTCAGACAATACAGAATAATCTGTGGAACCGAACAATGCAGAGTACAATCTATTAAACACTACATGCCAAGAAGGCTATTTGACTGAGGATATTCCTTCGGAACATCACTTTATTTAAGTAATTAAGAATGGAAGTAGCCTTAAGAAATTCAGTGGAAACCCAATAAAACATGCATGAAAATTAAAGAAAATATGTGTATGCCTGGCATCACGAGCTTATAATATACTGATCCTTAGTACAATAGTTAACAAATGTGCAGATCAGAATTTACCAATCTGTCTCTGTCATTCTTTAATGGATTCTGAAGCAGACACCAAATTAAATTAGCTACATAAAAGTCCAAAGCAATTTGTTTTAACTTAAAAACAAATATGAACCCTTGCTTGTTGCAAGGACCACACAATGTCTTCAATTATACCTAGAAAGGGCACCATAGTGTTACTCTGTACACATCACTTACCAACAATAAATACTACTACACCACAGTATTGTAAAATATATCCAAACACTTCAACAGTGAACATATCCATATGTTGTCTTTATTCTAAAACCAAAGGAAAACATTTAACGTCTTAACCGCTGGTTACTTTTCAAGCCAAAATAAGTTCTTTGTTTTATTTCATTTTATTTATTTTGCAAGCTGGTCGTTTTCTAAAAAGATCAATAACCCTTCAATAAAAAAATATTAGGAAGGTTAATTATTGTTAAATCCTGGCTGTCACCCAGCATGCATGTTAGAAATTGTGATTCTCAGCAAGTGACATATCTTGCAAACACATCTTAAACGTGTTTGCATTTACTTCACAGTAAAACCCATGCCATGAGAAAAGTTTAAATCCAATGCCCAAAAAGTTTAAAATCCAAGCCATTTAAAGATAAAAAGATTAAATCAAGGTTCCCCCCACCTTGAGAGGAACTTGTAACATCACATACTCTCTCCTCTTCCAATTCTAGATGTAAACTAAATTCAAAGAGTAAAGGAGAGATGTTTTTGCCTCTCCAGTGCTGTTAACCCTGTCTAAAAAGGACGATTGACCCTCACCTGCAGGTTCTTAGAAAGACAAGGCTTTTGGAAACGGAACCCCTTCAAACAAGGTAAAAGCTGCAGAAGAAAACACTGCTCTTTTTTCCCTTTCCTTTTATAGGCGTCATCTTTGCCCAGAACAACGTGCTCAGCAGGTGGGGCGCAGCAATCCCTTCATTCTTTCAGGACTGGCTGACACTGCCAATGAAACAAGCAGCCTCACAAATGCAGACAACCTGGAGATAAACAGGAGACATCCTCTGGGGTGGAGGAGGGAGGCAGCTTCTAAAGTTGCCTTATCAGGAAAGTCAAGCCCCTGCTTCCTTTCAGCTATTGTGCATCCACCCCCACCCCCTGGAGATGTTGGAGGAGTCTGGGTTACAGGTTTCCCCTTCAAGTGCTACCATTAAGCACCAGTACAAACTCCAGGAAATCAGCTGCAGGAAACTTGGCCAGTGCTGTTACTATTTTACCTATTTTGTGTAAATTTCAACCAAATCCCCAAATTATGAATTACAAAGTGGCAGCCACTGAATTTTTAGCATAACCAACAGCCTTGGAATTGTATTGCACTGAGAGCTTCTTTCCCCTCTTGATAGATCCATTAACGGAACAAGATGCAGACCTACAGCACTTACACTCTTATTTTTCCACGTATTTGGCTGTAGTTCTTCCAGGGAAACAGGACTTCCCCCTCCCCTCTATAGTCTCGGTTGATCTCAGTGCTTCCCTGCCACCCATCTACCCTTTTTTCCTGCTGCCGACTAAGAGAATAGCAAGAGAAACATTTGCTTTTTTGTTTTGTTTTGGTTTTTTTGTTATAACACGATTCACCACTTCCAAAAGCCGAAGTCCACTCACTTGGCGAGCAGAAATGCCATGGTCTGCTAACGCTTGCCAACTGGGATCGGAAAAAGGGGAGAAAGGGGCTGGGTTTTATCCTTTGCACACTTGGGGAAGTTTAAAGCGCAAAGTGCTCCTTGTGTGCAGTGGAAAAACCCATGTCGTGTTGGCTGGAAGAAGGCAAGCCTAAGGGGGAAAAAGTTCTCTGCCCATGAATTTCTGTTTTGTCTCAGGATCCTATGCAGCACCCCCCCACACTCCCCCATCGCTCAACTCCACCGCGCGCACACCAACTACCTCCTCTTCTTTGAAAGTGCTTTGAAACCCCCATTAAGGGCTGAGTGTGTGATCAGACTATGGATTAGGGCAAAAGGGACTTCACCATCGGGGTGGGGCAAACTGACACACAAATAGCTTGCTGCAAACACCCGCAACTTTCAGAGGCTGTTGCAAAGTAAACCACCACCAACAAAAATATTAAGCCTTTCCGTGCCCTCCTCTCCCAAATAGCCTCAATCCTACACACCATATAATGGAACTTGCTGAAGAATTTACCCCCTCCCCCGTCATATCGACGATCTATTTCATTTTATCGCATGGAAAATATATTTATAGCAGGCGTGAGCTCACTTCCGAATTGCACAAATCTCCCAATGCACTTATAGAACAGTGCCACTCTTCCGTTTAAACAGAGATTGCTAAACACACCTAGCACAGGGACCAAGCAGCCCAAAGTCTATACAAATAAACACCCCTCCCCCCCAAAAAATCCTACTAAAAATATGTAATGCTTTGAGACAGGACCTACCAGGGCTTCCCCGTCTCCAACTTTCAGGAGCATGGTTCCTGCGACTGAAGGAGAACACAGTATGCAAAGAAGTCACCCGATATTGCAATATTTCACAGGCACTGCTCCCTGCAAATGCTCAGACCTGAGTACAGATTTCCGCCTCCTAAGCTCTCCCCCATCTCCAATGGCGCGGAGCTGGGGGGCTCCCTCCCTGCAAAGTCATTTTGAGGGGAAACAAACGAGAAACAACCCGCAGAAACCATCCGAGGCTGTTCTCCTTCTCCCCCCCCCCACGAACTTCCCCAAGAAAGAAATCTCACTGCAATTCTACCTCCAGCTCCCGGGGTTTGGGGAAGGGATAAGCTCCCGAACTGAAAAGGGATCGGCCTGAAACCTACATTTCCACGAGTTCCTCGGAACAACTGAGACATTAAAAAGCTGGTTTTGCAAAGAAGGAAAATGCTCTCACCGTGATCGCGGCACTGCACCAACCCCCCTCTTTCTCTTGTGTTTTCTTCTTCCTGCGGTTTGCAAGTAAATCCAGCCTAAAGCAAAAGCACAAAAAAAAATCCTTTCCAAACTCAGCTTTAGTCCAACTTGCAAATCATCATCATCTCAAAAAATCCAGAGCAAAGTGACCTCCCTGTCCCCAGATCGAGTATAAATATAAACCTATAGGAAAGGTCTCCAGGTCGGGTGGGTATTTCTTTGCTCCTAAAAAGAAATCACTCTCCCATACACTATTTCCTCTTCCCCCTCCTCTCTATGAACAGGAGGCCGAATCGCCAATACTCAGTCACTTTTTTTGTTGTTGCAAATGATCAAGGGGCGGGGGGAGGCGAGGGGCAGAAGCCAAAGCAAACAGAATGAAGTGGCGCTAAAAGAAAATCCCAAAGCTTTCGTTTCTTCCACGGGGCTCCTCCAAAGAAAGCAGCCTGTGCAATGTAGTCGTTCTGCTGAGAAGCTGCTGGCTGCAAGCTCCCCTCGCTCGCTCTCTCTGGGAGCGTGTGAGCGTCGCAGGCAGCGCTGGGGGTTTGCAATCAGGGGTGTTTTGGACGCGCAGCGGATCTGTGGTGGTTGCCTGTTGTTGTGTGTTTGGAGGAGGAGGAAGATTTGAGATCTGAGCTGCAAGGGCTCGGCGTTTTTCTGCTCGCTCGCTCGCTCTCCCTCTCTCTCTCTTTTCTTTTCCGGAGGAGGTAGGGTGATCTCTCTCTCTCTCTCTCTCTCCCTCCCTGCAAAAGCAGCAGTAAATGGCGTCATGTGGATCTGAGGAGGAACAGAGCAGTTGTTGTCCCAGAGGATATATCGCATCCGGTCCCAGCTCATTGGCTCTGCGGGGCTACATTCACTCACACTCCCAGCGTCCTGCCAGCGCTCGGAGCCGCAGGAGGCATTCAAAAGGGCAACGGCACCGACCAAGCCAGAGGGGGGAGGCGGGCGGCGGGCGGCGGGCGGCTTCCACCGCCGCTGCAGGCGGCCGCGAGGCGTTCAAGCGCCGCGATTGCCGCGGGGCTCGGCCTCAGCCCGGCGCTCGCTTGGCGCCGCTGCTCCGGGAAGACACGGGCTCCCCTCGCGCAAAGCGCCACGAGAGAGGCTGCTCAGTCCGTCCGTGCGGCGCACGGCCCGACAAACAAAAGGCGACGTGGGGACCCCTCGGCTGGTTACGTTGGCCGGGACCGAAGAAGTTGAGTGGGGGAAGAAAATAAACACCTCCGGGGGTGCTTTGTTTGTAACAGCACTAACCCCGTTACAGATCCCCTCCCCTGCCTGTCCTGTGGCGCTTTAACCCAATCGCCCGCCACTTTTCGGGCCGGGCGAGGGGGGTCGTTCTGGGGAGCGGCTGCTGCGTGAACGCGATCGCAGACCGCGGACGAGGGCTAGCCGCCGCCTCCCCCGGCCGAGCGTCTGCCATAGGGAGCGGAGCGCCGCGGGCCCGAGAGCGGCGGGCTGCCGCAAGCAGACCCGTGGCACGGGGGGCGCTGCGTGTCCTCGGGCCGAGGGGGGGCTCGGCCCTGCCGTGCAGGGCGGTGTGTGCTAAAACCCGCCCGCGACCCGACCTGGGCGCGAGGTAGACGGTGTCGTTCGTGTTGGGACAGGCGGAAGGGGCTCGCGTGTGCCAGGTGGGGGCGTAACACGCGTCCGAGGCGCTGTGCAGCCCAGCGCGCCCTCAGCGTGCGCTTTTGGGTAGGGGCGGCCCACACAGGGGACGGTGTCTGAACACATCCGCTCCGGGGGCGGAGGGTGTGATAGTCTCCTCGTTATTACGGGCACTAGGGCACAGCGCCGTTTTCAGCCGCGGCCCCGTTCCTTACTGTGCAGTGTCGTGCCGAAAGACATTAGGTGTGTGCGCGCACACACACACGCTATAGTCACACGCGCGCACACACACACACGCTATAGTCACACGCGCGCACACACGCCTGCAGACGGTGTTACAGTCGCTGTGTTTATCCGTGAGAAACAAAAGGCAGCGCGAACCATTGCCTGGAGCGCTGTGACAGCCGAAAATCGCGCACTACCGCTAACCTCCACCGCCTCTTTGCCCATAAGGCCGGCCAGGCGGGTCCCATCCAGGGTCCCGCTAGCCCAGTACCCTGCCTTGGGTACTGCAAGGGCCAGTGCCGGCTGCCCTAGAGCGGCGAGGTACCAGTTGCGGCGTTGGGAAGGCGAGGACCCTCGCTACCCCCTGCAAACGAAGCCTTTTACACACACCCAACCGCGGCGCGGCTGCCGGCCCGTCCCAAAGCTGCTCTTCCTTTCCCCCACGCCCGCGGAAGGGCGGCGGTGCTGCGACGGCGAGTTAGCTGCGTTCCGCGCGCTCCCCCCCCCCGGGACTGTCAGCCAGCGCCGCGGGGAGAGCAGCGGGCTCCGGGAACGCGACGCCCGGCCGGCGCAGCTGGAGCCCGACCGCGGAATGAGGCGGCTGCGGGGCGCTGCGCCCGCTAGAGGGAGCAGCACGTCGGCCGGAGAGGCGCTCCCGTGCGCGGCGGGCGGGGGAGACGCTGGGAGCCGTCTGGGGAGGCGAAGCCAGGGCTTCCCACACCCCAACCCCCCGAGCGCTCGGACGCGTGTAGAGCCGGCCGCTCGACTGTCCAGCCTCGCAGGGCAGGCTGCGGGACGGGGCGGCGCGGGGCCCTGCGGAGCGCGCGGGGAGCGGGGTTGCCGCTGGTTGTGTAACGCTAGCCCGGAGCCGCCGCTCGCGCCGTGCTCGCGAACAAGCTGCCGCGCAGGCCCCTTGCCAATCAATCCCGGGCTGAGCAGGTAAGAGCCCCGCCTGCCCGAGCCCAGAGCGCTCAGTGGCTGCCTGCGAAGACCCACCCCGCCTGCCGTGCCTCCGCTTGCAACGAGGCTCCCGCACCTTTCCTCGGCCAGCGCCTGCCTTGGTGTGTCACTTGCCAGCGGCTGAATGGAGACAGCCCCTGGGAGCGAGCTCACCTGCGTGAGGCTCCCGCTGGCTTTCTGCAAGGGGCTCTAACGTGGGCGTTCCGGATCAGATGTTTGGACGACCTCCGGCCTGGGAAAGGCAGCGTTTCCATGATCTAAAGTGAAAGCGGGGCTGGACAGATCTCCCGCTCGCGCTGCCTCAAGTGACAGCTGGGGCCTGAGCTGCTGCGGAGTACGATCAGTTTAGAGTTGGGAGCTGCACTTCCCCCCCGGGGGGGACGGGTATTCAGCTCAAGAAGTCTGCTTTGGCTGCACAGGTTAGGGAATTCAGATTTGGCTGTTTAGTTCAGGTCCACATCTACTTCAGATCAATCCCTAGGAGGCAAACAGAAAGGACTCCATTAATTCCAGTCCCGTTGGTGAGGATGACAAAAAAATTCGTTCTTGCCAGATTTAAAAAAAAAAAAGCCAAAACAGAATTGGAGGGTTAAATACAAATCCATATAAATTAGAGATCAGGGTCTTTTGGATCATTTTTTTCAATTTACAAGCTGTAGTGTAAGAGTATTCACAGTATTGTTATTTCTATTGCTGGCAATAGTATGGTAGACATGTTAGATGCCAGTCCTGCAAACACGCATGTATTTAACGTGAATATTCTCAATGAAATCTGTGAGATCAGTGGGGTTACCTATATTCCCAAAGCTAAGCATATGTGTGTTTGCAGGACGAAGGCCTTACAGAAAAGTTAAAAAGACAATGTCTTAGGGCTTGTCTACCCTCGCGGTTACGTCATCAAAACTTTGTTGCTCAGGGGTGTGAAAAATTCCACTTCCTGAGAGATAATAAGTTTTGCCGGCATAATTGCGAGAATAACCGCGCATCTAAATGTGTGGTGGCCACTACGTTGGTGGAGAACGTCTCCCGCCTACATAGTGCTGTCCACACTCTCGCTTATGCCGGTAAAATTTATATAGCTCGGGGGAGTGTTTTTTTTCACACCCCAGAACGACAAAGTTTTGCTGGAATAACCGTGAGTGTAGATAGCCCTTAGAGCATGTCTGCAATTAAAATGTATAGCAGCACAGCTGCACCACTGTAGTACTTCACTGTAGAAACAACCTGTGTCTACATGAGGAATTCTCCTAAGTAATGCAGCCTAGGTCATTCTCCTAGGGATTCAGCCTAGGTAATACTTTCTTCCCTGAGAGGCAGTAGCTAGGTTTGATGGAAGAATTCTTCCGTCAACCTATTGCTGTCTCCACAGGGACTTATATTGACTTAACTTTGCTGCTAGGGGTGTGGATTTTTCACATAACTGATGACCTAATTTTCTAATGTAGACCAGGCCTTATTGCTGATGAATTTACAAACTAAGGTATAAATCCTGCATGTTTAGTTTTATGCATGTGAATAGGCTTATTGTAGTCAATGGGATTACTCATATGAACAAAATTAAGCATGTGTGAAACTCTTTCCATGCTCAGGACCCACAAACTAGATTGTCCAATCCTTATGTTGATGACCATTTATCCATACGAGTAATTCTGTTGAACTCAATGAGAGTTAGGTGTCTAGATGCTCTTGAAAATCTCAGTAGGCATTAAATATCTTTAAAAATATGGGCCAACATACTACTAAGTGCAAGTAAGTGAGTTCAGTAGGACTTCTCACGTGTGCAAGTGTTTACAGGATCAGGGCCATGGATAGCTAGTGAGGCCCCAATCCTGCATGTCCTGTGTTGTGCACCATATGTGCAGATGGTCCTATAGGGTGAGTTTTGGAGGATCAAAGCCATACTCAGCTTCCCCAGTTGTATCTTTCACACACAGACTGGGATGAGAAAAACATTTGACAAATAGGAAAATGTGACTGTAAAATCCTAACATTTGTCAGCGTGACCCTGTAGTACCGAAACTCCGTTTGAGTTTATTTTTTGAAATGAGTTCAAACGATTTTAAAGTTGAAGGTGTCCCATTAAGAAAAATATGTAAATACTCCTAAACTACTGGGGCAAGGGGGGCAGTAAAAGTTTACTGGAAAATTCCATTTTAACTTTTAGCATGTTGGCATTTTTCAGATTGTCAGCCAAAGAAATAATCCTGAAGCACTTGTGAAATGCTGTGGCCTAGTGTTAATACCTGTAAGCTTTCTCCCTCAGTGACTTGCTCTGTTGACTGCCTACTCTGCTACTTTCAGCTAGAGTTCCACTTTAACTCAAGCAGCAGCCTGTGTTTTTGGTGCTGATGGTCTTGAGTTCATTCCCGGCTGAGATCACAGCAACTGTATATATGTGGCCATGGTTTCGTTACACTAGCAATTCCAATGACTTCAGTTGGAGATTTGCCTGTTCAGGACTGCAAGATCAGGTTCTGTGAGGATGTCTGCTACATCTAAATACTGAAAATGTGCCTTATGTGCTTTTATTTGATTTCCATTGTTCAGCCTGCAGAGTAGAAAAATGCAATATACTTCCCTTTTTCAAAAATATGTATTTGTAGTTGACTGTTCATCACAAGGGAATGGCAGCTCAGTTTGTTTGGTGCCTCCTCTGAGCATTTTCTACATTTCTAGCATGAGTTAATGTGGCAATATCAAGATATGGATTATGGACAGCATGTAGTGAATGGGATTGTCTACATGTGGCTATTACTGCCTAGCATTTCCATAGAAACCGAAACCTTTAATTGACTTTGTCTTTCATGTTTGGGCCTCTGAAAAAAAGATAATGTACGTGAGGCAGGTATTTATAGTAAAATTGGCTTATTTGAGTATCTAGTCTGAACACCTTTGCTCATTGATAAAATATTAAATTTGAGATTTTTAGAGCAGCCAGGGTATTTATACCCATATTTTCCATTGAAACGAGTGGGTGATATCTACCTATATCTACTAGGCAGCTTTGAAAATCTCAGCTGAATAGATTATTTGATTTCACATGAGAAATTTGTGTCCCTGATTCAAATGCCTTTCATCTCAGTTGTATGATTTTCATTACAGGTTGTCAGAAGAAATTTTGGAAGTCTAGGGGGAAAAAAAGTAAAAAGGTAATATTTTGGCTTTGTACGTTGTATCTGGTCCTAAGGGGCACGGGGGACCTGTGATTGCCACAGAAACCAGTGAGTGAAGTCCTGAAACAGAATGGCTACCTGCAACTTGATCTATTGGTTTTAGTGATGCTCAGTACCCTTCAGGATTAGGCCACTGTCACTCAGATCTATCCAACATTCTCTGTATTCTTGGTGAGATAACAGGTCTGATCCTAAATCATTTTACACCAACTGAGGATCTGACCCAATATATTTAGGGGCATGTACCAAAGAGAACATTTTTTAGTTGAATATCAAATATATATATATATATATATATACACACACACACAACACGTTTCTTTTTCTCCAGATCCTAATAACATTTTCCTAAAGAAAAGGGGTGGAGGCTGTTAAGATGCTGCACAATTATGGGCACTGGAACGGTTGTAATGAAGCAGAAGCTCTGGAATTATGTGGTTACATTGATATTCATAAGATCATCTGAGTTACGTGAATGGTTATACACTTTCCCTCTTTCTCTTAAATAATACATTTCATGACTCACTCTTTTCTGATAGTCTAGATGCATATTCCACAAAAGTGGGTTAATCAGTTGTGGCGGGATTGTCTGTATTCTCTTTGCTAAAGGTTTGATACGCCAAGGCCTTACTTACCCTACTCCAGCTGCTCCCAAACTTTAGTGGTTCCTGTACCACTTTCTTAAAAAATTGCTGTGAAGTGAATGGATGGAACATCAAGCTCTCATATCACCAGTGGTGCATCTATCACCACTTCAGAAACCCTGCCTTATTTTTACCTTAAATTTTCAAATGTAGCTGCCAGTAATTGGACAGGGAGTGATGGTGTAGACAAGCATTTTAACTGCTGTGTTATATCAGGGTTAGATGACACTAGGCTCAACTATGCTAGAATTTCACGTTGAATCAATTGGTTGCCGATTGGCTTTGAAGTGGTCACCACATTTGTGAGTAAAGACTAGTTTTGACAAATGTTTCCCCAAACATTTTTTCCAGGATGCAAATACTTGGGCTGAGCCTACTGAGGGCACTAGAGGGGGACAGTGGAGAAAGGTGGTGAAAATTGTGGGACATTTTAGTGAAAAAGAGACAGCCTAAGATGGGATTTTGGCAGTTTGTGCCATGCAATTTACTAATGTGCTATGTGAGCTAGGTTAAAACATGGTTCCACTTGCAGTTTTCCTGCAAACCAAGGGAAGCATATTAAGCAATGGTTAAATATTCTCATCTTTCTATCAGGGCCTGGGAGTTATTTTTTCATATGTGAAATGTTTTTACCCTTTGTCTAAGTGGCTTGTAAAAAATCCTGAAAGCAGAGCTGGCATACGCAGCATGCAAAAGGGGGTAATGTAATGAGGACTAGTGTTCTAAGTCATAAAAAACATCAAGAATACTTCTTCCCCCAAAACTGCCTTTAATTATTGTCATATACTTATATTGGTTTAATTAAAGTAATTGTAATAATACTAATAATTGATGAAGACCCTTATCCTGCCATCAGATCCACATAGATCCTCTTGTGCACATATATGTAACCCCACTGAAGTCAGTGGGACTCCGTGTGGGCTCAAGCCTCTGTCTGCACAGACAGGGCTGTCCCTGGGGGGTGCGGGGCCCGGGGCAAACCACACTGTGTGGGCCACCCACCCAGCTCCACTGGCGTACTCTGGGTCTCCAGTGCCTGGGGGCCAACCCTGCATTTGGCCCCACCAAGGCCTCAGGCACCCTACCCAGCCCATGCGCAGGGCAGAAGGGGTCCCCAGCTTCCACAAGAAGGTACCGCCCCCCCAGCTGTCCTGTGGAGGGGGAGTCTGTACTTGCAGGGGTGAGGGAACACGCCACTTACCTCCTCCTGCACGGGGCAGCTCCTGCCCCATAGTTATCTGCCGCATGGCACCCACTTCTCCTGCTCCAGCCCTGCAGACCGACGCCAGCTCGGACGGGGTGGTCTCACCCTCCGGCCTGGGGCATGCATCAGGCCCCTTCACGATGTACAGGGGGCGGGGGATGCAGGAGGCTCTGAGGCAGCTGTCCTTCAGAGCCTCCTGTGCCCCCCTCTCCTGCTGCGTGTGGTGAAGGGCTGGCCTGGCGTCTCCCTGCAGGCCATTGACCGGGGGCCTGGCCCCCTGGGTTGCCACTGCCTGCATCCCACCTGGTCCCCGCTCCCAGCCAGGAGGGCTGAAGCTGCCCACCTCCCGTCTGGTCTGGAGTGGGGCTCTCCAAAGTGTGGGGCCAGGAGTGGTTGCAAGATCAGGGCCTAATAGATTAAAAACCACATTAAAAGAGGTAGGAGCAGTTAACTAATTATACTTACCTTACTTAAAGAGAGAAACGGACATGACACTTGATTATCTAAACAAGGATGATCCACTCCCACCACTGGTTTAAAGGGCCACTGTAAACTTGAAATGTTTAAAAGCTGTTTCAGGTACTACATCTAGCTTTGGTTCTTTCTGCCATTATTTGTGGTTTAAAAATCAAATTTTTCCATTTTTTAGTGTGCCCTGTTGCTTTTGAAAGTCTCATAGAGACAGATGGTGGAAATTGACTGAGATCCTGATTCTCCAAGCTCTTCTGTTTAAGTGGGCCCCTCTTTAAAGCCTTGTCTAGCCCAGTGAAGTCAGTGGGGCCCTATAGAAGCCTAAGAGTCCAACTGAACAGATCAGCTTACAGGATTGTGGTCTAACTAAATACAAGCAGAAAAGTGAAACTGATAGTAAACAAAACGCTATCAAGTGCACCAAGTAAGCAAACTGGATAACTGTAAGAAAATACTTTTATCTTATTTCTTGGTAGGTAAATATTTTCAGGCAGGAGTGTGATTATTTTTTTAAAGTTTGCAGCGTCTCTTCAGTATCATTTTCAGATAGTATAACAAACTAATGCAAGTGCTTTTAATTTATTCTCATTTAAATGACATCAGTGGTAGTTACATTATGGCAAAGATACAAGATGTTAAAATTTCAGGAAGAAAATTATTTTTCATGGATACATAAAAAGTATGGTTCTATAATAAATTTTTGAGCACCTAACTCAATTTCATAACCTGATCCATAACCCAGTGAAGTCAAGAGAAAGGAGTTGTTAACGTCAATGGAATTTAGATCAAACTCTTTACATAGTTAGAAAACATATATGTATCTGAAAAACCAGTGTGTAAAACTGTGTAACAATTATATGTCGTGGGCCATAGACCAAAAAGAATAGAGAGCCCCAATTTTATGCCTCTGTGTTCTGATCTTTCGTAAAGGGTGAATCTGAAACAGTAAAGACTGAATTGTCATTCAGCCTAACTTCAAAAACAGATTGTACAAAACAGTAAAATGTAACATAAAAGTGAAAATCTTTTCTTCCACTGCCAGTTCACTAAAATAAAAAAAGAAAAGATCACTTCCTTTGCAGAGACGTTATGAATCTGGCATGTCGTTTGACAGCTAGATGAAATACAGAGTTTGACTTTCCCCAGCTGCCTTTCCCACTTCTATCTTTTTGCTTGTCTCACCTTTTAAGAACCTGATTTGTATTTGTATACATACGTGATCCTAATTGTATTGTTTGCCTTCTCACACAGGCACTTTCACCTACATCTCCCCCTTCCTCTCACTTGGCAGCCGGTTGGGCTCCTTCCTGTCTTGAACACAGCATTCCCTGGTTATTCAAGCTCAGTCATTAGCACCCTGTCCCCCTACTGAAATTATGAATGAAAAGCCTTGTTGTTCATTACAAATAACTCAGGCTTCCTCAGTCAGTCAAATTCAAATGGAAGTGACTGCCAGACAAAGCGGCTGTATGATGGACAGTCCTCGCAGCAAGTGATCAAGGCACACAGGAAGTTTTTAAAGACACAATATAGGTAGAGCAGCTTGGGCGTTCCCCTGTGGTCAGGGCTACTTGGACAGGGGGAGGAGGGATGGTTTTCCCTCCCTTAAATAAGAAAGGGGGACACAGAGAGATGATAATGTGCAGTCAGTTCTGCCTCAGCAGAACTTACAACCCTTTCCGTGCAGACACCTACACCTTCCAGTAATTCTCATCCAAGCAGAGAAAAGGGCCGGCACTAGCATTTATTTGGTTTTGAATGCTGCACTGTGCAGAGTGGGTCACGTACTTGGAGCAGCACAACCCCCTGCTGAGAAGTTGCATTGTCCTGGGCCCCCTTTTCACAACAGGGGAAAAGGTAATTGACAGGCTGATTGTCTGGCCAGGATCCCTGCTGTTTTAAAATACTCCAAGGCCCCAGTCACACGTTGTCAATAATAGCTGTCGGAGGTGACGAGTGAAAAAGGGCTGTTCAGGAAACAGTTTGAGCCCTTCAAGTGGACAGGCCTCAGTGACTTCTCTGGCACTCTGGCTGCCACAAGCAGCCCCTTCAAAAATAACCTGAAAGCAATAAATCAAACTTGTTTCCTGGACTATACAAGGAACAGCTGGTTATTTTTCTTCACTTTTTTTTTTTTAAGTCAAAAAATTATTTAAGCACAGGAAATCAAGCATGTCAAAGTTTGGCAAAGCAGTTTAGGTGATTTAGCAGTTAAACACTTCTTCTCTTTTCAATGTTATACTCTAGCCAAGTTTGTGCTTTGACTTTTTATCTTCTCACTTCAATCGCTTGTGCCTTTGCTATGATGTCTACCACAATTTGCCTCCTGTCTTCCACACAGAAAGGGAAGTGATCCGAATAGTTTACAAGGCGAACTATTGAAAAGTCCTCATATTCTGGAGTCCCCACAGATGAATTGAGCGTGGCTGGACTGTTCATTTAACAACCCAAATCATGTATCTGGCATAGGCAGGTCTGAAGGTCTACAGGCCTACAAAGTACTTAATATCTTATATATACACATTGTACTTAATATTTTATATATGCGCAGTGCCACTGAGGCATAGGGTGCTTTTCAGACAGTTCCCTGTTGAGATGACCTTACAGTCTTAGGCCCTGATCCTGCAATTGGCTTCACAAAGGAAAACATTTATGTCCACACAAAGCCCCATTAGGCCCACCCACATTGATTTCAGCCTCAGGGCTTTAATTCCCTGCCATCACGAGACGTTTAGTATATACTAAATTGTTAAAACCTAAATCTGTTACAATATGAGAATTCTTAACGTTACCACATAGTAGTGTCCAGCTCAGGACTGCTGATACATTCAGCTCTTCAGAATTGGTGACATACCCAGAAAACAAAAGGCCGAGTTCAAATGTGCTTTTGATGCAATGTCCGTGTGCTATAGTTAAAGCACTATAGCAAAGATGGAAATGTAACCATTAAAAAAAAAAGTGGATGGTAAAAGCAGAAATTAGGTTGTGCAGAAGAACAAACTTCTCTGGAGGGCTGGACTCAGTAAAAGCAGAATGAAGAAAAGGAGAAAATAGTTTGTTGGTCTCAGGTTAGCATTAAATCGCTAATTAAAATCCCAGATTTTGAGCACTTCCGCATTTACATAGTGCTGTTTTTTGTTCCTATTTCTTCACATTAGTCATCTGCTTACAAAATATAAAGAATAACAAAACGTGGTTAGGTACAAAAAGAGACATTTGTCCTGAAATGAG
The DNA here is from genome assembly GCA_007922155.1 of Mesoclemmys tuberculata. NCBI lineage: Eukaryota > Metazoa > Chordata > Testudines > Chelidae > Mesoclemmys > Mesoclemmys tuberculata. Next base: position 31,912,076 of record ML675618.1, on the reverse strand, counting down.
AGCTGGGGAAAGCAGATTTATCTCTGCTGTTTATCTGTGTGCTATGTAAACAGCACAGTTTCCATCACTGCCGTGCTGTGTTTCGGCAGCTCTGTGTGGGTGGATCAGGCTGAGGGTGTGATTTCTGTATATGTGCATCATTGAAAAATGGTCACTGTTTGTTTGCCCTGTAACTACAGTATGGTGCCTATATGTCTCTGTTAATGAGATTTTGTTCTATCATATACATAGTTCTGGATGGCTGATCCATAGTGGCTTTCTAGGAATTTATTTAAAAGGCATAACAGATTTGTTTAGCTGAGAGTTGTTTGTAGGCTTTAAAGCTGGAACCTGCAATGTATTGTTGTGATCCCCTGAGTATGTCCTTGAATCTAACAGAAACTGAGGCTGCTCAGTATCTTGTAGGAGATGCTCATCCAGGATCAGGCCTTTAGGTTGTAAGTTCTTTGAGATGGGATCCTTGTCTTCTTATTATCTGTCGAGCTCTTAGCACATCTTCAGTGGTGTATTATTCTTTATTCTTTCTTTATCCTCTCACACCCTCATGTGCATAGGGCATCCACCAGTTTACACCATTTATTTTGGTCTTGTGCTGATCTGTTTAGGCTTCTGGGGATTTGTCTTCTTTCTCTGTTCTGTAAAGTTTCTCTGTGTTACCCTCTTTTTCTCTTTCCAGGTGGTGTCCATATTATCATTTGCTGTGGAAGACATGTACATGGCATCCTTAGAGTATGTCTTAAATATGTCCATAGTAATCTTCTTATCATATTTTATATTGATATGCTCTACTTAGAATGTCTGATGTTGCAAGAAAACTCTTTTCAATAGTCTCTGAAGATCTTCCACAGGCATTTACTTTGAAAGGAGCTGATCACCTTATCAATTTCTGTTGTAGATTTCCTAGACTCTGTTTCATAAAGGAGGACAGACAAGTTGTCAGTGTTAAAATTAGAATTTTTGTGTCAGTGCCAACCATGCTACTTTTCCAAATCTTTTCAAGTTTATGAAAGTTGTTTGCTGCTTTTAATATTCACGGCTTGACATCTAGCATGGTGTCATCATCATTGCACACCTCACTCCATAGATAGGTAGAATGACTCACTTCTTCTAGCATTCCTTCGTCCACTCTCATAATGACTTTGGGGATGTTGGTAAGTATGTATTTTGTCTTACCCTCATTGATGAACAAACCAACTTGTTCTGAGGTATTTACCAAAAGATGGATCTTTTCTTTCATTCAGCAATGTGTTGAATTAAGCAGGAAAATATCAGCAAAAACAAGGTCATCCAATTGTGCTTTTCTCCATAAAATCCTTTGTTTGTCTTCTGTGATTACTTTCCTCATGACATAGTCAATGGCCATTGCAAATAATAGTGGGGACATAATACATTGTTGCTTTACACTGGTTGTCACTGCAAACCATTGGCTGATGTTGCCACCATCTCTAAGTGCACATTCAGAATTATCATATAGATCCTTGATGATTCTAATTATTTTGTTGGTATTCCACAATATGCCATAATTTCCCAAAATTGTCTCTGTGTTTGCTGTCAAAAGCTTTCTGGTAACCTATAAAATTTACCACAAGAAACGATAGCCCCTCTACATTTTGTTCTGTGATATGTCTGAGAACAATGCACATGATCTCATTGATCTAAAACCTGCTTGTTTCTCTCTAAGTTGAAGGTCTGTTTGTTTCTTGATCCGTTCCAGGATGATGTTGCACATGGTTTTCCCATGCATGGACAATAATGTGATTCCTCTCCAGTTATTGCAGTTTGCAAAACGACTTTGGCAGTTTTCCTGTAAGGCCTCTCTTTCACTGGATTGAGTTATTCTCTTCATTCCATAGTTTATCCAAAAACACAAGGAAAATCTGGGGAGCTGTTTCATCACTTGCTTTAAGAATCACTCTAGTAATGTTGTCCTCTCCAGCTGTTTTCTAGTTTTTTAGCTTACTGATGGCTTGTCCAACTTACTCCATTGCATATACCTTTAATAGGGGTCAGGAAACACCTACTTAAGATACTGCAGACATGTACCTTATGCTGGGGCTGACTGTGTGAGCAGGGCATGTAGGCTAAAGGTGTGATTCCTGATGTCTGAAGACAGGAAAGCAAGGGGAGGAGGAGTAACGTCAGGTGCTGGAGGGGCAGGGAGAGTGACAGTGAGGCTAAGGAAAGAGAAGGAGCTGCCATCTAATGTCTCACTTTTGCCTCAGCCTTGCTGTAACTCTTCTCAAAATCTGGGGCGAAATCCTGGCCCCTTTGAAGTCAATATGAATTTTGTCATTGGCTTCACTGGCATCCGGATTTCGCTCATGATGCGTAACTCCAGTGATGTCAGTAACACATCAGGACTAAATGTGGTCTGAGGGGAGGGAAAATTACAAAAAAATTATATACATGATATAAGATAAAAAAAATACTTCAAAAATAACTTCTGACAAAAGTTTATGTCTACCTACATCTAAGATGCAGCCTATCAAAATGACCTAGCTCCCAGTCTTGGATAGCCTTGGAATATTTTTTCAGTCTTACTGCATACCGCCTCCAGTCTTTCAGGTAATTTCAGGAAGATGAATAAAAGATTCAAACTCCTCTTAGTTTACTCAGGAGCTTTCAGATTTTCTCACTTCCTCTTTCCCTACTCAACAAGTCGGCACACAAGGCATTCTATCAAGGTGTCTCCCAGCTCCAAACTAAAGCCAGAGCCCTGCAAAAATAAACACACATAAGTAAATGTTTTGGGATTACTCACATGCACAGGGGCATGCATAGGAATAAAAATGTGGCCGCTTTTGGAGGAGCACGTTCCTTGGGTCCAGAGGAGGTCTCTCTGCTCCCACAGCCAGAGGAGTTGTCAGATTCCCGCTTCGGCCCTGGAACAAGAGGAGTTCTGTTTCCCCACCACAGCCCCAGGGATAGAGGAGCTTGCTCTCCTCCCTGCAGTCCTGGGGCCAGAGGAGTTCGCTCTGCCCACACTTTGGCCCTGGAAGAGTTGTGTGCCCCCACCAGTTATTGGGGGACAGTGGGAGAGGGCTGTGCCCTAGCTTGTCCCGCCTTTGTGCATGCTCCTGCACATGTGTAAAGTTACTTGTGTGTGTGTGTCTGCAGGATTTGGACCTAAACCTGGGAAGAGTTAGGCTCTTGGTTAAATTATGAAAGTAACCTGCACCCTTGAGTTATCACAGATATATCTTCAGATTCTACAGCATATGACTGGAACAGGTGAAATTCTGGCTCTCTTGAAATCAGTGGCAAAACTCCCAGTGACTTCAGCAGGACCAAGATTTCACCCCACGTGTTAAAAAAGGTTAAAAAAGCCTCGCTATAAATCTGGGGTAGATTTTCATATGAAGTGTACATGTTGAATGTATGTTTGCACTCCTACTTTGGCCGATGTGTTTGCGAGCTCTGTTCACGTGCACAGATGCCACCTGTGTATAAGCAATTGAAGTTATTGGGCATGAAAAGGAAGGTTCAACAATGCAAGTAGATCTCAGGCCTTACCTTATGAAAAGGTGGTCTTGTACCTTTTATGGCTCCAAACTCCCCCATGGGGGAGTTATACACAGAGCCACATCATGGCTCTGAGTTTCCATTTGGATCTTTACTTAGGATCTGAGAGAATCATGGGACTGACTGCATCTGAGGAGGCTCCTGTGCACGGATTATCTTGTGTTTAGGAGAGATCTGCATAACACATTTTTTCCCTCTTTGATGCAAGTGAATAACTGGGGTTTGGGAGCAAACCCTCCTTCTTGTCAGTCAGACAAATAATTTTACTTAGCACTTTATTTAGTGTTTTTCTTCTGCAAAAGATTCACAAACATTAGGCTCAAAACTAATGGAAGTTTTGCCTGACTAATGACAGGAAGAATTTGGCTCATTAGCTATTTAATACTCACACCACCTCTCTTCACAGATCAGACCCCTTTTTTGTTGTTGGGCACAGGTGTGTTGGATGGGCATAAGAGTATAAATATGCCCTTTGGAAGACAGAGTGCCTTGTTGGTGTAGTGGCTTCTGTCAGTGAGGATGGTGGTGTGCCTCTACTGGGAGTGATAATGTGCGTCTTAAGGGCCAGAATCTAGTCACCATGTACTGGATATATTATCTCTTGCTTCCGTAAAGATTGGGATCTGTAGAGTATTGTCTACCTGACTTTGCTTTCCTGCTCCATGTAGTAAAAATAATTTTTAAAAATAGAAATTTTGCAAATAGATGTTTATTTTATTCATATACTCATGATAGAAAGGCATTTGTCACTTATAAATTTCAAGTCTTTTAAAATTTGCCAGGCTGGAATTGAAAAACTAATACAGAAAAGAAAAACAGCTACTTCACTTTGTGAGCCCACAAAAACCAGTGGTTTGTGCTCCCTCTGCTGGCTCTAAAGCAGCAGATAACCTACACACTGCTCCCAGAGATGTATTTGATACCAGCACAAAAAGAGGCTTATGTTATTTTAGTGTTAAATCATAGTAGCTTATTTAGGAGGCTAGCAAGTTAAAAATAAGCAAACCCCTTATGAAAATTTACCACCTAATTCTGCTTTACAAAAATAAAGATTTTAAAGGAAAAACATGACTAATCTTACTGATCCTGAATTTCTGTGAACAGCTGGGTTGAATTGCTTAACATACTCTAAGGCAACAAAGAGTGAACTTCTCTAGTTTGTCATAATCTGCAGAACCAAGAATACTGTGGAGTTTTTTCTGCTCATGGTTTAGAAATGATGCTTAGATTGAGTGGTGCTGTCTTCTGACTCTGTTCTTTGTATGGTTCTTGGCGGTCACTTAAATTATTAAAAAAATATATTTTTAATTAGTAAATCTCTTCTTTACTATTCTAACTAAAAATCTGTTCTTTCTTCCCAATGCTCCTTTAATAAATGGCAATTTGCATTAGATTAATGACGTGTAATGTACCCTTTGTAACTATTTTCTCTTAACCATCTTTTATAGGTTGCTTATTTATGTATGGAAATTTCTTTATAAACTATAACTTCCAAATGTCAGAGAAATTTTACTCAGCCACAGTATCATCATTGTGTTGTTAAATTTATGGTGACACTGAAGGAGAACAGGCAGCAACAGATTATGCTTCTTCACTCACCATTTCCAATATTTGTGTGTGCTTCAATTTACAGTGGAAGCGTTGGCGCAAATGAGTACAACAAAAATGTTTTTAAGAGAGCTGCAAGCTTTTCCTTTGACTTTGGATTTCTTAGCTCTCCCAGGCAAGCCACAAACTCAGAAGCACAGTACAACTTTTCTGGTCAGAGAAGTGAACCTTCACTGATTAGATTTTCACTTCACATGAGGGAGAAAATCTTGCCCTGAGAGAGGAACTGGTGTGATTCAGGAAAGATGGTCATGGAAAGGGTACATAAACCTTCTAATACAGTGCAGAGTTCAGTTTTGTGGGTGCTCCTCCACACTAGCATGCCAGTTATAGGCGTGGATGGGATGGAGAGGCAGGGACAGAGTACCCACTGCTGCATGGCTCCTCCTGTTTTATCCCATCTGTAGAGATGTGTGCTAGGGGCTATTGAGGCTATTCTAGGATAAATGACCACAGTAATCTCTGTGGAGGAACTCTGGCTGCTCCAGAGTCTCATCTGATGATTGCTTCCTTGACTCCCCACCCTGGCACATCTACCTGTCCCCAGTTGGGACAGGGTGTTTGATAGTTTTCAGTACATTCACTTTATGGCATTACCATTCACTGCTTTTCATTCTTTTCTATTTTAAGTAGCACAATTAGGAACTATGGCAAGAGCTCACAGTCTCAGTCAAGTAAGTGCTTCCTTTTGTTCTCGTGAAAATTTCAGTTTCTCCTTCTGAAGCTCTTCCATTGTGGATAAATAATGAAAGAATCATTGGAGCAGAGGGACTGAACCCTAGGTCTCCCACCTCCCACGTGGGTGTCCTAATCACCAGGCTATAGAGTCATTGTCATTCTCTCTCTGGCCTAATGAGTATTAAGGATTTATTCACAGCAGAACAGTGATTGGGCCAGAGAGAGAGCGAGAGAGCGTGAGAATGACTCTGTAGTCTAGTTGTTAGCATACCCACCTGGGGTGGGAGACCCCAAGTCCAGGAGAGGTGTACTGGCAGTGGTGACCATGGCCACGTGGACGAAACAACAGGGGTGCAGGCATGAAGTGAGGGAGCACATTGTTTCCTTTTGTAAGATTTAACTGCTGTTCCACAAGACGGCTGTTTATAAGAGGCAATATTGTGGCATAGCACGTTCACTGGCAACTGGATTGGACGTCATCAGTTAGTGGTGTAATTGCACAGGGCCTCCAGCTGATGTAGTTGTTTGTACAGAGGTGTCACCCCATGCTGCAGTGCGGCCGGATCGTGTTGAAATGGCACACTGGAACTTTTGCCACATGAAGGACACCATTTTGTTCTCAAAATGGCATCATTGGCACAGCATGATCTCACACATGCTGAACATACAAGGTCACACTGCCAGGAGGATGACATTTTGTAGAGCAAAATGGAGTCCTTTGTACAGTGTGCATGTGAAGTCAAGCTGGTGGGGACATCCAGTCCCATTGAGGACTACATCCCTGGTCACCATGCCTCCAAGAACAATTTCAATACAGATTACATCATGCTCCAAGGAGTCACTGACCAGTCAGGATATATGTAGTACAAAGGCCAATATGTTAAGGTTCCTGAGCAAAATTAATTCAGCTTCTTTGTGCATGCAATCTTTAATTACATGACCCCATGCTATTTTCATTCAGTGCATGGGATGGATGGTGCTCACAGACTGGGTAGGTGTCTATTATTTCCTATTTATTCTTTTATGATGCTGGTTATGAGCCACTCACAAATGCACAATAGCACAAACTGTCCTACTATCCTTTCTGAGATTTGATCCTATGAGGTGCTGATCATTGTTAGCTTCCACTGTTTTCAATGGAAATTATAGGTGTTCAGCATCTTGCAGGGTAAGGTCTTGACTCATCTTGATAAGGTTCAGTCCTAGAGCTTAGGTCTAGGAGTGGAAGTGGAGGAGAATTCTTTTCTCTCAGTGTTTTTTTTTCACCACTATTTAGCCTCATACATTTACATTTTCTCTGATAGGTACAGTTGCAGCACTGAGGGAGTGGAGGCCTTAAAGTCTTTCAGGGGTTCTGATACTGCAAAATAAAGAGACAGGAAAAAGAGTTACATGCTTGTGTCGGTTCATAAAGAAAATGTACATTATTATATTCAACATGTGGAAGATCCAAAGTAAATCTATATATCACAAGGGTGCTGAGTGGTGTTTCCTCCCCACAAATCTCTCCTTGCTAATGAAATGTACTATTGCTGCTGCAATAGTATTTAATTAATGTAACAAGGAAGATAAAGGTGAACTTTAGGCAATATTTGGCTTCCAAGGCAGAATGGTTGATGCTTGTTTGACTATTAATGTTTATGTAAGTGCTCAGACTTACTTCTGGATACTAAACAGGTTGTGCTGTACATTTTATGTAATAAAAGGGCATTTGTTGTTCTGAGTTATGCAAATAGCTTTACAAGACAATTGCACTTTGAACTGAGTAATACCTGAAAAGTGGAATTTGTAAAGAAAAGGCTGGGTTACAAAACAGTCTGATCTCACAAGCCTTGTATTTCTAGTCCATTGGCTGATGGATTATGCCATGCTTTTCCTCCGGAAGTAGAACAGTTCTACTTCCTAGCCAGAATCAAGATGTTTGTCTTTGGATACATACAGTACATCTCAGCAGACCTGAGAAAGAGCACAGCTCCCCTGTGGTGATGCTGTCCTTCAGGAATTTCTTCTGCAGCATTTTAGAGATGACAGACCCACCATGGTGAAAGCATGCTGGCAATGGTTACTTCTGTAATGAATATGCAGTTCATTTACTTTCATGCTGATAGCTTCCTCGTGTTCCCAGTATGGTGCCATTAAAGGTGTTAAGTCTCTCCAAATCATTTCCTTTCTTCCTACTATAAAATATTCTTCAAAATGCAGTCTTTTGATGGACAGCTAAAAATCTAGATAACATACAATCTGAAACTTCTGGAAGCAAGTAAGGCTACATTCTCCCATTATACTTTCTTTGATCATAGAGATTAGAAATCGAAAATACCGCTTTGGTCTTTAATGCATCTCCCTGCCAACATAATACACAGTACATTTTCTAGTGTCTTATCCAGTCAATATTAGTCATGTCCCTTAAGACATCAGTAGATCTCACTATTAGGAAGTTTTGTCTGATATTGAATCTCAGTTTTACCTTTGTTAATTTCATCCTATTTCTTTTAAGTTATACCATCTTTAATTGTCCTAAATAAATCCTGGCCTCACTGATGTCAATGGGAGTTTTTTCCCATTATTGCAGTGGGGCAAGGATTTCATCCTTGGAGTTTACATCCTTCTTTCATATATTTGTATTATCAGCAGGCCTGAATAAAAATCCTCTACATTATAGTTCGGGTGCATGGGGTTAGATCTGAATCTATCACAAAACCAGATCCCAAATCAGGAGTATATTGTCCAGATCTTGTTTAAATGCAGCTTCATGGGGGAAGAAATAGCATGACACTGCTTCATCTTGCGATATTGACACTATTCAAGATATTGGAGATAAAGATCAAGTCAAATGATCTCAGGAGGTTTCTTTGGGCTGAATATTGAGATTTCTTGTGTCTGTCAGATTTCAGAACCATCAAACCCAAGTCCCAATTCTTGTTCAGTCTGAAACCTGAAATCTAAACTAGCCAAAAACTAATTGAGATTCTGATCTGAATTCAAGTACTGCCTCCTTAGCGCACTTCTAATTTAGAGGTGGATCTCATGTCCCCCCTTAATCCTTGTTATATGTATTGTTACCCCTTTTGATCCAAGCAGTTAGCCAATATTCAGGGTCTTATAGGTTGTTTCTGTTAGGAGGAGAAATTGATGATGGAGTCACATATTTCTTTGATGCAGTCCTGTTTATTTACAAACAATGTACAAAGTCTCATTAAGGCAGTTTATTTCCCTCACCGTTTCAAGCATTTAGTTAGCCAGGACTCTGCTCAAAAGCACTTTCTCTTAGCTTTTTATTAGGGTTGTTCTTCTCTGGATTTCCCTTGCTGCCTACTCTCTGTCTGCCTCTGTGGTCTCTCTCTCCCTCAAACAATACACCCCCCTGCACATTTGTTTTCAGCTCCCAGTGAAACCCCTCAGGCTGTGTGGTTCAGTTCTGTAACCCTTCTGCCAGGTGGAAACAGAAGCAACGAGGCCCAGCTTCAATATCTAGGGGTTCCTCTTAACAATACAAAGCAGAACAGGTTCAAGCTCCCACTCAGTTCTGGGAAAACTTAACACCATCCTTGGATGCCTCTAAGAGGCAATACTTTCCTTCTTACAAGCAAGTGTATAACAAAAGAAAACTTTTAATAAAAAGGCAAAAGGAACCTGGCATTAATTTGGGAACACACCACAAACATGATTCAAAGGCATGTGACTATTAGCAACCCTCCTCTCCCTACTCCCCCAGAGTACATTGGGCAGTGTCCTTTGCCTCAGTTTCTCATCTTGCGGTGTGAAAGTCCAATAAATGTCACTTTAACCTACCATTGCCCTCCGCCTCCACTGTAGCCCACTCACAGTTGCAGTCGTTGGTCAGCGAAGGCCCAGAGTTCAGAGGTGTGTTCATGTAAATTCACCTCCCATTCCTTGCTTGAGAGAGGCATCAAGCAATGCCTCAGCCGCTGCTGCAGCCTCTGCAACTGCCACTCACAGTCACCACCATTCACTCTGGCACTGCTGACTGCTGCTGGTCACTCTGATGACACATTCTGAAGTTCCACCACTTAACCCAGCTCTCAGTGATTTCAGCAGGTGGTGGGGACCCTCACTGAAGGCTGGGTATTCTTTTTTGCAGCAGCACTGTACTACACTAAGTCCTATGCTCTGCAGGTAGCCCTGCTTATTTGTGATTTTACACCTAGTGACCACTGAACAAAGCAAGGCCTCTCAATTGAGTCTAATCAGTTCTGTCTTCAAACAGCAGAGAGGAGAAGGTTCAAATGGTACCTAGGACTCTTTAGGCAGAGCCTCTTTCGTTGGGATTTTGGAGCCCTATCCCCTGCTTAGTGAGCGAGGTTCAGCTGAAGGTGACCCCCTCATTGAGGGCAGGCTAAGTTCCGTTCTGTTGCCCTTTACTCATGCAGTCAGGATGATGACGTTTTATTATTCCTCATTTTGGCAGAGCCGTTCTCTCTGCTGTGCACCTAGCAGAGTAGGCATGTTTATGCAAACGTGGTCTGCTCCAGAAGTCTTTTCCCCTAGCCCCTCACAGTGGGTCAAGGAGAGCTCATTCAAACCCTGCTTACAACTCCGACTGTAGCCTTGCATGTGGCCTATGGTTTGGGTGGTGTTTCCTGTCTAACAGCTTTCTGTTCAATAAAGGAGCTTAATTGCTTTTTACATTTATCCTGTATGAAGGACAGCTGTTATGACCATCGACTTCAACAGGATTTCACCCAATTTTCAGCATAATAGTATTTACCTGTAGCACACTGCTTCTCAGAGCTCAGGTGGAGCTTGTCCACTGTGCCATCCTCAGAACACACACTGCTCCATGGCCAAGGGTCCAGCTCCACTGGCTGATGTGTAAAGTGACAGTGTAGGGACAGCACCTCTGGAAAGTCCTTGAGTCTAGAAGAGAATAAGAACAGCGATTGTGTCCAGCCGTCATCCACAAGGTGTGAGGAAGGATGCTTGCTTCCTCTCTCCTTTCTGTGCACCTTTGAAGGGTCAGACATAGATGGGCTCTGACCTCATTGCATCTACCACTTTTTCTTCGTCCTCTAGTTTTGTAATTCCAATCACAAAAAAGGAATCAACCAATCATATTCCATTAAAACCGATGGAGTAAAATCAGGCCCTAAGTTTGTCACCTAAGATACGTCCTTTATAAAACTGTGTAGCTTAGCATTAATGGTCCTGTTATCCTCATCATTGAGAGAGAGTGCACTAGATCTGCAGCTGGTGAAAAGCTGTGTAGTGCTACTGAAGTCGGTGGAGTTACTCCAATTTACACAAGGTGAGGCTCTGGCTCAAATACTGTCTCCTAATGCTTGTCCCATTTACTTTACTACTGACTGAAGTTGGATTTACCGGTGCATAATTGCCATGATAGTTCTTTCCTTTGCACATTAGCTTTGTGCTAATCTTCCAGAGCGCCCTTAGTTTGCCATGTCTTCTCAAAACCACTGTTACCAGCTTGGGTAAATTTGCTAGTAGAGTCCTTTAACTCCTTGTTTCATTTAGACCAGGTAGTTTGCATACGTTCAGATGTCCCCAGTACTCCCAGCCTCTGCTCTTTATCAATGTTTGGTTTTGCAAGGTTTTATTGAATTCTTTAAGACCTGGACTACACTAGGAAGTTAGATTGGTATAACCGCGCCAGTCAGGGGTGTGAAAAATCCACCCCTCTGAGTGATGCAGATTACCTCAGAGGTTAGGTCAGTTTGACAGCACTAAGTTGGTGGGAGAATTCTCCCCTTGACCTAGCTACAGCCTCTCGGGGAGATGGATTATCTACACTGATGGGAGAAACCCTCCAATCAGCATGGGTATCGCCTTCACTGAAGCTCTACAGTAGCACCACTGCAGCATTTTACGTTTAGACAAGCCCTAAGAGTCTCATTCGGAAGAATTCTGAGCTTCCGTGGTGCAGATGTCACTAAGAGTGGACAGCACTCATCATCTTAGAGGAAGTGCTTACACTGGATAGGATTGGCCCAAATTGTCCACACTTCTTCGTTCTTTATTTTTCTTGTTAAGCACTGATTCACAAGCAGTTCAGTATCCAAGTCAGTTTTGATTTCCTTTGCATAGTTTGCTTAGTATTGTTCCTTTTATCTCTATTACTACTTTTCCCCTTTAAATATTTGTAAAAGCTCTTTGTTATTCACTTTAGCCCACATGCCTTTATTCTGTTTTTTGCTGCCCTTATTTTTTCTCCTAGAAGCCTTAACTGACTCTTGAATTCTTGTCTAATTGCTTTTTCCTTCCACCCTTTCTTCTATATCTATTTTCTTTAACCTGTGAACTGTGAACAGCCCCTTTTGGAGGTGCAGTCATGATTTCTTATGCTTTTCAGTATTTTTTTTTCTCTCAAGAAGAATGAGTCACAGTTCCTTTTAGTCCACTTCAGCTATCTTCCATGTAGGTGGATGTTAATGTTTCCTCCGATCACACTCTACTGGTTTGTTTTAACTCTCTACAATCAGCCTTTCTGAAATCTAATACCATGCCACTGCTGCATTCTGTGAACCACTTTCTTATTATAGTGAATTCAGATAGCTCTTGATCCTGGGTACTATACTATTATAGGTATATGCATTATTCTCAGTAAGTGAGACTTGAAGCCAAGAGGACCTCTTTACTTCCTGCATAATAAAGCGAACTTCTAGGTGGATGTTGTCTATATTTGTTACCTGAAGTCTGGCTATTTAAAATCTTCTGTTAGTGGAGTATCTTGTGATTTCCCTAACTTTTCCAGAATGGTGGCCTCAGCAGATGAACATTATTGCTTTTATTTTTTTCTTCTTCATTTCTTGTATTCTTACCCGAAAGGATCACCATCACATTGTTAATTAGGTATTGCAAATATTTTTGTTTTACAATTCCTCTCTCTGCCTCTTCTCTCAGTTCTCTTTCTCATATAGATTGTTTCCATCTATATTTATCTTCCACACATAAGAATCACCCCACAGAATTTCAGTTATACTCTCCAGATCATGATCTCCATTATTTTAGTACAGTTTCTTCCTGTTTTGTCCCTGAACATTTGCATCTAGCATTATATTCTTTTTATCCCTCCTCTTCTGCTTCAGAACAACTTTATTTTCTGTTTTAATTTCTATGTTGGTAGTATATGATGGATTAATCAAGTTAAGTGAAAGGTTTCCCTTTCCTCCTCCTGTTTACTAAGGTTTAGAGCCTGCCTAACTGGCCTTACCAGTTCTGAACCTAAAAGGTTGGCAACCTGCCTGTTTAAATGGAGACAGTCTAATCCAAAGAGTTGGCTCTCATTGCAGAAGGCATTCCAACGATCTGTGAATTCAAAACCTTCCTATCTACTCTATCAGATCATCTATTGGTTGGTTTCCAGTATCGGTGTTCTCCTTTTTTCACCCTAGTTTGGCAGAGGAAAGCTCTCTAAGGAGATCACATCTATAATTTAAAATTCAGTTCTCTTTCCAACTCACTGAAGTAATTCTTGATTATATAATATATAAGTTTCCCTCACTGGTGTCATTTGTTCCCATGGGAAATATAATCATTAAGAATTCCCCCAACATTTTTCAAGGTATCTAGCAGCACCCTTATTATGACATCCTTTTATTGTGGTTCTGGAAAAATAGCAGTGTGTCTTGTTTCTTTGTGTGGGCCACTAACGTATCAAGATACTTTCCTCCTATGAAATAACCACTCAGAATTGTTTGTTTCTTTCTGTTTGATGATTCCCTTTCACTGCTTGCCACTTGATCACAAATTGTGGTAGTGATCTTCAGAGTAGGTAAAGAACAAAATTGCTGGGGTAAATATTAAATGTCTCCAACCATGGTTTCCCATCTGCTTTTCCTATAGCTTCTAAGATTTTTCAGTGCCACATAATTATGTCTTCTACCTCTCTTGTATCTAGGCTCTGAATCCATATAGTCTTTCTTGATGATTTTTCCCTTTGTCCAGTTTGGCCTTCTTTGTTTCCCTTGGTGATCTAAATTTCAGTTCATGTCCCTACACTTTTTCCTCTCACTACAGAAACCAGTTTGCAGTTAATATGGTCTTTCATCATTTACAAAGCACTATTTTCCACCTCAGAGTGCCCTGGATCTTTCCATACCCATTCTTTATAGCAGTTGTTTCTTACCATACTTCAGACAATCATCTCATTTGCAGAAACGTTTTAATGTCAAAGCCTTCTGTTGCTCCCCACAAGAACTCCCTCCTCTGGGGGCTCTCATTCCCTGCTACATCTTTTGTGATCATTCTATATTTATTGACCCCTATCACTGGTGCTTGCTACAGCTATGGGTAATCAAAGTAAAGGAAAAGATAAACCGACTTAACTAAGTGTCTTTAATATATAATCAGTATAATAGTAATAATACTTAGTTCATGCATTGTGCCTTTCATCCACAGATCTCAAATCACTTTAAAAGTAAGTAAATGTAGTCCTCTGTCACGGTTAAAGGAATCTTGTTCCAGAACAGAATCCTGAAGCGGAGTTCCGCTCATTAGCAAGGAAGCAGCGTTGACTCCCTGGCTGGGTGAGGAGTAAATACAGCTGCTCTGACAGGAGTAAAGTAGTCATTTCAGGACCAGTAGATTGCCCATTCTTAGTCAGTTCTGGTAGCTGCTTGGCTTGATTGTCTCCTCAAATGTGGACAGGTAGATAGAACAAGACACTTCTTGCCTCTCTCTAAAAGCGGCTTATTGTTTGTCCTCTTCTGGATGAAGTACCTGCTTGATGAGCCCAGGTATGCATTCCTGATTCTTCAGCATGTCCGTGCAGTGCACAGATGTACTGGAGAGAGGTGGCAGCAGGGAGCCAGTTGAAACTCTCTGGGCTGCCTGCATCTGATGTAAGTTATAGCAGGAAGGTTCAGCTTTAACTTATGCAGTGGGCGTGGGTCCCGTATGCCAGTGGAAGAAAGGGCTTAGCAAAGCTCAGCTCTGCCACACTGTCTCCCATCCTTGATACGTTCTCTCCTCCCTGTTATGTAGGGGCATTGGAAATGGCTGATGGAGGAGACAGTGTGCCAGCAGGGATGCACTGGGGGACTTACTGCAGAGGAAGGCCACTTTGTTCTGTGAAGAATCCAGACTTGTCTCTAATTGGGAGGCACAGCTGGTTCTCCAAGGCAGGATGAGCCTTCAGCTTGGTTCCTTTAGAAGAAATGCGGACCTTCCCTGATGAGTCTAGTCTTGCCTCAAACTTCCTCTCAAGCCAAACTCACTTATAGTTTGGATTCACCCCATTGCTGTCTCATTTCATTGCTGACCAGCCTCCCAAAGTTAATGGGAATTATGCATTCGTATCCAGAGCAGAAAAGCATCCCCTTCTTCAGTGAACTGAACATATATCATTTTAATTTTTCTCTCTTTCAGTGTATTAATTGAAAAGACCTGTTAGGAGCACAGGAGAATGAAGTATACTATATATAAAAGGTGTACCACATGCATTAGCTACACAAGCTTCTCCATACCAGTTATCAATGAACTTCAGTCCCATCTTGGAGAATTCTTTTTAGGGAAGAGAATCAGTCAGTGGCAGTGTTACTGGCTTTGTGTTATGAATATTTGACCCTTAGACATTGGCTTGAAATGACAAACTCATTAAACATGCAACTTCAGACATCCAGAAGATGATTAAATGGTTAATAAATATTGACAAAACATTCATAAATTGGAGATGGTTCGGAGATTTGTTAATATGCTTGTCAGTCGAGTAGGGAAAGATATAACATGATCCAGTGGCTCAAAGTTGAAGCTAGAAAAATTCAGACTGGAAACAAGGTGTACATTTTTAATAGTAAGAGTTCTTGTCAACAATTCCTCGATTCCAAGATGATCTCTACCACGGATTTAATGAGGACCAGAATGACTGCTAAATAGATGGAGAATAGGGTGGGCTAATAACACAATCTTGCTTAACACCAGTTTTGATGACAGAAGGGTCCGTCTCCAAACCATTACAAAGAACAGTAGCAGTTATCTGATCATGAAGAAGCTTTAGGACCTTAATAAATTTTGGAGGACAGCTGAATCTGGGCAGCATCTTTTACAGGGCTTTGCGATTGGCTGAGTTGAAGGCCTTTATTAAATCGATTAAGGCTATGTACAGGTCTTGATTTTGCTCCTGAGATTTTTCCTGGGTTTGGTGGGCAATGAAGATCATGCCGATTGTCCCGTGAGAGACTGACATTCTGGTAGTATTTCCTCAGCAAGGGGAAGTAATTGATTTAAGAGAATATAGACAAGAATTTTCCCTGCTTTAGATAGCAAGCCAGTCCCTCAATAATTTCCACATGCCAACTTGTTTCCTTTTTTAAAGATTGTAACAATACTGGCATTTCTTAAATCTTCCAGAGTAGAAGTCATTCATTATTGAAACAATTTACCAAGAGTCAGGGTAGATTCTCCATCACTGGCAATATTTAAATCAAGATTGGACTTATTTTTTTTTTTAAAGATTTGCTCTAGGAATTATTTCTGGGAAATGTCTGTGGCCTGTGTTATATAGGAAGTCAAACTAGATGATCACAATGGTCCCCTCTGACCTTGAGATCTATGAATTATCACAAGTGGCCAGATTTGTACTGGTAACCTAGAGGTGAAAGACTATCACATTACAGTTTCCTGACTCAACTAGTCCCCTGGAATTTAATATTTTTAAGAAGTGATTTAATTTTGTTATCCTTGGATAGTTGAGTTCTGTTGATACTTTATTGTACATAACTCTCAAATTTCCTAACCATATTTTTTCTTCATCTTATGAAACAAGTACATGTAAATATCATGGGCCATTAAGATGAGGAGGCTGAATAATAGTTTTGATTCATTGCTGGAATTTTAGCTCTAGTATCTGCTCACTCCAGTGTAAGCTTTGTGGATTTACTTCCATTCACAGGAGACAACAGTCTACACATCCTGAAACCTACATATTTTGGATTCATAATTTATTCCCATCTCCATATGTTTCACAAGTTGTAAAATCACTCAGTGCAAACATTTTAGAAGAGAATTTTGTCATCCTGTCAAAATGAATTACAATATAACTTGTTAATACCAAATGAAAAACAACATTAAAAATTGAGTCAAAATTTACAGCCTACTAGTAATTTTCCATTCTCAAGAGGAAAGCTCAGTTTTATCCAAAACAACTCAATCTTTCTTCTTATCGCTAATGTACATAGCATGATTGATATTACATTTCATTATGTAAACATTACTTTAATTCTTCTCATTACTTTTGCTCAAGTAACCCTGAATAAATGTAGTATCTGGCACAGGATGCTATTGCTATGGCATTGTTTCAAAGCTAGTGGCTTTGTGTTGCACAAGATGGAGCTCTCAGCGTCATAACAAAGATTCAGTTAAAAAATTTTTCTTTCAGTTATCTATAAAACTCTATAGCTCTTATCCTGCATTAAGATCCGCTAAGATCTGCTAACCATGAACCCCAGATCCACGCAGGGTCCCACCAACAATAATGGAGGTCTGCACAGGCTGAAGAGATTGTGCCAATGGTTTCTGAGGTAGGATCAGAGGGCCTATTCCAAAGCCCATTGAAGTCAGTGAGAATCTTTCCATTAAAAGTGGGTTCCATTCAGTGGGTTTAGGATTACCCTGTAAAAACAGAAAGCTGCAGGGAAGTGTCCTTAGTTCCACCCTCTGAAAGTACCAACAAAACTACAAAACCTTTTAAAAAATAATTGTTGGGGTGGGTGATGAGGGAAGCAGGAAAAGAGGAAGGAACTAAGAGTCCCTCTCCAATTATGCTTCCATAAATGTCCTTGAATCTTTTGATAATGTGGCCTGGGGAATTTTTTCAAAACCATAATAGTCAAATGTGGAGCCTGCTCTTCCAATTAAAGCAGGCCATTTACACTTACTGTACTTGGCTGGGCAGATTTTCAAGAAAGGTTAGCTTTGTGTGTACTCCCATTTGGGGCCAAAGTACACCATTTGTTTTGTCACAGTGGCTAAGCAAATGACTAAAAGCTGTCTAGAGCAGAGTCTTGACTTCAAGGCACTGAAACCACTAAGTAACCCTTAATTTGACTGCACATTGTCTAGTAAACATAATTATATTACAAACTCTTCACACTTGTTCATCAGGGCTGGATTAACCCATCACTGAGCCTCAAACAAAATCAATCCATGTCCACCACCCCCCAGACCTCCCCTCCACCGCTTTCCCACCCCCTTGCAGGTACTTACTGCAGCTCCCCATACTTGTAGCAGGTCTTGAGGGTGTCTCTGGGCAAGCCCTGTAGACAGAGCAGAAAGGACACATGTTGCTGGAAGTGGGATGAGGCAAAGCAGGCCCATAGCAGCAGTCAGGAGGAACCACATTGACTGCCCTACTGCCTGCTTAGATTTGTTTCTGCTGCCTCTCTGTCATGGGGTGGCAATGGCGGGGACAAATACGAGTGACTGGCATTGTGACCTGGTTCATGGGGTCACACCACCACACTGGTTGCTCCCCCTCCACCCACACCACAAATTGGACCCTAGGTACATGCCTAGGTTGCCTATGACTCAGTGTGGCCCTAGCTGTTAGGCACAGCAGTTCTGGGTGTGCAGGCACCAGATATCATTTGTCCATATCCAATTACCATCTCATGAAGAGTTCTAGCAAAATCTGCAAAGTATGTTGTGGTTATTTTCTTTGAAAACCACATCACTTCATGTTTAAATTTTTTGTCTATGCTTTCAAGGTCCAGTATAACTCTGTTCCTGTTTAGTTCAGGGTTTACTTCAACCAGCAACATATTAAAACTACAACTGTTGTATATTAAACACATACAAGCTAACATATTAGCTAAAGTGGGTTAAAACATATTTATCCTAGTGTCCTATGCTACCTTGGATATAATTGTTCCAATACCTCCAAAGTGATGGCCTGGGACCGTACACACTTTACTCCCTTTTGTATGTATCATAGGTCACTTCTAGTCTTCCTTGCTCCTCTAAAACACACACACATACATATACATACAGGTGCGCACTTTTCCCACCCCTCGGCTTCAGAGAGTTGCCCTCCAAATCTTCTTCCAAAAAAATCTTTCAGTTCAGCTTTTGCCCTAATGTACATAGCAATTGAACGTCTGTTCCCTGGCCTAGTGATGCACCTTCCCATCATCTCACTGCTTCAACTATCCTGTACCTGAACATGAGAGTTAAAGTCACCTCCAAAAATAACAGTCTGACACTGGGTCTACACTGATGGCGGCAAATTCGCTGCCATCAGATCGATTGCTCTGGATCGACTGAGCGGTCTGTATAGACGCGCTCAGTCGATCCAGCAAGCGATGCAGAAAACCCACCCTGGTAAGTGGCGTAGCGCTGCAGCTGTGTTCCCTTCGACGCAGCGCAGTGTGGACGCCGCGCAGAGGAGACACTGCAAAGTTGACGTGAGATATGCAAGCGATTTACGTCACTTGCGTATCTCCCGTCGACTGCTGCCGAATCGCAAAGGTAAGTGTAGACCGGGCCTGAGAGGTAAAAAGAAAAGCAGTAACACCCTCCGATAATAGTGTGCTCTCTCTTCCCAACCTAGGGTGCCTATAAATGTTAATAAGTCTGTACCTAATGCCATCCATATACTCAAAGTCCACCACTACTGCTCTCCTGGGAGCAATCTTCCAAAGCTGTGGTTCAGGGATCCTGAATATATTCATGCCATCAGTTACACTTTCACTGACTGACCACACCCTCTCCTTCAACTAACTTTAGTCTTTTCACAGTCTCTTTCAGAGTGTAATAGAGTCCTCTGAACCATTAATTCATCCAGGTTCCGCAGGTTTTGTAACATTGCCATCTTCCACACTTGTGTCTTCTGTGCTCTAATACTATTCACTTTCAATGTCCCCACCATCAGAGGATCTGGCTTCCCATCTGCTCCTGCCCCGTCTACCTATGTAGGTCATGGAATCCTTCCACACAGTCAGAAGATGCCATCAGGTGTACTTAGATGAAGTTCAATAGGCCTCCCCCTAAACCATGCACTTTTCCATTCCCCCATCCTTAGTCTCTCAAGGCTCCCTCCTTCCTTCCCCTTTCAGTTTTCTCCATCCTCCCACCCCCTTTTTACTCTGTGCTTTCTTACTAGGGCTTCTCAACTGTTTTTTTCTCCATCCCCAAGGCTTTTGCATAACCTGGGCGCAGGGAGGAAGTCTGTCCCCGTGATACCAACCCCTCTTTTGGCTGCCAAATAAGATTCAATTGATGTGGTTCCACCACTGGGTAGGACCAGTCTTCAGTGACCAAGCCTCATGTTCCAACCAACTCCCTCAGTCCCTTCCCCCAGTGACCTTCAGTTTTCTCATCCTGCTTTCTGTCCCTCTTCTGCTGACCAAGCAATACCTCGCCATTATTTAGCTGAGGATAGTCCTTCTTTGAGCAGGGGGTTGGACTAGATGACCTCCTGAGGTGCCTTCCAACTCTAATATTCTATGATTCTATTTCCAGCCCCTTTCTCAATATCCATTGTCAACTCCAGAGACTCTATTGCTGCAATGATGGTGCTGTATGCCCCTGCATCGTGTGCTAGCTCCTGGGCCTCCATCAACTTTGCACAATTGGCCAGAGGAGAAAATGTATTGACCAATTCTAGAGGGGCAGGCCATAAATTACATCACATATTTTGAGTGATTTGACCCATCCACTCCCTGGTAACACCGAAACACACTTTGTCAGGGAAAATTAAGGACCCCCCTTCATGTGCTGTGTAATTTATGGACAGCCCCATAAGTAAGGGAGCAGGTCCTGGAAGAAAGGAGAAAATTGAGGACTCCCCAGGGCTCTCAGCCCAGAGAATCCCCTTCACCCAACCTAG
The DNA here is from genome assembly GCA_007922155.1 of Mesoclemmys tuberculata. Lineage (NCBI taxonomy): Eukaryota > Metazoa > Chordata > Testudines > Chelidae > Mesoclemmys > Mesoclemmys tuberculata. The sequence continues at coordinate 31,891,468 of ML675618.1, read as the reverse complement.
GCCCCCCCAAACTTCTCCCTCCTCAAAGCTCCTCTGCATGGTAGGGACTTCAGGGTGTGTGCTCCTCATCCAGAGCAGAAGGAATTTCCCAGCCCAGGATGGAGGGGAATAACTGACATGGAAAGGCCAGAAGAGAGCAGCCCAGAGGGTGATAGAGGAGAGAAAGCCCCTCCCCACCAATCCTGTCTGGCATGTGGCACTGCTGTTGGGACTCTATGAAGAGAACTCTCTCTCCCTGGAGCCCAACCACCCTTTTTGCTGTTGCTCCAACACCAAACTCTCCTTCTCCTTACAGGAAACTCCCACCCCCCCTTTCTCCATCTCTGAGGACTCACTGGAGTTTTGCTTCGCTGCCTCCTCCTTCCTGATCTTTCAGGAAGCTCTTAATCCCTGCTCAGTACTGGTGTCCCCTGCCCACCTGCAATCTCCCCTGATAGGCACTAAGACTCTTCCCTCCCCACAACCTTCCTCCAGAGCTTTGCCTCCACAGCTCTGTCTGTTCTCTCTCTCTCTCAACAGACTCGGAGCCCTCCCGAGGCAAGGTGAAAAGATCCGATAATGAACACACGGCCCCAACTCACTTGGGCTCCCCAAATACACCCTTCTGCTCCGTTCCTTCCAATCCCGCACCATGACATTTGTCCCTTCTTGGGCACAGAGCTGCCACATGGCTGTATTCCAGACATTTAAAGCACTGTCTGCAAAGTGCTCCTCAGACCACACCTATAACAGGTGTGGGGTTGCCCCCATATACTTAACACAGCCCTTTTCCCCTGCCAATGCCACCAAACTGGGCAAGTGTACTTAACTTTCAAGCACCACTGCACTTAACCAGAAAAACATATTCCCCTGTCCAAATTCCCAAATGGCTGTCGCTCTTTTCTCCTTTTGCTTGTATTGTTGTTTCCTGTGTTAACGAATTCTCAATTAGCTCATAAGGCACTGAATTGTTTCTACAAAGAACTGTTACTTTCTTTATGTCCAGCACAGTTAAAGCAACAGTCACCATGTGCGTACCAACTCCATTTACCCCGAACCTTCAGACAGTGGTTCCAAAAACTCTCCACTAGAGAGTTATTCCTCAAGCAAAAGTTGATCTCCTTCAACCCCAGGAGTTGAATTGCTGCTACGATGTCCAAAGGCACAAATGCCATGCCTCTCAAAATCAGATTCTCCATTAAGAGATTCTGTATTAAGTGATCTCTTTCTGGCATTGTTGTTAGGGAAGTGTATCACAAAGAGACCATGTACCTCCTAGCCCATCTCCAATCATTTGTCTTTTAATTCCACTTCCTTTCCCCTCCTAGCCTGTCTCCTGTTTCTGTCCAATTGCCCCTCCCAAAATAAGCCTCCAGCACTGACTGTTGACTACCATCCCTTCCTCCCAGTTGCTTCAACTCCTCTGCATAAGATGCCAATTTCCCCACCTTCCAATGACCACCACAGAGCACCACTTAGGAGTGGAAAACTCAGTGTCTGATTGCAACCCCATTGTTGTCATTGTCCATTTCTGTGCTAGGGGCCTCAGCTCCTGAGAAGACCCAGGCAATTCCTTGCTCTGCTGCTGAGTCCATGCTATGCTGAACTTTGCACCCATCCTGCTGACCCCGAGAGCCCAAGTAGTATAACTCCCCATCTCATCTCTGCCTTCCTATTGTCACGCGGGCTGCATTAGGAGGGGGGGGCATTTGTGTTATTTGACATTAATATGTCAAAATCATAGTGATTCATGTGAAACATACCATGTCAGGTGCTGTTAGAAAGGTTATAATGTGCTGAGTAAGAAGATAATACTTGTGTTCATGTGTAATATGTGTGAGGAAAGTTATGGAGATCTTTGATATCCTGTATTTCAAACTGTGCTGTGGAAGACACACCCCAGACAGAGAGGCGGCAGGACAATAGCTTGCTTAATAGCCCATTCAAGGCCTTATCAGAAGCCAGAGGCCCGGGAAGAAACTAAAGGCATACCTGAAGAGTTACCAGGATTGGCCCATGTGACTATGGACTTCATTTTGGTTCCAGTAAAGTTCCACAAGCCACATGGCCAGAAACAGAGGGTATATAAGATCAAACCACAGAAACCATTTTGTCTTCGTCTTGGTCTTTGCCTTGTGTCCTTGTTCCTGTCCAGCTGCGGACACACCTCTGGATTAACACACTTTGCAACTGAACTAAAGGACTTAGACCCATCCAGGTACTGGATGTATACCAGAGGAACTATACAAGCCTGCAACTCCACAATTGTTCTAGAAACCTGATGTATATGGACTTTTAAATCACTTGTATGTATCTGATTGCTTTAAGCCTTTAACACTTCTCTTATTGTTTGTTTTTCTTTTACTAATAAACCTTTAGTTTTAGTTACTAAAGGATTGGCTGGCAGCGTGGTATTTTGGGTAAGATCCAAACTTATAGTGAACTGGTACTGTGGCTGGTCCCTTGGGATCAGAGGGAATCTTTTAGTAAAGAGCATAGAGTTAAAGCAACTGGTCTCTTTACTGGACCTAGTGTCGGTTTTGGGGAGCCAGAGACTGAAATGCAGTAAAGGGGGCTGTGTGTATTCGCACAGTGGCTTCTTGATAACCAGTGTGGGGGAATCAGAAGCACTGTTTGTGGCTGGTTGGGAAGTCTGACTGTGGTGTCACCCACCAGTGCTGGGAGAATTTGCTCTCCTTTTGCAGCCTGCCCTGACCCTGGCATTATCAGTGGGCTACCCTGGGCACGGACGGGTTACACCTATGTCCTTAGTTTTTCAGTAATTCTCCCCATCTGCTTGGGAGACACTTGTTCCTTAATCAAGGAGATTATTCTCTATTTGTATAGTTGATCCCCCTTCTCCAGTCCCCTTCCTCCTCCTCCTCTGCTTCTACATCCACTCTGGTTTGCCCATTATTTTCCTCTTCTCCATGCCCACATTCACATCTCTCTGCTCTATGTAGCCCTCAAACTGAGCTCCATATGAGTAGGAACCGCTTTTACCACCAGCCCCATACCAGCCCCCTTCAGTCAGTGGGATTGCTTGCTGCACTCCAGGCCTCCACTGTTCATCTGGCACTGGAAACCAGTTACCTCTGCCTCCACCACCACACCTTTTCACTCCATCAGCTGCTACTGCCAGACCTCATGAATCAATTTCAAACAGATGGGGAGAGAAAAAGAGGGGCCCAACTCACACGCCTGTTCTCCTTCCATATCTCCAGTCTCTGGCTGGTTTTGTTGCTCTTCCTACTCCACTATGGAATTCGCTAAAGCTACCAAGCCCAACAGTGCCTGTCCTTCTCCTTGTCATGTGGCTGTTGCTGCTGTACAGATCTTTGCCTTTTCCAGGGGTCTCCTTCCCTAGCATGTCTAGACTACTATTCCTGAACTCCAACATCCTCCCCTCTCCATTGCCCTGCTCGCAGTTCTCAGGAGCCCTCTGGTTTACTGCTCCCCTAGGCAGAATACATTCTCCAAGCCCAGAGAAACCCTTCTCCCCACTCCTAAACTTGGAAGATGAGCCCCTTCTCCCCTGCCCCAGCCCTCGTGGATTGTCCCAAGCTGCTTTCCATTACCTCCCATTTGTGTCCTTCTACTACTCAACATCCTTTTGCCCTCCTCCCTTCTTCCTAACTCCTTTTTTCCTCCCTGCCCTTGAAAAAGAGCCTTGTAGGAGAGAATCAGATCTTCCTTGCAAATCCCCTGGGCCTCCACTTGGCCCTTCGTACTCAGCAGCCATCTTGTTCCTCTCACCCAAGTCCACAACTAGCCTCCTGAGGGGGACAGAGGCTCAGCTTACCACTGACAGACTCTGCAAAGAAGTTGTGCCAACCCAGCTCTACCTGTGAGTAGCTAATTGCCAAAATGGCAGGGTGGCAATTAACTAGCTAAGAATCACCTGAGTCTAATAAAGGGTTTTCAGGACTCAATCATGAGGGAGCTTGTGAGGAGAGAGACATCTTAAGGGAGCAGGCTAGGGAGCTTACCAGGAAAGGGAACCTAGAAAAGGTGCTCTAAGAGGGATGAGGTTTTGAAAGAGGAGATCTACCAATACCAAGTCCCTAGGGAGACCTAGTCCAGGCAAGAAGACCTTACTAGATAGTAGTATGGGATCCAAATCACAGAGGAATTCCATGCTATTCTGGGGAAGAGCTTTAGTGGTTTGATCTTTGTACAGGCCTGGAGTCTAAAGAGGGAGCACTTCTCAAGTGATGGCAATGTTTTGGCCTTTGATTAAATACATTAGACTTCTGAAGGGGTGCTACATAAAAGCCTCAATGAACCCACTGAAAGTCCATTAGGGGAAACTGAGGCAGGAGTGCCAGAGGTGCTCGTGTGGTGTGTATCCACCATAACTGGGTCCAATACTGCTTCACTGAATTCAGTAGGAAATCTCTCATTGCCAACTGCAATACAAGTAGGACCGGTCCCATTCAGAGCATGATTTTTGTGCCTTATTTGTGGGACAGAATCAGCTACTGTATTCCAAGCTCTTTTTTGTGGGTGTTATCCACATTTTTTATGAGGAAACAATACTTTTGCTTGAAAAATATTTTCCACGGCACCCCCTAGAGTTCCCCCTTCAGTTCCCAATTGATTTCCCACTCTGGATATGTCTTTACTTGATTGAATCTGTTCTGTGCGTCAAACAGCAGTACGTTTAAATAGTCTGAAAAGAGCATCTTAAAGAACTGACTCCGTAAAACACTTCAAAGTGGGACTTAACAAGGTCTCCTACAAATACCACTGGGACTAATCATGTTGGAAATTCTTGTTTTTAAAGAAGGAATTGCCTCTTTTCTTGATATTAGTATTAGTGTAATAACTTAGGGTGCAGTGTTCTTCAAATCTTTTGGTTATTGCCCTGAAAGGCTGGCTGTTTTTGCTGTATAACATGGTAAGCTCGGTGTCCTTTTTAAAGGGCTACCATTGTGTGGTTTTGAAAGCACCATGTGAAATCTCCTGCTGAGCTTGTCTTTACAAATACTTTGCTACGGTTGAGAAGTAATGTTCCTTGTTATCCTACCAAATGTATATAAAAAGGGAATATGAATACATGTAGAAGAAAAATGAAGTGTTTTTGAAAGGCCTCTTGTGTTAATGAAAGAAGAACTAAGTGGGATCAGCTAAACACCTGCAATTTAGTTACATGTTTTTTCTACCTGTGGTGGCTGAGGTTTGAACTGGTGCCAGTTACCAAATTAGGTCAGTAATATTTACTTTTGTGTGTGTGATAACTCCTGGATTTCTATATGGCCTGTCCATACACACTGGACTAATATTCTTTCTCAGCATTATTCCTTCTTATGTTTGGAAAGAATTTTTACTGTACAAATATAACCCATTGATTCAGTAAATGAACTATAAAGATAATTCCAGGAAGCTACTTCATATGCAATCTCCTCACCTCAAAAATATCACCTCTACAGACCCTTAAAGCCTTAATATTTTGAGCTACAGAGAATGACATAGCACTGTTCTCTTCAATAAATAGTTGAAAACTTTAAATAATAAAGTGAAGAACGTAAAACACCGTTACAAGATATAATTACCTACTTTTCATCAGTCTGATTATCCATTGCCTTGCAACTTGTATAGTCATTTATACCTGGGAGTAGTGAGTACAGAGGGGTTGTAAATCATATCTGGTAGTGTTTTACACTCACTTTGTACGGGTGTAAATGGCTAGCCAAGGCAAATGCCATGGAGAATCAGGCTTTGTTATTTATTTATTTTTAAATTTCTGATATACACTAGACTTGCCGGGTGTCAGAGTGGCTCCCTTCAGAGCCACTCATATCTAGGACTCTGTCTAATTCTCATGTGTTCAACAGGTGTGCAAGGAGGCAGCAGGATTTCCCAGATACATACCCCTCTAGTTACTCCTCCGTGAAGCCGCCACGGCTGGCAGCCATGCTGCCTCTCTTCTTCTTTCGTTACACTGTGGTTGTTCAGTTTGAGAAGGTGGTAACTGGCTCTGGTAGCTGCAGAATCTTTCACTTCAGGTAGGTCAAGGGATGGGACTGGGGAGAGAACAGGCTTGGAGAAGCACAATGGGGAGAGGGATTGGGAAACAGGGGACTAAGGAAGACAAGAATTGGAGGAGCATAATAGAGAAGAAGGAATTGACTAGAAAGGAATTGGGGAGTAGACTGGGGAGGAAGAAACTAGGAGAAGAGGTTTAGGGAGCACAAGAGGAGAAAAGGGAATTGAAAAGGAGGAAAATTAAGGAGAAAAGGGACTTGTGGGAAGGAGCAGAATTAGGCAAAGAATAGCACAATAGGGGAAAGGAAGGAAGACCACAATTTTTCCCTACGAAGATATCTATAGCTCTCACCCAAAACCCATAAACAAAGCTAACTTTCTTTGTTCACTCCTGCAAGGAATGGTATTCAAGTCGTTACTCAAAGCTATATAGCAGTTCTGTAAATATTTTGTTGTAGGAGCTTTGTGTATGTGTTGGTGGGGGGCAGAGGAATAGCCTTCCAATGATTACTTTTAAACCAAAAGTATTTAATGAAAGAATGGATACAATGCTACTCTGCCGCCCTTTTCCCCTATTTTTTTATGGACTCTCTAAGCTTGAGGTCTGCGATGTATGTATTGTCAGTTTTTGTATAACCACTTACTCTATGCATTATGGTCTGTCACTTGTAAGAGGATGGCTGGTCCAGTGATTAGGATACTAGCAAGACTCAGAAGACCCAGGTTGAGTTCCCTGCTCCACCACAGACTTGCTGTGTGATATTGGGCAAGTCTTTGTTTCAGTTCCTTATCTGTAAAATGGGGATAATTGCACTTCCTTACCTCATTGTCATGGTACAAGGATAAATACACTTGTGACTGTGAGGCTTGCAGATACTACAGTAATGGGAGCCTTATAAGTATCCAAGAAAGAAGGACACACTTTGAAAATGATCCAATACTTTTTTTTTTTAATTCTCAGAACTACAGGAATTGCAGTCCTTGGTTTTTCCAGACTGAACTACAGTATATTCACAGATAGAATAATGCATTTGCCATCTTGCTCATTTTCTCTAGATCTTTTCTTCTCAGTTTGAGTAGGCATAGATACTCACCTAAATGTAGTGACTTAGAAAAATACAGCACTACAATGAAGTTGTGTTTTTTCCATAGGAATCAGAAGTCACTCCAGACATGTCTGGCATATCTCTGATTAAAACAGTTGTTAAGTCAATTGCAATGTCTTGGTGCAAGCCCATGATATTAGAGCACAGTGAACAAAAGCATTTCTTGTCAGTGTATACTAACACAGAATGAATAAGTCTGAGCCAAAAATACATGCAGAGTTACAGACAAACTATGCATGCTCTTTGTAAACGAAGAGCAAAGATAGCTCTTTCCATGAAATTTGTGAGAATGGAGTTGAGTAGATCATTAAGGACTCTTCATCATTCACATACACTAACTCAAGAGCCGTGGGTTGGTTTTCTTTTTGCCATAGCCTTGCATTGTCTCTTCCTGGAGGGACAAAGCTGATATTTATCTCTGTACCTTGCTCTGCAGTCAGACAAAATCTTATTAATAGTGACAATGGCACATCCTCTGCAGCTTCTTCCTGCAATAATTCACATGGAGCCTTCTCAGATGTTATCTTTGTTTCATAGTGGCTATAAATACAAAAGTATTTACAAGGGATTGTTTTCAAACAATTAATTACTAAACTATGTGCTAAGTTTATGTTGCCTCTGTTACACCCAGTGCAGGGCAGACCCAGTTAGATACATGGAGTTCTCCACGATTGGGGGCATGGAAAACATCTGCTCTTTCTCTCTCTCTCCTTTTTTTTTTTAGATCAACCCAGTGCTAACTTGCTTTTGCAAAAGATGCAGTAGTGGCTTTGATAATTCTTTCCCTGGATGACATATTCTTTGGTAGGAATTAAAGTATTAGCAAACAAAATAGCAAAGCTGAATTTACTAATAAATAAATAAATTAAATAAAGTTTCATATTTAAAATAAATTACTGTAGCACCTACTTAGAACTCTTTACTTGTAGATCTCCAAGAACTTTATAGTAGTGGATTGTCAATTGCTGGTAAACAGAGAAAAAAACCCTAGGTCTCCTGACTTCCAGACAGACAAACTTTCAGTTTCTCAGAAGTCTCTAGGTTATGTTAATTTCTCTTTAAGCACAAACACTAAACAGAAATGTCTGAGTAGTTACTAAAAGATGAGAGAATACATCTGGGTAAACGTCGTACTGTACCTCACCCAAACTCCATTTTGCAAACTGTATCTGAAGCAAAGATTTCTGCGGATTTGAAAAAAGATCCTTAAAGTTCACTGATTTTAATTTTGTGCCCTCGCAGTTCCTAGTTTTGAATGGGACTTACAGAATCCAAATTTATTTTATTTATTTTCAATTCTCAGTTTATTTATTCATTTATTCTCAATTCTTTGTCACAGTATTTCTGACTGTAGCTTGAAAAGCTATGAGAAAGCTTGTTCTTGTGAGACTGAGTCCTGTTCCTCTGTAGCTTCTCATTTTTGATGTGTACCTGGATAGAGGTGTTGTGTTCAGTGTAATAGTTAAGAATCTGCAAGTGACTTAGGAAGATAAATGTATTTTCTAAGATTTTTTCATCTGCAGAAGCAGGCTAGAGAGTTGGAATTCAAAGCGTTATATCGGAACAAGCTTTCACTGGCTAATCAGTGATCCTGGGCCACTTTTTACAAATGAATCCTTCCATGCATTTCCCATATATCCCAAGAGGGAGTTGAAAGTTGTTTTGTACTGCTGGCTTAATTTAATTATATAGGGTCCCATTCTTCCCTACTTGATGAGTTTTAATTTGTTCTTCCACCAAGGTGAGGTTGCCACTTCCCCTTCACCAAGCTGCAGAAGAAGCTGGAGCTTCCTCTCTCTTTACGCAAGAATCACTCAGGATCTGTGTGGATCTTTAGGAATCTGCAGGAAGTAAGGGGCATCTGAATGGATGCTCCTTGCCTCCATTCTGCTGCACAGTCTTATCCCAGGCAGCAACCCTTTGGCAGCATGCAACAGTGGTGCTTTCCTGGGCCCGCTCCCCTACTTCAGCTGCCTCTTCTAAAGGGAGATTCAGCAGCACAAAGAGAAAAGCAGGACAAGTTAATACAGCCTCAGGTTGAGGATTTCTGCTGAGTGAGAGCGGGGTAGGGTGCATGCTGCAGGGGGAGGGGACAGGACACTCCTCCTTTTGTTGTGTATGTTGTAACATTGTTTCATTTTATAATTGAAGTGACCCAGCTCCATTTTAAATTAATAGACATACAAACTCATGGGGCCTGGATGTAAAACGTTAACTGCTTTGTAGCAACATCCAGCCTTGCCTTGTCAGGAATCCCTGTGATAAGCACCGGGAGAATCCCAGCAGGTGTTAAGTACTAGAAACAATCAAAATGCAATCAGTATGTGGCCTGTAGGCTTTGGTAAACCTGTATGGGCCCTCTGTGACTTGAAACCCAGTAAACTCCATTTAAAATAATATTCAGACATGTATTGCAATGAGTAATCCTTTGTCAACAGCAGACAACAGCTAGAGTGAATCCACAGAAAAAGCACAACTGCCCTAGCAGGAGGCCAGAAGTCTGTCTAGCACATAGCTGGACAATCAGGAAAGATAAGATAACGATCACCTCATCGCTCTTAGGAACTTCATAATTGGCTAAAAAGTGGACATATGGCTGTGAGGAAGAGAATATGAGGTGATCATAAACAGGAAGTAAACGGAGAAGTCCCGTATCTTAAGGAAGAGCACCAGACTAGCTCTACGTGGAGGCCTGCTCTATCTACCCGTCTCTCCCCAGTTTGCTGCTCAAACTTAAGTACAGGGCATGTGGCTGTGAAACCTGAGTGTGACAGTATATTCCACTGAGGCGCAAACCCGGGAATCGAACTAGTAATATAGGAGTGTTGCTTTGCTGCTGACAAACTCCACTGTTGCAGTTTGTGTAAGTATAATTGTGTAAGAATAACTCTATAGTGTAAGTTAACTCTATAAGTATAATTGTATAGCTGTAATTGTGAGTGTGTTATAAGCAGTTAAGTTGTTGTATTAGACAAGAATTAATGTTGACTTTTAAATTGTAATTGTTGATTTATAGATTGTTGCAAGTAAAACAAAGTTGTATGCAAAGCAACTCTTGTCGCTCCTTATTTGAGGGATCCATATAATCGAACCTGACAGCAAGCTGGTTCTTGTTGTCACCTCAGTGTACAGGCACGCAGAGGGCATGGTCTTAATAGGGAAGAGGTAACCCCAAAACAGTTAATTTTTTTAAATGGAAAGACTGTGAAAAGGAAAGAAAGAAACAGGAGACTGAGTAGCTTCTGAGGAGCTATGTACAGGTGGAAATAACTGCAAGCTGCAATTCCCCCAAGAAGGTCCATGTTCTCTCTGGCTGTTGGTTTTTGCAAGAGGGGGCTGAATGCAATGTTGGTTTCTGTATGGTGTAAGTATTAAACAAGATGCTGCTCACTGTTTCACATAAATGGGTGCACCTGCCTTCAAGCCAAACTTTCTAGTGCAGTCCAGGGGGGGGTAGAATTTTTTTTTTCAGGGAGGAGGTGTTGTTTTCTGCTCAGGAAAGTGACCACCCTGGAGGCAACCAAGAGAAAGGAGGACAGTGAGCGAATGTATGGGTAGAGATGCAGAGGAATCTGGGCCATGCACTAGAGGTTGTGGTGAGATTGAGTGGTAGGGCAGTGACCAACGTAAAGAGGACACATGGAGGTCAGATATAGAACACGCAAAGGCAAGAAGGTTTAGAGAAAGAGCAGCGCTTTGTCTAGAGTGGCCGTGGCGGTGGGGAGTGTCTGTCCAGAGATGAAGGTAGAAAGAAGAGGCAAGAGAGTGGAAATGACAGGCAGCAGAACCTGGAAACTCATCCACGAGAAGAGTAGATGAGGAAGAGCCAAAGGAGGGGGGAGGGCTGCTTGGATAGTGTGCTAAGGAGCCTGGGGTATGAAAGATGGTAAGCACAGGGATGGAAGGTTGAGAAAGATTGATGGAATACATCAAATGCTAGTGCAGAGGGGGGAGGAAGTGGGAAGCAGAAGGTTGGAAGAAGCAGTCGGTAAGAATAAAGCCCGTCTGCTGCCATCGAGGTCTTTGGAACAGGAGGTTTGAGAAACGTGCCAAAGAAAGAAAGTTCAGCTATGATTGTTGAGTCAGATAGGGAGCACATTTAGATTAGTATGAGGTAGTCGAGGGAGAAGCAGATACAGAAACCACAGACTGTATTGATTTGACTATAAATGGAGCAGGTTACTGCCTTTTACTGGTGTGACTTGAGTATATTCATGTTTTACTTCTTTACATCATCATTAATGAAACTGGAAAAATGGATTTTAAAACAGGATTTTGCTGGGGCAAATATATATAATAATTAGAATAAAAAAGATAGAAAAGAAGCAGTAGCACATCTGTGGTCTCATCCAGAGTCCACAGAAGTCAATAAATCACCTCCCACTAATGTCAGTGGGCTTTGGATTTGACAGTAGTCCTCCCAGTGCCAGTTTAGGTGCTAGTTCTCTACAGTATAATTTCTGGTGCTTTGTCTGGTGTAGTTTTCAATGGCTCAAGCTTTGAGGTGCTAAATTAGTTTAAAATAATGTGTACCTATCATTAAAATGTATTAATGCTGGATGCAGCCGATGGATTATTTTGAAGTCGGAATACATTGCAATAAAGTAAGGGATCTGAGAAATAAGATGTACTCCAGAGGAGCTGAGAACACAAGACAAACAAAAAGAAACAATTTGAGAACTGGAGAGACATAAGCATAAACACAGGTAACAAACAAAGTTCAGAGAGATTTTAGGGGAACTTTGAGATGGTGCCACAAGGTAAGAAATGCAACTGCTTTAGTGCAGGTTTTTGGCATTGTTAAAAATCAAGATACAGTGGACTGCACTGGGGATGCCCGTGTCTCCATTCATTCTTGCTGCAGCTCCCGAGGACTTATGATGTCATCCAGAATGCATGGAAGTACATTTCATATCACTCCTCTTTCTACAAGATGGAAACAGTACCAGTACTTGATATGTTAGATTTGTTTCTTGATGGAAAAAGCATGAATAGGAGGTACGCTAGACACAGCCATTTTCAAATTCTTCTGATCTAGTGTACAGTATAAATGTATTTTGAAGGAAATGTATGGAAAAACCTGTCAAAATGTTGAAAAAAGATAGTGAGGGTGCAATTATAGTGCCTGCTGCTTGTAAAGAAACACTTTCATTTTTTAGCATTATAAAATGAGGATATTTCTCTAAACAGCTCTTTTTTGATCCACTTATTTAAAGTGATTGCAGCATATGTTTTTCCTCTTCCACTTTTTAATATTTTGGTCTCTGGTGAATCAGCGTACAAAAGCTTCCTTCCTTTAGCTGAAGTCCACAAATGAAAGGCTTTTCTTTCTCTGATTGCAGATTAGCCTGCCAAGAAACAAAATCTAACTGGAGAACATCACTTTAATTTATTTATGGGATACAGATGACAAGGAAGTCTGTCCTCTTCTCAGGCTTTTTGGAACGCTTTGGGCTGACCCAGCCCAGTAGAGTTCATATGGCAAAGGCAAACTGTGCCAGAAACCAAAGCCAATAGTCATTGCAAACCTCTGAACCAAAACATTCCTTTGGTGCTTGAATTTCCCTATAATTTGTGTAGATTCCCTTCTTGTCAATGAAGCTAGCAGTGGATAAATAGCTTAGTGCAATCAGACAAAACAACTGTGCTATTCATTCAGTAATTAGATGATAGCAGTAATGCATGCTTTATGGTTTCCGTTCTTCATTCTTTCCTTTCTTTTAAAGTCCTTGGAGACAAACTCTGGGATGTTTGGCAAAGGGGAGGCTCTTGTTGAAAAATATCCTGTCTTTTTTTTACTTTAGGGTTGCTAATAAGTTCTATTCTCAGAAGCAAAACATTAGATCAACACAGCAAGAAAGAAGCAGCCAGGGAAGGAGGAGAAGGAAAAAAACCAAAACTCTACAGTCATTATGTATACGAATTTTTGCTTTGATCTATTTAAATGATGGAGGAAGACTCCTTTTTTGTATCACTGGGAAGACATGGCTTAATTTAGAATAAAACTAAGAATATCCATAATATAAATAATTTTAGCAAAACAAAACTGAGCTATGTTTGCTTTGTTAGTGGCCCAAGAGAGGGGGAATAGTGCTAAAAGTAGGATGATAACCTGAGTTGCAGGAGGTAAGTCTGCATAAGAGGGCAGGGGATGAGTTAAATGACTGGAGTTTCTACTTCAGCCAGAAGCTGCTGCTGTTTTTATCCTCCCCCTTCCACCTCACACACTTTTTTTGTGTCTAGATAAAGACAAAAAGAGAGAAGATAAAACGATTCCTTGAGCCACTGTGCTCTGATGACTCTGTTACTACAACCTTTCCTAAGGTGCTACCTTTGACTTTGTCTAGACTAGAAAAGCACACTGATTTGACCAAATCAGTTAAAAAAGTGACTTGTTTTAACCAGTGCAAACTGCTAATATAGACACATATGAGCCACTTTCACCATTGTACACATAGATTTAGTTTAACTCGGTAATTTATAGTCTATTATATTGGCAGGTCTTCCTCCCTCCTTTAACTGCATTCAATCACTGTGTGACCTTGGGCAAATCATCAAAGCTCCCTATCTTTTAATTTCTTCATCGGGGTGTTGATCCAAAGCTCATTAAAATGAATGAGACTCTTTCCACTGATTACAATGGGCTTTGGATCAGGCCCCTTTACAATAGCTATGTTATCTAGACTAGATATCTCAAAAGGGTGCTGTAAGGATGAATTCCCTTGCCACAACATTCACACTGCTATCTTTAGTACACTAGTTTGATCAGAGCCAGTGTGTGTCTGTATAACTGAGCTGGGAGGCATACTGTTAGGGACCTCAGATATCTTAAATTAGAGCCGTCCCAAGGCTGGTGGAGCAGTGAGAGTGAGTGTAATTTGGTATCCATGCCCATCCAATCCTTGAAATCATTGCTGCAACTGCCACAGTGTATGCCAGCTTTGTTGCTGGTTTGTTCATGTGGAGACTTGTCCAGATGGAACTGGAGGGAGATTACTAATTTATTTCACCAACAGCACGGAACAATCATCAGATATGAGTGGCTTTTAGCTGCTAATGACTGGGCCTAAATTTGAACTGGTCATCTGGAAGTGAAAGTCAGTGGAAACTATTACCGGTCACCCAACAAGCACACCCCACTTCCCTCCACAAGTCAGTTGTTTGAGATTGTAGTAAATGTATAAATTATTCAATGCAACTGTGGAGTCTGTTTTGTTAGTATTGCCATTTGAAATACTTCTGAATATGATAGGAACAGCCATTTCTAAATGCCAATAGGGCCAAGAGATTTTTTGGGGGGTGGGGGGACGGGAATAGCCACAGTTCAAGTACAAAAGTTTAAGGCATTACCTTGTGAAAAATCAATTATTGTAAAAAGATCTGTATACATAGTAGGACTGTGACTTGCAAATATAATATTTACAACAGAAAACTGCTTGCAGGAAACAGTATGGCATAATAAAATCTCCTTGGAAGCAAATGTGTGGTTTTTTAACTTGATGTTTTCAACTTCTGGGACATTGAACAGTTACCAGCAATATTTTGTGAGCAAATTTCTCTTTTATTTGTAATGCTTGCTGTCATTTGTAGTGTATCATTATTCGAAGTTTGGTGTAAGTCTCAATTGAAACATTAAACTTTTTATGAACTGGAAATCTTGGAAATCCTTCAGAGACAGGCTTTTATTTATGATAGTGTAGTCAGCATTTCCATTATAGCCCCCTATTTTCAGGGATTTATAATTTAGCAGTAAAAATTCATTCTGGACTGAAACTTGGCATATGAGATTGAATCTACAGTGATGTTCGTACTCAATTTGAAAACAAATCTGGTGATTTCTAAGATGCAGAGCAGAAAACTAGACATGATTATAGATGCTCTTTTGGGGCTCTTCTCACTTGTTATTTAATTGAATGTCTGTGCCACCTTCTGCAATTGATTCTATAGTAATAAATTCTATTTCTATGAAATCTTTAATCCCCACACCTGTCACTGAAATGTAACTCTGGTAGATATTCCCCTCGGTCGAAACATGTGAGTCATTTAAACAATCCTCAGTGACACTACACAACAGGTTAGAACATTATGTGAAGGAGAACTCCGTGTTCAATAGAAACTGAACAAGGATTTTAGACAAACTGCATTTTGGACAAGGCACCAGAGTCAATACCCAAGCTCTTGCAAAAAGTGTCATGGGATCTTTGGTGGTCACACGTTTCAGGACGTCAGTTTTACATCTCACTTCAAAGATGGGATCTTTAGCAGCACAATATCTACCATCAACAGCCTGGGATATTGCTATAGTAATGATTAATACAGATGAGTATTGCTAGACTCACCACTTCTTTTTAGCACCTTAGGTTAACTTTGGAGGCTGTAATCACTGAGTATGTCTGCTCTGAAGTTATATTTGTGCATAATGATATATCGTGGTTTGAGAGTAATTTCACAAGATAGAGAATTGTAAATGCGAACTTGTTCTCAAAGATTTATCCTGGTTATATAAAGATTTGGTCCAAATTTTGCCCCTTGGGTATGTCTACACTGCAGTGTAAACCCATGCTTGATCCTGAGTTCTAGGCTAACTTCACTTGCATGTAGAGTGCAATTGTGCTAACCCAGGGCTTGGACCCAGGGTTCCAGGACTCTGCAGGGCTGGGGAGTCCAAGCTCAAATCAAGCTGGTACCCAGGATCCAAGTCCTATTGCTTTGCAGTGTACCTGCAGCCCTGTTTGACTCAGGTTCCAGGAATCATCCAGAAGTAAGCCACAATTCTATGAGACAACTTCCTCTCTATCCCAACAGTCTCCAAATCTTCTGAAAATGGAAGCCATGCCCCCACCTTTGCAAACAGGCAGCAGCCTCAGGTCAGTGTTAACCCATTCTCTTCTGCTCCCCAGTCTGCAAGCCCACTGTCAGAGAACCTCCTGGGTTTGCAATGGAGAGCGAAACGTTCAAGCCTTTTGCAAAGTGAGCTGCTTATTGGTGATGTGCAGGGCAGGCTGTAAAGTTTTCCAAAGGTGCACCACATTTGTAGGACTAGACTGGACACATTCCAGATGCGGACGCTAGGGACCCTGGGATATGCTTACTTTGAGTTGGGTCTCCACACTGCAAATGGATGCCAGAGCCCTAGGTTCAAGCATGGGTTAGAAAATGCTTAACCT
Organism: Mesoclemmys tuberculata; assembly: GCA_007922155.1. Taxonomy (NCBI): domain Eukaryota; kingdom Metazoa; phylum Chordata; order Testudines; family Chelidae; genus Mesoclemmys; species Mesoclemmys tuberculata. Next base: position 31,875,228 of record ML675618.1, on the reverse strand, counting down.
AGGGTTAAAATACAATGTAGATGCTCAAACCCCGGGTTCCCTAACAGAGGGCAGCTGAATTGAGTCCCACTAACTCTGGGCTCACATTGCAATGTAGACATACCCTTAGATGTTCATGGATAGGTATCACTGGAGTCAGTAGGAGCTATGTGTTTCCCATTTATATTGAGAGGGCTCATGTGATCCCACTGACATACTAAAAGACCTGAACCTGAGCAGAGGAACACTCATGACTCCCATTGATGTCAGTGGAAATGGCAGTTGCTCAAGACTGCTTAGAATCTGGCCAAAGAAAGCAAGTTTGGGGCAGGATAGGATAACAAGTCTGGAGTAGGCAGCCTCTACCATAAAAAAATTATCATGTAATATTCTGATGGATGCAACTTACTGCTTTTTCTAGATCTGCTGTATATGTGAATATACCAGAGAGGAATAGGATATTACTACTTAAAATCTATTAAGGATGAAGGAGCTGAGGCTTCTTTGTTTTCCCATCAAAATTTAAGAATTCATATGGATAGAGAAAATTACCTTTTTCAGTATTGTGAATTGGTAGGCCACTTCTGGGTAGATACAAAATAATTGAAAAGAGCCTTCCAGAAATAAAGAGAAAGGGGATACTTGAAATAGTGCCACTGATAATATACTCTAACTCTGGAGTTGTTACAAGACTCAGTGGTTCATAGAACCCTGTTTCATGCTATGCTTTGGACTCATTTACTGACTGGATATAACGTTTACACATTGGATGTAATGGAATGTTCTCCAGGGTTTTTTTGTTCTGTTGCATGTGTTGAGACAGGCAGGAGGAATATATCTCTTCCCCAATTAAATTGTAGACAATCATAGATTATTTTATTTTAGCTGAGCTAGCAGAGACTACCACATGGGGTTTCCGAAACATTTTGTCTTTAGCTTTGTACAGCTTTAAGGTCAGATCTGAAACCCTTTGACATCAGTGGGAGTCTTTCAATTAACCATGGTCTTTGGACCAGGCCCTCAATGCCTTGCTTCCTTCACTGAATATATTAAATATACTGGTCAAAATGTTCAGACTTGGCTGCCTACAGTTAGCCACCTAAATTCATGAAGTACATACGTAAATTTATGGCCTGATTTTCAAAGTGCAGAGCACTCAGAGCTCCCATTGCTAACCTTTCAGACATAGGGGAAAACCCATCACTTCCTCCACACTCTTAGGGAGTTGAAGGCCTGATGTTTGGCAGGGTTTGCCATATAAATTATGGGGTAACTTTGTGATTATATTTGTTGCTGGGGATAGTTTTTTTTAAAATATGTCACAGTGTGAAGTGGGCAGGTCTTTATATTATTACCCACAAAATACTGAGACTTAAAGGTGCTAGATTGTATATCCCACCAACACAAACTATGAAAAACAAGAAAATAAGTAGATGTCATTCAACACCCCATCTGCTCTCCACTCATCAGTTCCTCTCTTCAGCCTCAGCTACCTCCCTTCCATCTCCTACAGTCAGATATCTCTATCCCCATCCTGAACAACCAGTGGGCAGCCTAAATTCCAACCATGTTTATTGGATACACACTGTTGAGTTGTGATGGTTATTTTAGGATTGGTGTGATTTTCATAAATCAGATTATATGTAGTTCTGAATGTGGTTTTGTACTGAGATGTGCATGTAAATGAGGTCTGGTGTCAGATTGTAAATGGTGTCTTCAGAATATGGGTTTCTATAATGTTTGGGAAAAGTTATGAGTGGGTGATCTATGTTAGCGATTGTTCTAAATTTAGCACTAGTTTTTATGTAGACATTACTTAAATGAAATCTGCATATGTGTGTGCATTGGTGTATTATATTTATGGTTGGAGTTAAGATTACATGTTGGTTGTTCTGGATGAGATTGCAGAAATGCAGGCCATGTGCGGTGGAAGGGAGATAGTGGATATTGAGAAGGGGAAGCAGTGAATGGGATCTTAAATGACTTAAATGCTTTCTTTTTGCTTTTTAAGGTTTGTACTGGTGTATGTCTACCCTATCCTATACTAACACAGGTATTTAGATATAGCTATGATGGCATATCCCTGTAGTGTAGACACATCGCACACCAACGGAAGGGGTTATTCCATTGGTGTAGGAACACCAGCTCCCTGAATGATGGTAGCTATGCTGATGGAAGCGTTCTTCCTTCTATGTAGTTGCATCTACAATGGGGATTATATCTGCATGGTTATGTCAGTCAGATATGTGGTTTTTCACATCCCTGACAGATGTGGCTTTTTTGATGTATCTTTTACATGTATACCAACATTTACGTATACATTTACTTCATCACTAAATTAATTAAACTTACGTGTGGGAATTTCATAGGTTTTAAGTTGTACAAACGTCGTATTTCTGTGTGCTCCCTTGCATATTTCTTCAAATATATGTTTCAAGAACAAATTATTTAGTTTTTAGTCAGGTAGAGCAGCCATTGACCTCAATGATGCCTTGCATAGGCTTTGTACGGGTGGGTCAAATTTTAAATGTCAAAATTCAAGATTTTTTATTAACATTGATCTACCAAGCACCTTTTGGTTGTTGTGCTACACACAAACCTGTGGGCAGGAGAGTGTGGGAGGGAAGTGTTCCACCCTGATTCAGAACACCTCAAAACTTGCATAGGCCACACCTCAGGCTCTCTTTCTTGCCCTCCTTTCTTGCTCATGTTACTCAAAGCCTTCATTTGTTAGCTAAACTTACTGGTCAAATTAGAAACATAAAACAAATGATACATTGAATAATTATTTCTTAACTATATATTAATTTTGACAATGCAGCTGATTTCAGTTTAATTCTATCTTTCTTCTGTGAAGAACTTGGATGACATTTTGTAGTGTAAAGTTGATTAGTCCAGGTACAAAATATTCCTTTAAAGACATGTGATCAGTTTTCATCTTCTGATTCCTGTAAGTGTTTAACGTAAATGGGAATAACTATATATGAATCCATGGAATATTTAACGTTAGTCAGCACAGTTGAATTTTAAACAATGGCAGTGGTGCATTAAACTTTTCTCTAAGTATCATTTCTTGGTTAAGAAAATTCCAAATTTCTTGCCCTACTAATAGTATTATAAATATGAAAGCATGTTAATAAAAGTGGGACTGGATGTCTGAAAGGGATTGTTGTTAATGAGATCTAGAGCCTTCCATTTCTAAGGTACTGGCTTGAATTATTACTATTACCAGCTTGGGGTTAAGTTAAAACAATACAATAAAAAATAAAAATATACGTGGTTATTGATGCCTGAGGAATTCCGAGAGTCTTAACAAAATTAAATTCAAAAGGTAATTAGCGAAAGGTAGCCTGCCCAAAACAAATTTTTTAAAGTAGATAATAAAAGGAGAAAAAAAACCCAAATATTACATACGTACGTTCCAAAACAAAATCAAAACCAGTATTAATAAATAACCTTACACACACAATCAAAATACAAAATAAATAAAATCATTTTCATTAAGTGCATGAAAGGATGCTGCAGATGAAATGCAGGTGTATGTTGAGTGAAAGAACATTCCAAAGTCTCAGGCATTCATTGGAGAATGATGAAGGTAAGAACTTAAAATGACTTCTTCCATCTAATGGTGACTGGCAATTTTGGTTGGCAGTTGCCAGAATCTGGGACTGGGTGATGGGATGGATCACTTGATGATTACCTGTTCTGTTCATTTCCTCTGAAGCAGCTGGCACTGGTCACTGTTGGAAGAAAGGATCCTGGGCTAGATGGACCATTGGTCTGATCCAGTATGGCCGTTCTTATATTTATACTCATCTTAAGGTCCTTTTATATGATCAGAGTGGTAAAAAAGGGCTTTATTGTGAATAAGTCCCTATGTGTTTAATGTTTAAAGTAGCTCAATGATTTTCTATTTAAATTTAAAAATGTAAAGCAAACCAATAAGGTAACAACCACAATATTTCTAGTGTCAGTATGGATTAAATCTGTTTCCGGGAAGATGTCTAGTAGAACTTTAGCATACATGTATATTTATGAAGAATTACAATATGCATGCATTTTGCTATTGTGAATCATGACTTTAATGAGCCTGGTTCTGCATTCTTTGTGCACCCAAATCACTTACTATCTTAAGAACCAGCCCTTTAATGTCATTCTATGTAGATTATTTGTTTGGAAGTGTACGTTACATGTCAACTTTACTTGTTACTTGTTTACTTGTTAGACCAGATGCTATTTGTTTTCCAGTAGTAATCATTGTGAGAACAAGATAGGTCTGTTAAGGTTGCACAGGCAACCTTAATTCTGGTATTTGCTAACTTTTGAGTGCTTGACTTTGCAATCTTAATGCTCTTTTAACATAGCTGTTAGTGTATAATTTCCTAGGTTTTTAAACAATGCAAATTGGAAGAACGGAAATTTCATATAGTATCATAAGAACACTATGTGTTTCATCAGCAGGGTTGGAACCTTTAGATCCTCTGCTACTAGCGCTAATGGAGTACCTGATAACAGTAGTAGGTTGTTATCCTCTGTGAGGACCAGCACTATAGGGGGATGAGTCACGCATTGGGCCAGAGGGTTTCACAGATATTGCTGACAGCAGAAGAATGACAGACAAGGTGGGTCAGGTAATATCTTTGTTGGATTAACTTCTGGTGGTGATAGAGACAAGCTTTTGAGCTACACAGAGCTCTTCTGCTCAGCAGAAGAATGCTGAATCTTCTTCCACTCAGCAGAAGAATGCTGAATCTCAGGAATTGTGGGTTCTATTCCAGGCTCTAGAAGAGAGTGTGCCCATTGCCCCAAGCTTGATTGCTTCTGCCCTGACCCATCTAACTTGTCCTGTTGTAGTCTTGTCTTTTCCCCACCCTTGTCCCAGTTCCACTCTCTTTGCCTACTTATTCTCAGTCTCTGTGCCTCAGGCTTCTCATCCTAGTCCCAATCTCTTTGCCCAGCTAGTCCTAGTATTTCCTTTGGTTCCCTTTCGAGTCTTTATCTCCTCATTCCAGTCTCAGTCTCCTTGCCCAGGCAGTCTCAGTTCCTCCTGCAGCCCAGTTCTTTTTCTCTATTCACCATGCCCAGCCAGTCCCAATTGCCTCTTCCTAGCTCCTTGTCCAATTTGTCTCTAGTTGTTGTGCTCCACCTTCATTCCACTGCCTCTCAGTCCTAGTCTTCCTCCCCCATCTCCTTAACCAAATCCAGTCTCCCTCCTACCCACATACCCTCCCTGATTCTTTGTCCAGGTCTTCCCCCTCGCTGGCTCCTTTATTTTCAGTGTCTTTGCCCTGATGCTCTCAGTTCTCTTCCCCACTTCCAGCTCCTCATCAGATCTTTCTCCCCTCCTCTTCTGTTCCCCACCAGCTCTCCGTCTCATCCAGTCCCCAGCTTCCAATACCCCCTCACATCGCACAATTCCCAATCACAGATTCTCTTTCCCTGCCATCTCCAATCCCAATATCACCAGGTTCCTTGTCCCAATCTACTCCTTTCCATGCCCCTGGACTGGTCTATGTCCCCTATGCTTATGAGTCCGGCAGCTTCCTTCTCCATGCTGAAAAGAATTATGAGCCAGATTAGCTGCGAGGAAGAATTTAATCAGAAAAATCAGAATGACAATTGGGAATTGTTTATGAACACTTTACCAGATGTCCACCCCTTCCCCTAAACAGCCACATTCAGGAAAAAAGGCTGCACTAGTTAAAATGGAAAGGAAGTTAAATTATATATATAACTGATACAGCCTTCTTTCTTTATATATATTTACATATATAAAACAAATGGAAGAAAGGGGAAGTCAATAGTAATTAATATAAAATAGAAATTAGGAATTGAAGAAAATCAATAAGGCAAGCAAAGGGACACAAGGTGAAATCTATGGCCAATAGCATTAAGGAGAATAAGAAGAGATTTTTAAGTATATTAAGAATAGAAAAATCCCAACAGTATTGGTTCATTATTGGATAGAAATGGTAGAATTCAGTGTTCAATAAATATTTCTGTTCTATAGTTTGGAAAAAGCCAGATGATGTAGCCATATCATATGACAATGAAACAGCAGCTACTAAAGTTAGACATTTTTAAATCAACAGGTATAGATGACTTGCATCTAAGAGTTTAAAAAGAGCTGTCTGAGGAGCTTGCTGGACCATTAATGTTGATTTTCCATAGGTCTTGGAACACTGGGATACTTCCAGAAGACTGGGAGAAAGCTCATGTTGTCTGAATATATACATAGGATGACCCAAGTATTAATAGGTCTATCCAGTCTGACATCATTCCCAGACAAATAAATGGAGAGGCTAATATGAGACACAATTAATAAAAATGTACATGAGAGTAATAGAGAAGGGTAATATAATTAATGCCAATCAACCTGGTTTCTTTTTGATGAGATTACAAGTTTGGTTGATAAAGGTAATATTGTTAATGGAATATAATTAAACTTCTGTAAGGCATTTGACATGGTACCCAACAACACTTTTATTAAAAATCTAGAACAGTATGAAATTAATATGGCACCCATTAAATGGATTAAAAATTGGCTTACTGATAGTTTTCAAAATGTAATTGTAAGGAGGGAATCATCATCAATTGGGTATGTTTTAAGTGAGGTCTTCCAGGTCGGTTCTTCACCCATCTCTGTTAAGCATTTTTATCAGTGACCTGAAAGAAAAGATAAAATTACGACTGATAGAAGTTGCAGATGACATAAAGATTATGGGAGTGGTAAATAATGAAGAGGGTAAGTCACTGATGCTGAATAGATTGCTTGATAAATTGGTTGCAAGCAAACAAAATAGGCATTTTAAAATGTCTGTAAATGTATATAGCTTGAGACAAAGAATGTAGGGGGGATACGGGACTCTATCTTAGGAAGCAGTGACTCGTGAAAAGATGTGGGATTTGTGGTTGAGAATCGGCTGAATGTGTTTCCAATGTGCTCCTTGGACGTGTAAACAGGAATCTTGAGAATGAGTAAAGAGGTTATTTTATCTCTCTATTTGGCATTGATCTCACTGTTGCTCGAATACTGTGTCTAGGTCTGGGGTCCACAGTTAAAGAAGAATGTAGATAAATTGGAGAGGGTTTACGGAAGAGCTATGAGAATTATTAAAAGATTAGAAAATGTGCCTTATAGTGATAGACTCAAGGCCTCAAGACCTCAATCTATTTTGTTTAAAAAGGAGAAGGTAAAGGAGTGATTTAATTACAATCTATGAGTATTTACATGGGGAACAGATATTCTATAATGGGGTCTCAATCTTGCAGACAAAGATATAGCATGATCCAGTGGTTGGAAGTTGGAGCTGGACAAATTCAAACAGGAAATAAGGCATAAATTAATAGTGAGGGTGATTAACTATTGGAACAACTTACCAAGGGTTGTGATGTATTCTCATCACTGGCAATTCTTAAATCAAGATTGATTTTTTTTTTTAAAGACATGCTCTACTACAAAATAAATTATTTTGGAGAAGTTCTATGGCTTGTGTAATACAGAAGGTCAGCTTAGATGATCACAACGGGCTGTCGTGGCCTTGGACTCTGTGAATCTATGCTGCCTGGGTGCCCACATGGAGGCTGTCAAGCTGTCTGGAGTGGCTCAGAAACATAAGTATTAACCTCAGGGCAGACCGTTAAAAAGTAGGGCATACCCCCCAAATTGGTTGTGGGTTCTATACTAAGGTCTTGCCTACACTACAAAGATAAGTCCAGCGCTAGAGCTGTGAAATTGACAAGAATGATAGCCAAGAGCTGTTGTAAGGAACACAGTGTCTACTGTGTCCCTTACAACAGCTCTTGGCTGTCATTCTTGGCTGACACTGTGTCCCCTGACTTCACCGACATAAGCCCTGCACCTCTTGTTGAGGTGGTTTTATTATGTCAGCATAGCAGGGGACTTACATCGGTGGGAGGAGCATTTCAGTCTGTGCGCCTCCACTGTTTTGTAGACAAAGGCTGACTTTTGTTGAAAAATTCTGTAGTGCAGTCCTTAGATTTCATCTATCAGGTATCAAGTGTGGATTCCTCAGGCAATACAACAGCCTCAACATGGAGTCACAGACAGACTCCTAGGGTACTCTGATCCATTTTGTCACCCAGGTAAGTTTGCCTTTGTGTTAAATGGTCCCTTACACCAAAAATCATAATAATATTCAGTTTACTCCCAATCCCAAAGGACTGGTCACTTACCCCAGGTCAATTTTACTTTAGATTTTACATCAAAGACAACACTTGTAGCCAGTCCTCTAATAAATTAACTAAAGATTTGTTAACTAAGAAAAAGAAACAAGATTGTTATTTACAAGGTTAAAGCAAGTAAACAGACACACACAAATGAGCTAGTCTTAGGGTCTAAAAGGTAATAGAAGCTGCTGTAATATGCAAACTCTATCTGTCCTCTACAGATAACCCAGGTTAATGAGCTGGGGTTCACTTGTTTATACAGAGAAATCTTGTCCTCACAAAGTCCAAGCAACACAGAAATCCAGTTTCTTCCTCTCAGAGATTTTTATCCCTTTCCCACAGAGTTCAAGCTGATGGACAAGTCTTTGTGCACATCTCCTCTTCATGGGTGTGGAGGGAGCAATCGACAATGTCATTTGTTCTCTGATGTTCCACAATCGTTTGTCTGGTGTCTATGTGCCTTCTTTTGTTGAGCAGAAGATAACACTTCCTGTGGCAAACAAGTATTTCACACTTGATAATGCTTCTCTACTGATGGGTGGGGTACAATTTCAGAGCAAACACTTCTAAAATTATAGAGCAAATACTTCTAAACATTACCTTAAAACATAGGATACAGATATTATAAGTGAGATTAATGCATGCAGCAATTTACAAGCCTTTCATAAAGTCTAACCAGTAAATACATTTCTGGAAATCTAATACCTATTTTATCAGTGCTAAGAGACAAGTGAGCCAGACTGGTTTGCAACCATGCATGTGTCTGCGTTAAGTTGAGGCCTAGGAGCCTTGACATGAGCTGGCACCTGATCTGTCAGCATCACAGAGGTCATTCAGAGCACTGGAGAGACAGGCTCCTTCTTAGTTTCAGTGCCCAATCCCAGCTAGGCCCAGAGCAGCTGAAACAGTTACAGGGAAAATCTAGTCCTGCGCTGGAACAAGAAAATTTAGTCCCCCCCTAGGGTGGAGCATGCTCAGTCACTTTGGTAAATGCACAGTCTGGTCAGTTCTATGAGCCTTGAGAGGATGGAGCATGCTCTGTGAGGATGGAATCTTCGAAGATTTTAGCTATTGAGCTCTAAAGTCTCTAGTGAGCATGTGCAAACTGCAATTTTTGAAAGGCTTCAAGCTCGGCCAAATTTGGGTCAATTTTCACAGGGACAGCAAAAGGCACACCCCTGACACAAAGGTCATCTCTTCCCTCATATTTCAAGTTTCCGCCCCAAGGAATTAGAGTGTTTGAGATTCTCAAGGAAAAGATCACCAGAAGTATTTTAGCATTGCAAAGCAACATAATTTTTCTAACCCGTCTCAGAAACAGCTGAACCTAATGGCTGAAACATTCAAAAATGCATCTCCTGAGGCAGATACCTGGTATGGAAAATTGTAGCCCAAACAAGTTAAGTTTGGCAAAGTTATAAGCAACTGAAAATGTAATCTTGTAATGGAAAGTGTCGGGCAACCTTAATAGGCTACCAGCCCCACCTGTAATAAGACAACCCCCTAAATGATATGTCAACCCCACATTAAATGATTTTTTAAAATGAATTATGTCCTATTACATAAAAAGACCAGAAATAACTTCAACATATTTTTCTTATTGATTTAATATACATTTTTGATTTATTACTTAGTGATGTGACGATGAAGTGGATTAATAACAAAACATGAATGTGATGTGCAGTACTTGTGTCTGTGAGGGACAAGAAAAATGGAGAATACTCTCAAAGTATGTAATGCCTTCGTTGCTCTAGGAATTATTTTTGGGAGGTTATGTGGTCTATGCTATACAGGTTATGTTATATAGATTACCACAGTTGTCCGTTCTTGCCTTGGAATCTATGAATCTTGTGTTTGAGTTGTCAAAAAGTCAGTCTACTTTCTATAACTCCGCCCCCAGACTGTTTTATTCTAAAAAGGACTTAGATGATTAGATAGTAACCATGAGTCCTAGAGACAATAACATAGTTTATTAATCTGTCAGACTCATCCAAAACGGTAACAGCTTTTTCATGCAACTCCTATTTCCAAGACAAGCAAGACTTCATTTCCCACTCTTCATGTGTGTATACAGGTATATACAGCTAGGTATAAAAAAAGGTGACAAAGCCTTAACAAAGGGCTAAATGTTGAGAGGGCAGGTGAAAGAGAATTAAAATAGGGTCATGAGAGCAACAAGAGGGATAACAGTGGTGGAATATGTTCAACATCTTAGATGTACACAAATGCAAGGTCTATGGGGAATTAATAGGAAAAATTGGATATCTTAGCACATAAACTAAATTATGGCTTAACTGGCAGCACAGAGAATTGGTGGGATTAATCTCATGAGAGGAATATTGGTACAAAGGGATATAACTTGTTCAGGAGAACAGGGAGAGGAAAAAGTGAGGAGATATTGCACAGTACATCAAGAATATATATGCTTAATCTGAGGTCTAGAAGGAGATGAGGCAGACAAGTTGAAAGTTCCTGGGTGAAAATAAAAAGGGAAAAATCAGTGGTGATCTGATGATAGTGGCCTACTATATGCCACGAAATGAGGAGAAGGTGGGAAAAATTTCTTTCACAAGTAACAAATATCTAGCACTCAAGACCTAGTAGTAAGGGGGGACTTTAGCCGCCCCTACATCTGTTGGAAAAGTATTATGGTAAAACACAAAATGTCCAATAAGTTCTTGGAATATATTGGGGATGACTTCTTTTTTCAGAAGGTGGAGGAAGTGCCTCAGGGGACAGCCATTTGAGACTTGATTCTGATTAATGGTGATGAATTGTTTGCAAATCTAAAGGTTGCAGGCAGTTTGGATGAAAGTGATCATGAAATGATAGATTGCATGGTTCTAAGGAAAGGAAAGAATGAGAGAGCCAGAATAAGGACAATGGACTTCAAAAAAGCAGTCTTTAATAGCCTCAGAGAACTGGTAGGTAGGGTCCCCAAGAAGAAAAACGAAGGGATAAAGTAATTCACGGGAGCTGGCAGTTTCTCAGAGACAGTATTAAAGACACAACAGCAAACTATCCCAATGCAAAGGAAGGATGGGAATAATGAAGCCAAGAGTTGCAACTGGAACATTTTAATCATGTGAAAATCAAAAAGTGGTCCGTTAACCTTGAACGTTCCTTGAAGCATGTGTTAACTACTTATGCTAAACAATCTGTTCCACCTTGTTTTTAACTATGACACTCTGAATATGTTTCCCAGACCTGAAGAAGAGCTCTGTATAAGCGTGAAAGCTTGTCTCTCTCACTAACAGAGGTTGGTCCAATAAATGATATTACCTCACCCACCTTGTCTCTTTGACTTTAGTAAAGCTTTTGACACAATCCCCTATCCCATTTTTAGTGGCAAACTAGGGAAATATGATCTAGATGAAATTACTATAATGTAGGTGCATGACTGGTGAAAAATTGTACTAAAATAGTTATCAATGGTTCACTGTCAAACTAGGATGATGTATCTAGTGGGATCCTGCAGGAGTCAGTTCGGGTCCAGTATTATTCAATATTTTCAGTAATGACTCGGATAATTGAGTGGATAGTTTGCGTATATCATTTTTGGATGACTCCAAGTTGGGAGGGGTTGCAAGCACTTTGGAGGACAGGATTAGAATTCAACATGAACTTGACAAATTGGAGAATTGTTCTGTAATCAACAGGATGAAATTCCATTAAGACAAGTGGAAAGTACTGCACTTAGGAAGGAACAATCAAATGTGCAGCTATAAAATGGGAAATAACTAGCTAGGTGGTAGAACTGCTGAAAAGAATCGGAGGTGGGGGTATGATGGATCAGAAATTGAATAGTGAGTCAACTCTATGATGCCACTACAAAAAAATGCTAATATCATTCTGGGGTGTATTAATGAGTATCATATTTAAGACCTGGGAGGTAACTATCCCAATCTACTTGGCACTGTTAAGGCCACATCTGGAGTACTATCTCCAATACTGGGTGCTACACTTTGAACTGTGGATAAATTGGAGAGAGTACAGAAAGCAATAAAAATGACAAAAGGTTTACAAAAGCTGACTTATGAGGAAAGGTTAAAAAAAAACGGAGCATGTTTAGTCTTGAGAAAAGAAGTGTCAGAGGGGACCTGGTAACAGTCTTCAAATATGTTAAGTGCTGTCATAAAGAGAAATGTGATCAGTTGTTTTCCATGCCCACTGGAGGTAAAACAGGAAGCAATGGACTTACTCTGCAGCAAGGGAGATTTAGGTTAGATTTTAGGAATAGCTTTCTAACTATAAGGGAAATTAAACTCTGGAATATGCTTCTGAAGGACTTTGTAGAATCCCCATCTTGGAGATTTTTAAGAACAGGGTAGACTAACTCCTGTCAAAGATGGTCTAGGTTTACTTGGTCCTGCCTCAGTACATTGGGCTGGACTAGATGGCATCTTAAGGACCTGTCCGATCCTACATTTCTATGATTCTATGGGAAGGAGAACAAACATACATCTGAGTGGAAAAACCTAAATGCTCCAAGAAAACTTAGTAAAAAGATTTGTCCTGAAAGCATATAATAAGTTTTCCTCAAATCACTAGATCTCTTGTGGCCCACAGGGGATTGGGAGGGGAAGTAGTCATTAAAGGATATTTGTTTTAAGAAATCATCTGTTGATGGGTAAAATCCTCAGGTTTTCTTTCTTTTTTTTAAAAAAAAGCCAAGCTTAAAAGGGGCATGCTGGGTACGTGGGAGGAAATGCACACCCTTTCCTCTAATTGCTAGATATGGGATCTCTCTAGGGGTTCCACTTTTCCTCTGTGGCCTGTCCCCCTGACTCCCTTCCCCCGCCCGGCCCCGAAGCCCTGCCCCGGCTCCGCCTCTTCCTCCAAGGCCCTGCCCCTGTCCAGCCTCTTCCCCCAGATCCCGCCCCTGCTCCACTTCTTCTCCCCAAGGCGTTACCTCCCATCACTTGCTTCTCTCTTCCCTTCCCCACCATTGCTTACTGGATCATCTCAAGGAGCCTGCCTGCAGGAAGGAGGTGGCCCCAGCTGAGCAGGGGTTGGTGTGGTTAATGACCCAGCGCCTCCCCCAACCCGGTAGTAACAGACTTTTGGTTCAGGTGCCATTTAGGGTTGCCAGATCCATGAAAACTGGGCACCCGGCAACCCTAGGGCACCCAGACACAGAAGCCAAAAACCAGACTATCTGGGTAAAAACAGGATGGATGGCAACCCTACTCAGTTCCCTGATTCAGTTCTGTTATTGGGTTATTTGCACCATTCAGTGTCTCTCAATCTGGTAGTTAGCAAGGATCGAATCTGTCCTGTGGTTGGGATGTCCAGTAGGTACTGCACAATGTCATGAATACATCAGTCTAGGAGTCCTAAAGACGAAACAGGTTGAGTAGACAAGGAAGCATTACAATCCTCTGGATCCAGATTGAATCGAAATCAATATAGCTGGACCCAATGCCATTCAAACCAACACATTCAGTAAAAGTATAAAAGAGCTGTTACTAATAACATGCCTATAACATGCAGTTCTGAAACCCATAAATTGGTGCCTTGTTACTTTGCCTCCAATTCTAGCATGTATTGTTAAATTATGTTGTTGATTCCTGCAAGAGACATTACAATTTCTCTCATTAAAGGAGGAAAAAAGAACCCCTTCTTGTTCCTTTCCAGATTGTTCCCATTTATTGAAAATAAGCATGAGTTCCTGCCTTGAAGCACTATCTGCAAACTGCAGTCAGATGTAAAAGAAGCCTAATCAGGCCTGGGAACCAGGCCTTAATTAGACTGCTTGGAAAACAGAGCAGAAGAGCAAATGAAAATTATTAACCATCACTCATGATTCCTGTTTCTAATTTTAAAGAGGAAATCATGCATTAATCAAACCCTAGCCCTAAGCTTAGAGGCACGTTTTAGAAATATCCTGAAACAATAAGAGGAAATCTTTGCTGTGTTTAGAGAAAACACCTCCTGATCAGTCAGTATGTGTAGCACAATATATTTTGACAAGAAATAAGCTATGTTGCGGTATACTTAGCTTTAGCTGGGTCCAAGAAAAACAAAACCAGTACCAGTTGAAATGAAGACACATGACAAAATCAGCATTAAGCCTGGATTTTGTTAAATGAAAATAGAAATGTACAGTGTGTTGTTTTCAGAGCATAAGTGAAAGATATAGAAGGATACATGTAACGGGAACAGTGTGATAACGTGACATATTACTGTTTGCTTTAGACGTAGCAAAGAAATTCTTTGGTGTGTAGAAAAACAATTAAATGAGAATTTATTCTGATAAACTACTTTAACAAATAGGAACACAACCTGCATGTGTTAACTGGAGATGACTTGAGATCGTGTGATAGGATTTACTAGAACTGCATTAAATGGTTTCTGTGAAATGTGTACTTTTTTCGGCAAAGTAGTGTGAACTTTCTGGCTATAATTCAGGTAAACAAATATTTTCTGTGTGGAGTCATATTGAAAAATATAATTTTTATTGTACTGGAATAAGAAGTCTGTGTGGCTAGGACTTCGCAGAATAACAGGCAAAAATGGGACCTTGCCCCCTTCGTCAATATTGCATCTGCTATTTTGGAAACCACCACATCACAATAAATGCTGTGGGCTTGTTTCTCAAATGTAAGTATTTAAGCTTCACCTGTTGAATCAAAAATACCATGCACAGCATCTGAGTTTGCCATGAAGGACAGCCATCCAAATACTGACCAGAACTTATGCTGTTTAGCTTATAAAAGCTACCACATGCGCAACCTGCAATTATACAGCTGCAGCTATCAAGATTTAAGATTTGTCTCTATTACTGTAGGGTCTGCAATTATTTTTTGTATATATGAATGAAAATTATGGAAAAATAGGGATTTATCATCAGTCACTGTATAGAAGTGGTTCCTTAATATAATTAAACAGTGTTTAGTGATTAAAGCCACTGGTCCTGCTAGGCAGTGTGGCATGGAAGAATTAGCACTGAACTGGAGTCAGGAAGTCCTGAATTTTAGTAATAGCTTTGCCACTAACATCCTGTGTAACCTTGGCCAAATCACCTTATCTTTTAGCCCCATCTGTAAAATGAAGATAATAGGCAGAATGAAGCAAAACCTTGCACTCAACTCAATGGCATTTCATCTGTGCAGAATAATGGAGAATCAGGCCCTCTGATTTTAACTGAGAAGTGGTTGTTTTCTCAGGGCTCTGACTTTCTTCCATTCCCTTAACTGAAAGGACGCAGTTCTTCCATCCTTCTTCTGTTGGATGATTTGGGTGAAATCCTGGACCCATTGAAGTCAACTGCAAAACTCCCATTGAATTCAGTACAGCCATTGATTTCAGTGGAGGAATAAGTTACTACTCAGTGACAGTAAGAGTGACAGATTTGGACCCAAACAGCTAGTCCTTCTTTCATTCACCTAGAGAGAACTGTGGAGTTGGCATTGGTCCTTGCCACTGGCTGGAACTGAATTCAATCTGAGAACATATGAACATAAGAACAGCCATATCAGGTCAGACCAATGATCTGTGGAGCCCAGTATTCTGTTTCTGACAGTCCCCAGTGCCAAGTGCTGCTGAGGAAATGAACAGAACAGGGTAATTTTGAGCGATCCCTCGCCTGTTGCCCAGTCACAGCTTCTGGCATTTGAAGCTTTAGGGACACCTGGAGAAGGCAGTTCCATCCCTGACCATTTTGGTTAATAGCCATTGATGGACTTATCCTCCATGAATATATCTAGTTCTTTTTTGAACCCAGTTTTACTTTTGGCTTTTACAGCATCCCCTGGCAATGAGTTTCATAGGTCAACTGTGCACTGTGTGAAGAAATGCTTCCTTTTGTTTGTTTGTTTTAAATTTTGCTGTCTATTAATTTCATTGGGTGACCCCTAGTTCTTGTGTTTTGTGAAGGGGTAAATAAATACTTCTCTATTGATTTTTTCCATATCATTCATTATTTTATAGACCTCTGTCATATTCCTTCTTACATCATCTCTTTTCTAACATGAACATTCGCAGTCTTTTTAATCTTGCCTCCTGTGGAAGCCATTCCTTACTTCTAATCATTTTCGTTGTCCTTCTCTGCACCTTTTCCAACTCTAATGTATCTTTTTTTGTGATGAGGTGACCGGATCAAGGTATGGGCAGTACCATGGATTTATATACAAGTATTATGATATTTTCTGTCTTATTATCTATCCCTTTTCTAATGATTTCTAACATTCTGTTAGGTTTTTTTTACTACTGCTGTACGTTGAGCGGATGTTTTCAAAGAACTATCCATAGAGACTCTTCTTGAGTGCTGTCAGCTAATTTAGACCCCATCATTTTGTATGTATATTTGGGATTATGTTTTCCAAAGTACGTTACTTTGCACTAATCAATATTGAATTTCATCTGCCATTTTGTTGGCCAGTCATCCAGTTTTGTGAGATCTCTGTGTAATTCTTAGCAGTCACTTTTGCACTTAACTGTCTTGAGTAATTTTGTATCAGCTGCAAATTTTGCCACATCACTGTTCACCCCCATTTTCCAGATTATTTATGAATATGTTGAGCAGAGGTTCTAGTATAGAACATTGTGGGACCCTGCTATTTACCTCTCTTTATTGTGAAGACTGACCATTGATTCCCACTCTTGGTTTTCTATCCTTTAACCAATGATCAGTCCATGAGATCCCATGGCCTGCTACTTTCCGTCTTATCCCATGCCTGCTAGTTGTCTTAAGAGCCTTTGGTGAGGGACCTTGTCAAACGGTTTCTGAAAGTCCAAGTATACTATATCCACTGGCTCATCCATGTCTACATGCTTGCTGACACCCTCAAAGAATTTTAATAGAATGATGAGACATGATTTCCCTTTACAAAAGCCATATATCAGTTCCCTCTATATTTCTGATGACTTTGTTCTTTACTATAGTTTCAATCAATTTGCCTAGTACTGAAGTACTTACCGACAGAATTGCCTCTGTAGCCATTTTTAAAAATAGGCATTACATTAGCTATCCTCCAGTCATCTAGTACTGATTTAAGTAATAGGTTACATACCACAGTTAATAGTTCTGCAATTTCATATTTGAGCTCCTGAAGAACTCTTGGATGAATACCATCTGATCCTAGTTACTTATTACTTTTAATTTTTCAATTTATTCCAAAAACTGACACCTCAATCTGGGACAGTTCCTCAGATTTGTAACTTTAACAGAATGGCTTGGGTATGGGTATCTCCCTCCTATCCTCTTCAGTGAAGACCAATGCAAAGAATTCATTTTGCTTCTCCACAACAGCCTTATCTTCCTTGAGTGATCCTTTAGTAACTCGATTGTCCAGGATCCCCACAGACAGTTTGGCAGTCTTCTTACTTCTGGTGTACTTAACATTTTTTTGCTCTTAGTGTTTGCATCCTTCACTATTTGCTCTTCATATTCTTTCTTGGCCTGTCTTATTATACTTTTACACTTGACTTGCCAGAGTTTATATACCTTTTTATTTTCTTCACTAGGATTTGACTTCCAATTTTTAAAGGATGCCTTTTTGCCTCCAACCACCTCCTTTACTGTGCTGTTTATCCCTGGTGGCATATTTTGATGCCAGAATATCTTTTTAATGCCACTAGTTCAATCACTTTCCCCCATATTGTCTGAGGTCAGCCCTGACCATCATTTACTATTCTATATACTTATTTGAGAATGTTACATGTGATTGGTTGATTTTGGAATGGATGTTTCTTCTTCATTGACTTTTAGGTGTGTTTCAACAGACATCCTGATCAACTTTCTGCCTCTCTTTTGAATGTTGTTACTTTACTTCATTCCTCTGGTATGATCCAATGGGTTTCTACAACTGCTCATTCTGCTGAGTGTTAAGTTGTTCTCATGCTCAGATACTGGTGCCCTGTTGAGTCTTCTTTCCAAATTAGTCTCCTACTATAGGGCCACCATTTGATTTCTTTTAGTACTTTGTTATTCTTGCTTTCCTATCCTCTGCCTGTAGCTATACATCAGATCTGCGGTGCTATCAAGACTGAAAATCTAGCCCTGGAAATTTGTTTGTAAGTATCCATTCCATATTTATGTATCGATGCTAACAACCTGGTAGAAATCCAGATTTGATTTTGTTTTGGCGTGTTCCAACATCATTTAACTATTTCTTGAGTGAAGTTAATTTTTGTCAAATTGCTTTGATTGAATTACATACTCCTTGATTGTGCATAAGAAAGTTTTCTTCCTTTTTTTTACATCCCCTTTGCCTCCAACATCCAGTTAGAACCTAATACTATTTTTGTTATTATTACTTGTTTTCTGGATAACAAACACAGGGTACAAAGTACTTTCCAAACATTAAAAAATGCTCAGTTCTTTGGCTATTGTAATAGTATCCTTGCAGGTCTAGCTTAGTCTACACCCTTTATTTGCAGTCTGCCCACAAACATTTAGTGCTGGTTGTGTTTTTCCAACCAAGCACTCCATTGGTTGCTGTGTTTACACCTTCTACTTAAAGTTTATCCTAGTACTCAGGAATCTGAATCCTGGAACACCTTATTTGTGAGATTTGATTGATTATATGAATCATAGAATCATAGAATATTAGAGTTGGAAGGGACCTCAGGAGGTCATCTAGTCCAACCCCCTGCTCAAAGCAGGAATATCCTCAGCTAAATCATCCTGGTGAGGGTTTTGTCAAGCCTCATCTTAAAAACCTCTAAAGATGAAGATCCCACCACCTCCCTAGGTAACCCATTTCAGTGCTTCACCACCCTCCTAGTGAAAAACTTTTTCCTAATGTCCAACCTAGACCTCCCCCACTGCAACTTGAGACCGTTGCTCCTTGTTCTGTCATCTGCCACCACTGAGAACAGCCTAGCTCCATCCTCCCTGGAACCCCCTTTCAGGTAATTAAAGGCTGCTATCAAATCCCCCCTCATTCTTCTCTTCTGCAGACTAAACACCTCCATCCACTTGTGAATTCCAAATACTGGGCTCTCACCACTGTTCTCCCATTTTGGAGCTGTCTCTGTGGTAGGTTCTGTCGAATAGTTACATCAATCCAAAACAAAGCTGAAAATTCTTCTTCTGAATTTCTGTTACTGCTGTCATTTTACACTACTCTACATACTATGGACAGTGCTTGGCTGCTACTAAACAATGCACTTTTAAATTTAAAGTAATGTCAAGCCTTAAGAGGGATATGTAATAATAATAGCAACAACAATATTTGGTATTTCTTTAGGGCCTTCAATCTGACATTCTCAAAGTACTTTACAGTTGCCTGTGGACCAGGGATTATTACTATATTATCCATTTTTGGAGCTTATGTCTCATGGAAATTGTTCTAAATTATTATATTATAATTATTAAAGTATTGCTGCTTCTTAGGATAACTCTACTAAACCTTTATTGCTTTCTTTTCCCATGTGCCTATTTGAGTTTTCTTTACAACAACCATACATGTAGTTGGGCATTACACTACCTGAGTATGGTGGGACCATAGGAATAAGTTTTCAGTCTGGAATTTTTGGGTTTGAATATCTTTGTGATCAGTAATATATATATATATATATATATATATTTATATATATATATATATATATATAAAAACATAAACATTTTGGATTAGAAAGTAATGTGTTGCTTATAGTATAATTTTGCAAG
Organism: Mesoclemmys tuberculata; assembly: GCA_007922155.1. Classification (NCBI taxonomy): domain Eukaryota; kingdom Metazoa; phylum Chordata; order Testudines; family Chelidae; genus Mesoclemmys; species Mesoclemmys tuberculata. Next base: position 31,855,442 of record ML675618.1, on the reverse strand, counting down.
GTGAGCAGTTGTGACAGCATTGCTGGGGTTGAAGTTATACTTGACTGTTTCCTTGTATTCATGGGGAGGAAAGAATCCTTTAAAGTTGCGCTTATGGAATCTTCTCAAGTGGAAAATGTTCTCTAGTGCCCTTGCCTGACATCTGAGATAAACCTGATTAGTAAACTGCAACCAGTCCCTTCCTTTTATAAGGCCAGTCCTGCTTCTTCCTCCACAGTTGTAAGTGCCTTGAATACAGTGGAATCAGCTTTGTTCTGTTGTTTGGAGGGCAGGTTTTGGGAAGCCCACCTATTGAGAGTATGTGGGAGGCAGAGGATCTGAGACTACGGAGATCCACTGGCGGCCTCCCCTGCTCCAACAGAGATGAAAAAATGGTCTGGTGGTTAGGACACTAACATGGTATTCAAGAGGCCTGAGTTCAATTTCCTGTGTGACCTTGGGCAAGCCATTTTCTGTTAATTATTTCCACTTGTGTAAAATAATGATAATAACACTTCCCTACCTCCCAGGATAAATACATTAATGATTATGAGGTAATGGGACAATATAAGTACCCAAGATAGAGTGGAGTGTCAAGATCAGAGGCTACTGCAGCATTGAGTTCTAAGAAGTGGACACAAATCATCTTTGCAGCATGGAGGGGAGGATTACTTCCTAGTGCACAGCCTAGTAACTGGGTGGACCACTGTGAGGAGGTGATTTCACTGGGAAACATGAGAGGCTACTAATTACTGTCTTCTTTTTGTCTCTTTAGTTCAGAATCATGTGCAGAGCAAAGGGAAGGACCTTGGGACATTAGAATGTAGTAGGCATCCTTTCCTCATCTACACACATCCTTTCCCTTTTCCTTCCGTCTCCCTCTCCCCATCCATTATGTTCTTTCCTTTTTCTCTTTGCCAAACAACATTAAAAATCAATGACCCTTCACTTGTTGAAGCTCTTTAAAAAAAAACATTAAAATAGCTTCGAGGATCACCTTCGAGGATCATGCTTCTTCGATGCTGTGCTGGCAGGGCTGCACATTCTGTTTCAATGATGCCGCCGAGAGGCCAGTTGTACAGGCTGTCTTTGATCTAGCTTTTACATTCATTTACCATAATAAGAGTTGGCTTTATTGGACCAATTAAAATGACAGTCCTCCCTTATTATCTCCATAGAGATGCAGTGAATTTCAGTAAATGATTTCACTTATATGAGTTTATGAATCCTTACTTCACACATCCAGCTTGCTTTTATAAGGTGCAATTTAATATTGACCCTACACAACACTTGTGTAATAAATGTTTTAGGGTCAAGGATTAAAAGCTTTAGTCAGAGATATGTCATGTTACATAAAGCTCTGTTCATTATGTTGGTTGCAAATGGTTTTTAATTGCTCAAATTCATTACAAAGTCTGGTCTTTTTTTGTCTTTTGCAATCTCTTGGACATTTTTTTTTTTTACTGTAGGAGAACAGATGCTTTGCTGCATATTCTCTTGCTGGAAGTGCCTCCCCCATATTCATTTGGAAATGATTTAACGGAACATGAACTTAGGGTGTGCTCCTTCTCCTACTGACATCAATAGCAAAACTCTCAATGCCATACCAGAGTATAATGACTTATTTTGGTTTGTTTGTATTGCACAGAGAGCAGCGCATGCTTTATATTATTGTCTGCACATTCTTAAAACCGCTTTTATAGTTAAAAAAGCAGACTCAGTCATTGCATGGTTAACATGAATTGGCTGGATTCATAATACATGGTGCGTTTACAACTTTGAAACTTTCTGTAACTTTTGATGCTCCAGATAACATTTCTTAGTGCCTTAAAGCTGCTCGCTCTAGCTCTCTCTCTCTCTGTAAATGCAAACCGTGTCTTCTCTTTACATATCTGTAAGCCTTTCTGAAATGCTCATCATTAGTCACATAGTATGCATAAGCTACCCACATAAATTTCTCATCCTTGTTTGGTGGTGCCTCTCTGCCCTAGACTTTTGCTCCTTACCATGGTATATATCTCAGCAATCATTGTACTTTATGACAATAGGGAACTCACTGAATTTACTCAATTTATATATGACAGGATGAGGAGAATTTACTTCTGTCCTGAAAAGTTGCTTTATAGAGCTAGAATATTGAAAGCAGATATAAAAAGCTAGGTTGGTTGGTTTGAAAGAAGATTTTACATTGTACCATTGCTCTGAGATAAACGAAACAAATAAGAAAGGAAGTTAGATTTTTCATGCATTGTCCAGAGTAAGAGGTATGCTCAAAAACAAAATGGGAAAATGGAACTATTGCTCTGAAAGAACTGTATCTATACATTGAAGCAGGTTTCCTCTGTAAATATAGATGCCATCAATAATATAGCCAAAGCCAATGATACCCCCTTATTATATTTGCTGGTAGCACAAGTTAAAATTGACCAGTGACCCGATCAATTTTTTTATGAGAGGTTTTCTAATTTTTACAGAGCTGTCATGTTTGTGGATTCAGCAGTTGATTGACCTAGGATCAAGAGATATGTCTGCTCTGAGAACCAGTTCCTGATCCCTTTATCACTTTGGATAGAGCTGAGTGCTATTCCAGCTTCACTTACAGGGAAGCCCTTCATTAAGATTATTGGTCCACCACAATATGTTCAGTGGACCTAGAGGGAGAGCTGGGAGGAGGGCATTTGTTACCCATACAGACTACAGAGCCTATAGCATTTAGCTATCAGCACTTGCATTTAGCTATCAGCTGACTGCTTTAAACTGGGATTGTGTGTCTGTTAAAGAGAATGGAGAGGTCAGAGAGGGGAAAGGCTATTAATTCTTGTCTGATTCAGCTGGGCATATGAGGGAAAGAGAGTGCCCCATACAGTGAAAAGCCTTACAGAGATTGAGGGAATGGCTAGTTTATATTACTGGTCCCACTCTCTGTACACCTTTGGATACAGGCTATAGATTTATATGCCATCACCAACTGAGGACCAGTCATCTATTAACCTAAGTGCTAAAATGTTGCTAGCTGTGGAGATCCCCAGACTGTTTTTTAGCTGACGGGGTTCTGGAGTGTTTGAAAGGACTGAGGTGCTACTATTCTCAAGCTCTAAAGAGTCCAGGTGATACATAGTGTAGATCATGAACATGCTATAAAGACTGAAAATATCATCTGTGAGTGAAGATCAGAGGGAATGTGTTTTGGTGTGTATGCGCTAAAGTACAGAAGTGTAGAATGTTATGTCAAAACTTTATAACAAAAAGTGTATGGGGCCAGATGCAATTCACCCAAGGGTGCTGAGGGAGTTGGCTGATGTAATTTCAGAGCCAGTGGATATCATCTTTGAATCCTCGTGGCAATTGGGGGAAGTCACTGATGATTGGAAAAAGGCAAATATAGTGCCCATCTTCAAGAAAGAGAAGGAAGATGATCCAGGGAACTACAGATTGGTCAGCCTCACCTCAAACCCTGGAAAAATCATGGAGCAGGTCATCAAGGAATCAATTTTAAGACACTTAGAAGAGCGGAAGGTGATCAGGAACAGTCAACATGGATTCACCAAGGGCAAGTCATGCCTGGCCAACGTGATTGCCTTCTGTGAAGAGGTGACTGGCTCTGTGGATGTGGGGAAAGTGGTGGACATGATATACCTTGATTTTAGCAAACCTTTTGATACGGTCTCCCACAGTATTCTTATCAGCAAGTTAAAGAAGTATGGGTTGGATGAATGGACTATAAAATGGATAGAGAGCTGGCTAGAGCATAGGGCTCAACAAGTAGTGATCAATGGCTCCATGTCTAGCTGGCAGCAAGTCACAAGTGGAGTGCCCCAGTGGTTGGTCCTGGGATCAGTTTTGTTTAACATCTTCATTAATGATCTGGAGGATGGGGTAGATTGCACCCTCACTAAGTTTGCAGATGACACTTAGCTAGGGGGAGTGATAAATACCCTGGAAGGGAGGGATAGGATACTGAGTGACCTTGACAAAACGGAGGATTGGGTCAAAAGAAATCTGAGGAGATTCAATAAGGACAAGTGCAGAGTCCTCAACTTAGGATGGAAGAATCTCATGCACAGCTACAGACTGGGGACCGATGGGCTAGTCAGGAGTTCTGCAGAAAAGGACCTGGGGGTTACAGTCAACAAAAATGATTAGGGGGCTAGAGCACAAGACTTATGAAGAGAGGCTGAGGGAACTAGGCCTGTTTAGTCTGCAGATGAGAAGAATGAGGGGGGATTTGATAGCAGCCTTTAACTATCTGGAAGGGGGTTCCAGGGAGGTGAAGTGACGCTGTTCTCAATGGTAGTAGATGACAGAACAAGGAGCAATGGTCTCAAGTTGAAGTGGGGGAGGTCTAGGTTGGATATTAGGAAAAAGTTTTTCACTAGGAGGGTGGTGAAGCACTGGAATGGGTTACCTATTGAGTGGTGGAATCTCCGTCTTTAGAGGTTTTTAAGCTGCGGCTTCCCAGAGCCCTGGCTGGGATGATTTAGCTGAGGTTAGTCCTACTTTGAGCAGGGGATTGAACTAGATGATCTCCTGAGGTCTCTTCCAACCCTAATATTCTATGATTCTATTAAATGAAATAGGGAAGTCTATATAAGGAACACCAGTGTATTTACTAATAGTTTTAATTGTTTAATTGTTTAAAAGTCATTAATATTATTACAAATACTATTTATAATATTTTCTCTGTGTATTAAGGAAGTATATGGTACTTTCTCTCTTTGAAGTAGACTGGGAGCTATTATCATCTATTTATCAGGGTTTAATATACAAAAAATCCTGAGGTTTGCTTTCTGAAAGTCTTCAAAAGCCAGAACTGTGGTAAGTACTTCAGCAAAATGTTAAGTGGAGGTGCAGGAAAAAGGAAAATAGAGTAATTATCTATAATGTTGTTAGCATTCTTCTACCTGGTTACAAAGACATTTCAGTAAGAGTGGGAACAAGTTGTTTTTCTTGTGGTGAAAAAAGTAAAAAACATTTAAAAAACCCTCACAAATCTTTATTTACACTGTTTAGAAAAAAATATTTGATTTCAAACAGGAACAAACTACGTCCAGTTGCCAAGACCACAACTGGAAAGCTAATGCTAAAATACTTGGAAATACCTTTGCAGCAATTATAATTTATCAGAATATGGTCCTTCTTTTCTAGAATACATATCATGGGCCCAATCTTGCTTCCATTGTATTCATTTGTAGATTTGAATGAGGGTAGGATCAGGCCTTGTACAAACAAATGAAATTATGAAAGTCTCCAATTAGAGATGGATTTAAAATATTATAGCTCTTATTAAAAGTAGACCAAGAACGTTGAAGTAGATAAGGGAGTGTAGGTAATATTATGGTCAAAGGATGAGACTGGATTCTACTTCTGGGCGTACCTTTTATCCTTTTAGTTTGCCCATTGATCAAGTGTGCCTAATATGTACGGCAACTGCTTCATAGAATGTTACAGATTTTTTTTTTGCCTCAGATGCTCCATGTTGTGTACTGTCAGTGCGCCAGAGGCCAAGAGTTCACCAGTAATGAACTTTCATCCCCTCTGCTGAGTCCCTGTGGGTTCTACTCTATTTTACATAAAGAGGGATTGCTGAGGTGACTACAGCTTTGGAGCTGCAATAATTTGCATAGAGCAATCAGGGTAGTGGGATACAAGGGTCTTGGGATGGGGAAGGGCTAATTCTAAGTCCCCAGCTAAACCAGTACCTTTTGAGGGTTGCGTTTCAGGTGGGCGGTTGTTCCTACCCCTTCACAGATTTGTCTGCCATTCTCAGAGCAGGGCTGCCATAGAAAGTCGCTATAGTTACTTCTAAGAAGGCTTTTCCAATCGGAAATTAAGTTAACATTCTGAGTGAAGAGCTTAGCTGGGCTACTGAGCTCTGGCTGGGCTCCAGGGCTGCTGATCATCATGGATAGAATAAGGCCCTTTCAGTTCAATGGGAGTTTTGCCTTAGTAAGGCCTGAGTAAACAGTGAATAAGCTATTGAGAGTATTTCCCAATACTTTTCTGGCAAGCCTCCGGGCCAGTCCAAGAGGTGATCTGCTGCCAGACAAAAAAAAAAAAAAAAAGAAAAAAGAAAAAAAAGAAACCAGTTCTAACATGAAACAAAGGGGAATACCTTTTCCTACCCCCCACTCTGAGGATGTGTGAGCTTGTTATTGGCCATGGAGTGCCAGTCCTCCCTTAACCAGGCAGTTAATTATGTAACTTCCCCCTGTAGGGGAATGCAGTCATCCATCCTGAAGCAGCCTTTCTCCCTGTTGCCACTAGCCCTACAGCAGCTAGCTAGCTGAGCAAAGTCTAAAGTACACTCTAAAATCAGGGGAAATGCTCACCCTCCTCTTTCATCTGGATTTGGGAGTGCTCAGTTCTCCCAGAGCTCCCCCTCATCTTTCCTCTTCACTGTCTTGTGAAGTAAGGAGTCATCAGGTGGGAAAATGTGAGAGATTTGTTGGGTTCTAGGCTTCCTGCGAGGTGGAGAAGCACCTGAGGAAGCAGAAGAATTGTCCAAGCTGGAAGTTCCATCCCTTCCTCCACTTTTTTTCTACTGTCTCCTTGTTGGTTCCCCTGCATCTCCAGAGGGCACAGAGAGGGGAAGGGGCGGAATCTGCTGTTCCACATCTCTCCTTTAGGACAAGACTCTATGACCAGCTTCCTTTAGCCAGAATCCAGGAGAAACAGAAAAGTCCTGTCAGTTTCCTCCATAATGGGAGGATGGCTAGGAATATAAGGGATGTTCCCCATATATAGCTCCATATTCTGTGCAAGGCTGCATAAGCTCACCATTTTGTCTGAGGAGTTTTGTTTGGGTTGGGGCTGTATGAGAACATGAACTTTCAGATATATCAGTTCGCTTGTCCCCATCATTCCTGTTCCCATGTCATGTCCTCTGACACAAGAGGTTCTGGAGGAGGCGGAAGAGGGGCTGCAACCTGGCGCACTCCAGGTACACGTGCGCCAGGGTCTCCCTCACGCTGCAGTAGGGGCAGGTGTCAGGGTGGGAGGTGAACCACGCCAAGTACACACCCGTGCTCACAGCTACATGAACGAGACGCCAACTGATGTCCCCGGCGGGCCATGGGGTCAAGGTGGCATACAGACTGGCCCACCGGAGATCCTTGCCCTCCAAGGGTGGTAATAGGTCCCGCCACTTGGTGTCAGGGCGGGACGCGAGGGCGAGGAAGTGAAGGGTGTGGAACACGAGTGCATACAGATGTTCCCTAGGCGCGGTCTGGAAGAGGACCGGCTGCAGATCGAGCAGCCAGTTTGGGGCGTGAGGATGGGGGGGCCGATGGGGTTCGCGGGGCTGAGGCCTGATGGTAAGCACCAGAGTGCCGGGACTGAGGGGGGACGGGGAGCACCCTCCTGCAAGACCCGCTCAAGGTACATCAAAGCAGTAGGGGGCAAGACTGCCCTCACCTCCTGGAATATGCGTCGGGGGGTTTGAAGGGTGGAGAGCCCCATGCGCCAGCCACCGCATGGGGGTCCACCCAGGCCCCTCGGGCGTAGTCCAGGAGGTCTCCGACCCTGGTGACTCCTGCTAGGACCATCCTTCATTGCACCGAGGGGGTCTCCGCTGCCTGCACATGCAGCTGGGGATTGTGTAGCAGGGGCTCCGTGAGAAGATCCTCCCCCTCAGTGACCACAAGGGGCCTGGAGGCCGAGATGAGCCTCCAGGTCCGGAGGAGGTCTTGGTAGAAGACCGGCAGCTCGGAGAGGTCTCGTGGAAGACCTCTCAGGTGGAGAAAAAAGAGCTGCCGGTCGTATCGGAACCCTCGGAAGCGGCGGAGGAAGATGCGCGCCAAATGGCTCCACGCCGGACCGGAGAGTGCTAGAAGGCCAATATATCAGCCCCAGAATCAGTAAGATTCTTTTCCCCTGGTAGCTGAGCAGGGGTTACTCTCAGTAATTAATACACCAGGAGCCAATCAAGTCCCCACTCAGGACTTGTTAAAAAGCCTCCCCTCCAGAGAAAGGGTGTGGCTGAAGTTGTGTGAGCAGGCAAGACACTGTCACAAGCCAGGAGGGTTTGGGAGAAGAAGCAGAATGCTGGCAGGACAGAACTGTGGAGGTACAAAGATTGAGGGAGGGAAAACCCTGCCTGAAGAGGACAAAGGACCTTTCTGAGACCTGAGGAAAAAGACCCTGTCAGAAGGGAAAGATTCAACTGGACATTTGGTTTGGGCAGTACACATCTGTGGGACTGTCAGAAATCAAAGAACCTTCCCTGGCAAGGAGGCTAGGAAAGGCTCCTGTCTGAGCAGGGTATGGACATTAAGTCAAGGGACACAGGGTAGTAACCCAGGGAAGTTAGCAGCTTTCCTGAAGCTGTATCATGAGGCTGCAGCTTGTAGGGTCCCTGGGTTGGGGCCTGGAGTTGAGGGTGGGACTGGCCTCGCCCCACTGGCCATTCACTGGAGTGGCAAGAGCCCCAGTGAAGAGGCAAGGGCCTGTGAGAACTAGAAACAGGACCATGAGCCAGCAGGGAATGGCCATTTTAGAATGGCTGCATAACCCTCACCCACCACTAGAGGATGGAAGAAACACTAAGGGGTAAAGGAAATCCCTGACCCACCACTAGAAGGAAGTGCTGGACCCACTGAGGTAGAGGAAGAGCTTTGTCACACTCAGGTAATTCTTACCCTACTCTCCTGAATACCAGTCTAGTGCCTTAAACACAAGAACATTCTTCCTCTCTAATGGAACTGGGAAAAGCTCAAAACATTATACTTGTTGCTATTGTTTTTGAAATTCAAAAAAATTCAACTAGCTCTACTAAATAAGCATTTAGGTGGGGAAAAATTGAGCAAAAAAGTTAAGTCACTTGCCTAAGACTGCACAGCAAATAAATGGGAGAAAACGGATTAGAACTCAGCAACTTTAGATTCTCAAATTTGTACTTATTTTGCTAGATTACACTGCTTTCCAAAATAAATTAATCACATGCTGGAAGTATTGTAGTGCCAGGCTGTTTTTTTATTGACATAAGTACATTTTTTGTGTTTTTACTATTGCCATGTGTTTCATCTGCAGTGTTGTCATTTTGAATTTCCTGTGCCACATGATGCAACATGCTGTGCTATGATGGCATTGGGCCATTGTGCAAAAAACACAAACAAACAAAAAAACAATCCAACAACCAAAAAGCACTTTAGAAACCCAGAGTTTGAAGTACTAATACAGAAACAGGACGGTGGACAATACGTTTTAGATCATGATGATATATTATTCCATTCTCCTTACTTATTTCAAACATAAGTTAAAATATGTAATGTAACTTCCCCTTATTCAACTTGAGAGAGAAACATTGAAAAACATTCCATTCATATTGTTTACAGATTTGCACTGCATTTCATTGACAAAACTATATATCTTTCCTTTTTAAGAAAAGGAAGGCAAAAATACGTATACATTCTACCTTCCCAGTCCTTTATACAATCCAACAGACACATATGGAAACAAATTCTAACAGGCTTGTTTATAGACATCTGTAATCTGGAAAACCACATTTATTTCTGTTTAGGATCAGTGACTTATCTAGAAGAGACAGCAAAAAAAAAAAAAAAACCCTAAAGAAGATCTGTCTTGAAAGAAAACAGGAAAAAAATATGATACGCTTCCTTGCCAAAATACAGTCCCGTAGTAAAGCTCTTGATTGATTCATGACACAGTAAAAAAGCTACTTACAGAATGTTTTATATTGTTATTATGTTCTGATACAAGTTCTCCTTTGCCCATGTTTGGTCAAAGAGGCAAGATTCTAAGAATTCCTCAGCATTCTGGACTTATTGCTTTACAGCAGAGTGCCAAGTTGTTGACTACACAAAGCCACACATCTCAGTATTTAGCATCAGTTTCTCAAAAGAGCCACAAAGACAACAATACATTACTAGATATGTGGCAGGTTTTTTGTTTTTCTCTCTCTCAGAGAATGGCGGTGTCGTGTGAAAACAAAAGGTCTTGGGAATTAAAATGAAAAATCATCTTGAAAACTAGAACCGTAAAGTAAATTGCTATAAACAAAACTTTTTTATTAGATCTGGGTGACAAACTGAGGGAGTCTTCAAAAATAATGATTTGAAGGCCTATACTTAATAACTTTGTGGCCTACGTCTATCTCTGTAGCCACTGAGTACTACCAAGCTTTTTCATCATTTCTAAGAGTGGCATCCTTGAAAGAAGAAATGTTGGAAATTATGGGATTTCAGAAGGTTACAAATATTAGAATCTGAGATGACGACATTCTCTGAGGCCTTCTAAATATGGTTCTTCTAAGAATAATGTCCACAAATCTGGGTCCAACCAGCCTAGACTGCCTAAGAGATAGGTCAGGTACACTGGAGATAATTACTGTTTATTATAAACGTTATTCTATATTGTGATATGCCTGGAGGCCCTAAACAATATAAGGGATGACATTGTGATAGGTGCTCTAAAACACCTAGGAAGACATGGTCAAAAAGTTTAGAAAAGACAGATTAAAAGGTGGGGGAAAGGTATGTGACAGAGAAGCAAAGTGACCAGGATGGTGACTGGTAAATATTGGGTCACTACCAAGTTTTGGATTCCCCTCAGCACATTATGGAGGCAGAGGATAAAATAAGAATGGAGGGATAAGTTAATAGGAATAAAGGAGTAACCAAGGACAGAAAAGAAAAGTCAATAGCAGTCTTTCCATTGACTTTCACTGGACTTTGGATTAGGCCCAGAAGGCAGAGGGAAACTAGTGGAGGAAAGGACTGTAAGGGAAAAGGGCTGGAGGAGGAAGGGGGCAAACAGTCAGTCAGTGGATAGCTCAATCTCCATAGCTCAAAAAATAGTCTGATGACTTTCCTTGTGCCATCCAGCATGGGTTGTGAGGAGCCGGCTTGGGAAACCTAGTGGATCTCCCCAACCTCTGCTCTCCATCCCCAGCTCCTCCATTGGGTGAGTTTCTTGCCTGGAAACTGCCTCTGTTTGGGGGAATTCGGGGTTTCTCTTCTGCTCCCAATCCAAATTTGTGGGGAGGGAGGATGCCACTTGCAGCTTAATGTCTCTAATTATTTCTGGGGAAAGCAGGAGAGCCAACAGTCCATTGTGGGTAATGGTTACTTCATCCTAGGCCAATCTCTTTTTGTGGCTTCTACCAAAATTTCACAGGCTAGGGATTACCCAGAGATGTCCTGCCAACATTGCCACAAGAGGTTTCTCAGAATCTTTAATGTTCTCAGCTCCTTTCTACTGCATCATTTCTGAAAATATATTGTAAATAGTTTGTTTTAATATTTTTCTAGCACAGTGTACTTAGTTGTTTACCCCCCTCCCCCCCAAGAAGGTTGGGATTATTTGCAGGATTCTGGGGTTTAGAAACTGTTTCCTGTCTTGCTCCTTTTCTGTGAGCAAGTAACATCAACACCACCGCTACTACCTGGCTTACATCTCAGTGAGGTGCAACATCTGCTACTCCTTTTCCCCCAGAACTCATGAGGGATGGGACCTCAGACTTAAACACCTGATGGAGAAGGCAATGAAACCCCTGTCATATCGGAGACAGTGTTCCTCACCCCAAACTTCAACCTCATTTAGCTGGTGGCACTCCTACAAGCACGAGCTCAGGAACAGAAGCTAAGACTTCTAAGCCAAAAGAGAAGGCTTCCCATGAGGGTACGGGGCACTTTCACAGACATAGGAACCAACCAACTTCATTGAAGGTTGCCCCAACTCCATCAAAGTCAGGAGAGCTTGCACACACAGCTGCCAAAGAATTAGGTCCAAATACATTTTCTTGGCAAGAGGAAGTGGTATGTAAGGGTATGGATTCATTGGTTCCAGCACTGGTTCTGATGGTCAAGCCTAATGTCAAACAGCCTCTGGTGCTCCCTTCCACATCTATAGCTGACATCATGCCTCTAACACTTGGCCCCAGATGGATCTGACTTCCACTGTGACCAGGGAAACTCCAGATCTGATGGCTCCACCATGGACTTTCCGCACACCCAGGGTGGTCTGAGACCTATGTCTCCCTGCAGTACATTTTTGCTTTCCCCTATCCTCATTCACTCACTATCAGAACCATCTCTCTTCTGGGATATTGTCACTCCAGAAGAAGAGGCTATCCTAAGAATGCAGAAGTTCTCCCATCCCACCCGTCAGCTTCAGTACACAACTACCTGTACCATCAGTGCCACTGGTAGTACAGGATTCAGTGTTGTTGTTTTTTTTCCCAGTGAGTCAAAAGCTCCGCAGGAGTCTCTGCAGTACCAGGCAGAGACCGCCCTGGACAGAAGTCCCAGAAGATCGGGGTCCTGGCCTCCTGTCAGGCATGATTGGCAAAGGGATGGGTGGTACCCTGTGCTATGGTCCCTCCCCCACCAGTTGATCCTTCTTATTGGCATTATTGGGGCTGGTGGGCAGCATACCTTAGACACCCAGGATTGGTACAGGGACCACTCTTATAAGGGGATTCTCCATCAGAAAGTGGACTCTCTTCTTCTCTGCGGTTCCACTTCAAAATCAAGGTATGGGGTTCTACTCCCCTTACTACTTGATCCCCCCCCAAAAAGAGGGGATGAACGCTGATTCTTGGCCTATGTAGACAGAACATATTCATCTGAAAGCAAAAGCTCTGCATGATCTCTTTGGCATCAGTAAATCCCTCCCTATAGGAGGGCACGTGATTCATAGCTCTCAACATGAAAGTTGCATATTTTCACACAGACCTTCACCCATCTCATGGTAGGTTCCTCTTTGCTCAAGAAAATTACCAATCAGATTCCTCCCGTTTGTGCTAGCCAAAGCACCCAAGTTCTTTACAAAAGTTTTTTCAGTGGTGGCAGCTTGCATGAGAAGAAAGAGATTCACCCTCTTTCTGTACCTCAATGATTGGCTTCCTATGGGCAGATCCTATGAAGAAAACCAGCAGGCAATCCGATTCCTGCTCAATTTACTACCTTACTTAAGTGTTTGCGTCAATCACGAGAAATCCATATTGACTCCTGTGAAGTCCATAAACTTCATAGGAGTGACATTGAACTCTTCCACAGCAAGAACATGAGAGGTTCCAGGCCATGGGCACACTTGTTCACAGGTCATCAGACCCTGAACTTCAGGCAGAACTTGTCTTTTCCTCCTTGGCCACATGATCTCATGAACACATGTGACGCCATTTTCCAGGCTCCATCTTCATTGTCTGTGACGGGTGAAATATAGTTAAGACCACACATCTCAAAGAACCTCCTGCTACTGGTGAGTAGTCTTTATTTCTTTAAAGAAACTGTTAGTAGCCCTAGTTCTCACATTCTCCACTTCATAATAAATTGTATGTATAAATCCCAGATATTCTCTTCCATATTTATAAGTAGTATATATCATGAACATACCTGCTTTCTAAAATTAATGTTGTCTGTAATTTGGCTGGGCTTTGTTATCATTCAAACTAGCTGTTGTATGTGCTGACATCTTATGTTCTGACTATCTGAATGTGTTTGTTTTGTACTACAGTGAACTCACAAAGGAATTCTAACCGAGTGGCAAAAGCATGATTTTAAGTCCTGCAAAAATACATTTTAAGTGTAGAACCAAGCATTTTGACACTCGTAATCCTTTGATGGGTATATATTTAGAAAGTACACAATTACCATAAAAAATGTAAATAAGTTCAATTTTGGCTTCTCTTTTACCCTCAACTCAAATGTGTGGCAATGGATGGGGCTTTATGTCCCCATCTCAATCAATTAAATAAAGAAGTTTATATGTGAGGGCCAATTTTGTTCTCAGTTACGTATAAACAACTCGTCCAGCCTTTGGCCTCCTTTCCCCCAGCAACAAACTTCCTTAATTAGGAGAAACAATGGACCTGGGGCTACAAGTGGTTTGGGTGCAGGGTTCCTTGGCACAGAGCCAGTGGCAGGAGGGGAGTCTAGGAATGCATTGGAGAACACTAGTTTTAATTTGAAAAATGAAAAGTAACTTTAACATCCTTTTTCCTATGAAGATAGCCCGGAAAGCATAAACTATTACAAATTAACTTTTAGAGTTGACAGGAACCAATATTTTGAATCCCTTTCTTCATCAGGAGGCTGATGATGGTGGTAGAGGAAAAATTTTATCTCACTGATCTTTCCCAAAACCTTTAGGTCAGCCATGTGAATAGAAGAACATGGTGTATAGGGTGATGTTTGCAGGCGCATGCAAAAGTGCTAAGGTTGGCTCTTGTCAACTTGCTCTGAAGTCAATAGGATTCTTATATTGTGTATCTGGGCCCTACTTCTGAAGGTTGTATTTTTCCTTAGAACAACTTCCTGAAAATATAAGTTGTGAGCCAAACATTTTGCATGTAACGAGGAACGACTTCAATGAAGCTGGGAGCCATCATGCAATAGTGTCGTATGGGACGCAATCCAATTCCAAATGGGAATCTTTCCTTTGACTACAATGGCAATTGGAACAATTGCACAAGAGGCAGCTTAAAAACTCTGACATTTAGGAATTTTTAACATAATTAAAGAAATATTTCATTATTCACACATGACATGCTGCTATATTGTATTGGGAAGTCTTCCTTAATTAACCATGTTTAGACAGCATCCAGATTAAAAATCTGGCTACATCTGGCTAGCTGACATATACACAATGAAACATTAGTATGCCAGACTCCTGCAATACCAATTGTGTGTGCCAATACTGATTTTTCTACACAGCATATCACATGCAGTTCTTTTATATGGGTTGTGTTGGGAAGGAAGGGGATCCTTTAAAGAAGGTCCTCACTGCTATTCGGCATGATTTTCTGGTGATTTTTTCTTTGTTCTATTTGCAATAAAATAAATTGAAGTTAGCTATAAGAACATATGAACACTGCTTTGCATACTGCCTAAACTTGAGTAAGCCATGGTCTGAATGAGCTCTTTCCTGACATCTAATGATAAATCACAGGGAAAGATTTCAGAAACAGACAGTATTGGATAGATGCACCTTCTTTGCCTAGGTATTCAGCAGATGGTACTGCTTTACCAAAGCGATCAATTTTGACTGGTTATGGGTTACAATTCACCTGAGTATTGAATGCAGGGGTAATGAAATGTTGTTATCCTTCTTGCATGAGTAGAGGGCAGCTGAACTGTGCTTAGCATGCCTTGATTGAGGGAGGTCAACCTAACCTGAACCTCCCTTGCTAAGCAGGGGGTAGGGATGCCAAATCCTAGTGAAAGTAAGAGTGGAGTAGGGTGGGGTTGGGCTCAGGGTCTGCCCAGCCAACTGAGTCCCAGACATCATTTGACTCGTGCCAGTCTGTTGCCTGATTTTAGGGGATTAATATTAACATATACAAAATATAGATTATAGGATTGCCAATTAATCTGATCAGAAGATAAGGTTCTTGTCCCAGAATAAGGCTACACAGAGTTTTGGAAGGATCCTTGGGATGTCTGACAAGGACATTCACACTGCGAACAAAATACAGGCTTAAAGGCTTTTATTGAGATAAATGGAATAATAATCAAATGGAAAAGTAATCTGTCAAAATTACAAAGGAAATAGTGTTGTTCTAAAGATACATGTGGTATTGCATACTATAAAACTTTCTAGACTAACATACTTACACGCTTTCTTAATAACCTTTTGTGAGAGAGAAAGGACCAGCCTTGCCCCTGGCATGCCGAAAGAGTCCAATGGCCCAGGTTCCTCAATTCTTGAGTAGGAGGTGCAGAACTTAGGAGAAGCTAGAGAGCTAAAAAGCTATAGAAAGACTATAGAAGCTAACTTAAAGCCTGACTTTAACTAACTAACTACCTGACATAGGGGGTTGCCCCTCTTATGGAGCCTGAGCACTATGTGCCCGCCTTCTATGTACAAACTTAAATATCAGGGTACTCTTAGTCTACAGGCTGGCATGTTCATACATATTAATGATCATTAACTCATTCTCACATCTGTTATTTCTGGCTTAACTGGTTATTTCCATATTTTTTGTGGTGAATTTAGGTAGCCCTCTATCTATGCCAAAGTTCTAACTTGGCTTAACTCATCCTCCATTATCTATGCTAAAGGTCACAAATGTATATATGCTAACTATGCTTTAGCTCTGCATCACTTATCTAGCCTAAAGGTCCCGAACATGTATGTTAACTTCCTTTAATTCAACATACAAGATGTGGCCTGTTACAGCCAAAAATACTCTAGTACAAATCTATAAATAAATTATAATAAAACCAACAATCCAACCCATAAGAAAAGAGACAAAAACAGGCTAGACCTATGGGCTACACTTTTCCAATGGTTAATGACAGAGCTGAGCAGATTCAATTGAGACTCCTTATTTCTGTTCAGTGGTTACTAGAGCTCAAATCACTGAGGAGCAGGTCTAGGGGCTAAGCCTTAGACCTGGTGTGGGGACAGTGTTGCAGTGAAAGAGAATGAAGAGGCAGCAGCTGAGAGGTTCCCCACTACCCGGTGAAATCACTAAGAGCTGGGCTAGGAGGCAGAGTATGGCAGCAGAGACAGCAGGAGTGGTGAGCCAGTTGCAGAGGTGATGGCCGCTGCTGATGCATTGCTCGATTGTCCCCCCCCCCCCCCCATGAGTGGGAGGTGATCCCACATTAATGCACCTCTGAACTCTGTGTCCTCGATGACCAAGGCCAGCCATCTGTGAGTGGAGTTCAGCGGAGGGAAGGGGGAGTGTGTGTGTTAAACATTTGTTTGCCTGACTTTCACATTGTAAGGCGGGAAACTGAGTCAAAAGAAACTGCCCAACGTATTGTGGGATAGGTGTTTGCTCACGGTTACATACTTTTGAATCACAGTTGTGGTGTTTTTCCCAAATAAATGCTACATTCTCTTTTCCTTTTAACAGAAGTTTTCTTTTGTTATACACAGATTCAGTGCTTATGAGTATGGAAGTATTGTCTCGTAGAGGCACACGCGTGTGTAGTTTTCCCAGATTACTGGGTGAGGGTTCAAGCTGGGTCTGTTTTGTATTGTGAAGAGGAAAATATAATATTGTTTGGCTTCTCCTCAGGTCTATTAAGAAACACCACATTTTTTCTTCTTAATGTTCTGCCTACATCAGCTTTCCTCCTCCAGTCTCTGTATATGGTTTTCTAATTTATACTATTGAAGTATAGTATTTACCCAGTACTGGGTATACAATCCGATACAGTCCAAATACAATCCAAGACAGTCGTCATTCTAATAATTTTTTAAGATTCTAAAATGAACAAGTTCAGACAGCCTTTTGGCCCAGTAACTATACTTGTGATTATATTGGTGGATCTGTAAGCATCTGTGCAGGTGATGTATCTCCATATCAATTCTTCTCAGATGTTCTGTGCTGCTAATCTCAATCTGCCATTGCCCCAGAAGGTGAGCTAATTATTTTTAATAGCTATTGAAATAAAAAATGCTTTTCCTTTGTCTTATACTACCTACAAGATTAAACCCTATTACATGTTTTTAAAAAAATCTTTAGAATTTTCTTCTTAAACTTAATTCAGGATATCAAGACTTAATTCCCTAATTGGAAACTAACAAGAGATGCTTTCACAATTACCTCAATGTTTGTAAGGCTATGACTCATGAACAAACTACTTTCATGGCTGAGTTGCATTTACAGAAGTCGGGGTGTGAATTTTACATGCATATCAACAAGATGAGACAGATTTAGGTGTGGGCACATTTATGTAAGGGATTTGAATATGGTTACAGAAAAGCAGACTATCTTCTTTGTTTGTGCTTTCACTACTTCCAGAAGAATTTATTTACTGTATAATCATGAAGCTCCAAAGAGACTATTTGATATTGGGCATTAAGTAGGATTTTGGCAGAGAATTTGTGGTAGAGCAAGTCTGAAAACCTGTGACATCCCAAATCCTTAATTCAATATGGATTGATGCCACATGTCAATCCTGCATTTATAGCAGATGAAATGGACCTCATTCCAAAGATGGCAGCCATCCATGTTAGTTTCTGCAACAGAATACACAATGTCGCTGTTCTCCAGAGACTAAACGGAAAGTAAACACATGCAGCTCAAATAAAAATGAAACACAGCATATTGCTGAATGTTTCCTCATAATACATCATGTGTACAGTAATCTGGCAAATTGACATCATATGCTGAAGGGGTATGGCATTTACATCTAAACTAGAATTTCCTTATGTAAGCTGGAGGGAAAGGACAAGTAGAGGCAACAAGCACGTGATAAAAAAAAAACAACTTTTTGCTCAAGAGATATCCAAAAGGTGGAGTACCCAGATGATAATATATTGGAGAAGCAGCAAAACTCGTCCCATGTTGTTAAGAGGCACATCTTCCACAAGCTTTCCTACATCTTCCCAGACCATTTAATCCAGAGTTTATAAAATCCCTTTTGATTTATGTTATTTCTGATATCAGTAAGACAGCAGCATAGTATTCACATGATGATTTAGATGAAGGAGGATCTCTGTGTGTAAAAAAATCATCCAGATCTGTACAGACTTGTATGTTAAATAAGAAAGACACTTGATAAGTGGAGCACTTTTAAAAAAATATATTTTGTCCTCCATATTTTAAAGCATGGTTTTAGAGATTTCCACCCACAAGGGGACACTGTTATTTTTTCCTTTATAGTGAAAAGAAAGATCAAGTCATAGAGGTGTCTTGTTATCTAGGGCCTGAAGTAACTGTCTTGTGGTCATGGTGTTAAAAGAGGTCAGGGTGCTCTAGGTCAGCAGTTCCCAACCTTTTTGACTGGTGGGGCACAGATATGATTTTTACAACTCTGAAGGGCCACCAGACTCCAACAGCAGCCTTGCCCCCCCACCCTCCATCCCCCGCCATTGCAGCCAGTCAGAAGGATTTCTGCAAGGACCTCCTTGCTGATCTCCTGTCCCACTGGCTAAAGCAGGGAAACCGCACGTCTCGTAGGCCCCATGTGCTCCATCTGGATCCCTCGGTAGTGGCTCTTTTCTGCAGCCAGAGGCACAGGAGATCAGTGCTCCCCTCCATCTGGCTCCAGCAGGGACCGCAGCACATAGGGACCCAGGCACTTTGTTCTCTGTTGGAGCTGGGGGAAGAGGGTGCTGATCTCCCTCTGGCTCCAGCAGGGACCCCAGCACCTGTGGACCCACGCAGAGCACTTTGCCATGCTCCCTGCTACAGCCAGTGGGGCAGGGGGAGCACTGATCTCCCGTCCCTTTGGCTGCAGCAAGGAGCTTTCACCGATCTTGTAGCCCTGCAGCAACGTGCTCCACCTGGGTTTTTAGGCAGTGTCTCCCTTCTGCAGCCAGCAGGAGGGGAGTGGCAGGCCCATGGCTCATGGGCCAGAGGTTGGGAACCACTGCTCTAGATTGTGACATAGGAGGTAGGGATTCATAGGTGTGTAGAGGAGTCCGTGGTTGTATTCTGAAATGCTTCCTTTCCTGCAGTTTAGGGGAGTGACAGAGAGCGCAATCCTGTCTCCTGTTTGTCATCTCACATGTTTAATTTCCTTTGCACATATTTCTTTCAAACATTTTCCTTCAAATAGAATTGTGTGATATCTATTTTGGTAGCACTGGATGAGAATGCACGTGTTGTGTGATTTCAGTAGATCTATCTGGAGAACTGGTTCTCACCAACCAAATGCAGTAACTTGCCTAAGGTTCTCTGCTAGCTGTCCCCAACCGGCACTCTTCTGATGCATTTTATCCTTCTCCTATCCCTGCATGTAGTTTACTTTCTCCATTTTGTTAGCCTCTGTCGGCTTGTGGCCCCTGAGGTGGAGGATGGGTGGGGTGACGATGTCTCTGTGGTGTATCCTTTCCTAGGGCCTCCTCTGCCTCTGCAGACAGCAAATAAACAACAGCATCCCAGGCACATGCTGGAGGAGGATATATACTAAGCTAAAATTGTGAAAAACATGTTGCACATGAAGAAAATGTGGCAAAATGTTTTCATTGTTTTCTTTTTGAAAAAAAAATACAAGAGGACACGGACAATCCTGCCTCCCCCGACCAAACCAGCCTCCTGATGGAGATTGAATAGCCAGTTGTGATAAAGAATAGCAAAATATGGCAGAGGCAATTATAGGAATGGCAACAGCTGTAGAATCTCTGTCATCCCATCTTGTATCTAAAGCAGATGTTAGACTGAGAAAGATTTCCCCTGTTATCAGTCTCCATCTATAAATCATCCTCTATGCTGTATTCTGTGCAGCTGCTCTTGCTGATGAGGATATTGATAAGTAGCTCAGGCCCTATTCAGTACTCTTGACTTAAATTGAATTTTCTCAATGTGCAAATCATTATTTAAGGCAGAACAGATCCCTTATTTAGTAGCGTGAGAGAGTCACCAATGCCCAAAAGGAATCTCACTACTTATGTAATCAACATAATGTAAGAAAGAATGGCATAATTAACTCAAAGTAAAAACACAATACTAGAAGGTACTAATGCTAGAAATCTTTGGCTACATACCCATATCCCTAGCCCTTAGAATTTAGTCCACTTTCCTCAAGAGTTCCTTCACTTTTTGATTACTTGATCACTACAGAGCTGTTTTGTATGGGTTTATGCAGTTATAGGAGACTTTACCAACATGCTCGCCTGGTATCTTGCCCTTTTAATCTGGATGAAACAACTAGCTGCAGCCCTATAGTGGCCATTTTTATAGAATCATAGAAGTGTAGGACTGGAAGGGACCTCGAGAGGTCTTCTAGTCCAGACTCCTGCACTCAAGGCAGGACTAAGTATTATCTAGACCTTCCCTGACAGGTGTTTGTCTAACTTACTCTTAAAAATCTCCAGTTATAGAGATATCACACTTCCCAAAGCAATTTATTCCAGGGCTTAACTACCCTGACAGTTAAATTTACACTGTCCTTGCTTCAATTTAAGCCCATAGCTTCTATCCTCAAAAGTTAAGGAGAACAATTTTTTCCCCTCCTTGTAACTACTTTTTATGTACTTGAAAACTGTTACCATGTCCCCCCCTCAGTCTTCATTTCTCCAGACTAAACAAACCCAATTTTTTCTCTTTCCTCATAGGTCATGTTTTCTAGACCTTTAATCATTTTTGTTGCCCTTCTCTGGACTTTCTCCAATTTATCCACATCTTTCCTGAAATGTGATGCCCAGAACTGCACACAATACTCCAGTTGAGGCCTTACCAACGTGGAGCAGAGCAGATTTACTTTTTGTGTCTTGCTTATAACACTCCTGCTACTATATCCCATTTTGTCTCTGGTTGCAGCAGGCTGTAGCTCCCCACCTTTTAGTAAGCATAAGCATGTAAATCCCTTTATGTTGTTTTCTCCTGGCTCTTTCTCAGTCCTGAGGACGTGTAGACAGAACTTAGAATAAGAATGACATATGGGAGACAGTGACAGCTAGTGCATTAGTTTCCCAAATAATTTTAGACAAAGTGGGTTTCTGCCCGTGAAAGCTTATGCCCAAATAAATTTGTTAGTCTTTAAGGTGCCACAGAATTCTCATTGTTTTGCTAAATAATTGTAGTTTGCTTATTTCAGTTTACTTTCTTTGAATTCACATATTTGTTAGGGCAAACAAAAGAGCTTTCATTCCCTAAAAATACAGTTGTTGTTTTTTTTAAAGGAATACTGTCAGACTAAATCCTTCATTTAAAAATGTTTTATTTTATGAATACATTTAAATTCCCAAACCAAGTACATTTCTACCCTCAAAAATGACTCACTAACTGGGGGATTAACGTTAGGGAGGGAGAGGAATTATTTAAGTTTAGTACTAATATAGGCATGAGGACGAATGGGTACAAACTGGATATTAGGAAATGTAGACTTGAAATTAGACGAAGGTATCTAACCATTAGGGGAGTGAAGTTCTGGAACAGCCTTCTGAGGGAAGTAGTGGGCGCAAATGACTTATCTGGCTTTAAGACTAAGCTTGATAAGTATATGGAGGGGATGTTATGATGGAATAGTTTAATTTGAGCAATTGATTTGGATTATTGGCAGATAAGTCTGCTCAATGGTCTGTGGGAATGTTGGATGGGATGGGAACTGAGTTACTGCAGAGAATTCCTTTTTGGGTGTTGGCTGGTGAGTCTTGCCCACATGCTCGGGCTTTAGCTGATCGCCATATTTGGGGTCGGGAAGGAATTTTCCTCCGGGGTGGATTGGCAGAGGCCCCGGAGGTTTTTCGCCTTCCTCTGCAGCGTGGGGCATGGGTCGCTTGCTGATGGATTCCCTGCAGCTTGAGGTCTTCAAATCTCACTTTTGAGGATTTCAATAACTCAGTCATGGGTTCGGGGTTGTTATAAATGTGTATGGGTAGGGTTTTGTGGCCTGCCTTGTGCAGGAGGTCAGACTAGATGATCATATTGGTCCCTTCTGACCTATGAGTCTATGAGTCTATCATGGGAGCTCATGTTTGTGTTTACTTAGTTTTCAAGTGAAAGGATTTTTTTTCCCTAAGTGCCAGCCTCTCAAACTCATAGGCAGATTGTTACTTGCCCTACACAGATAGAAACCCTTCATCCCACTTTGTTCTCCTCTGCTGGAGTTCCAGGAGGAAGTACCAGTGCTGTGAAAGGAGTGGAGTTCCTCTGATGAACTCAGGATGATTGAGCTAAATTATCTTTTTGACATTGCTATATGGCCTCTCTGCATCTTCTACCCCCTAACTCTTATTGCATGCTGTGTCTTATGAACCATTATATAACCTTCAGTTTGTTTAGGAGTTTGTTCCTCGTGCAGGTGATGGTCAAGATGGCCCACTCCTGCCCTTTTGGGATGGACAACCTCATGGTCTTTATCAGTGAATGCTCTGACTATTCCAGGAGCAGCATTGTGCGTGCACAGAAGGAGAAATTTATAAGGTCTTATAAATGAGGCTATAGAAATTTAATGGAGAATAACAAAAAAGTATATCCATGTCTGCACAGGATGGAGGGAGCTATGAAATCCTAAGAGAGTATGGGAAAACACATTGTTGGGGGTTAGAGTGTAAACAAGTTAAGACAGTTGGAAAATGTGTGTTTTGATTTACTGACTGGAAGATTTCTGATAGATTCTCTGTTTGGCTATAAATGCTAATCACTGTCAGAATTGCTATGGTATATTATTGTTGTTTTAATGGATAATTGAGTTTTACAGAATCCATTACCAGTTTATGTGGCTATACGGAAACAGTTTGGAAGGGGATGGGCCAATTAATTAACCAGCTCTGTTGAAAGTGAATTTTAAACAACACAAATCCCACTAAATTGATTAATCTCACTCTGGTTCAAGTTTAGACAAAATAGTCCAGCCTGTTGAGGTTTTAATTTCTGTTTGGCAAGTGTGTTTATGTTCCAATCCTTCAAGTATCTGAATAGTTCCCCTTCCTGTTTGTCTCTACCACAGCAATCAAATGAGACATGGAATTCTATTATTTGTAAATCACAGAGGAGCTTTAATTTAGGGCAGAAGCCTGGTTTGTCTGTAGTTTTAGGCAAACTTAAAGCAAATGTGTTCGTGTAATAAAACAGTTGTTGTGAACTTATGAACCTATAGCTCTCACAGATTTATCTTTTATGTTTGGTTGTATAAATGATATGTACACTTTTTTCACTAAGTATCTGCCAAGATAATGCATAGCTCTTGCACAAAATATATCTTGGGATGCATCCAAACTGATAGAAGTCCAAGAATGCAAATAAGGGGAGAAATAAGATAATTTAGCTGCATGTTTTAAAATTAATATTATTTAGCAGTATAGTGCTGTCAATCTCAAAGTTTCACACCCCGGGTGTGTTTGTCTTTCTATCTGTTTAATAAGCTCTTGTGTGGTATAGAGGCTTTATGGGTTTTGACTAAATACATTTGTTCTGAAGCCAGGCATGAATTATACTCGTAATTCCAGACAAGTCTCAATATAATCTTTGTCATACCATGCCTCATGGTTTCTGTATATGCCAAATATTTGACAGAAGAATGATTTGAGAAATGTTTAAGAAATTTAAACATCTGATGCTTACTATCTATCCTCCCCTCCCAATTGTTTAGCTTTGTTCCCATAGAAGAATGACTACAACTGTACAGGGCTAAGGGGAAAGGAGAAGTTTTAACTGATGAATTTTAAAACTCAAAAAATGCATAAAGCCCCAACTCAGCAAAACACTTAAACAGGTGTTTAAGACCCATTAAAGTAAATAGGACTTAAGCACAAGTTTAACTTTAAGCGCACATTTCAGTGCTTTGCTGAAGACGGATGTCGTGCTGAACTGGGGCATAAAACAGCTTTTTCGTACACGGCAATGTGTTGTTAAGGCACAATGTACTGTGAGCTATCTGGGCTGGGAACTAATAGTGGAAGAAGGAACTTTTTCTAGTGGTATAAAGGTCACTATTAGGCTTCAGTGATCACATGATTTTAAAGTCATAGTGTCTAGAGTGAAAGGAAAGTTATTTTAAGGAATCTTTAGAGTTTTAAAAAAAATAGTAGTATTAAACTTTGGCTCTCTGAGGCCTGTACAAAGCTGTATTCTTGGTACTCGGGCAACCTGGCTTTACAGGGAGAATGAACAAGTATTGATGAGACTTTTGAACACATCTTAAAACATTCTAAAATATCCTATATGTAAAATTTGTGGCATTAACAAACACATGGTGGTATGTGGAGAAACAAACGTTTTATTAGAGAAAAAAGGTGGGTGAAATAATATCTTTGATTGGTTTTATTATCACTTGTGTAGGATGTTGTGCCTAACTCACGCAGGAGTAATGTGACCATCTCAAACTCATGCTCTGCTTCCCTTCAGGAAATTCCTTCCTGGCCCCATTCTCTTTTAAGAGCCTTTCTTCAGTCTTTCTCCTCTCCCCCATGTAAATATATGTGCTATTGGCTAGAGCAGCAGCCCTTTTCCCCAGGGTCTAGATTCACTTCCTGCAGGAAGGTACAGTGTGGGTGCGCGGTGTTCCTCCAGTTGCTGCTGATCAACTTCAGAGCCCTATATCTTGGCAAACAGGATCCAGCATCAGTGTTATGGGGTGCAGGCTGGAAATAGGTAGAAAAGAGGTGAGACTAAAATACTTTACATTTTTGTGGTGTTTGTTCAAAGTAAAATGACAGTTATACTGCCACAGCTATTATTCCACTGCCAGGAATTTGAAAGGGGCCACTGAGTAGAATCCCATCTTAATTTGCAGGAAGGAATGACAGAACCTCATTGGTCAAAGGCCTCATCTGAAAGTCTCACATAGGAAACTGTGCAATGCTTAATTTACTTCAGAAGGGTAACGAACCAGTGTAACCGTGCCAAGATTTTAACCTGTGGTTCCAAGAGTGTAGATGTTCCAAACCTGAAATGCAGATTACTAAAATAACATCTCTGGCTGTCCATGAATTTAACTGCATGGTGAGATACTAAACAGAACATACCATATTGCTATGGATTTGTGGACTACAAGTACAAAATATGGAAATCCCTGCATGAAATTCTTATGGGCTGTGTTATGCTGGAGGTCAGATTAGATTATCATAATGGTTTCTTTTGGCTTTTATCTACTAAATCTATGATGAACAGAATATTTCTCTAGTTTTATGCAGACAATAATAATAATAATATGCAAATCTTACTTCTATTATATATGTGTATCGGATCTGAGATGGGAAAGAGGAGATCAAGGTCTGAGGACTTCAGTTACTCAGGCAGAGGTTATTGGCCTATTCCAGGAGTGGGGGTGGGAGTAAGGTTCTGTGCCTGCAATGTGCAGGTGGTCAGACTAGATGATTATGATGGTCCCTTCGGGTGTTAAAGTCTGTGAGATGAGAGAGTGGTTCTAAGTCAGAAAGAACTCGCACTTTTCAATTCCCTACATCTCTATCAATCCGTAGTTCCTGCCATGTTCTCTATTATTACTTCATTAGATACATGACAGGGTACTTTCTGGCATTGTTCCTAAATTCCTTTTCATATATTTCTGCCCTTGTGCCCGGGTTTACAGACAGCTATCAGATTATATTCCTTGTTTACTAGGTGACAAAGGGATTGGATGGCCCCTGCCTCAGGTACTTTCAGTGGTGTCATCTCTGTGGGCTTAGACACACCTATGGGCACTGCCTTCAAAGCTTTCTAAATCTCCTTATGCAATATATGGATGGATTCCTTTTTGGCCATATCTAAAACTTTTAAAAGAATGTAATGGGTTTTGAGTAGAGTTTATTACCCTGATATTTTTGAAGGCCTGCCTTTGCTCTGGTTGTTAGGATGGAAAAGAATTTTAATTCTTCTGTCTTCTCCTCCAAAAGCCAAAAATACATGTCACTTTTCACATCAATTGTTGGTATAAGACTGGGTGTGTTAGGAGACAAGGATGCTTTTTTTTGTCCCTGATAAAGAATATCAGCAGTTTCAGGATAGTTGCTTGCTGCCAGCATGTTTTACTAGACAGTGAAGTTTAATATATTGAATAAGTTTGCTAGATGTCAGGCAAATATAAATCTCTTTTTCTGCAAGTACAAAGAGCCCTGAAGGAAGAGAAACTATCCTGGTTCCATTGTGATGGGACAGGATGCCAAGAATCTGTGCAGCTCATGTTTACTCTGCTTTTCCCCTTCCCGTGCAGCTTTACTATGCCAATGAACATTCTGCTCCTTTCCCCAAGATACCCAATAGATATCATAGGTCTTCTCTTTTGGGAGCTACCACCATGCTGATGCTGTATCAGTAGCTGCAGAGCAATGCCACAACTCAGAGCAAGAATTCCTTCCCCTAAATGAAGCTATGTACCTGGTTTTGGCATTGGAATAGGATACAAATCTACAGCTGGGGAAGACATACTGTCAGCATTCCACTGGTTTTCCCTTTCTGCTGAAACTACTAGTTTTCCCAGCTGATGATGCAGGCAGCAGAAAAATCTTGCAGGCGAATATGAAATAAGCATACCTGATACATGATAATTGTGAGCTCAGCCATATGTGAAATTTGACCTGGAAAGTGAATGGCTAGAGTATTAAACTTCTGCAACAGCTGACCTTTCATAGTGATATTTCCATTAATTAAATTTCTTTTGGACTGTTCAGGATAGATCTGATTGGAAAATACAGATTTAGAGGATAAAGGGTAAGTCCACAGAAGCCAGCTGGGCTTTGTATGTGCAGGGATCCACAGAACCAGTTGCCAGATTGGGACCCTAATTAGTAGGGTAGGTCTCAAGGATTCCATGCGGCTGCGTGTGTACACAGGAGTATGGCTGTGTAGAACCACTGGAGGATTGGAGCCTTGGTTTTCCTAAAGCTGTTGTACTGCTGGGGACTGAAGTATGCTTATTCTCTATATCTAGGTAGCATTAATTTCTTTCTGTCTAAGCCATGTAAATTGTACCCAAGTACCAGGATATTCTGCACTATGAATGTGCATAATCATATTTGTTGTCATTTAATAATAGTAATTAAATCTAATGATCCTAAAGGAACATTCTCTATTTGATAATAGACAAATACATTTTCCAAGGCTTTAGTATTCACTTTGCGGGTTGGAGATGCTAACAAAACAAAAGAATTTTCAACAATATATCCTTATACTTCTGTGATTGAAAGAAAAACAAAAGCTCAGCGATGGCCACTGTACATGTAGGGCCTGTATCCTTGATTAAATCCTGGGCAACCCCACTTAATTCGCAGGTGGAGGTGAATGTGGAGGTTGGACTTAAGCCTTTTCTCCTTTTAGTGAATAAGATTCAGACTGTTGATTGGCTGAAACCAAAGACTTCTCCTTAGTGTGATGCATGCCGCACTACACATGGGAAGTTGTCTTTATTTCCTCTGTTTCTTCCATTAGTGTCTAAGTAGTAGCTTGTTCTGAATGACTGCAAGGATTGTCTCTTGTTCTTTCAAAAGGAAGTCATTCATTAGGATGCTTTACCTTTACTAAAAGACATGTTCTCAACTTCAGCATGGCTAGCAGCCAGAAAAGCAATTTCCTTTTTTTTTTAAAGGGGGGTTGGAAATCATCAGCTTATATCAAGAAGAGGTATTTCAGTTTTAAAGGTGAAATAACATTCACTCCTTTTACATGATAAATGGAAGAAATAGGATACATTAATGAGAGAGGGCATAGCAATTAAAAAAAAAAGGTGGCACACAAGTCTATCCTCATGTTATCTTAAAGTAAATTAGCAGGGGAGGTTAAAGAAGCCAGACTTCTTTTACTTCATAAATAACTCAGCTTTCAGTACTGGTTTTACAAGAGAATATATTACTTACCTGAACAACTGATAGTGCAGTATTTATCACATGCTGCCTTCATTTGTAAGGTCATAAATTCTCTTGCTGTGGTTCCCTGTAACTTGTTTCAAGTGTAAGTGTAGCAGTAAAATGTTGAAAAATCAATAGATTCAATTTATAGCACCCAGCTCTGTATTTATCGTATCTTAAAGGAAGTAAGAGATAAGGCTAAGGTTCCCTAGAACTAGAAGATATAGGAATAACAGCTACTTAAGAGTCTTAACTATCATTTATAAATTGACTTCTGGAATTTTAATGGATAAGAAAATAAGGCTTTTGCTTCCTACATAAAGCCAAGTATACATCAGCTTTGGACATTGCCCCTAACCTGCTACCTTCTCCAACATGGTCCAAGATCAATAAATAATGTGTGACTGAACCTGATTTGGATGGAGGATGGGGTTGAGGTCAAAGGACATTCTGAAATAATTGTAAATAGGATAATTGCAAGTAGGATAATTGCAAATTGTAAAATCCTTTACGATGGGACTTTGTGTTTGTTTGCATATGTTTAAAAATCTAGCCATTGTATCTGATTTACTGATTATGCATATAATAGGCCCTCAGAAAATTTAGTAATAACAATACTTATAAAACAATATATTTATATATCAGGTATTGTAAAGGATCCCAAACTACTTTACAAGCTATATCCAAAAGCAAATTATGTCATGACTGAAATGCAAATCTGCCAAGAGGAAAGTGCAGTCAGGTCAACAACTAGAATAAATGGTGCATATTAATACATAAACAAGGAGTCTTGGTCACAGCTAACAGAACAAAACTCTCCCCTGACTAAAAGTTTCATAGGATCTTCATTGCACATGCATATGTTTCTATTCTTGATCCAATTTTTTTCAACATATTTGTAAATGACTTGCCTCCAACAATTTCATGACCATTCAAGTATGCAGATGGTATCTGTCTAGCTTCAAGAGACAGACATCAAAAAGGGTTGATGATAACCTGAACCAAGACATAGCAGCCATCAGGTACTATTTCAAAAAGTGGAAATAGAAACCCAATGTGTCAAAGACAGTGTCGTCATGCTTCCATCTCAATCATATCAATGCTTCGTGAGAGTTCAACATATTCTTGAATGACTGACACATGACCCAAAACCAGTAAATCTAGGAGAACTCTAGCTTACATACTTACTTGCATGGACCACCTAACCAAGATAGCTCACAAAATTATGAGCAGCAGTGGCCTCCTAAATAAACCTGTGGGCTCAGCTTAGGCAAAGACTGCCCAGCTTGGTGTTAGCTGTCTGCTACTCTCTGGAAGAATACTGTGCAACCCTCTGGTTAGACTCTTCTTACACAAAGTTAGCTGAAGTATAGCTGATGAAATGATGAAAATAATAGGGTCAATGAGACCAACAAACATCAAGTGGCTACCAGTTTGTTTTAATATTCCATCTCCTAACATCAGGCAAAGAAAGGCAGCAAAGAACTGCCTAGCCAAAATTCAGGCTATGCCACAACTGCCACTTTCCAAAGTTATCTGGGAAGTGGCTCACCACTGGCTCAGCAGCAGATTAAAAATCTTGATTATGTGGCAAACAGAATGGGAATAAGCTGCGCCTTCTATAAGAAACTCCTTCCTAATCACTCAGCATAATGAAAAACAACTTGACTTCAAGCTGCCACAAGCTCAACCATTTTAGATGTGGGGTGGTGATGTGTGGCAAATGGCCACAGGCTGGGGATTCAGGAACAGTCTGTGTAGCTGTGGTGAGACTGAGGACATCACACACCTATTGAATGGCTGCTTCTCTCATGATGGTCTATCAGGAAGGCTTCCCAGATTCCACACTGCTGACCCCAAGGCTATTGAATGGATGAAATGTGTGAAATGTGTTAAATCTTTTGTTTTTTACGTATAAATCTTTGTTTTATCTCCCTATTTTATATTTCGCATTTTGAACTGTTTTTCATCGTTATCAGGCCACTTACGCATTTGCTAATTATAAAAATTGTCCAAGCAAGCAGATGCAGACCTCAGCTGAAAGACATTTCATAGCACTCTGTTTGTGTTCCCTTAAAGAGCACAGCCACCCCTGTCAGTATTCTAATTTACATTTCAAGATTCTAGATGATTCCATCCCTTCCATTTTTACCAGTAACCCACCCTCTCTATCATAGCGTATGAATTCAAATTAGTCAGCAGCAAAATCTATTCAAAGGAATACAAAAAGAATGCATCCAGGTCACTGAGAAGCTTTATCCCAAAAATGAATGTTAAAGTATTTTTATTAGATGAGAACATCCAAACATTTAGTCCAGAAGAATGCATAGATATATGAGGAGTCCTCACATAGGCAGGTGAAACTGACTTAGGTATGATGTTCCTTGAAAGGATGTTCATAGAGCTGGTCAGAATGGAAAAATAGTTTCCTTAAAAATGTTTGAACAAAATGAAAAATATTTGGCTTAAAAAAAAAAGCATCATTTTTACATTTTTTTAGTGAAAACCTGAAAATGTTATAGTTTTTTCTGAGTTTTCATCAAACAACTGGAAAGTTAATTAATTAACCTCATCATTAAAAATTTGCATCTTATTTCTGGTCTTGGTTTGACTATCTTCAGTGTCCAGCCAAATATGGGAGGAAAATATTAATGTATTTACTGGTAATTGATGAAAAGTTGTAAGATTGTCAACATTCTGGGTTCTTACTGTAACTGGATGACACTGGTGATGGGGATGTGGCACCAAGCCAGGGTATGAAGGATATACTAGAAAAGAACACAGAAAGTTAATAGCAGTGGGAAAAGTAAAAGAATTATGTCAAAAGAAGAGTTATAATCCTTAATTCAGGACTGTTACACAGCCTTTGTGAATTAATAGGATTTTTGTATCAGATCTCAGGTATAGAACACTGTCCTAGCTCATTCATCAACTCATTTCAGGACTGATCCTGACGTATTGAAGTTAATGTCTTCACAATGACAGTACTGAATTGTGACCTCTCTGTTTAAGGAAGTAGTCAAGAATATGATGCTTGCCGAAGATCTAATCTGTACTTCAGCTAGGGAAAGATTCCCATGTTGATCCCTGTACATTTCTAAACACCAGTGGGAGGCGTGGAAAGGGTTGCGTTAACCATACATTACAGGGTGGCAATAGTGTTTTTTACTAGCTGCAGGATAGGGTTGGAGCATCACGCAAATCAATGCTTTACTATTGCATGATCTAAATTTCCCTGATACATACAATATCTGGCTGGAGACTCCTGGACGGTAATGCTGCTGCTGGCAAATTTTGCTCTATACTTTACTTTGCAGATGTTATATCTATGTTATATCTATATTTTTTAATATATTCCTAGAAAATCTCAGGAATGAGCAGTAACCTTGCATGTAAAATACAGGATTGGGATTAAGAAGATCAGAGTTCATTCTCAGTTCTACCACAAACTTCCTCTATGACCTTGGACATGTCACTTAAGTCTTCAAGGCCCCACATTCTCCTGTTGCACGGAGAAATGAAGCCCATCTTCATCTCGAATCAGTTGCCAACATTTAA